>OY992888.1:94253674-94316174 GCA_963921405.1 Cepaea hortensis
ATGATACATTGTGTGGCGTCTAGCGGGAGCCGCGCGGTCAACAGCTTACACGCCCGCCTCACACGCCAGTGATCAATAGTTCTATCTCGAGTCCAGTCAGGGATATGCACTACTGACCAGCTCAAACGAGAGCGAAGTTCGAGTCTAGCTCTTCCAATCTGACCTGGGCAAGGCACTTGTTTCGTACCAGAATACGATCAGCGTTGCCAGTAGTGGATAATGCACAATCTTCAAACCTCAAATCCCGAAACAACCAAATAAATCAATAAATGTTACCGTTAGTTAATTACATATCCATTACAGGACATCGCAATCAACTCCAACATGTTTTACTTGTGTGATTTCATTGAAAATTTATGTTCATTAGTTTGCCATACCTTTTTAAACGACCAGCAACCAAACCTGTGTATGCAAATCACCTATACGCTTTAAAATTAAAAATAAACAAAAATAATAACTTGGTTATTTCGGGATTTGAATTTTAAATATTGAGCACAACCCACTACTGGTAACGCTGATCGCATTCTGGTATGAACCTAAGGCCTATCCACATCAATATGGAAGTACTAGACTCAATTTTCGCCCTCGTTTGAGCTCGTCAGTAGTGCATATCCCTGACCGGATCCGGAAACAAGCCCTGGATCACTGGCGTGTGAAGCGGGTGTGTAACCACGCGACACACGTTGGACACACAGCCAAATTATCATAGTACTGAATGATAGTGTTTGTTCTTTAGTAATGGTAAATGTCCGATGTGTTGGTTCGCATTATTGCATCTATTTTCGATCTAGTCGACTGATTTGACATTTGATGATATTATAATTCCTAAGTACGTGACACTATTTACTTGCTTCATGGAATCTTCTTTTAAATGACATAGTGATCTACACCGATGGGTCAGTGTTGAGAAACAGACATATTGCCTTTGATTTCATTGCGAAGGCTAGTGGATGATGCTTGAAACAAAGGAGAGTCTGGTACATGAGAATACAACCTCCAGCATGACCATGAAGGTGGAAACAGTAACAACAGCTTTCCTATGGCTGGAGGAGACCGTTGTAACACACATTGTCTTCAGGACGGACACACGGGGATGATAAGTAAGGTGCAAACATGAACAGTTCGTGTACAATGGCTTGCTTCGATTCAGGGGTCACATATTGTGGGAAGTCTATGTATTGTCTGCCTTGGTCAAGCGGGAGTACGGGGGAATAAACAGGCAGATAGGCTGACAGGAAATGCACCTCTCTAGGTATATTACCCATGGACTGGGAACAAGTGGTCGGACACTTGTGGGACCAGGTGGAGGCAGAGGTGGAACAGACTGAGCACACGTATCTGGGGAGAATGGTGTGGCGGGGGATCGGCACGGGCTCTTGAGAAATTTCAAAACTAAGAGGAAAGACCATGACAACTTTCAATGGGATTGCAGTTGGAGCTATTAGCAGTAGGACTCTTGGCTGGCTGTTGAACAAGGAGAAGGAGCGCGTGTGAGAATATCCCGAGTGCAGTTATGTCGTTTCTTAGCTCAACTCAACTCAACTTAGCTCAACTCAACTCAACTTAGCTCAACTCAACTCAACTCAACTTAGCTCAACTCAACTCAACTCAACTCAACTCACATCATTTCGATTATTCTGTGGTTGTGTTTTCTTCTTTGATTATAGTCATTATCTATGTTTTACCGATGCTAACTATCATATTATGTTCCTTACACATTTCGTTTCGACTACTTATGTAGACTTGTAATTCTGCTCTGATTTTACTATTACTGCTTGATCGTACGCAAATATGAGTTTTTGATGGCGTAATTTGCCGTTGGTTCTTCTTGTGTGTTCTTTTCATCATGCAGTGTTGTCTCTGTTTGGCAGGTTTCTTTACATATGTTGTCGATATGTGTTATGACCAAGAGAGACGATAGGAGACAACAGTGGCGTACTCCCGATATTATGGTGAAGGGTTCTAAGTGTCCACCATTTGTCCGTATCGTGCATTCACTGTTGTTGCATCAGCTTAAGTGTGTTAGCCGTGTACTCACTCCATATAGTTTAGAGCTTTTCCACAGCTTGTTTCTATCCACACTATCACTTGTCTGTTCTACTGGTGGACAAGGTAAAGTAGAGTAGCTAGCTCGCCACAGCTTGTTTCTATCCACACAATCACTTGTCTGTTCTATTGGTGGACTAGGTAAAGTAGAGTAGCTAGCTCGCCACAGCTTGTTTCTATCCACACTATCACTTGTCTGTTCTATTGGTGAACAAGGTAAAGTAGAGTAGCTAGCTCGCCACAGCTTGTTTCTATCCACACTATCACTTGTCTGTTCTACTGGTGGACAAGGTAAAGTAGAGTGGCTAGCTCGCCACAGCTTGTTTCTATCCACACTATCACTTGTCTGTTCTATTGGTGGACAAGGTAAAGTAGAGTAGCTAGCTCGCCACAGCTTGTTTCTATCCACACTATCACTTGTCTGTTCTATTGGTGGACAAGGTAAAGTAGAGTAGCTAGCTCGCCACAGCTTGTTTCTATCCACACTATCACTTGTCTGTTCTATTGGTGGACAAGGTAAAGTAGAGTAGCTAGCTCGCCACAGCTTGTTTCTATCCACACTATCACTTGTCTGTTCTATTGGTGGACAAGGTAAAGTAGAGTAGCTAGCTCGCCACAGCTTGTTTCTATCCACACTATCACTTGTCTGTTCTACTGGTGGACAAGGCAAAGTAGAGTAGCTAGCTCGCCACAGCTTGTTTCTATCCACACTATCACTTGTCTGTTCTACTGGTGGACAAGGTAAAGTAGAGTAGCTAGCTCGCCACAGCTTGTTTCTATCCACACAATCACTTGTCTGTTCTACTGGTGGACAAGGTAAAGTAGAGTAGCTAGCTCGCCACAGCTTGTTTCTATCCACACTATCACTTGTCTGTTCTATTGGTGGACAAGGTAAAGTAGAGTAACTAGCTCGCCACAGCTTGTTTCTATCCACACTATCACTTGTCTGTTCTATTGGTGGACAAGGTAAAGTAGAGTAGCTAGCTCGCCACAGCTTGTTTCTATCCACACTATCACTTGTCTGTTCTATTGGTGGACAAGGTAAAGTAGAGTAGCTAGCTCGCCACAGCTTGTTTCTATCCACACTATCACTTGTCTGTTCTATTGGTGGACAAGGTAAAGTAGAGTAGCTAGCTCGCCACAGCTTGTTTCTATCCACACTATCACTTGTCTGTTCTACTGGTGGACAAGGCAAAGTAGAGTAGCTAGCTCGCCACAGCTTGTTTCTATCCACACTATCACTTGTCTGTTCTACTGGTGGACAAGGTAAAGTAGAGTAGCTAGCTCGCCACAGCTTGTTTCTATCCACACAATCACTTGTCTGTTCTACTGGTGGACAAGGTAAAGTAGAGTAGCTAGCTCGCCACAGCTTGTTTCTATCCACACTATCACTTGTCTGTTCTATTGGTGGACAAGGTAAAGTAGAGTAGCTAGCTCGCCTTGAACTCAGGCGTAGTCCACACACGTACTTCTAATAGCACTAGATTGCATTTTGCATGCGCGTTAGTTTTCCCTATTGCCAATGTTCCTAGCAGTCAGGCTAACCCACTCTGACTTCAGAGGTACTTGTATTGTATGTCCCCAAGTCAAGGACGAGAAATACTATAAGCGCAGTGTAACAATTCTATTGGGGTTGGATTTAGAATTGACCAAGGATATCACCTATCTATCTTACAAGTACTCAAGTGGTGATTTTGCAGACCCCTTGGACCCAAGGATTACAACACATGCACAGGGCAGTCCCCTAGGCTGTCTCACAAACCATAACTCATCTCTCTTCTTGTTACTTTAATTAACTCAAAAACACACATCCCACAACACACAACCTAGAATAGAGTTTCGATGTACAAATAAGGTAGGCTACCAGCACGACAAGTAGGATTGTACAGAAGCTCAGAATGGTCTTAGCAGGTTCGTTATAGATGGGGACTTCAGTATATCTGTCCGTCAAGTCTGTTCCACGCTGTTCACCTGCTTCGATGATAGTCTTTCCAGGAATCCTCCAGGTTATCAACAGTTATGCACTTCACTTGGATCACCTCTGGTTAGCTTTCGGGTTTTCCCTCTTTTGATGCTAAGCTGGATACTGATTCAACCTTGGATCAGAGCGTTCAGCAGTTAGTACAGATCTTCACTATCACTGATCTTGCTATTAAGTCATTTTCTCAGGTCCTAGTGATATTTGTTAACTGATCGACTTTAGTTCGATGATATGGAATGTCCGTAGTCCTATTCCCAAGTCTGTGTAAGGAGGCAGGAGGGATTTGGCAATGGTCTTTGATAATACTCGTGCGTCACAGTCACTTGGGGATAATTAGAATCTATGGATGTTCCTCAAAGTCCCGGATGCAGTCCTTCATTGGAGATTCAGGCTTATCTGGAGTGCATGACATTGGACTTAAAGACTGTTGACGTCCAACCATGGAATAAGTATTGATCAACTTCATACCTTCCGTGTTCCAAACCTTTGATAGAATGGTGGGTTAGCGTCCAGTAATCTCTTCAAACAGGTATGTTCTTCATGAACGTACCATTCCTGATTGTTAGTTAATTAATGCGAGGGTTTTATTTCCCATCCCTTTTAGAGGGTTGGTAAAGCATTACTGCAAGTTTTAAAGAATATTGATAGGTATCCAAGATCCTTCCATTATTAGCTAGGAAGTTATATGATGGCTTTAGTGTAGGTCTTCAGTATATAGAAATAGAGTTCCCTATCTTTCTATATAAGAATAGGTCGTGTATAGTAGAGCTATCAGGTAGGCAGCGTGCTTTAGAGTCTCAGGGCGTCACACTCTGGCACCTGATGTTGAATGTGGCAAGTCAGCGAATTATGTCGAGTTTGGTTTTATTTTGAAGCCTATGGAATTATGAAGCCCGTTTCCTATACTCCCCTTTCAATTACCCCCATTGTCAGCTCATTCCTTAATGGTTATGCCCTAGGATGGTCTCAGGTTCCGCTACGGTGTAGTTTAATTATAATAGGTTACAGGCATGCGGTACTTTTGCTTTCTTTCACCCCAAACAAACTTTGCAAGCTATATTTAGAGTCACCAGCTATATTTAGCGCCGACGGTGATCTCCTCTGTGTTCGGGTGGAGTGCGTGTCAGTGCGTTTCAATTGCCCCACACCACAGTGTTGTTTCTTTGGGCTGTGGCAACCGTTTCTGTCTCCCTTCGATCCTCATTTGCATCGGTCCTGCAATCACTTTCCGGTTAGGGTTAGGGTTAGGGGGTAGGATTAGGGGTAGGGTACACACACTAACCCTAACCCTAATCCTAACCCTACCCCCTAACCCTAACCCTAACCGGAAAGTGAAAGAATAGCGCACCACCGCCGCCGCATAGAATTGCGCACCGAGCTACGGCGCAATACACGGAAACCCCCTGAATGTTCGGCGCAACACAGGGAACCCCTGAATGTGACGTCATACCCTGGGATTCCCTTTTGTTTGGGGTGAAAGAAAGCAAAAGTACCAGGCATGCTAACGCACAGCCGGTCGTGACGTCATCTGCGCTTGCTTACTTCAAACTAAGTGCTAGAATGTGGTTGTGTGATCAGTGTAGTAACGCTTTAACTAAACCAATGATCACAATTACCTTCCGTTTAGCACATAATCCCCTCATTGAAAGAAGGCTGGAGCTCTTCATACGAATGACTCATATCACCTAACTTTCAGATTTGGGTTCTAAACCGTCTGAATTTAAGCTCAACCTGACACACACAACCAACCAGTCCACAACAATGGCCACGGGGATGCGGAGCTAAGACAATCCGGGATTTCCCTGAGTTTGTAAATTCATTTAGTTCCCGTGCATTTTCTGTACCTATCAGTTATCAGTTGGGGTATCTTCATTGCACTATTGACAGGTCCATAGGTGCTCAGATCCTCCCCCCCCCCCCCCAGCATAAGCATCAGCATTCAGTGGCTAATAGTGCCAGTTCTGTGTTGGTTAACGAGGCACATTTTTTCCCGAAGTACCTCTCGTGTCTGGCCGTGACAATTCTTACTCCCAAGTCTTTCACCCTGGACAGCGATGTAGATTCACTGACGTCAAAGTCTTCTGTTCTCGACATGTCTTTAAGGAAGTTAATAACATCGGCACTATCCATGGGCTGGCCATCTGCAGGGGGTGCAGAGCCAGCCATTTTATCAGCTCGTTCATTTCCCTCGACTCCAGCATGTCCCGAGACAAAGATGAAGGTGACATTACGGACAAACAGACTTCCTCAGCGACTCAGTCCACTGTCTACGTACAGATCCAGCTTCGACCTTCCGAAGCATGCTCATTGAATCACTTAGTACACACACGTTGGTATAATGCTGTGATTCCAGCCATATGAAAACCTGTGTAACTGCCATCACCTCCATCGTCATGCTGCTCGTGGTCATAGAGTGGTCACCACTGGAAACTTGGACGGTTCGGACCGCTGAACGGGCTGTAAATGGCCATGCACTTCTCTGCTTCTTTACAACAGATTCATCTGTATAGATGAGCACTTGGGGGTTGTCTGCGTGTTCATTGATGAGCGCGTTGACAGGGTTCTGTTCTCTGCACCGTCTGTCAAGTGTAATAATGCAGAAAGTGCACTTAAAAGCTGGAGGCTCAGGCACCCATTCCTTGCCGGGATTGATACTGATAGGACTGCAGTCTTGTCTGATGATATCCTCCGCCCGGCCCATCCATAATTTGCCCCTCTTTAGCCTGTTGCCCTTTTCTCTGAATATATCTTCTCGCATGGCCTCGTTTTGCACCTTTTCAAGTTGTCCACTCTGTGTAGGGCTGACAGTAAGGATGGCCAGGGCATACTCGATGGGTGAAAGCACCAGTCCTTGAAACATAAGTATTAGCAGTCTTTGTTCGATATTGGTAGTCGCCATGACTCTCATGCTGACAAACCCTTTCGAGCTTTCGTTATGACATAATCGACATGATCTCTGAAAGACAGGCTACGTTCAAGCCTCACGCCAAGATATGTCATCGACTGGGTTCTACTCAAAATGCTCCCATCCATTCACACTGTTGGCAGGTCTGTGTTCACAATATGGTTGCTTATGGAGAACCTGTAACCGATGCCTTTGCAGAGTTGACAATGGCACTGGCATCTGTACCTAATGTTTCTGTTCCTAATGGTTGGGTAATAGTTGATAAGGATGCTTGAAGATCTAAAAATTGATGGAAAAGTCCTTAGACTTGTAAAAAACATATACTGGAAACAACAAGCTGCCATCAGAGGTGATAACGATGTCGGTCAATAACAACGTATTAAAAGAGGTGTGAGACAGTGATGTGTAATGTCTCCAGATCTGCTTTCCCTGTACAGTGACAGTATTTTCACAAATATAGAAGATATGGAAGGAATCAACGTTGGAGGACGATGCATCAATAACATTAGATATACAGATGATACAGTCTTGATTGTAGACAATGAACAGAGCCTGCAACATTTAGTAGATGCGGTTGTTGCACACAGTGAACAACTAGGGTTAGAACTGAATAGTAAAAAGACACAGATTATGGTCGTCACTGGGAAGAAGGAAATACTACAATGTGATATATTCTTAAGCAAGTGAATCAATACAGTTATCTCGGAACAGTCATAACATCTGATGGCAGATGCCTTGAAGAGATTAGAACAAGAATTGCTATTGCAAAGGTAGCCTTTTGCAAGATGGAAAACATACTGACCAATGAAAAGATGTCAATTGAAACGAGAAAAAGAATGTTGCAGTGCTACATAGAACCTATACTTTTGTATGGATGTGAAGCGTGGACAATGAGCAGCCAAGCTGAAAAACATCTGATGGTTGTAGAAATGTGGTTTCTGAGGAAAATGCAAAGAATACCATGGACAGACAGACAGAAAAAAAAAATAATGAACAATTCCTTCAATAAAGAAATGAAGATCGTAAACTGGTTAGAGTCATTAGACGTAGAGTCAAAATTTGTTGGGCATGCTATGAGAAGAAATGAATTGGAGAACTTAGTGACAACTGGCAAGATCGAAGGGAGCAGACCAAGGGGAAGACTGAGAAGTAAATACCTGGATGGCTTGGCCACATGGCATGGTTGAGACAGAAACACTGAGCTGATCCACGACCCTAGTGATCTTGTGAAATGGTGAGTCATGACCGCCCACGCTTTCCGGCATGGCACAATGGTTGATTGATTGAATACAAAATAATAAACCATCTCAAATGTGTACAGCCATTTTATTCAGATTCACTATGACAGATGCATACATGCTCAAGATTACTCAGATTATCCTACACTTAAAATTTACAACATGAGCAATCATTTAAGCAAATATGACCGTTCTTGTCTGTCAAGACATATGATCATATTAGGCTATGTGAAAAGAAGTTCTCAGAAAAAATTGATTCAGTATGGTGACATTGGGCTTCATAAAATTAATAAAAATATTTTCTCAGCATATACAAATATAATTGTTTCCCCCTTATCATTCAACCAGATCAGAGGCCAAGACAACAGTCGTCATTTCCCAAGATATATAACAGCTTTAACAAGTTTGTGAGCTTCTAGAAAGTACAGTTTTATCAACAACCTTACAAGTCACAAAAAGAAAAGCCACAAGTAAATGTTAAATCACTAAAGTAAAGGTCCTCTAAGATGACAGGAGGTGTAATGGGTTTATGGGGCTGCTTTTACTTCCCCAGACACTTCCTGCTGTCTGTTTTAGGGTGGTTGACTTTGGAGCTCATGTCAATGTTTTATGAATCACCCAAAAAACGAGAAGTAGATTGTGAACTTTACAAAAACACGACTACAAGAGACACATTGGACGTTGCGGCCAAAGCCTTCGACAGCACAGGACAAACAAATACAAATCAACACAGACATACATGAAATACACTATGACAATATTAAACTAATTAAATGTACTCATCTGATTCTGTGTCCTTGCTTGGAAAGACTGACACACGTAGGGCTCCAGTGGATTAATAGGCTGGATGTATGGTACACGGGTCAAAGGTCAAGTGTGAGGGGAGTGGGGTGGAGAAGTGCCCATGTGTGCGGAAAAGTGAAAATTAAGATCGGCAAAGATGTCGCGGACGCACCTGTCGACTGCACAGAGATTCCTGAAGACTGATTAAACCCGTTTCCCATCCGTACTGGTATGTTTGGTTACTCACTACATTGTCTTTCCATTCTACCTATGTAAGATGATTGGCAATGTCAATGTTTTAGGATAGCTGACTTTGGAGCTCATGTCAATGTTTTAGGATGGCTGACTTTGGAGCTCATGTCAATGTTTTAGGATGGCTGACTTTGGAGCTCATGTCAATGTTTTAGGATGGCTGACTTTGGAGCTCATGTCAATGTTTTAGGATGGCTTACTTTGGAGCTCATGTCAATGTTTTAGGATGGTTGACTTTGGAGCCCATGTCAATGTTTTAGGATGGTTGACTCTGGAGCCCAGGTCAATGTTTTAGGATGGTTGACTTTGGAGCTCATGTCAATGTTTTAGGATGGCTGACTTTGGAGCTCATGTCAATGTTTTAGGATGGCTGACTTTGGAGCTCATGTCAATGTTTTAGGATGGCTGACTTTGGAGCTCCTGTTAATGTTTTAGGATGGCTGACTTTGGAGCTCATGTCAATGTTTTAGGATGGCTGACTTTGGAGCTCATGTCAATGTTTTAGGATGGCTGACTTTGGAGCTCATGTCAATGTTTTAGGATGACTGACTTTGGAGCTCATGTCAATGTTTTAGGATGGTTGACTTTGGAGCCCATGTCAATGTTTTAGGATGGTTGACTCTGGAGCCCAGGTCAATGTTTTAGGATGGTTGACTTTGGAGCCCAGGACAATGTTTTAGGGTGGTTGACTTTGGAGCCCAGGTCAATGTTTTAGGATCGTTGACTTTGGAGCCCAGGTCAATGTTTTAGGATGGTTGACTTTGGAACCCTGGTCAATGTTTTAGGATGGTTGACTTTGGAGCTAATGTCAATGTTTTAGGATGGTTGACTTTGGAACCCAGGTTAATGTTTTAGGATGCATGACTTTGGAGCACTGGTCAATGTGTTAGGAAGGTTGACTTTGGAGCCCTGGTCAATCAAAGAAATGCACTGATGTTTATTCAAATACATGATCACTGGACATGCTAGTCACTTCACTGCCATGGCTACCAACCACCACTACACACACCTGGTGTTATTGTCAGAGAACAGCTGTAACAGAAAGCTGATCAAATACCAGTTTGCCAAGAGACATCCGTTACATATTTGGCCACCATCACTTTCATTGAGTTATCTACCATAAATATTTTGGTATGTGGTTTGTGGCTGTTCCTGTCAAGGTCACTGTGATGGCTGCTCACTGTGATACCCCAACATTAGAAACTAACAAGTGTTGAGTCAAGAGGAAGACAACTATAAAAATCACATCTGTGAAAGTCAAGTCAAGGAGCAGCTCTCACACCATGAGCTGTACTGGGTACAAGGAGCAGCTCTCACACCATGAGCTGTACTGGGTACAAGGAGCAGCTCTCACACCATGAGCTGTACTGGGTACAAGGAGCAGCTCTCACACCATGAGCTGTACTGGGTACAAGGAGCAGCTCTCACACCATGAGCTGTACTGGGTACAAGGAGCAGCTCTCACACCATGAGCTGTACTGGGTACAAGGAGCAGCTCTCACACCATGAGCTGTACTGGGTATATGGGGCTAGCCCCATATTGTTTAGACCAATTGACATTCAATGGGAGATATGGTGGATTTGTTTAGGTATATAGTTATCATGTTGGAGTATTATAGAGATGGATTTGTTGAGGTATATAGTTATCATGTTGGAGTATTTTAGAGGTGGATTTGTTGAGGTATATAGTTATAATGTTGGAGTATTATAGAGATGGATTTGTTTAGGTATATAGTTATCATGTTGGAGTATTATAGAGGTGGATTTGTTGAGGTATATAGTTATAATGTTGGAGTATTATAGAGGTGGATGTGTTGAGGTATATAGTTATAATGTTGGAGTATTATAGAGCTGAAGTTTGAGTTAAACTGAAATCAAAATTAATATATTTCTCAAGTGTAAACACACAAGCCACAAACAATATGTTGTCCAATTTATTGCCCGACATTTTTCACTGCATTTTGTCAGGTGCATACAGCACAGTTACATATCATATCAAGTGAATAAATTAATTATACTAAGTCTGCATCTAGTCAGGTGCAGACAGCAGAGTTACATATCATATCAAGTGAATACATTAATTATACTCAGGCTGAAATACTTAACAACACAATCACTGATATCATTTGAATGTGGAGCACCAGTTTTCACCATGGTAATTGCAAATTTAAAATGAAGACTTTCAATTTGCATAAAACTGGCTGGAATCATTTAATTACTAATGCCTTGATGTATTTGAGCAATAATTTGTTCTTAATCAAATTCAATATACACGATTTATCATTTTTAACATCATGATGGCTATTAAACAAATGTCTTAAAATCGCTGGCCGATCTAAGCATTTTGTGACCTGTCGACTGCACAGGGATTCTTGAAGACTGATAAAACCCATTTCCCATCCGTACTGGTATGTTTGGTCACTCACTACATTGTCTTTCCATTCTACCTATGTAAGATGCTTGGCATGGAATTGATAAATGCAGTCAGATTTGGTGTACATAGACAATAGTTCTTTCACAAATGAGAGTACTATCTAAGTGGTTTTATATCTGATCACTGGTTCACCAACAAAGAATGTCTGCTTTACGCTATATATTTGTTTCATTAGTGTCCCCTCAAAATGTTAGTAAAAAAAAAAAAAAACACACACACACATTTGAGGTGTGGGGACCGATGAAGCTTCTTCTTCTTTGCGTTCATCCGGAGTGTTTTTTCAGTTCGATTGTGGTGTCTCGTTATGCACCCTTGGGTCGATACCCTTAGGCCAACACATTTGACTTTTAGCGAGCATTTTTGACAGGTTAGCATTCCAGTGGGACTCTCACTTTTGTGGTGCCGTCCACATCCCAGCTTGTCAAGTTGGAACAGTCAAATGCTTCACGATCAGCCCTCAATGGAAGGCAGGGTCAGTCCATGGCATTTCCCGCCATCCAGGGTGGCTTCCATAGTTGCAGAGCCGACACATAGCGCTGACACATAGTGCTGGGCTCACCGAGGGAATCGTCACGTTCTGCTCATGGCTGCTTTAATTCCTCACTTCAATATATTTGGTATTTTGTTCGCCCCGGCCCATTCCGCACAAACCAGACCGGTCTGCAGACGGTATCCACTCAGCGAGTTTTCAATTCGGACATGTGCTTGTTGATGTCCCCGTCATAGCTGTTCAGGAGTGAACATTCGGAAACTAGCTAGTAAGAGCTTTTCCGGACACGAACTATTCAGGAAAACTAGTTAGTCAGAGCTGTTCCTAGCACGAAAGAAATTACACTCTCACGTTTTTTGCGTTGTGCCTGATTTATTTGCACCCGTAGGCCAGCACATCTGACTTCAGCAGGCATTTTAACGGGTTTGCTTCCCGGGGTTTCGAGAGACTTAGAGTGTTAGTGCTGTGGTGTCGCCCACATCTCAGCTGGTCAAAGTAGAACGGTCAACGACATCACTGTCAACCCTCAAGGGAAGGCAGGGGCAGACCATGGACATTCCCCCGCTATCCAAGGAGGCTTCCATAATTGCAGAGCCGGCACATATTGCTCTGAGACAAGGCTCAACCGGGGAGTTGCCACGTCCTGCTCATGGCTGCTTCAGTTCCTCACTTCCATGTCTTGGGCACTTCGCTTGCCATTGGTCGCTCAAGCACACACCAGGAACGGTCAGTCCGCGGGTGACATCCACTAGGTAAGCTTTCACTTTGGACTTCGGACCACGCAATCGATTCATGAGCCGTCATAGCTGAAGACACAAAATGGTATCTCGACGACGCCACTACTTATTTAATATGCATTGTATTGTTTGTCTATACATGGTTTAATAAAAACATATACCTTACTCGAGTGCCTTCCATTTCGTGTTATTGAAACGTTCTTCCACCTTTGTCTACACTCTATGAGTTAGATACAAACACTTTTCGTAACCATTTCATTCGACTGGGGCACTTCTACCTTTTAGTACTCGCTCAGGAGGTAGGCTACATGTGCTGCCGGCTCAGCACCTTGCCTCCATGCAGCAATGAGCAAGAACGACCAGGCCCTCTCATCCGGGGATCTCACATATCCCCCAGCTGAGAGACCTGGGCATGTAGCGTGCTCAGAATCTCACTTCCATTTTTCGGTAGGTGGGTATCGGCCCGGCTCTCACAACCGAGGGTTTATGGCTTAGAGGCGTTCAGCCACAACCCTCGACAGAGAGCCTTAGAGTATGTGTCCGGACCAAGAACTTCTGCCTTCATGCGTCCAATTTAAACTTTTGACTGCTATTCTCAGTCTCCCCGCAGAGCAGCAGGCTGTGTCTCGATTAGTCTGGCCCCTATCCCATAAACTGTCCGATTTGTAGTTTTTCATCCATCGACATAGCACATGGGGTCAATGTAACACGCAAGCCACCCCACCACGACAAAGTGGAGACACATCAGGGGGACCGATGAACCTGTGGGAGTAGGTTTGGGTGGCTGATAATGATGTTGATAAACTCAGTTGAATGTACGTATGAGTAGTGCAGGAGGAAAGCCGCTCGTTTTGCGGCGCACATCGCTTTTGCGCCGCAAAGGGCGATAACTCTCCGGGTAAAAAAAAATAGGCGTGGTCAGAGTAGGTTCGGTCAACTGACCCCTTAAATTATAGGTGCGTGTAGTGTATAACATAAAAAATACAACATAAAACATTCAAAATAACAAACAAACGACTCGAGTAAGGTATATGTTTTTATTAAACCATGTATAGACAAACAATACAATGCATATTAAATAAGTAGTGGCGTCGTCGAGATACCATTTTGTGTCTGCCCTTTTATATAGAGATATGACAGAGAATCGCGATGTTGCTGATACGTATACACACCAGAGTCTTGTGTCTTGAAGCCTATATTGGTTCCCCCACTTGGTGTTTGGGTGTTGAGTACTTCCAAAAAAGTGTCATTGTTTAGATGAGTGTTGTGGTTTTTGGTCAGACCTTTGGTACTGATTTTATCATAATCTCTGACACAAATATACGTCTTACTACATAACGAGACCATCCCCTTCCCTTCGTACTCTAATTTAAAAAGCCCGGGGGTTCTTTTTCATAGGCTTTGATATCCACACAGTCCTGACAGGTAGTAGTAGTAATTCTATGAACAGGGCAGGTTTCAGACGGGAACCACTGATTGTAGACTCTGTCATATTCTTCTCGTAGGTGTGGTCTAACTACGTCAGAGAGTGAATCGGCGCTAAGGGCCAAATATAGAGAGTCAGTGTCCATTTCACAAAGCTGAAAGTCCACCCTGTCTATAAATACGTCGAGAAAGTCATAATAAAAAGCTAACATGCGCAACTTGGCATATTGATAAACGAAAAAACCTATTTGTAGAGGTAGATCCCAGACAGTTTTTCTTTTTTAGTGTTTCTACTTCGAATAGATCATCTGTAATACCAGTCATGCTTTTGAATCTGGGGGTATTGAGTACTTTGGTAGTGTCTTTTCCCTGGCAGTAGGAGACATCAGTATGTTTGGCCTTGTTGGTTAACGTTTTGCCGTAAGCGGCGTTACCTAACAATTTCATTGTGTCGGCTGTAATAGACTCAGCAGGATATTTGTCCCCTTGTCGACGGGCATTAGACACTGTTTCCCCAAAGGTTTTAAAACAACTAACCGGTCAATATTCTATTGTCTGGTAGATGTGTGTAACTACCAACCCATGGGCTAGATACCATTTTAAAAGAGGGGTGGCTAATAATATTTTCTTCCCGAAATAACTACCAATCAATGTCCGTCGTGGGGTACTCAGTAGTTTATTTTTTATGGCGTATTCTTTCATAAACGCCCCAATATCGTCTCTCGACACTTCCGTGTTCTTGAAAATAGGGGGTATTTCGGCAAATGACTCTTGTAAATCAGTCGGGGTCTCAATATCACACTCCACCAACCCGAAAAAAGTATCACTTTTTACAGCCTTGATGATCTGGTTTTCACTCAAAGAACCCCAAGGAAGCTCTGACGAAGGAAATGTTTCCCGAAAGAAACGCTTGATTGCTGTGTTTGATCTCTTTAATCTCTGCCACTCACATTCTCAAATAACCTTAACTGTCACCCCAACAACTTTCTGTAGATACTCATGAATGTTACATGTATTCTGGTATAGTTCTTCTAGCGGTTTCTTATTAACGGGATTAATCGTTTTCCCGACAGTTAGACGGCAAGATGGGTGCCCGTGGAACAAACACCCATGGCATTGGTAAGCTGTATTATTCTTTTTATCCCACCCATCTACTCGAATATGTCGATCACCAAGTTGCATCTCATGGCTATTGAATTGGGTTTTTAACTGTATGTTGTAATTGTGTGACACCCAGGTTAACCACTCTCGACTCTGACGTGTATAATCTATGTGCTCTAAAACCATCCTCGCTGCTTCGATATATGGGGAAGTCTGTTGGCATATCTTTCATAAGAGACCAAAGGTATAAGGCATTCGCATCAAACCCTTTAATACTTTTTACTGGTTTATTACCCCTGATACGAGTCTCATTGACTTCGTGGTAATGATGAAAAATAATACTCGGCCCACCCACCACGTAATCTCGTAACAACTTGTGCACCTTCTCTTCCTTCTTCGAACACAAAACAAAAGAAACATCTTTATTCATGGTGTTGAATAGGTACTGTAGAGTAATACCGGGGACGAAGATGGCCTGCTTACACATGTCTATTTTTAACTCTGCATAAAAGGCTACTTGTTTGTCCAGGGCTTTTAGAAAGGGGGACACGTCTTTGATGTTGTACCAAATTAAAAAATCCCTAAACGTAGTCATCTTATTGTCGGTCCATGCTTTCTGACAAACAGTGTATTCTGCTTCGGAAATGTTACGGTTTTTAAGTGTTGAGAAAAAGACCGCATGTGGTGGTAGGGCTGTCTCATTTAACTTTCCTTGATCGGTCAGATACTCGTATGACAAAAACCCTTTTGTCTCTTCTATACCAAAGGAGGCCAGATATTGTGCATAGCTTACCCCTGGAACCAGAAAGTTGGAGACGTCAAGGAATTTTAACCTTTCTGTCGGTATGCACATAAAATTATTATTTCTTTTGACTATAAACTTGAATGGGTTAGCCTCCCGATCAAGGAAATATTGTATCAAATAAGGTTTCAGGAGGCTAATGTCATATTTTCCGCTATTCAACCCAAACAGAGGGAGCTCCATCAAATAGGAGTCGAGCCTTTCACTTAATTTCGGATGGTCACCTAATTGTGCAAATGTTGACTCGAACTGTTTTAGTAATAGCTTATAAGACCTCGCAGATATTTCATGGAGATAGTCCATCATTTCGTTTACGAGGCCCTGTGGATCACCTGTGGTAATCAAACATTTAGGGGTGTCGAACCCAGGGACATTAGAGGCGACCGCACATGACAGGGGGACGTGTCTGGCTATAAAGGTCGTCGACTTTGAGTCAGCCGGTAAATTTGCAATGGAGAAAAAAGATTCCATGTCGTAGCATGCTCTATATGGGAAAATAAAATTTGCGTCCACATCAAACCCGTGTTCACAGAGTAATTCCAAGATGGATTCAGTCGGGCAATAAATCCCGCCTTTATATGTTTCGATAGTAGCTATGCCTTTGCACGTAAGTTCGTGACGTGTCAGTCGCCAGTATACTTTAAACACCTTGCCGCATTTCCCACAGGAAAAACACTGGGCGGCCCTGTTAATATCAACGATATACATGAAATGGTTTTAACGTAGAAGAAGATTCAGTATATCTGGATATGTACTACTACTTCTGATTTTCGGAACCAAAAGTTCCTAACTGTAAAACTAAACACAATTGTTTGTATTCTAAATCATTCTTCTACCGCAGGTAAATCAACTAAATTGACCCCGGTGAAATGTTTGTGAGATTTCAACCCTACTATAACCCTACTATAACTAAAGAAGAACAAACAGCAACAATTCACCTAAACGAACATCCCTTGAAACAAGTAAAGAGCTTCAAGTACCTAGGAAGTATAATATCATCAAATGGCAGATCAGAAGACGAGATCGAAAATAGGTGCAATAAGGCAAATCAACTCATTGGACAAATGGCACCAATACTAAAGAACAAACATGTATCAATAACTACTAAGAAAGCACTTTACAACACAATCTTCCTACCAACTCTGTGCTACCAATGCCAAACCTGGACAATGACAGAAAAAGAGAAAAGAAAAATCACAACAACAGAAATGAGGTTCCTGAGAAGAATACTCAACGTATCAAGAAGAGATAAGATCAGAAATGAAGAAATCAGGACTAAAGTGGGGGTTAAAGCTGCTCTAGATTTTATTAGAAAGCAGCAAGTCAAATGGTTTGGCCATGCAAGTAGGCTACCAGTCAACAGCATGCCACAACAGGCAATGACGTACAGACCAGATGGAAACAGAGGAAGAGGCCGACCACGTAAACGCTGGACGGAGGGAATAACAGAATCCATGGGAATGTCGATATACGAAGCCCATAACCGGGCACTCTCACGAAGTTTATACTTCACCTCGACACCGCAAGGTACAAGAGGAACATGATGAGATGAGATGAGATTTCAACCCTTTATAGCGCACCCATTGGCTGAACAGTTTTCGTGTAACTTTTCGTATATTTCTGACAGACCCTGTTCTGAAAACAGCCAACCCACGGAACAAACACATATTATCTGTGTACGGCTTACCATTGGTGTCGCTTTGAAGAGTAATAATAAAATTGTTGTGTTTGATATTGTTTGGAATTGATTCTAAACAACAACCAACAGGGAATTCTACCAGTTTATAAACATAAAAAGTAATACTTGGTATTGATTCAACATAGTATTTTGTATCTGGTCGGGTTAGTGTCGCTGAATTGACCAAATCAGCAGTGTTTAGCTTGGTTACATACGCCTCGAAATCAGACCTATTGTTCACTAAAAATGGTGTATCGAACAATGAAGAGTTATTCGGACTGGCATGGTAGAACCGTAGGGCTTGTGTCTCTCGATGTCTCAAGACTATGTGCAAACTGGGGATTATTTTAGACCGTGAGTTTTGAACATTAAAAAGCGGGAATAAACGAGAACCCCAATCTGTCGTCATGTCAGTATCTGGTCGGTTAAAAAATGTCCATTCACAGAGATAGCGACCGTGTCATATGTGTGACCTAATCGTGTCCCAATGGTCATTATACACAACCCTAACATCTGGGGGTAATTTCTGCAATGAAAGATATTCACTAGTTGGTGATGTGTTAACACCAGAGGTTCCTGCCTGGTCTTCTGCAGCCATGGCACGTGATGGTAGTTGATCAGATGTCGACAAGGTATCTGTTGATGATGATGATGCATTACTTGATGTGGTACTAGGTGCTGACGATGCGTCACTCGGTAAGGTACTATATGATGATAGGTGAGTCTTGTTAGTAGGTGAAACATGATCACCCATACTACCCGACAAGATACTGGTCGCTGATTTGTCATTGTTAGTCAGCAAATCATGACCTATCGCACCAGATGACAAGACACATGTTGATTGTTCAGGTATTTTCTGACGTTTACCAGTAGATTGTTCGTCTATGGTCGGATCTCTTCTCCTCTTGCGACTTGAGGTTTGTTGATTATTAGCAGACATGCGGTTAGATGATGGTTGAGTGGTCGACACGTTACTGAATAGTACTTCATGTTCAGTCTTTATGTGTCTTTGTAAAATATCTTTGCGGGTATAAATACGATCGCAAAAATCACAAGTAAACTGTTGTGTCATATGACAACTCGCAACATGTTGACGTAGATCAGCAGGTCGTGTGAAGGTTTTATTACACAGAGTACAGGAATGTTTCTGCATAGCTGACATTCTCGATACACGAAATAGTTTAAACAATGGCCGAAGTATTTGTGAATGTTATTGAGGCCTACAACGAAGTTTGTAATACGAATATTTTTTTAGATGCGTTAATTTGTAAACAGGTGTCGTTTGACTCTGTTGTAAACAATATGGCAACTGATCAACCACGTATTTGAGAATATCACAGATAAATTATTGTCTGATACAACTGTGGTTGGACAATTTAATATCCTTATATATTATATAATATATATTTAAGTAAGAACTCCTTGTACAATAGTGATGAACAAATCCCAACCAGCTTCATACGAGTAGCTTTTCTGTATCAGAAGACACGATTGCTAAAGTCCATTGAATTTAATATCCGTTGAATAAAAACATCCTTCTTCGTTGACTGCGAAAATGAGAAAAGACTTGGCCTTCGTTTCGTCACTGGTTTTGATACTGTCTGCGTGAGAGAGGTGTATATCTGAAATGAACAACGTTCTGTCAATAAGAATCAACCAATCAGAACACACATAAATAACTAACATCAAATCAATCAATCAATCAATCAATCATGTGCCATGCCGGAAAGCGTGGGCGGTCATGACTCACCATTTCACTCGATCACCAGTGTCGTGGATCAGCTCAGTGTTCCTGTCTCGTCCATGCCATGTGGCCAAACCATCCAGGTATTTTCCTCTCGGTCTTCCTCTTGGTCTGTTCCCCTCGATCTTGCCAGTTGTCACTAAGTTCTCCATCCCATTTCTTATCATAACATGTCCAAAGAATTTTGACTGTCTACGTTTAATTTCTCTAATCAGTTTACGATGTTCATTTGTCTCCTGTAGTACTTGGTCATTGGTTTTTCTATCTGTCCATGGTATTCTTTGCATTTTCCTCAGAAACCACATTTCTGCAGCCATCAGATGCTTTTCAGCTTGACTGCTCATTGTCCAAGTTTCACATCCATACAAAAGAACAGGCTCTATGTATCCCCTCAACACTCTTTTTCTCATTTCAATTGACATCTTTTTATTGGTCAGAATTTTTTTCATCTTGCTAAAGGCTACTTTCACCATGGCGATTCTTGTTCTAATCTCTTCAAGGCATCTCCCATCAGATGTTATAACTGTTCCAAGATAATTGTACCGATTCACTTGTTGAAGAATATTTCTATTTACTTGTATATTACATTGTGGCACTTCTTCCTTCCTACTGACGACCATAACCTGAGTCTTTTTACAATTTAATTTTTTGACATGTCTAACGCTATCAAAAGCCTTTGTATAGTCAATAAAGCAAAGATGTATACCCTTGTTTACTTCTATAGCACGTTCAATAACTGTTCGCAGCATATACACAGCATTTACTGTACCCTTTCCTTCTACAAACCCGCATTGTTCTTCCCCTATTTCAGGTTGTATCTTCTTCCTCATTCTTTGCATCATAATTCTTAGCAAAATCTTTGTGATGTAACTCATTATACTAATTGTTCTATGTTGATCACATTCCAGGGTTCCTGATTTCTTTGGGATTGCAATAAATATAGAGTTACATAATTCAGGAGGTATATCTCCAGTATCATATAATGTGTTCAGCAGTCTGGTGACTTGATCTAGTCCAAATTCTTCTAAAGCTTGAATCATTTCTGTTGTGATGTTATCTGCACCGGGGGCCTTGCCAGCTTTCATATGCTTAAGAACATTTCGAACCTCCATCTCCAAAATTGGCGGTCCTTCATTATTAAATCTAATATCATACTGTTTGTCTCTGTTATCATCATAAAGGTGTTTCACATAATCTGTCCATACCTGTAGAATCTGGTCTTTTTCTATTATGATTTTGCCATCTTCAGTTTTTAGACACCCTGTTGATGTACTTGTTCTTTTATTAGTAAGTTCCTGAATTCTTTTGTGCACTAATTTGGTATTTTGACTGTTGTGTTGGCTTTCAATTTCTAAGCACTTTTCCTCAAGCCATGCTTCTTTTGCCTCCTTACATAATGTTCTGACTTGTCTGTGAATTTCTTCATATTTGACAGAATTATTTTTGTTGAGTCTTCTTGTTTCCATGAGGTGTAAAATTTCTGCAGTCATCCATTTCTTACGACCCACCTTCTTTAATTTCGGAATAGTTGTTTCTGCAGCCACATTGATTGAATTCTTCAACGTTTCCCATTGATCATCCACATCCTGGAATAGGATCTCTAGATCAGACAAAATTTCAAATCTGTTCTGTACTTCTATGTTGAATTTGTTTTGTATTTCCTTGTCATTACTCAATGTACACAAATCATATTTAGTGTTTCCTGTTATATACTTGACTTTCTTCAACTTTATTCTCAATGTTCCTGTGAGTAATCTGTGGTCACTATAACAATCAGCACTGGGAACTGTTTTTGCTATTGTTAATGCGTTTCTAAATCTTCTGCTAATCAGAATGTAGTCAATCTGGTTTCTAATCCTGCTATCAGGACTCCTCCATGTCCATAATCTTTTAGGGTGTTGTTTGAACCAGGTGTTTCCTACAATCATTTCCTGTTCTTTTGTCCACTCTACGAGTCTGTATCCTCTTTCATTTCTCTCTCCTAAACCATAGTTTCCTACTGTGTATCTATCTCCTTGATTTCCTACTTTTGCATTGAAGTCCCCTATTATGATGTTTATTTCTGAATTTTTACATCTCTTTAAGGCAGACTCTATGTCATTATAAAATTCTTCTACACTATCTTCACTGGATTCTCCTGTTGGGGCATATACTTGAATAATATTTATGCTAAAAGGTCTGCCACTTAATTTAACTAGTAGAACTCTGTCCGACACGGCCCAATAACATCAAATCACAAATGGCATATCTCCTTTAGAGACCAACGTTCCCTCTGACTGACATTTTGAATCAACCAATAAGAGAACAGATAAGAAATTAACACCAAATAACAAATGTCATTTCACCCTTAGAGACCAACGTTCTATCTGACTGACATTTTGAATCAACCAATCAGAGAACAGATAAGAAATTAACACCAAATCACAAATGTCATTTCACTCTTAGAGACCAACGTTCTATCTGCCTGACATTATGAATCAACCAATCAGAGAACAGATAAGAAATTAACATCTAAGCACAATGGCATATCTCCTGTAGTGACCAACGTTCTATCTGAGGAACATTTTGAATCAACCAATCAGAGAACAGATAAATACATAATCACAAATGTCATGTTCCAGATGTAGGTCGTATGACCGGAAGCCACGCCAACTTTGGTCGTTTGTGTCCATTATCGACGTCTTCCAGATGTATCTTTATGTCTGCAACCCGAAGCAACGCCACCTTTGACCTGGTGTAACCCACTTTAAATATGACCGACTGTACACCGTGACACAGACCGATGAAGAGGCATACATCTCTTTCATACCACCGCTGGTATGATGACATTGTTTAAACCATACAGACATCAATAACCGCCATTATAATATACAATTGATTAATTTGTAATAGCTATATATTGAAAAGTCCCAAGTCGGCTTCTCAAATATGCATCAAAGTTGATGGTGGGTCTTCTAACACGTGGCACTATTTTCACTTTACACAGTAAACATAAACTATTTTAGTAATTAAAGTTTGTTTAAAATGAAACCGGAAGTACCCTCAATCGCAAAATTTGAAAATTCATTGTCTTAAGGCTTGTTGCCACACCACTTAAGTGTATATAAGAAAGTATTGCAGGTTCATGGTTGATCCAGAAATCCACATGCTTTCACACATAACACTACCACTCAGTAACATGTCGTTTGCAGAGCCTCGTTCCCATAACACCCCGCCGAAAACATTCTTGATCACAACCACGATGTCCCGTGTCTAATACACCCATCTGGAGATCATCCGTCTTATTTTAGGCCTTCGCCTTCCAAGACATACACCTCTCCATTATTGTTCTCTCCAAACTTTCATGACGTTTCAAGTGACCAAAATACCAATTTCCTTGTATCGTCTATAAAAACCAACCATCTTCAAAATTCTTGAAATATAGATGCGTTTGTTCTTTTTACCCAAGATAGTCTTAGAACCCGTCTATTACATTTATATTCAACTGCATTTATGGGATGTTTAGTAAGTGTCTCACAGGCGTAAGTTGAATACTCTTAAAAACCTAATATTTGTACTTCTGTCTGTCCCACTCCATAATTTATTAAGTTGTTTTGGTCTTTGAAGAGCAACTGACAGTCATCGTTTAATTTCTTTCATTGTGTCACCATTGTTCGCAACCAAGATATTGGACATTTTCCACCACCTGGTTGTTATGGGTTTCTTGGCAAGGTTTGCCGAAAGCAGTTTACCATTGGTGTCCTTCTGAACAGTGACTGTACTAGTAGGTGGCCGTACTGATGAGATCATCTGTCTTTCGCCGCAGACCATAAACAACAACAATATGTTGGTTGTTGTTACAACTTATCCACATGCTTCCATGGCTTCACGTAGCCCTGATTCGTCTATACGGGTACTCCACCCAAGAGTGCCCCGTAGACTAACAGAAGAAAGGAGGATACCCCACAAACTGGACTAACTACCATACACAAGTAAATGTTATGCCAATCTCTCAGAATGATATCACACACACACACACACACACACACACACACACACACACACACCACCACCACCACCACCACCACCACCACCACCACCACCACCACCAACAACAACAACAACAACAACAACAACAAAACACACATAGGCGGACACGCAGTCATAGCTACCAGTGTATCCACATAGAGAAACAGAAACCCAACGACAAATAAGCAGATACACACAGACAGCCAGACATACAGCCAGACATATGGATAGACTGACACACAGACAGATAGGCAGACACGCTTTCCGTCACAGGCGCAAACACTAACACACACCATTAACAAACTCTCACACAAATAGATACAGCAAACATGAAAACACGGCCCGAAAGTTCCCCCATCACAACATTACATTCTTACTTTTCAATCCTTGTGGTCATAATATGGTGAATTTTAGATGTATTCTGATGACATCATTTTGATTATCATGTAAGTGGTTACACATCTATTCACCCATCATGTCGATAAGCGTAGGCGGTCATTTTCTGCCATTTCACTCTATCACTAGAGTCGTGGATCATCTCTGGTCTTGACCATACCACGCCATCCAGGTATTTACTTCTCGGTCTTGTTCTGTTCCCCTCGATCTTGCCAGATGTTACCATGTTTAATTATTTCTCATAAAATACCCAACATATTTTGTCTACGTCCAATTTCTCTAATCTATTTACTGTTTTCATTTTGTTTTCTTGTAGGACCTGGTTATTTTCTGCCCGTGATATCTTTTCTCCACATGTCCACAGCCATCCGATGTTTTTCAGCCTGGTCCACACATCGATACAAAAGTAACACTATGTAGTCCATCAACATGCTTTTCCTCGTTTCAATTGATATCTTTTGTATTGGTCAGTGTGTTTTTTTCATCTTGCTAAACGCTACATTCGTCGTGTCGATTCTTGTAATCTCTTCAAGGCATTTCCAATCAGATATTATAACTGTTCCGAGATAAATGTACCGACTTGTTTAAGAATATGCCTATTTACTTGTGGTGTTTCCTTTTTCGTAGTGATGACAATAACCTGTCTTTTTAGTTCTAATCCTAGTTGTTAGCAACAAATGCATGTACTAAATTTTTCCGGTCCTGTTCATTGTCTGCCATAAAGACTGCATATCAATTTTTATTGATGTTACGTCCTTCAATGATGAGTCTTTTCATATATTTATGGTGTATGTCAGGGTCTTATAATTGGCTCGTTGGCTAACACGTGTGAGACAGTACAAGTATAACGTGATTCGACGTAAGACACAGCAACACAAGTTCTATGGATTTATTGCCACATTAAATACAGAACGATAATTACAGCAATCTACAATATATAACTCACGACGCTCACAACCACAATACAGCTCATAGGTCTGACGCTCAAGATATCAGTCGTTCGGCTTTCAATCACGGAGATTCATACAAACGCCTTGCTCTCATCGCACATGTCCGTCCGGTCTCCAGTCCCAGCTCGGTCTGACCTTAGCACGCCAACTGCCCACTGCCTCTAGTGGTGTCACGTGTCCTGCGTGCGTCTGTCGTCAGCCTGACCGCTGGTCGCGTGTCAGGTAACAATCTTGTCAGCCGGGTGTCGCAACGATGTTGCTGCACAGCTATACCATGTTAGGCTCTGACAGTGTACAGGAAAAAAAAAAAAACATTTCACATCCATGTTTCACACCTATTTTAATAGGCTGACAGTGGCCTATTTCATTATCAATCCGTATGATAGTTTTGTTTTCTATATATGATTTTTACAAGTCTAAGGTCTTTCCCACCAATTTGTATATCTGCAAACACATCTAATTTGTTGATATGTCTTACACTATTGAAAGCCTTATCCACGTGATAACATTCACACCTGTGTTTTTTTAACTTGTGTGTTAAAACCATTGTGTTTGTATTGTTCGTGTTTTTACAGATCATTCGGGCGTGTAGGTGACTTTTGCGGTATTTTACATTCTGTACATTTGAAATGGAGGTACCGAAATACTCCACCACCGATTAAAAGCGAAAATAAAGCAAGTGAAAACAAAGTACGACAGAACTTGTGGTGCCCGACCTCTCTCTTTCCCCCGCGCGCGCGCGTGCCCCTGGGCGAGTTTATCATATGAGAAACCAGAAAGAACCGACGAATACTATTCGGAACCTATAATGATACAGTTTTGGGGGGTAGATAATGCAACAGCTCTACAACAATTGTTGGACATTGTAGTAATATGGAGTGCTATATCAAGAAAATAGTAATAATGGTATCAAAGAAAGTAAATAAATGTTTTGCATATCCTTTACAGTAAATCGCTGTCAACGTCTTTCAGCCGATTGTTGATTTCTAGGCAAGCTTACGCTCAGTAGTTTGCTTTCTGAACGGCCGGTTCACATACCCCCGTAAGTTACCAACGCGATTCGAACTGATCCTCACAGTCGTCACGTTACTTACGAGAGTATACGAGATTACGGAGAAAATTCGGTAACCAGGGATACCAACAGTCGTGACACCAAAATGTGACATAGAAACATTCTGAACCAAGTAGCTAAATTACCTAGAGGCAATTATCAGATGGATGATGTACAACAAAGATTAATGAACAGAATAGGACAACCAAACTTTAGAAAATAAAAATATATTGTACAATGAATGTAAGAGAGTGGTAAATAGAACCAGTTTTGTTGTATGGCAGCGAAGCTTGTAATGAAAATTAAGAAGAAATTAGAAGCAGGTGTGGTTTGTAAGGCGAATTCCCTGCCAGAGTAACTAACAACGACATGAAACTAGAAAAGAAATAGCTGTCTTCGCCCGTGTAAGAGACGCAAGAACATCATGACAACTGGAAAGGTCGAGGGGGAAGAAAGACAGTAACATACCGAGACTAGAAATTATGATCGTGGCATGTCAGCAAAGTTGATTTCAGAACACCAAAGACAGCGTCATGAATCTCTACACCATTTGATGATGAATGCATCACACGGCTTGAAGACGTGTTCCTTTGTAAAAGGTAAATTTAAAAAAAAACAGCTGTGTGTGGCGTGTCGGCCACGCGAAAGAAATAAACAAGTGTGGCGTTGTACAGAGTGAAAAGAAAAGACTTTGTTCTTATAACCATTCGTTCTGCTTACACTCAGAATACGGCGAAATTTAGATTTATTCTGATAATATAAAAATTAAATCTAATTATTGTGTTAGTAAAACACTTACACTTCACTGCGAGCCTCAGTTCGCTGGCTGGCGAATAAACACTGCTATTTTTGTTAACGTGCGCGGCCATCCGAGAAAACTTGGCAACACGCCCCCCCCCCCTCCCCCACCGAGAAACCCCGCTACGGCGCGGAATTAGCATAAAGTGTGCAACATGTTGAGTTTATAATATCAATATCTCTTTATAAATCACACAAACCAACATCAATATTGGTGTTTTAAATCAACGAAATCATAATCTTCCACTTCACTATAAGTTTTAATACTTTTGACCTATAAAAAGTTATTTTATTACACATTTAAGGCACCATACGAGGCCTGGGTGTTCCGATTTTGTCTACAGAAATAAATTTTTAAAATATATAAGAATGGTTTATTATGCTATAATACCTTTTAAAACACTTGAAACTTAATATTGTTTAATATTACAAGGTTCATTTTTCTTATATTTACGTCATTTTGTAGTAAATCTGATTTTCCCCAAGCGTGCATAGCACAGTTTTTACATATCATAATAAATAATTTATTCTGTTACTTTTTATACAACCAAAAACAATACTTTATTGGTGTTTAAACATAATGAGGGAGTATTTCATATACTTGTCTAACCCATATATGTTTATACATCTGTTCTAGAAATATGTTTTGTCAATAGTTGTAATTCTTGTGTTTTGTGTTTACCAGCTCCGACATCGCTCGCAGTTGCAAGGTTGCTGTTGTACTTTTGGGTCGTTATCACCTTTACCAGAATTGTTAGTGTAGTTGATAGAGCACTCGACTCGGGTCCGGGCGAAGGTGGTTCGACCCTCAAAATGAAATTATTATTTTTTTTCTAATATAATTTCGTTCGCAAGCGTTAAACCGCTGTTCATCAAAATACCATACCGTTGTCTACTTTTGTTTATTTATTTTCTTTTTGGTAACTCTTTCATTTACCCACAACTAAGAAGATAGACACTTTGTAACGCCGAAAAAAGAATACACTATGTTTCATGCATGTAACCGCTCTGGGTCTATCATTATCATGTGTCATGTCGATTCTTCTTTTCTTTCGTTCGCTTGAAATATGTCTATAATTGCGATATTGTCTCTTGTATGAATTTACCTGTCTTTGTCGATAAGCCTTGTCACTCAGCTATACCAGTTTCATCACTACCATACCGCGCGCTTGTGACGAAAACATAACAAAACACTACCAGTTTAGTTATTAATCTATATCTATAAAACAGAGTGTATGTTTGTGGGTATTTATGTATTGGATGCGTTCGATAACGGTACATCCGATTGAGATGAAATTTTCTACACGTCTTCCTTTCATTCCTGTGCAACCGACTATAATAGTTTCTTAGTGTAAGATCTTCTACTTATTTAATAACATTTACTTTTCCATTTTCATTATATCATGTCTATATAGCAGGGGGACTTCACTCTAGAAAAGTTATTTCAAGGGGCATAACTTTTAATAACATTTCTATATACTTTATAGTCATATTGTTGGACTTACTTGCACTATTGTTAAACTCTTTGTCTATAGTTATTTTCAGGCATATGAGTTATAATAAATAATGATATAATCTTTAAGGCATTTTCAAAGTTTTCATAAAAATAATGCATAATGCATAACATTGTAACCCATCTTTTTCTACAGTTTTCATTGAATGGTGTGTGGAAGGACATTCTTTTAAGTTATTGTGCGCCAGGAGCTGGGCGAAACCACGCCGGGTCAGATAGATAGACAGATAGTCGGGAACGGAAGCTTATTTGACTACTTATATGAATTAAATGTCATGCTCCCCACCAGGGACTGGGTGAAGCCGGGTCAGACAGACAGATAGACAGACAGACAGTCGGGAACGGGAGAGCTTATATGACTACGTATATGAATTAAATTAGATGCTCCCCACCAGGGACTGGGTGAAGCCGGGCCGGGACAGACAGACAGACAGATAGACAGACAAACAGATAGTCGGAAACGGGAGAGCTTATATGACTACGTATATGAATTAAATGAGATGCTCCCCACCAGGGACTGGGTGAAGCCGCGCCCGGTCAGACAGACAGACAGACAGATAGACAGACAGACAGATAGTCGGAAACGGGAGAGCTTATATGACTACTTATATGAATTAAATGAGATGCTCCCCACCAGGGACTGGGTGAAGCCGGGCCGGGTCAGCCAGACAGACAGACAAACAAGCAGACAGACAGACTGATAGATAGATAGATCCCCTCCAGGGCCTGGGCGAAGCCGGGCCGGGTCAGCTAGTTTTACATAAATTAGATGGGGGGTTTTTGTGTAGGGACGTAATTTTTCAGTCATCGTGTGCCATGTCGGTGGGCGTGATCAAATGTGATAAATATTACCATGGCGATAAGTTTAGTAAAACAGAGTACAACAGGCAAATCTGTCAATAGTCGAGTTGAGTTACAAATACATTAAAGTGTTTCTTACGGGAAACATTTCCACCGTCAGAGCTTCCTTGGGGTTCTTTGAGTGAAAACCAGATCATTGAGGCTGTAAAAAGTGACACATTTTTCGGGTTGGTGGAGTGTGACATTGAGACCCCGACTGATTTACAAGAGTCATTTGCCGAAATGCCCCCTATTTTTAAGAACACGGAAGTGTCGAGAGACGGGATTGGGGCGTTTATGAAAGAATACGCCATAAAAAATAAACTACTGAGTACCCCACGACGGACATTGATTGGTAGTTATTTCGGGAAGAAAATATTATTAGCCACCCCTTTTTTTTTAAAATGGTATCTAGCCCATGGGTTGGTAGTTACACACATCTACCAGACAATAGAATATCGACCGGTTAGTTGTTTTAAAACCTTTGGGGAAACAGTGTCTAATGCCCGTCGCCAAGGGGACAAATATCCTGCTGAGTCTATTACAGCCGACACAATGAAATTGTTAGGTAACGCCGCTTACGGCAAAACGTTAACCAACAAGGCCAAACATACTGATGTCTCGTACTGCCAGGGAAAAGACACTACCAAAGTACTTAATAACCCCAGATTCAAAAGCATGACTGGTATTACAGATGATCTATTCGAAGTAGATACACTAAAAAAGAAAACTGTCTGGGATTTACCTATACAAATAGGTTTTTTCGTTTATCAATATGCCAAGTTGCGCATGTTAGCTTTTTATTATGACTTTCTCGGCGTATTTATAGACAGGGTGGACTTTCAGCTTTGTGAAATGGACACTGACTCTCTATATTTGGCCCTTAGCGCAGGTTCACTCTCTGACGTAGTTAGACCACACCTACGAGAAGAATATGACAGAGTCTACAATCAGTGGTTTCCGTCTGAAACCTGCCCTGTTCATAGAATTACTACTACTACCTGTCAGGACTGTGTGGATATCAAAGCCTATGAAAAGAGAACCCCCGGGCTTTTTAAATTAGAGTACGAAGGGAAGGGGATGGTCTCGTTATGTAGTAAGACGTATATTTGTGTCAGAGATTATGATAAAATCAGTACCAAAGGTCTGACCAAAAACCACAACACTCATCTAAACAAGGACACTTTTTTGGAAGTACTCAACACCCAAACACCAAGTGGGGGAACCAATATAGGCTTCAAGACACAAGACTCTGGTGTGTATACGTATCAGCAACATCGCGATTTGCTGTCATATCTCTATATAAAAAGGCAGACACAAAATGATAATATCTCGATGACGCCACTACTTATTTAATATGCATTGTATTGTGTGTCTATACATGGTTTAATAAAAACATTATATACCTTACTCGAGTCGTTTGTTTGTTATTTTGAATGTTCTATGTTGTATTTTTTATGTTATACACTACACGTACCTATAATTTAAGGGGTCAGTTGACCGAACCTACTCTGACCACGCCTATTTTTTTTTTTAAACCCGGAGAGTTATCGCCCTTTGCGGCGCAAAAGCGATGTGCGCCGCAAAAACGAGCAGCAATCCTCCTTCTACACTACTCGTATGTTTTATGGGGTTCCCGCCCGCCTTGAGCTCAGGCATAGTCCATACTCACTACTCCTAGTAGTACTGGACTTAATTTCGCATGTGGATTAGCTTTCCCTATTAACAGTGTCCCTCTTCATCAGGCGAACACATTCCGGCTTCAGAGGTACTTGTAATTTACGTCCCCAAGTCAAGAAGGATGAGAGGTCAACATTTTAGTCCAATTGTCCGGTGTATGGGGTTGAACCCCTTACCTCAGCATCAGCACACCAGATGTTTGAGAACATGCGTTCATATCCATTCAGCCATGCTGGCTTCTGAATATACATTTATTGTAGATTATGGTTAAGAGTTTCTGGTCTTCTTTTAGTGTGTCATCATAGCAAATCATTCTAGCTCAATTAAACAGGGTCTGTAACAGGCCACGCTTGTACTGAATAGGTTCAAAGCTGTTTAAATTCATATATTAGCCCATCCATGCTCCCTTTCAATAGACAGAATGTTGGATGGAGCTGTCCTGTCAATGTTTAATTAATATGTCTAAGAATGATAAGGTGTCATTATGTTTGTGGTCAACAGACAAAGACATGTTTTTGTGGGCTTGTTAATGATTGAGTGGAATGATTCGGCCTGTTGTCTGGTCTCTGGGATGAATAATATATCATTCACATACCAGCGGTATAGAACTAGGTCCTTAATATCTGAGGCTCTTTGTTTTTCTGAGTGCACCATAAAGATTGGGACTTAGAGGACGCTCATGGCCACTGTCAATTTGGTGGTACAGTTTTTTAAAGAAAAATTAATTAACTATTAGATGTCCACAGCAGTAGTAATTTCTTGAATTTGGATGTTAGTAGGCCAAAGTTGTGTTTCTTTTCTTTTATGCTATCAGTTGCATGCACAGTCGCCTCACTGATGAATTTACTATCTAAAAGTGATTGAATCTCTTTCTTCACTATTGCAACCAATTTTGCAAGGGTTGATGGCTGTAGGCTCCAAGTCAAATTTGGTTGGATCTGATAAAATATTTATTTTATTGGAAGCAGCAACAATATGATTCTTGAGATGATTGTTGTGAATGGCTTGGATTGCCAGAGTAAATTAACAATGATTGCCTGGAAGAGGCTAATGGAAGTAGACCATTATATACAACTATCAGAAAGAGACAATAGCACTCTCTAGTATTGTGAGGGGAAGACAAGCATGGGAAAGCATTGTAACGCCTGAAAAGATCAGTGGGAAAAGAGACATGGGCAGACTGAGAGAGGTGATGCTGGATGGACTGTATGGTGACAAAAATATCAGCAGAGTTGATCCTGAACAGGGATCGAGATCTGAGGAGATACATGAACACCTATGATAGTCTGCACGGCACATGATGATGATGCATTCTTATGTTTCTTCACATCACAGGTCTGAGTAAAAGAAGCACCTCAATCATCACACTTGTAAGGTCTCTCTCCTGTATGTGTTCTCTTATGTCTCTTCATATGGCCAGCTTCAGTAAAAGATGCACAACAAACATCACACTTGTAAGGTTTCTCTCATGTATGTGTTCTCTTATGTCTCTTCATATGGCCAGCTTCAGTAAAAGATGCAAAGCAAACATCACACTTGTAAGGTTTCTCTCCTGTATGTGTTCTCTTATGTCTCTTCATATGGCCGGCTTCAGTAAAAGATGCACAACAAACATCACACTTGTAAGGTTTCTCTCCTGTGTTTGTTCTCTTGTGGGACGTCAGATTGCCAGCTTGAATAAATGAAGCATCACAATCATCACACTTGTAAGGTCTCTCTTCTGTATGTGTTCTCTTATGTCTCTTCATATGGCCAGCTTCAGTAAAAGATGCACAACAAACATCACACTTGTAAGGTTTCTCTCGAGTGTGTGTACTCTTGTGGGACGTCAGATTGCCAGCTTGAATAAAAGAGGCACCACAATCATCACACTTGTAAGGTCTCTCTCCTGTATGTGTTCGCTTATGATTCTTCATATGGCAAGCTTCAGTAAAAGATGCACAACAAACATCACACTTGTAAGGTCTCTCTCCTGTGTGTGTTCTCTTGTGGGACGTCAGATTGCCAGCTTGAATAAAAGAAGCACCACAAACATCACACTTGTAAGGTTTCTCTCCTGTATGTGTTCTCTTATGGTAATTCAGACTGTCAGCTCGATTAAAAGAAGCACCACAATCATCACACTTGTAAGGTTTCTCTCCTGTATGTGTTCTCTTATGGTCCTTCAGACTGCCAGCATGAGTAAAAGAAGCACCACAATCATCACACTTGTAAGGTTTCTCTCCTGTATGTGTTCTCTTATGGTCCTTCAGACTGCCAGCATAAGCAAACGAAGCACCACAAACATCACACTTGTAAGGTTTCTCTCCTGTATGTGTTCTCTTATGGACCTTCAGATGGCCACCTTGAGTAAAAGAAGCACCACAAACATCACACTTGTAAGGTTTCTCTCCTGTATGCGTTCTCTTATGGTCCGTCAGACTGTCAGCTCGATTAAAAGAAGCACCACAATCATCACACTTGTAAGGTTTCTCTCCTGTATGTGTTCTCTTATGGTCCTTCAGACTGCCAGCATAAGCAAACGAAGCACCACAAACATCACACTTGTAAGGTTTCTCTCCTGTATGTGTTCTCTTATGGACCTTCAGATGGCCACCTTGAGTAAAAGAAGCAATACAAACATCACACTTGTAAAGTTTCTCTCCTGTATGCATTCTCTTATGGTAATTCAGACTGTCAGCTCGATTAAAAGAAGCACCACAATCATCACACGTGTAAGGTTTCTCTCCCGTGTGTGTTCTCAAGTGGTACTTCAACCTGCAAACTTGAGTAAAAGAAGCACCACAATCTTCACACTTGTAAGGTTTCTCTCCTGTATGTGTTCTCTTATGGACCTTCAGATGGCCACCTTGAGCAAAAGAAGCACCACAAACATCACACTTGTAAGGTTTCTCTCCTGTATGTGTTCTCTTATGGTAATTCAGACTGTCAGCTCGATTAAAAGAAGCACCACAATCATCACACTTGTAAGGTTTCTCTCCTGTATGTGTTCTCTTATGGTCCTTCAGACTGCCAGCATGAGTAAAAGAAGCACCACAATCATCACACTTGTAAGGTTTCTCTCCTGTATGTGTTCTCTTATGGTCCTTCAGACTGCCAGCATAAGCAAACGAAGCACCACAAACATCACACTTGTAAGGTTTCTCTCCTGTATGTGTTCTCTTATGGACCTTCAGATGGCCACCTTGAGTAAAAGAAGCACCACAAACATCACACTTGTAAGGTTTCTCTCCTGTGTGCGTTCTCTTATGGTCCGTCAGACTGTCAGCTCGATTAAAAGAAGCACCACAATCATCACACTTGTAAGGTTTCTCTCCTGTATGTGTTCTCTTATGGATCTTCAGATGGCCACCTTGAGCAAAAGAAGCACCACAAACATCACACTTGTAAGGTTTCTCTCCTGTATGTGTTCTCTTATGGTAATTCAGACTGTCAGCTCGATTAAAAGAAGCACCACAATCATCACACTTGTAAGGTTTCTCTCCTGTATGTGTTCTCTTATGGTCCTTCAGACTGCCAGCATGAGTAAAAGAAGCATTACAATCATCACACTTGTAAGGTTTCTCTCCTGTATGTGTTCTCTTATGGTCCTTCAGACTGCCAGCATAAGCAAACGAAGCACCACAAACATCACACTTGTAAGGTTTCTCTCCTGTATGTGTTCTCTTATGGACCTTCAGATGGCCACCTTGAGCAAAAGAAGCACCACAAACATCACACTTGTAAGGTTTCTCTCCTGTATGTGTTCTCTTATGGTAATTCAGACTGTCAGCTCGATTAAAAGAAGCACCACAATCATCACACTTGTAAGGTTTCTCTCCTGTATGTGTTCTCTTATGGTCCTTCAGACTGCCAGCATGAGTAAAAGAAGCACCACAATCATCACACTTGTAAGGTTTCTCTCCTGTATGTGTTCTCTTATGGTCCTTCAGACTGCCAGCATAAGCAAACGAAGCACCACAAACATCACACTTGTAAGGTTTCTCTCCTGTATGTGTTCTCTTATGGACCTTCAGATGGCCACCTTGAGCAAAAGAAGCACCACAAACATCACACTTGTAAGGTTTCTCTCCTGTATGTGTTCTCTTATGGCCCTTCAGACTGCCAGCATGAGTAAAAGAAGACCAACAAACATCACACTTATAAGGTTTCTCTACTGTATGTGTTCTCTTATGGTCCTTCAGACTGCCAGCTTCAGTTAAAGAAGCATCACACTTGTAAGGTTTCTCTCCTGTGTGTGTTCTCTTGTGGGTCATCAGACGGCCAGCTTGAGTAAAAGAAGCACCACAAACATCACACTTGTAAGGTTTCTCTCCTTTATGTATTTTCTTGTGAATCATGTTCTTTTTGCACTCTAAATGGTCATCATGAATCAAAAGACCATCCCCTCCATTACAATTGTTTAACATCCCTTCACCATGTGTTCTCTTATATCTGTCTATACAAACATTTGGACTAGAAACATCAGACAAGGCTCCTGTGTGAGTTCTTTGAGAGCTATAACTGACGTAACCAAAAAGCTCATCATGAGACTTTGCAAAGTTCTGTGTATGTTTTGCTTGTGTTTCCTTTTGTTGTTGCTGACAATTCTCAATAGCCGGAGATAGTTTATTGTTTGTATCAATCACAGGAGACACACTTTCAGACATCTGACAATACTTTTCATGTTTTACTGATGCCTTACAACTGTTCTCAACCGATCTTGTTTCTGAGGTGCTGTGTTCTGTCATTTCTTGAATGATGCTACCCCCAGCTTTGTCTACCATTTTACTGAATCTGTGACTCCTGTCCTCACACAAAACATCCAGTAGTTCTTGTTTCACAACCTTCATGTCTATGCTGTCATATGGCCACTTTTGTGAATGCTCTTGTATGTAATGGTAATGACTCCTTGGAGACCAAGAGTTTGTTTCTGAAACACATGAAACTAAATAATTAATAGCCTCATTAATATATAAGGTATTGAACAGATGCATATAGTAATCAAACATTACAGCTATAGACAATCAATTTCAAGTGAACGAAAAATGGAGAAGAGGAATGATTAATGTGCTCATGTATAATCTAAGCTGATGTATGATCTAGGCTGATGTATGGTAAGAGAGATGAAGTGACTGTTTATGAGTAAATAAACAGATGAACAGGTACTATATGTTTAATTTATTACTGACATTTTCCACTTATGAGGTCTATTTTAAGTAGTTATTTCTACTAAACAACTTATAACAGCAAGCAATATTGATATTTCATTGCAATCATAATTAGGATTGTTACCCTCCTGTCTGAAACTAACATTTTATGGTGCAGTTTGAGGTAACATATTAAAGACAACAAACTAACTAACATGGTACGGCAGAAACAAACAATTTCAGATGGAATGTCTGAATGTCTAAAAATAAAACAGCCACATTGTAACTCAAATTGTGTATTGTTCAATGCTGCTCAATGTTACTGATCCTCATGTTGTTTGGTCCACACGTCTGCTACAATGCACTAAACGCCATACGGTGATCACCTTCCCATTAGGTTAGCAGAAGCACCAGCTGTGTAGATTAAACTTTAAGGTGATCACCTTCCCATTAGATTAGCAGAAGCACCAGCTGATTAGATTACACTTTAAGGTGATCACCTTCCCATTAGGTTAGCAGAAGCACCAGCTGATTAGATTAAACTTTAAGGTGATCACCTTCCCATTAGGTTAGCAGAAGCACCAGCTGTTTAGATTAAACTTTAAGGTGATCACCTTCCCATTAGGTTAGCAGAAGCACCACCTGTGTAGATTAAACTTTAAGGTGATCAACTTCCCATTAGGTTAGCAGAAGCACCAGCTGTGTAGATTAAACTTTAAGGTGATCACCTTCCCATTAGGTTAGCAGAAGCACCAGCTGATTAGATTAAACTTTAAGGTGATCACCTTCCCATTAGGTTAGCAGAAGCACCACCTGTGTAGATTAAACTTTAAGGTGATCAACTTCCCATTAGGTTAGCAGAAGCACCAGCTGATTAGATTAAACTTTAAGGTGATCACCTTCCCATTAGATTAGCAGAAGCACCAGCTGTTTAGATTAAACTTTAAGAGGACACGGTTATGAAACCCCTGCTCACTGGCTGATGCTCACTGACTAGACTCATACATTCATCATTATCATGTGCCTTGTCAGCTGATGTGGGCATTCATCTCTCCACAGACCTCGGTCTTTGGTGCTCAGAATCAAATCTGCTGGAGATATCCCACCATGCCACTGTCTCAGTCCACCCAGCATGCAGTCATCACAGTATCTCCCAATTCCCCTCTTCTCACTACTTGACCAAAGAATGTTTGTCTCCTTATAGTTGTATATAATGTTTTAATAAATTAACCTTTACCAGGCAATCATTGTTAGTTACACTTGAGATCCAACGTATTCACAACATTTGTATCAACATCCACATCTCCATTGTTTCTAAGCTGTTCTGAATTTGTTTATTCTATATAACTGTCATGGTGCAGATAGAGTAACTATGATGGAAAGTTCATGGCCAGAGTTGTACAAAATCAGACAGAAATAACGCCTCATTCAGGCATGAGGCTGCTTAGTGATAAGCCATACAAGTTAAGGAGTCATACAAGTTAGACAGAGGTTACACATTAGACGCGAGCTGACCTGCAAGGAACATATTACAAGTACTTTGCATCACTTTGTATCAACTACACATCTTGTATTTATACTTCCTCTCTGCTGTGTGTCCACCGTGATGAGGTAGAGGGGCTGGAGTGTTCCAATGACCCCAAGAGCTATGCCGACAGTAGCACAGCTACTGGTAGGGTCACCCATGTCGGACAGGTCAAGGGAGAGGGACCAGACTAAGAGACACAGAAACACAGAGTAGGTAGACTGGGGACAGTCAAAGGCTAGGGAAAGCACCCCGAAAGAAATGCTTGTCAAAATCGGATGTACTGAGCCCCACGCTTGACAAAGCAGTGCAACGTAACTTAATTCATGATGTCACAAATTAAAATTAATCGTTATGGTGCTAATCCCGCGAAGTCCCACCAGGCGGTGATAGTGCCGGGCCCCCTGCCTCGAGGGGTTCCACCCCATACTACTGGTAGTCACCTTCCCCTGTGCTGTGGAGTCAAAGCACAGGGGAGTAGGTTAAGAGCTATTGACCAAACACCCCAGACACTCAACACACTACAGTGGAATGCCGAAGGAGTTTATAACAAGAAAGTCTTCCCAACACAGCGTCTTCATAAAGATAGAATAGATGTGGCATGCATTCAAGAGACACACCTCAACGTCAATCGCAAATTCTCGGTCAGAGGATATCAGGCCACACGTTTTGACCGCAAAGGACACAAAGGAGTTCTAATACTTACACGAAATACAATACCTTGCAGCGAAGTATCTGTGATCTCTGACAACCAAACAAAAATTATAGGTGTTGATATAATGATAAAGGGCGTGAAAATAAGAATTTACAATCTGTATAGCCCAGCAGATAAGGACCTTACACTCTCAAACATAAAAATAACTGACACAAACTGCATTATTGTCAGAGATTTTAATAGCAGTTCAGAAAGATGGAGATACCCAGATACTGACAAAAGAGAGATGGGAGTGGAGGACTGAGAAATAGACTCAAATCTCCATCTACTCAACAAAGCGGATGACACACCGAGCTTCTACTCCAGAAGATGGTTTACCACTTCTACTCCAGACTTAGCTTTCTGCACAGGAGACATCCTCCACAAAATCGATCGCCATGTGCTTGACCAATTAGCAGGTAGTGACCACAGACCAATCAAGCTTGTAATGAATATGGAGTATGTTCCACAGGAGCAAAAGCCTTTGCCCCGCTGGAATTACAAACGAGCAGATTGGACCAGATTTGCCTTACTAACAGACAAATATTGTGAAAACATAAATACACAATATGGCAACATGAAACTAATGGTTGAAATTCTAAATAGAGCAATAATACAGGTGGCCACTGAGTCTATTCCAAGAGGAGCGAGGAAAAATTACAAACCATACTGGAATGAAGAACTACAAATTTTGGAGGACAAAGTTGAAGATGACAGGAAGACAGCAGAGTGAGAACAAACAACTGAAGAAAACATCTCTCTCAAAGCCATCTCAGCAAAATATAAAAGAACAGTAAATCAAACAACAAGAGATTGTTGGAGGGAAAAAACAGAAAACCTTAATTTTGACAGGGATGGAAACAAATTGTGAAAACTAGTGAAAGCCATGAACAATGAAGGACACAGAAACAAACAAATAACAATTAAACAAGGAAATGCCTTGCTTACAGGAAAAAAAAAGCTGCAAATGCACTAATGGAACACTATGCCAGTGCAAACCACATTGCTATTACAACCGAACAGAAGAAACGAATCAAAGACAAACAGATACATCATAGTAATGCAGAGACAGCAGCAGAATATATGACGGCAAATCTAACAATCGAAGAAATGGAACAGGCAATGAATACCCTAAAAAAGAAGAAATCACCAGGAAAGGATGGAATCACAAATGAAATGCTAATAGGACTAGGCACTAAGGCAAAAAAGAAACTACTAGCAGTCCTAAATTACAGCTGGAAGAGAGGAATAGTCCCACAGGCATGGAAGGAAGCTATACTAATACCAGTACCAAAGAAAGGAAAAGACCTGGAAGAACCAAATGGCTATCGACCTATCAGTCTACTAAGCTGTGTAGGAGAATTAATGGAACGCATTATCAATGGCAGGCTAACATGGCATCTGGAAGAAAAAACAAACTCTTAACACCACACCAAGCAGGATTCAGAAAGTACAGATCCACTGAAGATCAAATAACCTATATAGCTCAGGAAATAGAGGATGCCTTCCAAGAGAAAAAACACACACTAGCGGTCTGGATAGATTTAGAAAAGGCATTTGATAAAGTATGGAAGGAACGACTGAAAGTAAAACTGCAAGAAATGCATGTTTGTGGGAAAATGTATAAATGGATCAGTCACTACCTTGAGAACAGAACTGCCAGGACAAAAGTACAAGGACAAACCAGCAAAATGATGCTGTTGGAGCAAGGTGTCCCCCAAGGAGGAGTTCTTTCACCAACATTATTCCTAGCATATATAAATGACATCACGGAAAAATTTCCAACGAGAGTACACACATCCTCCTTTGCAGATGACCTAGCCATATGGACATCTGAAGAATATATTAGTACAGCTAACAGCAGAATACAGCAAGCCTTATTAGAGGAGCTAGAGGACTGGTCAAAATCATGGCTAGTGAAGATAAGTGAGGAGAAAACAACATGCACAGTGTTCTCCCTCTCAAATAAAACTCAGCAACCTAGGCTGGTATTGGATGGAAAAATATTGTGCCATGAATAAAATCCAAACTATCTAGGAGTCACCTTTGATCGTCGCCTGACATGGAAGACACAGGTTGAGAAAAATCGAACAAGAGCAAGGCATGGAATGGCAATCATGAAAAAGCTTGCTGGTACAATGTGGGGAGCAGATGAGAAAGTTCTCAAGAAGTTATATACTGGACGGGTGAGGCCAGTACTGGAATATGGCATTGCAGCTTGGGCAACAGCAGCTAAGTCAAACTTTAACAAAATAAGTAGAGTCCAAAATCAAGAAATGTGACTCATAACTGGAAGTCTGAAGTCAACGCCTATTAATGAACTAGAAAAGATCCCTTGTTTACAACCAATGCAGGATAGAAGAGATAGCAGAGCCCAGCAACAAGCAGAAAAATTTAGAAGATTGACAGACCACCCTATGTATAACACGTTTAATGGTTTTGGAAAGGGAAGACTAAAGCGTAGAAACTGCAAAACGAAAGATTAGGGCAGATCCCATACTTAACATATCAACAGTCAAACCCATTCACAATGCACACAAGTTCCCAGCTTGGAGACAGCAGCAACAGCCTGGGATGATATAAAACATACCTGGCATTGAGAAAAATAACACTCAGAATGAAACCGAAAGAAGAAAAATAACCCTAAACTACATAAAAGAACATTACCCAAGCAGCAATTGTACCCAAGCATATACAGATGGATAAGCCAAAAATTCAATAGAAAATGGAGGAGGAGGAATTCTTCTAAATTTAAAAAAAATGGAGTGAAAAAAACAGTCAGTGGGAACTGGAAAATTTTCAAGTAACTTCAAAGCGATTTTGAAAACTGCAGCAGAAATGCTCTTGATGGAGGAAAATAAAGAGAAGCAAATAGCTGTCTTCACAGATGAAAAGTCAGCTGTCTCAATACTGAAGAGCAAAATCAGCACAGAACTAGCTGACCTAAGAGCAGCACTCCATGGTCTATGCCAGAAATCCAAAAAAGTTGTAATACAGTGGATCCTATCACATTGCAGTATACCTGGAAATGAAGAGGCTGACAGACTAGAAAAAGAGGGTGGACGACTACCACAGACTGACATGGACATAACCTATAATGAGGCAAAGAGGTTTATAAAAAGCACCTATAGAGCCAAATGGGAATCAGAGCATCCAGGCCACCAGAAGGATGATGCATATTACAAACTCGACCGAAGAGAACAAGTAGCAATCTTCAGACTCCGCACAGGACATAACAGGCTGAAACACCACTTGTTCAATAAACTAAAGATAGGAGATACCAATGAATGTAATTGTAGAACTGTTAAAATGGCAGTTAAACAGTTGCTGCAGGAGTGCCCAATATATGCAGAACAGAGAAAGATATTTTGGCCCACACCTGCTTCATTTGAGGACAAGCTCTATGGAGATATAAACAAGCTCAAATTGACTGCAGCTTACTTTAACTACATTCAGGTTGACATTTAAAGCTGCATGAAGTATTTAGACTGCCACACTTCATGCCATAGGTATGTCGGTTAGAAAAGCCTCCCAGAGGCATGAAATGGATTATTGCTTAGATAGCAAATCCATCATGTGGAACGCCTGAATCAAAAGCTCACTGTGTGGGCTTCACAAAAGGTGGAAAAAGTGTCCTAGTGGCACGAAATGGAATATTGCTTGGATAGCAAATCCATTACGTGGAAAGTCCGAATCGAAAGCTCACTGTGTGGATGTCATCTGCACACTGCATTCTTCTGGTTTCCGGAAGAACAGCCTATGGTGAATGGAAGGCCCAATATACGGAAGTGAGGCTAAGCAGCCATGTGCAGGACATGACAATTCCTTGGGTGAACCCAGTACCAGAGCGTTGTGTGTTGGCTCTGCAATTATGAAAGCACTTTGGATGGCGGGGAATGCCCAAGGTCTGCCCCTGCCTTCCCTTGAGGGCTGACCAGGATGTCTTTGGCTGTTCTATATGGGCCAGCTGGGATGGGCGATAACACCACAACAGTGAGAGTCAAACGTCCTAAGAAACCCCCGGGAAGGTTAACCCAGTCAACAAATGCCAGCAGAAGTCAGATGTGTCAGCCTAACGGCTCAAAAACACAGCTCTGCTGTAAACAGGCACAACACGATCACGTCCGGAAAAAAAACACTCAGGATAAACACAGAAGAAGTATTTATACTTCAAGTGTATTTTCACAAACATTGTAATCATTTGAGGACATTTGTGTGTAAATGAGGATATACTGAGAGATGGAAAGTCTGGTGTTTTATGCGAGAGGACATTAATGACTTTGACGTGAGAGGACATTCATGATTCTCAGCAGTGGTACCTTACAAGTGTGTTCTACCTTCAAGTATTAGCGTTCCAATGGCTTTATTACAAAAGCATGAAAGAAACATTAACAGGTGTGGTAGAATTAAACAAAGCATTCATTTTGAATGAATTATGCACCATGGGTTGGTCAGAAGAAGTCGCCGTAGGCATTCAGGCAAGCATCCCATTGCTTAGGTAAGTGGCAAATGCCGTCCGCAAAAAAGGATTGTGGTTGTTCACTGAACCAAGTGTTTACTGCGTTCATTACGTCTGCATCTGTGTAAGATCGTTGCCCCTTGAAAGCTATTTTTTAGAGGTCCGAACAAATTAAAATCACATGGTGACAAATCAGGACTATAGGCTGGATCTTGCATAATTTTCCACTTCTTCCTTGTTAATGCTGCCTGCACAATCTTTGTGACATGTGGACGAGCATTATCGTGCAACAAACTCACACCGCAAGAAAGCATGCCGGGTCGTTTATTCTTTATGGCTTTTTGCAGCTTGTCGTGTTTGCAAGTAGTGGGTAGAGGTGATGTCGACACCAGGTTCTCTAAAGTCGGCAAACAACAGCCCTTCATAGTAAAAAAACAATGTGCTCAGCATAACCTTACCAGCGGAAACTTGTAACTTGAATGTTTTTGGCTTTTGGTGATCCGCATGCTTCCATTGCATGCTCTCTCTTTTGCTCCTCAGCTCAAAGTGGTGACACCATGATTCATTGCCTGCCACTATGCGGAAGAGAAATGCATCACCCTCCACTCTGTAACGCAGCAAGTGGTTCAAACACCATCCCATGCGTTCCTCTTTTTGGTGGTCAGTCAACATCCGTGATGCCCACTGTGAACACACCTTCCGATATTGCAAATGACCTTTTGAATTGTCCCAATTGACACATTAAATTCTTTCGCTAGTGAACGTATGCTTTGACAACGGTTCATCTGTACTGCTGCATCAACTTTGGCGATGGTTTTTTCTGCAACAATATATGCTTGACCCGGCCGCCGAAGATCTGTCGTGAACTGACGTCCTTTCCGAAACATTCGTGCCCAGTCTGTCACTGTTGTCTTCGACACATATTTGTTACCGTATGCTGCCTGCATTCTTCGATGAATGTCCACTGGTCGACATCCTTCAAATGAAATAAACTGAATCACTGCTCTTTGAGCTTCTTTGGACGGATTTTGGGTCAACCAGGCCATTTTCTCAACGGTCAGAAACAGAACCTATGCATCATGGGACAATAAGCAACTGCTCTTTTATTCACTGGTCAGTACTTATCACATGACTATGACATGATCATGTTCAACGTATGCAATTATGCGCAGTGTGGCACTAACAGATTTCAAATGAATGCCCCTTATATATATATACATATATATATACATATATATATATATATATATAACGACTACTGTATATGCTAGCATTAAGAGAGAGAAGGATATAGTGTGTCAAAGCATACCATGAGCTGGACTGCACATAATGTATAAAGGGCCACTAAGCACTCGGTCCACAGTGGACAGTGTATGAGAATTCTACTAACATAAGTCAGAGTGACTCTGCTGGCTGTGGAGGTTTGTTTAGGTGTGTATCCTCAGAAATAAACTATATGTCAGCTGCCACTGGAATTGCATTAATCTCATCATCTGCCAAACTACCATGTGAGCGAGCGATGTTGTTGTGTTTAGTCCTATCTACATCAAAACCCCACCCCCTTGACCTACATAGTAACATCTTGGCACCAAGTATTACTTTTATATCTTGTGATTTTGTTTGAGACATCGCCATTCAGGGGTTCAAATATCCAGGTGCCTGGTTGTAATGGTACCTAGAAATGTTTACCTGATGCCCGAATGTTCAAATTCAGTTCTAGAAACAAATAATTTTTAATACATTGTGTCCCCTATTAGACATCTCCATTACTTGTTTCAAAAATGAATACTGTATACGTTTTTGACCTAGATGACAATGAAAAACCTATCATTGAAGATCATCATCTTGTTTGCATACTTGCTGTCAAGCGTCGTGGGACGGAATAGTTAACGTTTCAGAACTCGATTAGTGGCACTGGATAGTGTCATTCCATGTGATTGTAGAAAGTCTTTGATGTTGTCAGTCCATTTTCTTCTTGGGCATCCTCTTGTTCTCATACCAGATCTTCTTTGATATTGCTGTTAACTGATGATGTTGCATTGAAGATAGTATTTATAAATTCCCTCAGTCAACAGTTTCAGCAATCATGGCTAGAACTTCTACTATATATTCATGTTATCAGAGAAGGGAAAGTGACAGACATTTCTTACAATTGTGACATTGGAAGGTGCAACAAGTGCTGGCTACTTTAAAGCTCTAGAGAATGTGTGAATAACTTCAGTGTTCTCACACTGATATCTTTGACTGGGCTTCCAATAAAGAACATGTTATAGCTTATTACAAAATATGCAGCTTTATGTTAGATTCACTCACATTTGTCTTAAACACGTTTTTATTAAACACATGTTTAATAAAATGCTGACTCCTAAATCACGTTTACATTTTTTTATGCCTGGCCATTTCTACTGTCATAATATGTTTGTAATTTCACCTCACTACTGCTTGTTTTTGGTGTGTACACTTGTATAATATTAATATCTCTTAGTTTGACTTTTAGTTTGACAATAACTATCTGATTTAATCAAATAACCATTAATTTATTTAGCTGTTTCCTCATCAAACATTAGCCCTACTCCTTTACCGTATGTATTACCTTCTGAACAAATTATTGCATTTGTCTGTTATTACATAACCAGATCTCCTCCACCTCATCTCACTCATGCCTAGGATATTAATCTTCATATTTGTTTCATTTCTTTTATTACATTATGTAACTTTATTATCTCAACCATGTCCTGACATTTCAACTTCCTAATTTAAACTTGTCTTAGGAAGATATTGTGGTGGGTTTCCCTTGCCTTCCGTATTCACATTGGGGTCTTTTACCTCTTATCTCTTGCCTTTGACCGCAATTTCTGATTGTCAGGACAAGGGAGTGCCCTGCTCTGCTCAACTACTGAGTTATGCACTGATCCCAGTGGGTACTTGGTCACACGTATGACCTTATTTTTCCAAATGTCTGAGTAGATTTACATTTTGCTGTTGTGTTGATTTCAATGGTATAAGGCTTTGGCCATTCAGAAAGCAATGGCACAATCCTAAATGTAGAATTATCTAGTCAATCACAGACAGCTAATAAATGCTGGGGTTGACTGCAACATCCTGTAAAGAATATTCCATTAACTGTGACGTTATATTGCACTGAATCTTACCTTGACCTACACAGTCTTCATGTTGTTCTATCTTGACACTTGATAGTAGTTTATTCTCCATCTTATGTCTACAGTCAGTCTGAAAGGATTTGTAAGCTACATTTGTATGCAAACATAAACTATATAAACCAATTCGATATTTTGGTTTTCAATATGATTAATGATACGAAATGTCTTACGATTACTTCAAGACATTATTTCTAATATGTTATTCCTCAAGTCCCGTTTAAGTATCTGAGTTTGGGAATCTATCACAGTGTAATGTTACTGGTATATCATGACAAAGATAACATAACAATACATGACAACTTTATGGAAAATCATTTCTTGTGTTACACATCATCGATGTGAAACTTGGACAATGAGCAGTCAAGCTGAAAAACATTTGATGGCTGCAGAAATGTGGTTTCTGAAGAAAATGCAAAAAGTACCATGGACAGACAGAAAAACCAATGACCATGTACTACAGGAGACAAATGAAAATCGTAAATTGATTAAAGAAATTAGACGTAGACAGTCAAAATATTTTGGACATGTTATGAGAAGAAATGGATTGGAGAACTTAGTGACAACTGGCAAGATCAAAGGGAACAGACCAAGAGGAAGACCGAGAAGTAAATACCTGGAGGCTAGGCCACATGGCATGGTCAAGACAGGAACACTTAGCTGATCAACAACTCTGGTGATCAAATGAAATGGCGAGTAATGACCGCCCACGCTTTCCAGTATGGCACATGTTTGATTGATTGATTGTTACACATCATACACATATTAAAGTTGATGCAATACTTATAGCGGCAGTTATTCTTTATTGTATCTTTTCCCCTCCTTCCATACATCCAACAAGAGCCATCAATTTGAGAGAAAAACAAGAAAATCTCGTCATCAATGTTCCCTCTAAACTTTTCTTTAGGAGCAGGAATTTTATTTGTTAGTTTCTAATGCAAACTTTGTGAGTGTGCCTTCATTTGACAATGATTTACATTAGGTCCCAATATTGTCTGCTTGTGCATTGAAGCTCGATGGTCTGGACTTGGTTGATGACATTGCCTTCTTGCCTCACACATTGAAATGAGATGCAAGATTTAGCTAAAGGCATTGGATAGAAGGTCACAACAATTAAGCCTAAAAATTCACAGGGAAAGACAAATATAATGAGAATAAATCAAGCAAACAATAACTTGATCTCCATTGGTGAAAGTTCACATCCAGATGCAGAATTATACACCTATTTAGGTAGCAGTGTAGACATGATGGGTCAACATATGCAGATATTATCATAAGAATGCACAGGGCAAGAGGAACTTCTATAGCAACTGGACACTTGTGGAAGTCAACACAATTCAACAACAGATTGTTCCAGTAAAACATGAAAACAATACTGCTGTATGGATCAGAAACATGCAGAATGACATACAATGATTATTAATAAACTGCAAACATTCATTAATTGTTGACGGGGCAAGATAGGTGGATTCAAATGGCATGACAGAATCATTAATGTGGAACTCCTGGAGAGAAGGAATAACAGATGTACTGCATATGACATACTCTGAGAACACCTGAGAATTGTCGCACATGAAAAGCCTGTGTCCAAAATTGCCAGAGCAAATGAAATAAAGGAAGACCTAAAAACACAAGGAGAAGAAAGTTAGAGACAAACGAATAATATCAGGACATGGGCAGTTGCATGAGTTAGAAACAATAGACTGGCTTAGACTGAACTGAGTGATGGCCCATGCCAAATGGGGGATACAGTGAAAAAGAAAAGGTTTTGATAAAATCGAACATGGCAAATTCCCTACATCATATAAAATATATCAGGCTAGAGGTATTTAATCTTTGACCCCTGCCACAAAAGGCTTCCTATCTATGATTATGTCCATGGATTCCCACATTCTTTTGACAAAAGTCAACCAACCAGCAAAACCATTTATTTGTCAATTCTGTGACTGAAGGACAATTCATTCACAACCAAATAATAATATATCCATTATAATTGACTTAGTCTTGAATGAGGTACCACTGGATTTAATTATGTCAGTTCTATCTATTAGTTCTATTAATTTTCATGCTTTCCAGTTCTCTTAAAACATTGTTCAACTTTCCCAACTCATTTAATGTCCTAACATTCCATGTTCCTACTCTAAATTTATTAAGTTTAGTTAAGTGACCAGCCCAGCGAATCTGATTCTTCATTAGTAGAGTGTGGATACTGGGCACAGACGCTCCCTGAGCCATTTAGGGAAAATGTATGCAAAACATGGTAATTTCCACCATCATGCACCATCTTACGTCTCTCACGCTGTGTGTGCTTTATCTGCAATCATTTTCTCCTTTGTCTTTATTCCATTTCTGATAGTTGCCTGTATCAATCATGTCCCGCTTACACACATCTTTGTATCGTAGTAGAGGCCGACCCTGAGATCTCCTACCCATCTGTAATTCACCAAAAAAGATGTCCTTTGGTATTCTACCATCATCCATCCTCCTAAGATGTCTTATCCATCTAAGTCTACAAAAGCTGAGTATGGAATACACCGTCTCACAACCTGATCTTTCCAATACTTCAGTATTTGTGATTTCGAAGTGACTATAAGCAAACGTTTACTAGTAATGTACGGACATTATACGCAAATGGCTGGTCACGTGACCTATTCAGAAATGGCTGGTCACGTGACCAATTCGCAAACGGCCAGTCACGTGACCTAGGTTTGACTACATTATTAATGTTTGTGGGAATATCAGTGTGTCCGCGGTAGTGTAGTGGTTAGTAACTCCGCCTGTCACGCGGGAGACTGGGGTTAGACTGCCTGCCGGTGTTTTTGTTTTTTGTTTTTGTGTGTGTGTGTGTGTGTGTTTAATTGAGTCAAATACACTTATCGGTGAGTTCAAATACCCATGTCAATGGACACCCAAAAAATTGCAAATCCTGTCATTACTATCTTCCTCCCCCACCTTACTCTCTCCAGTTGTATGGACAGAATAGATGGAGAAATAGATGCAAAGCTTAGGCGAACACAGTTTTATTCAAAAGAACAACATCTATCAAATAAGCAGAGTATATTGCTGAGAAGAAGGTGAACAAGAAATAGATGACAGGTGTAATCTTAGAGTTGATGGACAATATAAAACAAAGTAAAAACGACAAATATTTTTCTTCCCCTTCTTTTTATCTTCCAATGGAGCCTAGATTCTCAAATAAATCCTGTCAACCTCTTTGCAGGTAGAGTGTTCAGTTTTACACTGGGTGAGGCAGTCAGTCTTACGGCACCCTACCTTTGATGCCTCCTACGTCAAGCATGGTAGATTACAGTGTAACTATTTATAGGTGTCAGTAACACATAGCGGGTCTCCCTGGCAAAGGGTTTAAGGACGTTGATCATAATCCTGTATACTCATGTAATTGTACGAAACACAGCTGCAGGAGATTCGGTAGAGGATCGCGTCGCGCTAGTTACTTACAGAGGTATGTGAGCCGGTCGGTCAGAAAGCAATGGCAAACTACTGAACACAAAACTTGCCAAGACAGCAACAGGAGCTGAAAAATGCTGGTGTTGACTGCAATGTCTGTCAAGGATATGCAAAAAAAGTAACACACAGATGAGCCAAAAAGTCCAGAGTAATTAAGTACTGTATCTAGGCATTCATTAGGATACGAACGTTAAAGTTTTATGTAATAAATTATGTATGTAGATATAGATGAAGATGGGGTTTGAATAAAAAGAACGTGCAAACAAAAGACAGACAAGAAGGGAGAATAATAATAGTCTTCTTAAGCCAATCGATGGTGGTAGTAAACATCACGTGACCAGCCGTTTGCGTATGTCCGTACATTACTAGCAAACGCTTGCTTATAAAGTCTCCCTTGTGATTTTGTCTTGCCACTAAATACCAAGTATTCTTCAGACACCACATATGAAAGCTGTTTAAATGTTTCTCTTGGCGTGAGTAAGTTGTCCAGGTTTCACTGCCATAAAGAGGAGTACTAAGGACACAGGCTTGATAGACAAGGACTTTTGTTTTGGCAGTAAGCTTCCTGTTCTCCCAGAAGTTTTGCTAACCTGTTCATTGTTGTTGCTACCTTACGAATGCTCATGTTGATTTCCTGATCTAGGGATAATTTGCTATTTACCTCTGATCCTGAATATATAAAATGGTCTACTATCTCCAGCGGCGTCGTCAATAACTAATAAAGATTGATGGTACCCCATGTGACATAATCTGTGACTTATTTTTGTTAATTGTTAAACCAAATTCAAACCAAGCATTGGAGAATGCAGATTTTCGATTTGTCCTTATAGAAGTAGAGTAAGGCCATACTATCTGAGATAGTATGGCCTTATTCTACTTCTATAAGGACAAATCGAAAATGCGTTCTAAAGGACTTCACAAAGTTTTGTGACTATCACGCATCGTCTACATCAGGGGTGGGCAAACTACGGCCCGCGGGCCGCATGCGGCCCGCCAAGTGATTTTATGCGGCCCGCGAGGGCATTTAGAAATAAAAATTTTAAATTCGTTTTTAAGTTATTTTGTTGAATTTTACAGAATTTCATGTACCGTTATGATGAGTGTCAATAACAAACGTAAGATTGAAGATGAATGCCGTGTTTTTAATGATGAATGGACAACTAAGTACTGTTTTATAAAAGTTGGTAGCAAATCAGTTTGCTTGTTGTGTCGTGAGTCAGTGGCTGTCTTCGAGGAGTACAATTTAAAAAGTCATTATCAAACAAAACATTTTGATTTCGGATACAATTTAACGACCGAAGAGAAGGAAAGGAAATGCCTTGAGTTGGTGATAAATTTGGAGAAACAGCAAACTGTTTTCACTAAACAGTCTTCAATTCAAGGTGCTGCAACTGAAGCTAGTCTTGTCCTGTCACACATAATTGTAAAACAGAACAAGCTATTTTCTGATGGCGAGTTCATCAAGGAATGTTTGCTAGATGCAGCAAACATTATGTGTCCAGAACAAAAATAAAACAGATTTGACAACATTACTGTATCAAGGAGAACTGTGGTCAGACGTGTTGACAAGATCAGTGACAATTTGATGATAAACTTCAAGATGCAAGTAAAAACATTTTGTGGTACTCTCTTGCATTGGATGAGAGTACCGATGTACATGGTACTGCCGAATTATTGATATTTATACGTGGGATAAACACTTCTTTGAAACTCACTGAAGAGTTACTGAGTGTTGAGTCACTCAAAGACCCAACCACAGGCCATGAAGGCCATGATATATTCAATGCTGTTACTAAATGTATTGAAAGAACTGGGTTGGTTTGGAACAAGATGGCAAGTGTTACAACTGACGGAGCTCGTGCTTTGACTGGAAAAAATGAAGGTCTGGTAAAGTTTATAAGTGATAAGATTAAAGCAGAATATCCAGACCACACATTATTACCACTTCACTGTGTGATTCATGAAGAAAGTCTGTGTAAAACCTGTTTTAAATATCAAGCATGTTATTGACCCAGTTGTCAGTGTCATCAACCTCATCAGATCAAGAGGACTTAATCACAGACAGTTCAAGTCATTACTTGACGATTTGGAAACTGAACATTCCGATGTCCTGAACCACACCAATGTTCGATGGCTGAGTCTCGGCAAAATGTTGAGGCGAGTGTGGGAACTCAGAGAAGAAATAGTGATGTTCCTAGAGATGAAGGGCATTGCATGTGACTTTAATACTAACATTGTCAATAAAGAGTGGCAGTTAGACTTTATGTTTGCCATTGAAATTATGGAAAAGTTAAATTAACTGAATGTCAAACTTCAGGTCAATGGTGTGTTTGCACATGAATTGTATGTATATGTAAAATCATTTCAGGCACAACTCTCACTGTTCTCCAGACAAGCAAGTGAAAAAAAGATTATGTCACGTCCCTTTGCTGAAACAAGAAACCATTTCTGGTGAAATGACTGAAAAATACAAAGCCCAATTAGATGCATTGATTGAAGAATTTGGATGGAGATTCCAAGATTTCAAGAAATTAGAGCCATAGTTCAATATTCTCAGTTCACCTTTCAGTGCAGAAGCTGATACAGCCACAGGGGATATACAGTCGGAGCTGCTTGACTTACAAGCAGATCATGACCTGAAAGAGAAATTCAAGACAGATGGTTTGCTGGATTTCTATGGATCTTTATCACAAGAATCATTTCCCAACTTGAAAAACTTTGCAGCTAAACTTTTATCATTATTTGGATCAACATACATTTGCGAACAAGTATTCTCTTGCTTGAAGATCAACAAATCTAAGAATATGAATATGTCTTTATTGTCGGAATGCAACTTGCATGCTGTCATGCGAATTTCAACAAGTAAACTTGCTCCAGATTTCAAGAATATTGTCAAAAAGTGCAAGCAGTTACTTACATCTCATTAGAAATCACCAAAAGTAGTGACAATGTAGTTGTGTGTGTCTAAATTAAGTCCAGTCCAGTCCAGTCGACGGTTAGAACTTGAAAGTTAGTTTCTCTGCTTGGTTTCCTTGACCGGAAGCCAGTCGGACCAGGGAGTTGGTTGCCGGTACATTCTCCAACCAACTGAGAAAACATCGTAGCGAAACGTGTAGATTTGGCTGCGTACACTAATTTGTACATTATAACTCTATAACTCCCCCACTACACTAATGTAATATATATATTACATACATACTACATACTATATATACATATTACACACACACACACACACACACACGCGCGCGAACATAAAATTTTATAAAATTACATAAGGGCAATAAAGAGATGTTTCCCCAATTTAAGCAAAATATGATGGGGAAGCTGGTGACTTCATCACATCCTCTCCACATTATTCATTTCTGTGTGTTCTCCTGTCGGCATAGTTTAGGTTTTCCTCTATTTGTTGTGATCTGAGGGTTGCAGAATATCACCTTCCTAATTGTGCTTTTCTCAGGTTTTCTCAATCTGTGTCCTATCCAACTGCAGTGTCTTATTTATTGTCACCTCCTGGTTCACTGCCACAGCCCTCACACTACTCTCAGATATGTCTCTTCTTCTTCTTCTTCTTCTTCTTCTTCTTCTTCTTCTTCTTCTTCTTCTTCTTCTTCTTCTTCTTCTTCTTCTTCTTCTTCTTCTTCTTCTTCTTCTTCTTCTTCTTCTTCTTCTTCTTCTTCTTCTTCTTCTTCTTCTTCTTCTTCTTCTTCTTCTTCTTCTTCTTCTTCTTCTTCTTCTTCTTCTTCTTCTTCTTCTTCTTCTTCTTCTTCTTCTTCTTCTTCTTCTTCTTCTTCTTCTTCTTCTTCTTCTTCTTCTTCTTCTTCTTCTTCTTCTTCTTCTTCTTCTTCTTCTTCTTCTTCTTCTTCTTCTTCTTCTTCTTCTATGAACTACAGCAGCTGGTGGCACGCCAGCCAGTCCAACAAGAGCGCTCACTATGAACTATAGCACCTGGTGGCACTCCAGCCAGTCCAACAAGCGCGCTCATTATGAACTATAATGTCTTGTAGCACGCCAGCCAGTCCAACAAATGCGATCACTATGAAATATAACACCTGGTGGTACGCCAGCCAGTCCAACAAGTGCGATCACTATGAAATATAACACCTGGTGGCACGCCAGCCAGACGAACAAGGGCACTCGTTATGAACGCTGGCGTCGACTTGATGGCGGCCCCAGGGTTAGAGATAGACACAGCAATCGTACCTACGGGGTGGAGTAGGTTTCCGTTGAGCACATCTGACGTCAATGTCCGCGATAAACTTGTCATTTTCAGTATCATTTAGAATAACACACTTGGATGCCGGAAAAGGTGAACTTTGCGATTAGAACACGAAACGCTTCGGATTAAGTTTACTGTCAATGAAATCAAGATTTAACAGGACGAACAAAAATAATTTAATTTAATTTTTCTTTTTTTTTGCATAATATTTTTGTTTTAGGACTCGTGGTTTCCTTAGATACCCGTGTATCCCCATGATTTATGGGGCTAACAACATGTTAGTGAACAGTGAGATTAATGTTGTGAAATAAGATATCATCATCATGCCTTGTGTCAAATGGCATCGGCGATTATGCACTCCCTTACAGGTAAATTACATGAGCTCATGTTTACACAGGAGTCAATGAATGCACATCATCCACTACATAGTAAGATCAAGAAGAGAAAGGGCAACAGGTTAGACAGAGGAAACTCCGGGAAAGGTTAGGCCGAGCTCAGCATTTGAAATGTCCGTTCAGTCGAGGAAATACATTATTGTGAAGAATATATACAAGTGCATGCACCATGCAGTATGTTCCTTTTAGTATGCAACAGACTGGATAGAAAGTGAAGACAAAATAAAACACCTGATAATGTCAAAGGTAGAAGTTCAAGCCTTTACTTTGAGAGTATTTCTTTGGGTAAGTTGTCATCTAGACTGATGGGACTGTTGTTGGACACAGGGCAGCTCAAGATGTTTACAGATCAGGTCGGAGGGACAACTGTGAAAGAAGACTTCAATGGAGACACCCACTGTAATCCGACATGGCAGTAAGTCTACTTGGCAATCTGTTATTGTTTTTTCTATGTCTCTTTAACTTTCATATATAACTTTCTATAGCTCCCTGTGACTATATGTCTCTCTATGTCTCTCCACTTCCCGTGTAGGCACTTCCAGTGACACTAATAGCAGTCGTCCCTCGCTGGGCGGCAATCTACACTCCTATAAGTGGAACCGTCAACTTCAGCAGCTAATGCAGTACAATCCTGCAGCCCTGCACCAAGCTTTTATGATGTCACTCCAGCAAAGATATTTTCCTATCCCCTCTACCAGCTTTAACTACTACTAAATAAAGGTTCAAAAATACTGTAACTTTATACCAGAAGCGACATCTTCCTTTAAGTATGTAATGTTGGCAAATCACGATCAGTGGCTCAACAAAAATGGTCTATATATTGGCCATCTCAACATATATCATTCACTCAATAAATTACCTGAGCTCTCGGTAATACTGTCTAAACAGTTTCATCTGTTTGGAATCACAGAAAGTCGTCTTAACGACAAAATAATCATTCAATCAATCATGTGCCATGCCGGAAAGCGTGGGCGGTCATGACTCACCATTTCACTCGATCACCAGAGTCGTGGATCAGCTCAGTATTCCTGTCTTGTCCATGCTATGTGGCCAAGCCATCCAGGTATTTTCCTCTCGGTCTTCCTCTTGGTCTGTTCCCTTCGATCTTGCCAGTTGTCACTAAGTTCTCCAATCAATTTCTTCTCATAATATGTCCAAAAATTGTGACTGTCTACGTCTAATTTCTCTAATCAATTTACGATTTTCATTTGTCTCCTGTAGTACTTGGTCATTGGTTTTTCTGTCTGTCTATGGCATTCTTTGCATTTTCCTCAGAAACAACATTTCTGCAGCCATCAGATGTTTTTCAGCTTCACTGCACATTGTCCATGTTTCACATCCATACAAAAGAACAGGCTCTATGTATCCCCTCAACACTCCTTTTCTCGTTTCAATTGACATCTTTTAATTGGTCAGAATGTTTTTCATCTTGCTAAAGGCTACTTTCGCCTTGGCGATTCTTGTTCAAATCTCTTCAAGGCATCTCCCATCGGATGTTATGACTGTTCCCAGATAATTGTACCGATTCAATTGTTGAAGAATATTCCCATTAACTTGTATATTACATTGTGGTACTTCGTTCTTCCTAGTGACGACCATAACTGTGTCTTCTTACAATTTAATTCCAGTCCCAGCTGCTCACTGTGTACAACAACTGCGTCTACTAATTGTTGTAGATCTTGTGCATTGTCTGCAATCAATACTGTATCATCTGCATATCTAATGTTATTGATGTTTCGTCCTCCAATGCTGATTCCATTTATATCTTCTACATTCCTGAAAATATTTTCACTGTATAGGGAAAAAAGATCTGGAGACACAGTTAAAAATAAGTGGAATCTCTCTTAAGGGGTTTAAAGTAATTCGGAGAGATGCAAATCAAAAATTAGAGATAGGTATTGGCGTATACATTTCCAATTCCTTCAACTGTTCCCGTAGAAGTGATCTCGAGACCGTAGGGATAGAATGTGTTTGGTTAGAGGTGAAGCCAGTCAGCCAACAACTGTTTTTCATTGGATATCTATATAGGAATCCTTGTGCCGGGTACAGCTGGTGTGACTGCTTCACTACAACGATGGATAGAGTGTTTATAGCAGGTAGAGAAGTTATGATACTTGGTGACTTTAACATAGGCATTACTAAATCCAACCAGACATGGGACGATATCATTATATCCTACAATTTCAAACAACTAATAAACCGTCCCACAAGGGTTACAGACACCCCTCAACTATAATTGATCATATATATCTTACTTGTCCAATTAATATGATTGAATGTTCTGTTCCTGTTATTGCAGTTAGTGACCATTACTCAATATTGTGTACATGGTCGAAAATTGTGTAAGCATGCAATTTAGAAATTTAAAAGCTCTAAAAATGCAGCCCTTGAACATGTTTACCAACTTCCTGATCAGAATGATGCACTAGCTTACTGGACAAAACCAGTCTACAGTGTGTTTGATAAACATGTACCAATCAAATAAGTTCGAGTGAAGAATCAACATAAATCACCATTGGTCACTAGAGAAGTTCTCAAAATCATGAGAGAACGAGATACAGCACACACAAATAAAGATTTTGTCAGTTACCGCAGACTAAGAAATAAAGTTAAATATAAAATTCGTAGGATAAAGAAAGATCAATTTAAAAATTCTATTGTAGATAAATCAAACGGTACAAATATATGGAAGGCTATTAACTTACTAACCTACAAGAAACACTCTTCAGAGTCAGCTATACCAAGCACAATAACGTGCAAGGATTTCAGTTGTTTCTTTCAATCAGAAATAGAGAATCTAAAGTCCTCAATAAAAGACTCAGCATGTAATTTAAGTTCACTGTCATCATTCTGTGAAATATTCCCTCTGAGATCCCCTTGATGTCTGTTGCGGAAGTATATAAATATCTCTCAAATCTCAAAGCAACAAACTCAGAAGGCCTAGATGGTATCAGTTATAGAATTCTTCGCTGTGCTGCAACAATTATTAGTGGGTCCTTAACGTTCATATATAACCAGTGCTTATCCAGAAACTACTTTCCATCTGCCTTTAAAATTTCTAAAGTTTATCCTCTACTTAAAAATGGCTCAACTGATAATAGCGTCTTGGGTAATTGTAGACCTTTTTCCTTATTATCGTCGCTATCAAAGACATTAGAAAAATATATACATAAAATAGCATTACATCATTTAATTAACAACGATTTAATAACCGACAGTCAATCTAGTTTCGACATAAATACTCTTGCCATAGTGCCCTGACAAAAATGATCGCTAATTGGCACCTATCTATCAACAATGGCAACATTTGTGGAGCAGTATTTGTAGACTTTAAAAAAGCCTTTCATATGGTAGATCATGATATTTTAATTAGAAAATTAAAACAAATGAAGACTAGCACCAATATGGTGAACCTAATTACGTCATTTTTATCCGACAGACAACAAATAGTGTCCTTCAATAACTGTCTATCAAGACCCACAAAACTTAATATTGGTTTTCCTCAATACTAGGTCCGCTGATTTTTGCAGTTTATATTAACGATCTTCCTTTATATCTCAATACTTCGTGTGATCTATTTACAGACGACTGCACTATATAAACTAGTCAAGAGAACCGCAGCTACTTAGAGAGCTCTTTACAAAACGAACTTAATAACCGCATGCAAATTAACATCGACAAAACCAAATCCATGCTAATAATGACCAGACAAAAAACTACAGACCCTAGCCATAACTGGGGTACCCCTCGAGCTCGACGTGGACACGTCGCCTATAGTTCATGTGAATGAACACAAAACATTAGTTCTTTTAATTGACAGACATTTCAACTGGAGCTCTCATATTCACGTCCTTACCAAGAGAATAGCACAAACAGTTTGCCAACTTGCTAAATTTCAGCACTTTCTGGATGAAAGCTCAACTCAACTCAACTCAACTCAGCTCAACTCAGCTCAACTTAGCTCAACTCAATTCATGGTTCACTATAAATAGTCATAGAATTCTGTTAATCTTGCCCAGCAGAAGAACTGTGTGTCATGTGTGTGACATGGACGACCATTTTTCCAAAAAATGCCCAACAACACACACAAATAAACCAGTTGTGTCACCAGAACTTTCCACCTATAGAAAGACAACGACCAGCATAATGACCAAATCAACAAAACGAACAAGACACCAAAAAAAAAAAAAAAAAAAAAAAAACCCATATCGAAATCAGCTACGATCCGAAACCCAAACCCACCCCCAACCCCGACCAATGAATGACCAAGATGAGGATTAAACAAAACAAAGAGATAGATAAGAAAGTTGGTTTCACTGAAGTAATCCATAATAACAAGCGCAATAGAATTCACGCAAGATTGAAAAATGGGGAAAAACATGGCAGTAAGTAAAGCAGTAGCCTGACTGGAGATAAAGATTGTAACCCGACATGGCGGTAACTAAAGCAGTAGCCTCAGCGGAGATACCTATTGTAACCTGACATTGCAGTAACTAAACCAGTAGCCTGCCAGGAGAGGCAGAATGTAACTCGACATGGCAGAAAATATAGTAGTAGACTTGCTGGAGACACAGATCGTTACCCGACATCGCGGTAACCAAGGCAGTAGCGTGACTGGAGACATACATTGTAACCAGAAATGGCGGTAACTAAGGCAGCATTCAGGTTGGAGACGCAGAATGTAACCAGACATGGCAGTAACTAAAGCAGTAGCCTGACTGGAGACACATATTGTTAAGAGACGAAATAAACCAGAGAACTTGGAGACAACTAGTAAAATTTAGGGGAAGAACAAGGGGAAAGCCGAGAAGTAAATATCCAGATAGTTTGGCCACGTGGCATGGTCGAGACAAAACAAGGAGCTGATCTAAGACTCTGGTTATCCTGTGAGGTGGCGAAATGACCACCCATGATTATTGGCATGACACAAGATGATAAACTTACTTTCGAAAGTTAAAGTGGTAATGGTTTAAATATGCTACATAATCCATACCAGAAAACCCCTTTGACAATTTCAGTGGAAGTAAAAGATAACATAGTCAGTCTGCAACATTCAACCAGTCTCGGAGAACATAACAAGTATCACTATGGTCCAGCTCAATCAACTAATGGGTCATGTCAGCTATGATATTATGTCATCTTGATGCGAAGCCATAATTAAATTCCTTCTCCCATTGACGAATGTTAAATACAACTACTAACCTACATTTCACCGAGTGAATAGTGAAAATCGCAACTTATATCTTACCATAGGAAAAACAAAGATACTGCACACAGATAAAACTACTATGGAGAAAGAAATATATGTTAATGAGGAAAAATTGAAGTTGATGAAAAATTTCGAATATGTTAGGTCTGATAGAACTACAAAGCTTAGATTTTGAAGACCATGATTCTTTCCCTTTGCAACATAGGCTTGTGAGACCTGGATACTTACTAAACAAGTTGAACGACGCTTAAATGCCGTTGAATATAAATGTTATTGGAATCGCCCATAGAGATACAAAGAAGAGGAGTATTGCATGGATGCTTGTCGTCCCCAAAACTCTTCAACATACACCCCCCCCCCCCCCCCCCCACACACACACACACAAATCATTTAAAACAATTCGAAATGCCTGGACTTGACATCAATAGACAAAAGAAAAATAAAATATTTGGTATGCTGGCCATACCGTGTTACTAGCAGAAAGCGAGCAAAAGTTACGAAACCTAATGGGACAAGAAAACAGGCATAGTGCAGAATTTGGCTTAGATATAAATATCCTACAAATAAAATCTATGATAATTAGCAATGGAAAGGAAAGGACAGGACATAAATGAACATCACAGTCAATTTGGAGATAACAGAACAAGTTACAAGTTTCTCCTATCTTGAACATGTATTTACAGATGATGGCAGAAGTGAAATTTAAATTAAAAAAAAAAAGAGAATAGGAATAGCCAAAAATGCTTTAAACAACATGAAATCAGTATTAACATTTAGAGAGATTAACAACGCATTAATAATGATAATCCCGAAACAACCACATAATTAAATGATAATTGTCAAATGTAACGTATATTCAACACTATTGTATGGCCCGGAAACCTTGACATTGAACAATCAACTAGAAAGTCAAATAGATACCCTGGAGATGTGGATATGCATATGAATAGGTCGTATTTCATGGAAACAGAAACACTCAAATACAAAGGTCCTACAAAAACTGGGAATGAAAAGAGAGTTGTTGAAAGAAGAAAAAAAAAAGGCAAGTAAAATATTTCGGCCAGGTTAAAAGACAGCACACTCTTATAAAAACCATACCGGAAGGCAATGTTGAGGGCAAGCGAGCAAGAGGTAGAAAACGATACAAATTGGAAGATAACATCAAAAATTGGACGAACATCGGTCTGTAAGAATGTACAGTCAAGGTGAGAGACAGACAGCTTTGGAGATCCATTGCAGCCATCCTTCATTGTGGAGACGGCACTTGATTGATTGATTGAGACGAAATCTAAGAATATCATCTCTCATCTCATCATGTTCCTCTTGTACCTTGCGGTGTCGAGGTGAAGTATAAACTTCGTGAGAGTGCCCGATTATGGGCTTCATATATCGATATTCCCATGGACTCTGCTATTCCCTCCACTAACGTTTACGTGGTCGGCCTCTTCCTCTGTTTCCATCTGGTCTGTACACCATTGCTTGTTGTGGTATGCTGTTGACTGGTAACCTACTTGCATGGCCAAACCATTTGACTTGCTGCTTTCTAATAAAATATAGTGCTGCTTTATCCCCCACTTTAGTCCTGATTTCTTCATTTCTGATCTTATCTCTTCTTGATACGTTGAGTATTCTTCTCAGGAACCTCATTTCTGTTGTTGTGATTTTTCTTTTCTCTTTTTCTGTCATTGTCCAGGTTTGGCATTGGTAGCATAGAGTTGGTAGGAAGATTGTGTTGTAAAGTGCTTTCTTCGTAGTTACTGATGCATGTTTGTTCTTTAGTATTGGTGCCATTTGTCCAATGAGTTGATTTGCATTATTGCACCTATTAAATCTAAGAATATCCTGGATAAATAAAAGAAAAAATGCAACCATACTTCAAGAGCTGAATATTGAAGAATGATGGCTATTAAAGACGATAAAACAAAGACAATTGAAATATTTTGTTCACTTGAAACGTCAAGAAAGTTTGGAGAGAACAATAATGGATTGGTGTATGCATGGAAAGAGAGGAAGAGGACGGTCAAAGATAAGATGGGTGCAGGATGTGGCGGATGATCTCCAGATAGGTGTATCGGACGCGTGACATCTTGCTTGTGATCGAGAAGTGTCCCGGAAAGTTGTCATGGGAAGCGAGGTTCTGCAAAGGACATGCCACTTAATGAATGAATTGTCCAGTATTGGCATTGGTAGCATATCGTTGGTAAACAGATTATGTTGCAGAATATTTTTTTTGGTTTTTTGTTTTTTGTTTGTTTGTTTGTTTGTTCGTTTTTTTTTTTTTTTTCAGTATCTACTCATACGTGTTTGTTCTTTAGTATTGATACAATTTGTCCAACGAGTGGCTTTGCCTTATTGCATTTATTTTCGATATCCTTCTAAATTCTCAACAATATTTCAATAACGGCATGCTGATATTTGGAACATTTGCCTATAAGTAGATCTGGAGCATTGAGATCACAATTGCTCTGACCACTCTAGACTCGCAATATAGCCCTCTGTTCCACCCTTATGAACTTGTGGAATTTCTGAGCGCGTCCATTCCCAGTTAAGAATGGGAACATCAAGAGATTCTATCAAAAATATGAGGGGTTTCAAATGAAACCCTTACGTTCTTTTTATGTGAATATACTTCTGAAAATAAGTAAAGAAGAAATGCATCCTTATTTGTTTTAGTCACCATTGCGTTCAAGGCCATTGCTCTAGCGCCCATAAAATGTTTGGATTCATGTAGAAAACAATTATCTTGGTCGGATGTGTAACCACTCATGTATCTATTCATCGGGCTGAAACGGTATGAAACTTCGTACACATACCTAGCTGAACTGGCAGGCATGCATCACCATACTGGACCGTCATTCGCTGATGCATTTATATAGGTTTCACCCCTTTACTGATCAAAACTCACTGCACTCAGGACATTCCCATACGCGCTCCGTCACCTCGTTAAACAGCCAGCGAAGAGTCGCACAACTAATCGTTCATACCGCTATCTGATTGAAAGATCTCCTGGTCTTCCTTCTCTGTTTTGAGATTCTACAAGAACCCCTGCCAATCTCACGCAATCTCATCCTTTCCACATACGGGTTCTCAATCGATTCCCCGCCTTGTCCACCTGGTCCCACAGGCGCACGACCCCGCCCCCTTGTCCATAGGTAATCTACCACCTAGAGGAGCATTACCTGCCAGCATATCAGCCTGTTCAGTCTCCCGCATTCCCGCATAGTCAGGGCGAAAAAGCCAGACAATTCTCATAATCTCCTGTAATGTTATGGTTTACATAATAGGGGATTTTCTGGGCAGCGTTGCATAAAGCTCCCCATTTTCCTCCTGAGAATTTTAGTGGACATACCTCCACACCAACAACGGACTTCCGGTACAATGGCGACAAAATG
>OY992888.1:94321174-94521174 GCA_963921405.1 Cepaea hortensis
TGTTTGGCCGGTACACGAGTGTACCTTGTAATTGTATACTTTGATCTGGTTGGCTTCAGAGGCGGTTATCCAAATTGTAAACTAGAATCATCGATCACCTGCATTCATGGGCGCCATGGGACATAGTGGGACTCAGAGGCCCTAAACATATTGTTTAATGTTTTGCGTATCCTTTACAGGACAATGCTGTCAACATCAGCATCTGTCAGCTGATTGTTGATTTCTTGGCAAGATTACGCTCAGTAATTTGCCATTGCTTTCTGAGCGGCCGGCTCAGTATCCTGTAAGTCATCAGCGCGGGTAGAACCGCTTCCGATTCGCGCGCGCTGCGAGACCTATTGTATATTTTTTTTTTTAAGCATATCCTTTACAGGACTTAGCTGTCAACACCAGCATCTTTCAGCTGTATGTTGATCTCTTGGCAAGATTACGCTCAGTAGTTTGCCATTGCCTTCTGAGCGGCCGGCTCACATACCCCGTAAGTTACCGATGCGATTCGAACCACTGCTGATTTGAACCGTCATCACGTTACCTGACGAGAGTATACGAGATTACGGAGAAAAGTCATAACCTCTAAGCCACGAAGCCGGCTATTGTATATTAGTCAGGGTAATTTGAAGATGTCATGTGCAGGCCAGATACGTCACACTATTGACCAACATTGTGTAGAAAGTATACGACAAAGAATCTACAGTAATCTCCGCCACTTGGCGTGACACTACAGTTAGATATACGAGGCGGCTTCAAATAAAAACCTTAGACGTGTGATAGAAGTTACAGTAACCAAGCCATTGTCCTGTAATCAAGTAATAAACATTGTGAAAACATGGTAGTTTTGTGACGACAGTCATTGACCAGTTGGCTATAATCATGACGTGAGCATTCTCTGCCGCGATGACTTGCATGCTGAATGTTTCCTTTCTCGTGTTGTGAGACCTTGAGAGTTAGAACATAAATGTTATACAAATATGATTATATTACCGTGGACTATATGACAAACAAACCGATAGACTACACAATCTGAACTTTGAAGACAACTGACTGATGAACAAGGTCATGTCTGGGAATCCGAAACATGTCGGCCATACTGAAGGTCACGCTGATTTAGAGCGATATCGTTAAACTTGTTTCAATAAAACTAAATGTGAATGAGAATACTGGGAGTATGGCAGAATTTCTATTGGAAGATTTTAGTATGCATGAGAGCAAATGATTACTCCCCCATCATTATCAACAAGTAATATGTAGGTAATTACACCATGCCATGAATGTAATATTATCAGGTATATATGCATGTATCTGCTGTATTCACAAATGTAAAGAAACAAACAAACAGAACCAAAAAAAAAAAAAAAAAAACACATAGAAAAGCGAATAAACAAGCAAATAAAAAACATCTTGTAAATACACACTGTCTTGTACGAAATACACGTTTAAGAAAACAAACAAACAACAACAACAACAACAACAACAACAACAACAACAACAATAAGAAATAACATCCCGTGTGGGTAATACCGCGATCAGCCGCTGTTGGTGGCTGTCTCATAGGCAGGTTTATTAATCTGAGCCAGGGGTGGACCCTAATATAACTTCTCTTTGAGGCTGAATGGGATAAGTGTAATAGGATAATCGAATGGAAATAGTTAAACAATAGCATACTTTTAGGGATCATTTCTACAGGATGATGCGTGTTTACGTGCAGTATTTCAAACAAACAAACAAACAAACAAACAAATACATTATAACATACATGGCATTTTACCCTACATATATGTGTATGTATTTGATGTACTCGCACATGTGTCAATTAACACTGCTGAACGGCAACGCCCTGTGATATATACAATCACAAGAAGCGCACATTCCATCTTGAAAACACACACTGCCTCATGTAAATTAAACGTTTTTGGGGGAAAATATTGACCTCGGCCTTTTGGATAAGATCAAAGTGTAGTATCTTCACTTAATCTTGTCACGGTCACAAGCAGAGGTCAATCGAATGACACATAGGACATATATATCTGATGGGGGCCAACAACGGATAATACATTATATATCTTACCAGGTATGTTAGCAATGCCACAGACTTTAAATAAATAAGAAACAACTGACGGCCATTTTTAATTGTTAATTAGGTCAAGGCACACCCTATCGAAAAATAGGTAATATGTCAAGTTAGGCCTTGCCACCCCAGACGCAATGATATATGGTAATACGCTGTACCTTTAAAAATAAACAAGCGACATTAATAGAAGGCAGAATGTCTCAGCATCCAATTTACTGAGCCGCAATATGTGCACTGTTCTATATATACTTTTTTTTTCTTTTTTTAGCATATCCTTTACAGGACTTAGCTGTCATCACCAGCATCTTTCAGCTGTACTGTATGTTGATCTCTTGGCAAGATTACGCTCAGTAGTTTGCCATTGCTTTCTGAGCGGCCGGCTCACATACCCCGTAAGTTACCGATGCGATTCAAACCACTGCTGATTTGAACCGTCATCACGTTACCTGACGAGAGTATACGAGATTACGGAGAAAAGTCATAACCTCTAAGCCACGAAGCCGGCTCTATATATACTAATGCATTGAATGACCCGAAATATTGTAAGATAGCAGATCGCTTGATCCACTAAGTATACAGATAAATAGCACAACCCTGAAACAAGTTAAAGAATTAAAAAAAATAACTTCGAAGTATGATCACAGAAGATGTCAGATTGCACAGAGATATCGAAATCAGATGTCAAAAAGCTAGTGCACTTACATATCAACTATCACCCTTAATGAAACATCAAAATTTACCCATGTCCGCAAAACGACAGATAATAAACAGCATATTCACACCATCCCTGTGCTGCCAATCTCAAACCAGGACTTTATCCAAATCATACTTTCGCAAAATCAACACCTGCGAGATGAGATGCCTGAGGAGAGCTGCCAACTTAACAATCCGAGACCGAGTAAGAAATGCTGTTATCAGACAGACTGTGGGATCAACACCTCGTGCCATATTTATTGAAAGACAGAAGATCAACTGGTTTGGCCATGTCGTTAGAATGCAACACCATCAACTACCATCGCTGGCCTTACATCAAAGATCATCTGTGACGAGAGAAAGAGGACGTCCAAGAAGAAAATAGATTGACGACATCAAAGACATTGTACAACCACACGGAATCACACTATCCAGTGCCGCCCACCGGGCGCTAGAGCCGCAAATTATTCCTCCCCCCGACGCTTGACTGCAGAAGTGGATGATGATAATGATGATGATGATGAAGATCTGAGTGCGTACACTCACAATTAAGAGTGCAAGCATCAATACATTCTACGATAACATATACCTAACTGTAGTGTCACGCCAAGTTGCAATGATTGCTGTAGACCCTTTGCCGTATACTTTCTACACATTTATGGACGCAGGTTTTACGTATCCGGTCTGCACATTACACCTTTTCATTACCATCACTAGTTACAATTACAAGGTGCATCTGCCAAAAATGAGAGATTTTCAGTGACTGCGTACCTTGAAAGGTTAAGCAGATAAGTGTTCAGACCTTTCACTCTTTAAGTAAATTGATATTGTGCACTATATTATATAATAAGAAAAGGCATGCATGAATTAATATAAGACAGTAAAAGTCAAATAAAAAAGAGTGTTTCGTTGCATAGTAGTCGGAGAGCTTCCATGAAAAAAGGCAAGTAATTTGTTATAGATATGTTGAGATTATGAAATAATCACCGTATTTCTGATGTGAATATATAGCAATCGTTATCTCCCGTGATGGCCTTAATATAATTTAGATTATAATTGTTTCCTCTTATAGCCTCTCTTCCTGTTTTTTCTATTTTTTTAAAATGTCATGCACATTATTGCGAAAAGAGAAATAGACAACAAAATGTCAGTGAACAGTGAGACTAATATGTACAAATATCATCATCATCATCATGTGCCTTGCCAAATTGTGCAGGCCATCATGAATTCCATTATCGGCACATTAGGAGTGGCTTCAAATAAAATCCTTGAATTTTTGTTGTTGTTGTTGTGAACACATTCTGCAAAAGTACAAATCAAATGTATCATTTCACCCCCGATGTGTCTCCACCTTGCCGTGGTGGGGGAGCTTGAGTGTCCCACTGACCCCAAGCGCTATTCCGATGGATATTAACTACATATTGGACAGCTCTTGGGATAGGGAACAGACTAAGAGAGACACAACCTGCTGCTCTGCAGGTAGACTGAGGATAGCAGTCTAAATCAGGCGAACGATGCCAATAATCTGTCTGGACACAACCTCTAAGGCTCTCAGCCGAGGGGTATGGCTGAACGTCTCTAAGCCATAAACCCTCGGATGTGAGAGCATGGCCGACACATACCTACATCAAAATTTAGGTGAGGTGCTGAGCACGCTACATGATTGATGCAGCTACTCGTTCGATGGTTCTTAGCTGGGTGATATGAGGAATCCCCGGATGAGAGGGCCTGGCCGTTTCTTGTCCACAGACGCACGGAGGTAAGGTGCTGAGCCGGCAGCACATGTAGCCTACCTGGTGAACGAGTACTCAAGGTGGAAAAACACCTCGGTCGCACGTTCCGATTAAAATCTGTAACCGTACTCATGGAGTGAGTGTAGTCAAAGGTGAAAAATTGTCTCGTTGACACTAAATGGAACGCTTGTCTTGCGAATCCATTACGTGGCAGCCCGAAGCAATAGCTTGCTATGTGGAAGTCGAAATAAGAGCCTAACTTGTCTCGAAACCCGAGGAAGGCTAACTTCATTAAATAATGCCCGCTGAAGTCGGAAGTGCCAGTCTACGGGCGGCAAAATAAAAATGGCACTACGCAACTACGTCCGAGTGAAATGTCTTTCGTGACCAGAAAAGCTTTAACTAGTCTTCCCTCGTGCTAGGAAAATCTACCTAGTATCCGAATGCCGCTCTTGTTCGGAACAGCTATGACTAGGTAGTTTTCCGAATGTCCGTCGTACCTGGAACAGCTCTGATGGGCACAGCGACAAAAACGAAAACTCGCTGAGTGGATACTGTCTGCAGACCGGTCTGGTTTGTGCGGGAACGGCCCGGGGCGAACGAAATGCCCAATATATTGAAGTGAGGATTTAAAGTAGCCATAAGCATGATGTGACGATTCCCGCGGTGAGCCCAGCACCAAGGCGCTATGTGCCGGCCCTGCAATTATGGAAGCCACCCTGGATGGCGGAATATGCTATGGATTGTCCCTGCCTTCACTTGAGGGATGATCGAAGTCGTCGACTGTTCCAACTTGACCAGCTGGCATGTGTACGGTACCACAAAAGTGAGAGTCTCCCAGGAATGCTAACCTGGTCAAAACAGCATGCTAAAAGTCGGATGTGTTGGCCTGAGGGTTTCGACTCAAGGGTGCCTAACTAGACACACCGCAATTTTATCTGAAAAAACACTCCGGATGAACGCAAAGAAGAGAAGAAGAAATGTATCATTTTCTGATGTCGTCACCACTGCGTTGAATGCAAGTCCTCCAGAGCCGATAGTTACAGTTCTCTTCTTCCTCTTCCTCTTTCTCTGTCGAACTCTATATAACTTTATAAAACTCAAAATTCTAATATGCTGTACATTGTAAATGCCAAGTATACAGTATTATTATCTTTGGATTTATTGTCTATAACATGGCAATCGTTTACTGTTGTGTGTGTGTGTGTGTGTGTGTGTGTGTGTTGGTGTGCGTGTGGGTGTGTGTGTGTGTGTGTGTGGAAAATACATACTATTTGCATATATTTGCCTCTTTAAACACATACGGCTTCATATATGTCATACTGTCTCTAATACTCATGCATTTAACCCATTAATAATATATGAAAACCTCTACAAGTTTCTACTAATCTAGTGTTAGATACAGTATTTCAGCAAGCACTACAATCGCAGTAAAATGGAGTTGACTGTTACAAGACAGTTTAGAACACCATTCCATAATATCACTTGTTTATAGCATGGAACTTTTGATATTAGGTTTATGTAAATATGTCAAATGGTGTATTTTTTAACAAATTATTCTATATTCAAAGCATCTTTTGAAGTAAAAAATATATTGTAAATTATTATATATTAAAAATGAAGACATAAACTATTAATATATTAAATACTAGCCCACCTGGCCGGCTTCGCCCAGCACATGGTGGGGATCTATCTATCTATCTATCTATCTATCTATCTATCTATCTATCTATCTATCTATCTATCTATCTATCTATCTATCTATCTATCTATCTATCTATCTATCTATCTATCTATCTCTTTCTCTTTTTCTCTCCTCTCTCTATCTATATATCTCTAACCTCCCCCACTCTCCATCTCTCCCTCCTCTCGCCGCCCCTCTCTCCATCTCTGTCCCTCCTCTCTCTACCCCTCTCTCTCTCCATCTTGAGAGAGAGAGAGAGAGACACACAGAGAGAGAGAGAGAGAGAGAGAGAGAGAGAGAGAGAGAGAGAGAGAGAGTTGAATTGCATCACTAATTTTTAAGTTACAAAATGGATATGTACAATTTTTCTCCATTTTCTTTACAATTTTACGACAATGCTCACGACAATCGTCACTGTATGTGTGTGTAAAGTGTGGGAGTTTGATCATAATAGTAGGTTGGGGGATCGAGGGATGTGTGTGGGTGGGCTCAGGATGTGTGGGTGGGAGGGGTGGGTTTGTGTGGGTGGGTGGGGGATTGTGTGTGGGTGGGTGGGGGATTGTGTGTGGGTGGGTGGGGGATTGTGTGTGGGTGCGTGCGAGATGTATGGGTGTATGGGGAGATGTGTTTGTGGGTGGGGATGTGTGTTTGTGTAGGTGGTTGTGGGTGAGTGGGTGGAGGAGGATATGTTGGTGGATGATTGATGGTGGGTTATGGGATGGGTGGGGGTATATGTGTGGGTGGGGAGATGTGGGTGTGGGGATATGTGGTGGGTGGGAGATGTGTGCAGGTGGGGGTGGTTGTGGGTTTGGGGATGTGTGTGTGGGTGAGGGATGTGTATGGGTGTGGGATGTTTGGGTGGATGGGTGGGGAGTGTGTGTGGGTGAGAGATGTGTGGGTGAATGTGTGTGGGGGTGTGTGGGTTGGGGGAGGGGTGCGTGATGGGTATGGGTGATGGATTTGGAGATGTGTGTGTGGGTGGGGGATATGTCTGGCTGGGTGGGGGTGTGTGTGTGGCTGAATGAAGGATGTATGTGTGGGTAGTGAGGGTGATTGTAGTTGGGGGATGTGGGGATGGGTAAGAGATGTGTGGATAGATGTGTGTGTGGGTGAGGGATGTGTCTTTGGGATGTGTGTGGGTGTGGTATTGTGTGGAAGGGGAGCTGGGTGTGGTTAAATGATGTTTGTGTGGGTGGGTGAAGGTGTGGTTGGGTTTGTGGGTGGGTGAAGGATGTGTGTGAGGGTGGTGGATGTGTGCTTAGATGGGTGGTTGGGATGTGTGAGTGTGGGTGGGTAGATAGGAGATGTATGTGTTGATGAGTGGGTAAGGGATGTGTGGGTGTTAGTGGTTGAGGGATAAGTACGTGTGTCTAGGGATGTGTGAGGGGATGAATGTATGGGTTGTGTGTGCGTGGATGGGAGGTGTGTGTTTGTGAATGGGGAATGTGTTGGTGGGTGGGGATGTGTGTGAGGGATGTTTGTATGGGTGGGGAGATTGTGAGTGGGTGGGGATGTGTGTGTATATGGGTAGGGGTGTGTGGTTAAGGGATGTGTGGCTGGGGGAATGGGTGGATGGGGGATGTGTGGTTGGGTGGATGATGTGTGGTTGGGTAGAGGATGTGTGGTTGGGTGATTGTATATGGGTAAGGGTGTGTGGTTAAGGGATGGTTTGTTGGGGATGGGTGGGTAGAGGATGTGTGGGTGGGTAGAGGATATGTGGGTGGGTGAGTGTGTGCAGGTTAGGAGATGGTGGGGGATGTTTGTAGGTGCGGGCTCGGGATCTGTGAGTGGGCTGGGGGAGATGGGAGATTATGTGGGTGAGTGCGGAATTTGTGTGTGGGTAGGTGCGGAATATGTGAGTTGACGGGGAGACATATGTGTGGCTGAGGAATGTGTGTTTGGTTGGGTGGTTGGAGGTGTGTGGGTGGAGGAGGATATTGGGTGAGTGATTGTTGGTGGGAAATGGGACGGGTAGAGGATATTGAGTGGTTGGGGAGATGTGTGTAGGTGGGTGTGACATGTTGGGAGTTGGAAGCAGTACCCTCTCTGACTTACCCCACAATGAAGTAAAGCTATGAGGATGGGACTGATTTCATTTGGAGGGGATGGGTTCTTGGAAGCCAAAGTGACCCATAATAGCTCTGGAAATCTAGGAGTTTTCCCAGGGAAATTAATTTCTTCCCTCCAAAATCTTCCTTCCCGAAAAAGAGAAACTTAATTAGCCCGAGAGTCCCCCACCTATGATCATTTTCCCTTTTAGATGAAATGGTCACAGGAATTAATAAAATGTATAGTTCCCTTTTCTGAGTAACCTGGAACCTGGGAGATTACAATAGGACAGACTTTAGCTGTCTATTAGAGTTTACCCAGTCACCTGTAGTTCCAGATACTACCTTTATGTGAAGTAGTTACATTAACTAAACACATAGATAATAATGAAAAGTTTTGTCACACCACAATGGACTGACAGAAAAATGCAGAAACAGTTAATTTTGGTTTATTAATCAAAATAAAAAAAAACCTGTGGAAGTAAACCAGTGATGCATTATGACATATGAACTAAACCCATTTGGTTCCAGCATAATGTTCTAAGACACAATGGAGATTAGAACTCCTGGAAGATCTCATGGCAGTTCTGGCATTTCATCACGGTACCACCCTTCTGATTTCCTAACAAAGTCTCTGCACTACACAAATGTTCTGTTTGTGAACTTTCAGTCAAGTTATTGAGTGAAACTTGGAATTAAACAGTCGACACATATCCCGGAGAACTTTCTGGAATGCATAACTATATGACACAGTCTTTCCTTATAAAATTGTCTATCAGACTTCAGCCATGATATTAAAAATTTTCAAGTCTTCTGTGAATGATAAAACTGATCCCAATGATCTTAGAAAGTCTCCCCAAATCACTTATGTTGTCACTTCTCCAGGAAGCAAAGCTCAATGAAGACTTTTGATCAGATCAACTCCTGACAACAGATCTTACTGAGCAGCTCATGAGTTGCAGACCCAGGGTACATTATTGGACAATGATCTGCAACTCTGGATCATGACAATCTGCGAACACCGCCATCCTCACCTGAGGTGGATAAACATGGTGAACACATTTATATCTAGCCACAGGATGATGATTCTCCAGTGGACAAGAATGAAAAGGGTTTACAGACATGAGGTACAGAAGGTAGCAGATTCAGGAAGTACCTACAAGTTAAGAGCTACATTGTGTCTCCTTGTACTGGCATTAGACATCAGCAATTATATTGGGCAAGCTTTCATTTTACTGCACTTGTACCTAGGGCCGGTTGGCTGTTGTTCTCACAGAGGACACAGACACAGTGACTGACAAGGCCAGAAAAGAATGATGGAGAGTAAATGATGAGATGTACCCAGCATATCTGATCCCTACATAGTAATGGAACAGAATAGAATGATTGTTCTCATTAACTCATGTTACCAATCAGTGCTGCCACCATTGTTTTAGTCTGCCTGGATACTTTTCTGTTCATACCCTCTCACCTCTTCTGTCATTTCCTTTACTTACTTCTTCTGACACTGGGGTGATATTTCCCCTTGACAGTTTAGAAGTGCTTATGCATGAAAGCATATTATGTCCTTTACTTACTCAGTCAACCAGGGTGATGGTTTAATAAACTACATTCCACATGTTGCATCAAAGTAATAATGTAAAGAAACATACATTAAATATTTCACTCTTAAGTTAATATAAGTAACATATAATGGGTATGAATGTGGAGGTCTATGTGAAATTTTCCTTATGAGGATTTACACTGCCTCTCAGTCAATAACACATATATATACAGAGTGAAAGAAAGATGAGACACCACATTGTACTCATTCTCTCAAACTAACACCATTCTTCTTTTATTCGTTCACTCGAGTGCCGGTGTTGATCTGTTAGCTGGACTGTTGTTCGTCAGAGTGCTACATGCTTGTTCGAATAAATCACAACAGTATAAATGCTGGACCAGTCCTGGATGCTAAACAGTTACACACACATTCTGTCTTCACGCCACGAACATATAAGATAAGAGGTAGAGTCTTTCATTCCTCCTTCTCACATTCGCGTGTGTTGGCGATTCGCTGTGGATTGCAACCAAGGCGACACCCAGCACACAGATCATAGTTTATCTTGTACTAAACCTGCTATGTACACAGTCAGCAAGCCAGTGGGATCTAGACTCAAGAATAGGAAACAGTCTGGGCATAATTGAGCCTCTTTTCACAGCTTCAGACATAGTGATTGTACAGCACTCTTCTGGAAACGAATGAGAGATGGAGTCAGATATCTACATCAGTGCTGGCAGAGAGTAGCCATTTTGGGACTGGTTGAAAGTTGGGTTCTATCTTCTAATAGAAGAATAAATATATATATATATATATATATATATATATATATATATATATATATATATATATATATATATATATATATATATATATATATATATATACTAGCTGACCCGGCCCGGCTTCGCCCAGACCCTGGTGGGGAGCATCTCATTTAATTCATATAAGTAGTCATATAAGTTCTCGTTCCCGTTACCGACTATCTGTCTGTCTGTCTGTCTGTCTGTCTGTCTATCTATCTGTCTGTCTGTCTGTCTGACCCGGCCCGTCTTCGCCCAGACCCTGATGGGGAGAATCTCATTTAATTCATATAAGTAGTCATATAAGTTCCCGTTCCGACTATCTATCTGTCTGTCTGTCTGACCCGGCCCGGCATCGCCCAACTCCTGGTGGGGAGAATCTCATTTAATTCATATAAGTAGTCATATAAGTTCCCGACTGTCTGTCTGTCTGTCTGTCTGTCTGTCTGTCTGTCTGTCTGTCTGTCTGTCTGTCTATCTATCTATCTATCTGTCTGTCTGTCTGACCCGGCCCATCCCATGGTGGAGAGCATCTCATTTAAATTATATAAGTAGTCATATAAGATCCCGTTCCCGTCTATCTGTCTGACTGTCTGTCTGTCTTGGGTAAATGGAGGAGGGAGGAGGAAGAGGGAGGTGGAGGAGGGAAGAGGAGGGAGGAGGATGGAGGAGACAGGAGGAGTAGGGAGGAATAGGAGGGAGGAGGAGGGATTAGGAGGAGGAGGGAGGAGTAGTGTGGAGGAGGAGGCGAGGAGGAGGGAGGAGGAAGAGGGAGGAGGAGGGAGAAGGAGGGAGGAGGACAACGCAGGAGGAGAAGGGAGCAGGAGGAGGAGAGGAAGGAAAAGGGAGGAGGAGGGAGGAGGAGGAGAGAGTAGGAGGATGAGGGAGGCGGATGGAGAAGGAAGAGGGAGGAGGAAGACTGAGAATGAGGAGGGAGAAGGAGGAGAAGGAGGGGGAGGAGGGGAGGAGGAGGAGGGAGGCGGAGAGAGGAGGAGGAGGGAGGAAGAGGGAGGAAGAGGGAGGAGGAGGAATGTGAAGGGAGGAGGAGGGAGGAGGTAGAGGGAGGAGGATGGAGGAGAGGAGGTAGAGGGAGGAGGAGGAGGGAAGAGGCGGAGAGGGAGGAGGGAGGAGGAGGAGGAGGGAGGAGGAGTGATGAGGAGGAGGGAGGAGGAGAGAGGAGGAGGAGGGAGGAGGAAGAGGGAGGAGGAGGAATGTGAAGGGAGGAGGAGGGAGGAGGTAGAGGGAGGAGGAGGGAGGAGGAGGAGTGAGGAGGAGGAGAGGGAGGAGGAGGAAGGAGGAGGGGGAGGAGGGAGAAGGAGGAGGAGGGAGGAAGAAGGAGGAGGAGGGAGAAGGAGGGATGAGGAGGAGGAAGGAGGAGGAGGAAGAGGGAGGAGGAGAAAATAGGAGGAGGAGGGAGAAGGAGGGATGAGGAGGAGGAAGGAGGAGTAGGAAGAGGGAGGAGGAGGAATGTGAAGGGAGGAGGAGGTAGAGGGAGGAGGAGGAGGGAGGAGGAGAAGGGAGGAAGAGGGATGAGGAGGAGGAAGAGGGAGGAGGAGGGAGGAGGTAGAGGGAGGAGGAGGAGTGAGGAGGAGGAGAGGGAGGAGGAGGAAGGAGGAGGGGGAGGAGGGAGGAGGAGGGAGGAAGAAGGAGGAGGAGGGAGAAGGAGGGATGAGGAGGAGGAGGGAGGAGGAGGAAGAGGGAGGAGGAGGAATGTGAAGGGAGGAGGAGGGATAGGGAGGAGGGGAAGAGGAAGAGGGTAGGAGGAAGAGTGGAGAGGAGGAGGGAGGATGTAGAGGGAGGAGGAGGGAGGAAAAGGGAGGAGGGAGGAGGAGAGAGGAGGAGGAGGGAGGAGGTAGGAGGAGGAGGAAGAGGGGGGAGGAGGGAGGACAAGGAAGGAGGAGGAAGAAGGAGGAGGAAGAGGGAGGAGGAGGATGGAGGAGGGAGAGGGAGGAGGAGGAAGGAGGAAGAGGGAGGAGGAGGATGGAGGAGGGACAGGGAGGAGGGAAAGAGGAAGAGGGTAGGAGGAGGAGGAGGGGAGAGGAGGAGAAGGAGGGAGGAGGAGAAGGAGGAGGAGGGAGGAGGAGGGGATAGGAGGAGGGAGGAGGCGAGGGAGAAGAAGGAAGGAGGAGGAGGAAGGAGGGAGAGGAAGGAGGGAGAATGAGGAGGGGAGGAAGGAAAGGGAGGTGGAAGAGGAAGAGGAGGGAGGAGGAAAGAGGTAGGGGGAGGAGGAGGTAGAGGAAGGAGGAGGAAGAAGGAAAGGGAGGAGGAAAAGGAGGAGAAGGGAGGAGGAGGGTGGAGGGAGGAGGAGGAGGTAGAGGGAGGAGGGAGGAGGTAGGAGGAAGAGGAAGAGGGAAGAGGGAGAAGAATGGAGAAGGAGGAGTGAGGATGATGAGGGAGAAGGAGGCAGGAGGAGGAGGAGGGAGACAGGAGGAGGAGGAGGGATAAGGAGGGAGAGGGAGGAGAAGGGAAGATGAGGGAGGAGGGGGAGGAGGCGGATGGAGTAGGAGGGAGGAGGATGGAGGAGGAGGGGAGGGGAAGAGGGAGAAGAAAGAGGGAGAAGAAGGAGGGAGTCGGGAGAGGGATGAGAGGGAGGAAGAAGAGAGGAGGAGAGAGTTCGCCATTCCGAATTCATACTCGTCTAGTTCTTCCCTTCTACACGACTGTAGATAACTTCCTTACACATAAAAAGATGAATTGTTATTGATATTGCCGTGGCATGGAGGAATATCAGCAGCAGAGTTGATCCAAAAAACCAAAGACTGAGATCTACGGAGAGCCATGAACGCCTACGCCAGCCGGCACGGCACTTGATGATGATGATTGCCGTGTGACGATTCTGTGTAGTCACGTCATTTTCTTCCCTTTCCCTAGCGTTTTGGTTCGGGGATTCTTTCATCATCATCATCATATATTTACGTACGTATTTTGGGAGGGGGAGGAGGGAGGAGGAGGAAGAAGAAAAAAAAACTATGACAGTTGACAGCTCTGGAATGAAAGGAAGGCGTTTAGAAAATTTCATCTCAATCGGATGGGCCGTTCGCGAACAAATAAAGAACATACATATTTACATACATATATACATATACACATACACTTTGTTTTATAGATATAGATTAGTGCCGGAACTTACACACACACACTCTCATACTTAAAGCTTTACCTGACTCAGAAATAAACAAACTCAGGCATAATTTCGTCTGAAGCTTTCCTTCTGAATCAGGATGAGGGACATACAGAGACCTAAATCACATCTGGATGCTTTGCCGGTCGCTCTGCAAGTGCTTGACATCTAGCGTCGCTGGACCCAAAACCTTTCGCGGGCGACGCGATTATTCTAGGTTAACCAATGAACAGAACGGGCCTAGACCACATGATCTGTCGATCAGCTATTAATACTGTTGACGCCACATTCCTAGCATCCCAATTCTCTCTAGTGCAAACCTTTAGTGAGAAGTGTGTTTTGAAATTGTGATGTGCAGCAGTGAACAAGACGGAGTGCGCAATCATGCGACAGTGGGGGATGTCAGGGTTATTGAATGTATGTGTGCTTGGAGTGTGGGTGGATGGGATGTGTGGTGGGTGAGAGGTGTGTGTGGGTGGGGAGATGTGTAGGTGTAGGGATGTGGTGGATGGGTGGGGGAATGTATTGTATGTGAGTGTGGTTGGGTGGGGAAGTTGGAGTGAATGGGGGATGTGTGGGTGGGTGGTGGATGTGTCTCATAACATAGTAATATGCATTGTTTATGTTTACAAAATTCATGTGACAATGTTTTTTTCCTATGCACTGTTGATGAAAGAAAGATGAATGATTGGAAGGGCCGAATGTAAGACGGGCCTGCGTGCCCAATTTGTTACCCTTTGAAAATAAAGTCTGTTCTATCTATCTATCTATCTATCTATCTATCTATCTATCTATCTATCTATCTATCTATCTATCTATCTATCTATCTATCTATCTATCTATCTATATATCTATCTATCTATCTATCTATCTATCTAGGGGGAGGGGAGGAGGAGAAGGAGGAGGAGCAGGGGTAGGAGGAGGAAGAGGGAAGGAGGAGAATGAGGGGGAGGAGGAGGAGGGAGGAGGAGGTGGAGAAGGGGAGGAGTAGGCGGGGGAGGAGGCGGGGGAGGAGGAGGCGGGGGAGGAGGACGAGGGCAAGAGGAGGAGAAGGGGAGGAGGAGGATGGGGGAGGAAGGGGGAGGAGAAGGGTGAGGAGGAGGAGGAGAATCATAACGCATATGCCTGTAGATAACTGTAGCGAAAAGTCCACCTATTTGAGAAATATGCAACAATTTTACATATATAGCAATGCTATTAAAAGTTATGTCCCCTCGCTATATATACATTATAATGTAAATTAAAATATTAAATACTATTAAGTAAATAACTGTTTGTACACTAGCAATCTATGACAGTTGGCAGCACGGGAATTAGAATAAGTGTAGAAAATTTCATCTCAATCGGATGGACCATTCGCGAACGCATAAATAACATACAGACAGACAGACAAACATTGTATTTTATATATATACTAGCTGACCCGGCCCGGCTTCGCCCAGACCCTGGTGGGGAGCATCTCATTTAATGCATATAAGTAGTCATATAAGTTCTCGTTCCCGTTACCGACTATCTGTCTGTCTGTCTGTCTGTCTGTCTGTCTGTCTGTCTGTCTGTCTGTCTGTCTGTCTGACCCAGCCCGTCCTCGCCCAGACCCTGATGGGGAGCATGTCATTTAATTCATTTAAGTAGTCATATAAGTTCCCGTTCCCGACTGTCTGTCTGTCTGTCTATCTATCTATCTGTCTGTCTGTCTGACCCAGCCCAGCCCATGGTGGAGAGCATCTCATTTAAATCATATAAGTAGTCATATAAGATCCCGTTCCCGAATATCTGTCTGACTGTCTGTCTGTCTTGGGTAAATGGAGGAGGGAGGAGGAAGAGGGAGGTGGAGGAGGGAGGAGGAGGGCGGAGACAGGAGGAGTAGGGAGGAATAGGAGGGAGGAGGAGGGATTAGGAGGAGGAGGAAGGAGGAGGGGGAGGAGGAGGGAGGAGGAGGATGGAGGAGGGAGAGGAAGGAGGAGGAGGGGAGAGGAGGAGGAGGGGAGAGGAGGAGGGAGGAGGCAGAGGGAGAAGAAGGAAGGAGGGGAGGAAGGAAAGGGAGGTGGAAGAGGAGGAGGAGGGAGGAGGAAAGAGGTAGGGGGAGGAGGAGGAGGAAGGAAAGGGAGGAGGAAGAGGAGGAGAAGGGAGGAGGAGGAGGTAGAGGGAGGAGGAGGTAGGAGGAGGGGGAAGAGGAGGAGAAGGGAGGAGGAGGAGGGAGGAGGTAGGAGGAGGAGGAAATGGGAAGAGGGAGAAGAAGGGAGAAGGAGGAGGGAGGATGATGAGGGAGGAGGAGTCAGGAGGAGGAGGAGGGAGGCAGGAGGAGGAGGGAGGAGGAGGGAAGATGGGGTAGGAGGCGGAGGGAGGAGGAGGGGGAGGAAGAGGGAGGAGGGAGAGGGAGGAGGAAGAGGGAGGAGGAGGAAGCGGGAGGAGGAGGATGGAGGAGGGAGAGGGAGGAGGAGGAGGGAGGAGGCAGAGGGAGAAGAAGGAAGGAGGAGGAGGGGGAGAAGGAGGGAGGATGAGGGAGAAGGAGGGAGGAGGAGAACGCAGGAGGAGAAGGGAGCAGGAGGAGGAGAGGGAGGAGGAGGGAGAGGGAGGAGGAGGAGAGAGTAGGAGGAGGGAGGAAGAGGGAGAAGGAGGAGGGAGAAGGAGGAGGAGGGAAGAGGAGGAAGAGGGAGGAGGAGGAATGTGAAGGGAGGAGGAGGTAGAGGGAGGAGGAGGAGGCGGAGAGGGAGAAGGAGGAGGGGGAGGAGGGAGGAAGAAGGAGGAGGAGGAATGTGAAGGGAGGAGGAGGGAGGAGGTAGAGGGAGGAGGAGGAGGGAGGAGGAGGAGGGAGGAGGAGGAGAGGGAGGAGGAGGAAGGAGCAGCGGGAGGAGGGAGGAGGAGGGAGGAAGAAAGAGAAGGAGGGAGGAGGAGGAATGTGATGGGAGGAGGAGGTAGAGGGAGGAGGAGGGGGAGGAGGTAGAGGGAGGAGGAGGATGGAGGAGGGAGAGGAAGGAGGAGGAGGGGAGAGGAGGAGGGAGGAGGCAGAGGGAGAAGAAGGAAGGAGGGAGAGGAAGGAGGGGAGGAAGGAAAGGGAGGTGGAAGAGGAGGAGGAGGGAGGAGGAAAGAGGTAGGGGGAGGAGGAGGTAGAGGGAGGAGGAGGAGGAAGGAAAGGGAGGAGGAAGAGGAGGAGAAGGGAGGAGGGAGGAGGAGGAGTCAGGAGGAGGAGGAGGGAGGCAGGAGGAGGAGGAAGAGGAGGAGAAGGGAGGAGGAGGAGGGAGGAGGTAGGAGGAGGAGGAAGAGGGAAGAGGGAGAAGAAGGGAGAAGGAGGAGGGAGGATGATGAGGGAGAAGGAGGCAGGAGGAGGAGGGAGGAGGAGGGAAGATGAGGGAGGAGGGGGAGGAGGCGGAGGGAGTAGGAGGGAGGAGGAGGAGTGGGAGGAAAAGGGAGAAGGAAGAGGGAGGAGGGAGAGGGAGGAGGAAGAGGAGGAGGGAGAGGGAGGAGGAGGAGGAGGGGAGAGGAGGCAGAGGGAGAAGAAGGAAGGAGGAGGAGGAAGGAGGGAGAATGAGGAGGGATGATGATTGCCGTGTGACGATTCTGTGTAGTCACGTCATTTTCTTCCCTTTCCCTAGCGTTTTGGTTCGGGGATTCTTATTTTGGGAGGGGGAGGAGGGAGGAGGAGGAAGAAGAAAAAAAAATATGACAGTTGGCTGCTCTGGAATGAAAGGAAGACGTGTAGAAAATTTCATCTCAATCGGATGGGCCGTTCGCGAGCGCATAAAGGACATACGGACAGACAGACAGACAGACAGACAGACGGACGGACGGAGATCGCCTTTATATATATATATATATATATATATATATATATATATATATATATATATATATATATATATATATATATATATATATATATATATATATAATGATATATGAGTTTTGTCAAATACGTATGTACGTTGTACCTTGTTCATGGTATAGTTGGGCGGTGTGCCTGTAAGCCTTGTAAAATAATACTGTTCTTGCAGTCCTGATAACGCTGACTTAGTTTAGTTTAGTTTATGTATCAACATCACGGCACACGGGTGCAAACCATAAGTGCTCCGTTCTCCTTCTAACTCAAACCTGAGTCTCGAGAAACTCAGCTCAGTGCACGAACTCCGTAGCACCGGCGAGGATCCTGAAATACTTTAGGTCGATGTTTAACTCGAAATATTTGCCCGGGCAGCGCCGTGTGGCTACTATTTTTCGATTTCCAACTGCCAAGGTATTTTTTACGTGCGCAACAATACACACGGGCGTCCGATCTCACTACCCAGAGACCAGGGGACATTTTTACTAGAGGCCCACGAGAAAAAAGTTCCGGTCATCACCGGTGCTCGAACCCGGGACCTCCAGCACTCGAGGCGGACACCATACCTCGAGACCACGCAGACCCCTTGACAGACAGTGGTAGAGGTATTGTGACCTTGTCTAGATCCTACCAGGTCACATTTTATTCAAATGTATCTGTATTTATCCATCACCATCCCCATCCTCAAGTAGATGGACCATGAGAACATGTTGTAATCACTGGGAAAATCCGATCTTGGAGACTGCCAGTAGAAAACATACCGTGTGTGGCTCAACTTGTGTGAGGACCTGAAGGAGAAATTGCCCCAAGGATTTTAAAGGACCCGATGTACTGCCATGTTATGTGCCAGTTCCCCAGGAGAGAAACTGACCGTTAATGGATTTTAGCAGTACATGTCATTTTAGGCCTTGTATTGTTTTGCATTTGATGATACATTGTTTTGTTCTCACAACCAATGCTATTAAATGTTGAACATAATGCTATGTCTCAGTCCAACTTAATCTCCAGCTTGTGATTTGACATTAAAAATCTGTGTAATGACTCAAGCATTGTATGATTTCTTGACGACTGTTCTCTGGCAACATTGTTTGATCTACTCACACTGTGAATGGTCTGTGACAACATAATGTATTCTGCTCACACTGTGAATGGTCTGTGACAACATAATTTGTTCTGCTCACACTGTGTCGCGGAAAAAACTTGATAGTTTCGATCGATGACAAACAAGACCCGACATTCGTCTACAAAAACAGGCAATCCTTCGATGAGCAGGGGACCGAGGAACAAAATACGTCGCGAAAACTGTCTGCACACGGTCGGCATTTCTGTATGATGTGGGTTGTTCGAGAAACGTACAATGGCGCCATCCGTCTGCAAGGCGGTAGACAGCCTTTGAAGTTGTAGACGGAAGGTCTGGACAGACGTGGGATGGATTCTGTGATGTGGAGAAAAATCCCCTGGCTCACAGACAGACAGGACCTTTGTTGTACGAGACAAAGATTTCCCCGATGAAAGCAAAATAGACGGCGGATTGATTCCAGTCAGTCTAAAACAGGGAGAAAGCCAGACTCTGGACTGATTAGCGTCTAGACTTTTTGGTGACGTCACTCAAGCCCCGATTTAAAACCAGTTGCTGTAAACAACTTGGAGTGAGTCGACCAAAAATTCTTAAGTGTTAAAGATCGGCGCAGTATTCCGAGTTGTGGTAATTGAAAAATTGAAAGAGACTATAGTGTCAAAGTATTGATATTTATCGGCGGACATAGATCCAGTCTGTGATTTCATAGTCTCAATCATCAACCGGAATAAGCATATGGTAGTCTATTAATCATATCTAACTTAGAGTATGATTAGGAATAGAGTACAGTACTGTGCGGTGATAGAATGTTCTATAAGTGCGGTGCTAGAAAGTATTATAGGAGCGTCGGAACTAGTAACCTAATGTGTAGCTTTAACTAGCTTGTGTAATATATCATTTAACTCAGGGAGTTAAGGGCAATGTAGTGGAATAATAATTAGAGAGATTGAGGATGGTTGGGAGGGATGAAGGGAATGTGGAATGGTAGGATCTTCCAGTAGGGCATCTGCTGGGTTTCTACCCGTTTCCTTTAATCTTTCCTTATGTTTCCATGTCTCAGACCAATGTGATGAGCTATTTGGCCGTATGACAGAGTTCGGTTCTCTGTTGTAGATCTGAGTGCTGCCCATCGGCCTACACTCACCTAATTACGGTCAGAATTGAGTTGCTCTCACCAGGGGATTCTCTATTCTAGAGGTTCCACTTACAGGTCTACTTGTTGATGGTGATACGATATACTACCAAGAAGTTAGTGTCAAAGTTGAAGAAAAGATGGCTCACGGATGGAAGACAGAGGTTACTGAGAGGCTTGTATACTGGGCTCATGGCCTAGTTGATCTGCAGAAACCTGACTTCTGCTGAGCAGGACTAGATGATTTTTCCTTGCTTGATATGCTACATCACCGTAGATTCAGGACACTATACGTAACACATATACCAATATATATAACTACCTGGAACATTAATAGGTTGTTTTTTTTATATAGGAAGAATTGTATAACCAGTGACTTATGAACAGTTATATTTTCCCAAGTGACATTTAAGTTATTGGAAAGATTCTCTGATCAATAAACATTATCGAACAGTGTAAATTCACGGTGTTTGCTAGAATGAAGACCAATATCGAACAGTGTCTATCATTGATGTCCAGCGTCCTGATTGTTCGAGAGTGATCGGAGAAAGTTGTCACGTGGCCGGAGAAACATCCTCTTGGTGAGGTTTTCTGTCCGGAATACTTGATGTTGTTGTGTGCTCAGCACAGTGATGTAACTAACTTTGCTCCTGATTCACTGGTCTGATTCTACATACACCTTAGAATATTCGACACACATTCTTCACATTACACACACACACATTTCTCACACACGTACTCTTTGCTTTAATCAATTATTTGTTGTATTTATTTGTTAAAGCTAGAGTTGTTGAGTATGTTGTGTTGGGGAAGAGTGAGAGGGGGCATGATCCAGGGGTGAGTGAGAGTAAGAAATAGGTGTCTACAGACTGAAGGAGTTTTGTGGACGGATTCTGGTGGTTTCTCTAGGACAATAATATTGGGTTAATTAAAATTGTGGGTGTTGATTCCCCTCACTCCAGGGACGACACTAAAGTAATAAAGGATTACTACGACACTGTGAATGTTCTGTGACAACAGCGTTTGTTCTGTTTACACAATAACTGTCCTGTTATAACATTACATGTTCAGTACATATATTAGAATAACATAGACTATGGAGACTATATAAGGGCGGATAAACTTACACTCGCCCTTGTCCATTCTATAGGATGTCATCTGTAGGGATAGTGGTAAACATCCGTGGTCTCCATTTCTTCCACAGAAGCCTACAATTCTAGGATTTCTGCAGAAGACTCACAAGGATTTAAACCCATCCCAACAGGGATAACCCTATGAATATCTTAGTCTATTTATTTTCCCACCTCACACACGTGCATGGGTCGAGTAGGATGTTTCAAAACGGAGTGACTTCTGTGAGAGACTGCTCACGACCGGTTCAGGCAGTGCAGGATTTACGTATAAGCTACACAAACTATAGCTTGGGTCCCTCACTTTCTTGGGGGACCCAAAAAATATTGTACGAGAGAGCAATTTGTCACTGACATAGAATATCTGGACTTATAAAGGGCCCCATATTTCAAATAGCTTAGGGCCTTATCAAGTCTAAATCCGGCCCTGAGTTCAGGCACACCGAGTAGTGAATAAGAGAGGGGTTTTTTGTTTCTTCAAGCAGTTTATGGACACTGGGGGACTTGCACTGACCACTGTGGTGATTATATCGACAAATGATACATTTGTATTTAACTTTTTCAGAATGTATTCTCTCTCTCGCTCTCTCTCTCTCTCTCTCTCTCTCTCTCTCTCTCTCTCTCTCTCTCTCTCTCTCTCTCTCTCTCTCTCTCTCACACTCACACACACACACAACTTTTAAGGTATTCATTTTAAGCCCTCTCGTACCTTGCCGATAAGGGAGTGCATGATCGCCTACGCCATTTAGCAAGGCGCATAATGATGATGATGATGATGATGATGATGCTGATGATGATGATGATGATGATGATGATGATGATGATGATGATGATGATGATGATATATTTCAACATATTAGTCTCAATGTTCACTATCATCTTGTTGTCTATTTCTGTTTGCTCAATAAGGTGCGTAACATTATAATAACGCTTGAAAACACTGTGCTACAGAAGACGAGGCAATCAGGGGAAATCAACATAATATTAATCCATATTAATGCCAGCAAGGGAGATAACCATCGTTATTTATTCATATATAAGATATGGTAGCTATTTAATGTTTTAAAATACACATAACATTGTACTTTTCTCTTTTCACGGAATGTCTCCGACGTTTATGCAATCAAGCAATCCTTTCATTTTGATTTTAATATCTTGTATTAATCAATACATGAGTTTTAGAAGTGTATAATATAGTACACAATATTACTTTACTTAAAGAGTGATAGGTCTAATCATTTCTCTGTTTAACAGTTTTAGTGAACAAAGAAAGATGTTATCATTTTTGGCAGGTGCAAGCGTGTACCTTGTAATTGTTCTCAAACTTTTGGCTAAGATCAGTGTTTAAAATCTCCACCGAGGAGCAAGCGCCACTGGGGGAATCAGAAGTTCCGTTCCCCGAATGTTTGGGCTCTTACCTTCTCGACACTCTCTGGATGCGGCCACTCAGCACACGTCATGACTCCGGGCGAGTGTCCCATGCCGTGTGAGAAGTTCGGTTGTTTGGGGTGTCCTTACGTTGTTCCTTGTTTGTCCCATACCTGCGAACATGTCTGCTCTTAAGCTTCCCTCACCCTCCCCCCTCTCATGAAAGATAGCTGTGCACTTGGTGCCCTCACACCATCCTAGCACCTGTGGCCGTGGGAAGCCAGCTTCTCCCCCAGCCACTGCCTCCGTTTGTCTTCGTCGCAATATTCCTTCTTCGTACCCCGTTCACATCGAAGCACGCTGGGAAGCCGGTTCTTCCTCTGGGTTCCTCGACTCCTCTCTTGGTCTCTCCTAGGGAGTGCGGGTCTCGCAAGACGACTACCACCAAGGCATGGTTGGACTTTTCTCGACATTTGCCTGACTCGTCGACTGCTAGAGTGTGGCGAGTTGCCCCACTGAACAGTCCCGCCCTCAGATGCACTGCCGTCACTCGGAAAGAAGGTTATAGAATCGACACGAGAGAGTACAAGTTCTAGCTCTTAGTTGAGAGACTGATTCCGATGTGAGTTGCCCTGCAGTTACGGATAGAAACGTTAATTGTATTACTGCCGAGACTTGACCCACTCTCCGGTTGTTCCACAGCCAGAAAAGTACATTAGGATAGGAAAGAGGTTTACGTTGTCAGTCAAAATTGGTAATTGTAATGATGAGCTTATTGCTTCAGATCTACGTATAGCTGAATATTTCACATACCAGCATCAAATTATTTCAAGATATGTGAAAAATCAGAAGACGAGAAGATAAAAAAGACGCAATAACTCAATCCGACCCATTTGAAAAAAGGCACAACTACTAAAGAACGAACAAGTATCAGTTGATACGGAACAAGAACTATACAACACAGTTTCGACCTGATCCTACCAGGCATTTCCTCTGTCTAGCCTGCTGCCTTTTCTCTTGTTGATCTCACCGTGCCGTGGGTGATGTGTACTCATTGACTCGCTGGTAGACATGTGCTTGTGTACTTTGCCGATAAGAGTGTGCATGATCCCCATGTTATTTGACGTAGCATATAATGATGATGATGAATTAATATTTCGAAATATTAGCCTCACTGTTCACTATTATGGTGACGTGTATTTTTTATTTTCGCAATACTGTACGTAATATTAAAATAAAGTTTGATAACACTGTACTTCAGGAAATGAAGCAATGAGAGGAAGTAAATATAATAAAAATCAATATTAAGACCATGACGGGAGATAACGATGGATATTTATTCATATATCAAATAGGGTTTGTCGGCTACTTGCGTCTCTCGATATTATGCAGTGGAACAATATTTTTTTCCTGTGCCTGTTACTTCTTCTTCTTCAGCGTTCCGAGCCATTGAGGTTCTTTGCTGCAGATACAATCCGTCTCCATTCGTCTCTCTGGTGGACCTTCTCTTGCCAGTCGTTGATTCCAAGTGCTTGTAGGTCTGTATATGTATTATCTCTCCACCGCCTTCTTGTTCTACCTCGGGGTCTACGGTCATTTATTTCCTGAGTGTAAGCGAGTTTTGTTTCCCTATTATCTTCCATTCTTTCTATATGCCCCAGCCATTGTAGTCTATTAGCCTTCATGATACCAATGATTAGCGGGGACTTAAACAGATCATAAATGTCTTTGTTACTTCTTCTTTTCCACTCTCCACTTTGTGTATCCCTAATGGGTCCAAAGATGCGTCTTAAGACTTTGTTCTCAAAGGTTTGTTGCAAGGCTTCGTCTCCTTTCGTTGTACTCCAGGTTTCAGAGCCATTCAGCACAACATTCAGTGTTTTGTATATTGTGATCTTGGTGTTACGAGATAATGCCTTTGAGTTTATAGTATGTCTCGATTTGAATGCCTTCATTCACGATCAATTATTTTGAAAACTGTCTGTTGCATCGTTATGAAATTTTTCCAGCCGTCTTACATTTACCCCCACCCAAGGAATATGTCTTTGATAGGTCTAAAAACAACTTAAATCATTGAAAGCGGCGACATTCCTTTGATGTTTTGCTGAACAACTAGTGATTTCTCGCTAACAAAGTTATGTTTACAGTAATGGGAGACCTGCCAATTCAGATGACACACAAAGGCGTTTCCGTATTCGTATGGGAGTCGGTGCAATGAAAGAAGTAGCTTACAATCGACAGGGTCGGCTGCATTGCACAGGATTTTTATCCCATATGGCTCAGTTTCTTTCCGTAGCGCAGAAAGCGTCGCACAAAGCACGAACTCCGTAGCTCCAGCGACGACCCTTGGGAGTCTCTGAAAAGATGCACTCTTGAAATGAAGGACGCGGCCCGGAATCGAACATACAACCTTCGGAGCCCGAGACAGATGGCTTGACCACTTCATTACGGAGAATCCCGAGAGGGGTGCAATGTGTAATATTAGTAAAGACAGAATTTACAGAGGCACGGGATAAATAATTTGTAAATTAACAGGAAAGTAGAAGGTATATATTTCTTACCTTATTTTTCATTTCCTTCTTGTTTCTTCAGCTGCTGGTTAATAAAGTGTACACAAGTATTCATGTTAGCTTTTTATATTGAGTTCGTGAAAGCTTCCAAATAGCTGTGCGTTAATGTGCGTATGGAGTGACCAGAAATGATACCGCAATTTAGTCCTCATGTTTCCATTTTTAAGGATCTGTTCAGCTCTCTGTGTAGTTTGTTCACACGTACACATGGGTGACAGACCCGCTTTGAGTCTTCGTGAAAGACTTCTACTCTGCTGTTTACCGTTCAGAGAACGAACGAACGAACGAACGAACAGACTTTATTTTCAAAGGGTAACAAATTGGGCACGCAGGCCCGTCTTACATTCGGCCCTTCCAATCATTCATCTTTCTTTCATCAACAGTGCATAGGGAAAAAAAAACGATGTCACATGAATTTTGTAAACATAAACAATGCATATTACTATGTTATGAGACACATCCACCACCCACCCACACATCCCCCATTCACTCCAACTTCCCCACCCAACCACACACACATACAATACATTCCCCCACCCATCCACCACATCCCTACACCTACACATCTCCCCACCCACACACACCTCTCACCCACCACACATCCCATCCACCCACACCCCAAGCACACATACATTCAATAACCCACACATCCCCCACCTACACACATCTTCCCACCCACTCACATATCCTCTACCCGTCCCATTTCCCAAAAACAATCACTCACCCAATATCCTCCTCCACCCACACACCTCCAACCACCCAACCAAACACACATTCCTCAGCCACACACATGTCTCCCCGTCAACTCACATATTCCGCACCTACCCACACACAAATTCCGCACTCACCCACATAATCTCCCATCTCCCCCAGCCCACTCACAGATCCCGAGCCCGCACCTACAAACATCCCCCACCATCTCCTAATCTGCACACACTCACCCACCCACATATCCTCTACCCACCCACACATCCTCTACCCACCCATCCCCCAACCAAATATCCCTTAACCACACACCCTTACTCATATACAATCACCCACCCACACATCCTCTACCCAACCACACATCATCCACCCAACCACACATCATCCACCCAACCACACATCCTCCATCCACCCATTCCCTCAGCCACACATCCCTTAACCACACACCCCTACCCATATACACACACACATCCCCACCCACGCACAATCTCCCCACCCATACAAACATCCCGCACACACATCCCCACCCACCAACACATTCCCCATTCACAAACACACACCTCCCATCCACGCACACACAACCCATACATTCATCCCCTCACACATCCCTAGACACACGTACTTATCCCTCAACCACTAACACCCACACATCCCTTACCCACTCATCAACACATACATCTCCTATCTACCCACCCACACTCACACATCCCAACCACCCATCTAAGCACACGGATGAGACGGAACATGATAACTTGTTTTGCACTATGAAAATAGTTGTCAGTGCCTCTTTTATATTGAGGGGGAAAAAACACACACACACTAGGTAGGTAGGTAGGTAGGTAGGTATGTATGTAGGAGGGAGGAAGGTAGGTAGGTACGTACGTACGTAGGTAGGTAGATAGGTCGGTCGGTCGGTCGGTCGGTCGGTGGGTCGGTGGGTCGGTGGGTCGATCGGTCGGTCGGTCGGTCGGTCGGTAGGTCGGTCTGTCGGTCGGTGAACCGATTGCCTTCTTGGACGCCTCAGACAAGGAGTCGGTCGGTCAGTTGGTCGGTCGGTCGGTCGGTCGGTGGACCGATTGGTTTCTTGCACGCCTCAGACAAGGAGCATGCAACAGGACTGTTAAAACTCCCTTTTTGCAGCCCCCATGGTGGACCCCAGAAGTAGACCATGATTGGAAAGCAAAGAGAGCTGCAGTGAAGCAGCTAAAGAAAGTGCGACAGACACTTCGAAACTCACGAGAGGAAGTGGACACAGCGGAAAACGTCAAGAAAGACAAGGTGGAGGTGTTCAAGCGCTGTGGAGCAGATGCCAAAAAGGCAAAATGGGAATGCTTCATGAAGAAGATTGGAGGGGATAAAACACTGCGAAAATTCTGGAAACTGCACAGGCAAATGCAGAGAAAAGATCGGCCTATGACAGAGGGAACAATTTATAGAGATGATGGTATGCGCGTGACAACAGACAAAGAGAAAGGGGAGGCGTTTCTCCAGAGATTTTTAGAGCAGACCAATCATAATGATGCGGACACCAGGGATGCAGTTATAGAGGAGTTATCTGACACCAAGAAGAATATGCAGTATGAAGACATCATACGGGTGGAAGATGTTAAACACATTTTAAAAAAGGCAAAAGACACGGCACCAGGGCCCGATGGGGTCAGGTATGGCCACATGAAGGGTTTGAGCGATGCAGATCTGGAGGAGATGACCGACTGCTTTAACCAGAGCATTAGGACAGCATCAGTACCGCAGGATTGGGTGCACAGCTATCTCATCCCTCTCCCAAAACCATTCAAGGATCAGTCAAACTTAGCGGTTTTAGGATCATCACCCTTCAAAATACATTTGGGAAGGTTTTAGAGAAGATAGTCGCTGTTAAGCTGCAGGACATTTTTGGAAAGGGGGAAGTTTCTTCCAAGAGGCCTGGGGAGCAACAGGCCAGGAAAAGATACCTGGTCAAATGCAGCCACTTTTGCCTTTGATGTTTATGAGGGGTTCCAGAGTAGACAGGAAACGATGACGGTAGCGCTTGATCTCGAGGATGCGTACAATAGAGTTCGAAATGATATTTTGATGACCGCACTGATGGAGAAGGGGGTCAATCCCTAGTTGGTGAACTGAATAGCAGCCGTCCTGCACTCTCGTCGGGTTGGTCTCCGTCTGGGCGCATGGACCTCAGAGCCACCTATTTTAACCTCGGGACTGCCACAGGGATCTGCAATTTCGCCGGTGCTTTTTAATGTGTATACGAGCAAGATTGCAAACCTAGAAGCACCATGGGATGGAAGGATATTAACATTTGCAGATGATATTCTTGCATATAGGCAGAGGAGAGATAGGGAGCAAACAGCCCAGGAGCTGCAGGCGACAGTAGGCAAAGTTATTGATTGGTGAACTGAAATGAGTGCAGTCATCTACCCGGAAAAGGCGTCTGTTTTATGGTGCTCTCTGGACAACAAGATTGTGAGAGCTGATGTCCCAAGCCTCGCGATAGATGGTAGAAGCGTCAATAGAGAGAACAAACTGAAGTATCTGGGAATCACGTTTGAGAGGAGTCTGTCCTTCAAGGACCATGTGGAGACGGATGTGACAAGATCTCAAAAGAGACTCAGTGCACTTAAAACTATGGCTGCAATGGACACATAGCAGAGAATGCTCTTTACACTATACCAGCACTTGATCCTCTCAGTGATTGATTATGGACTAGGACTGCGCACTGTCTCAAAGAGTCAGCTGGTGAAATTAGAGAGCTTACAGAACGAAGCTATGCGAGTCATTCTGGGATGCATCAGAGACACCCCAATAATGTGTATGCGTTGCATCCTTGGTCTGTTGCAAAAGCTAATGGTCGACGTTTAGTGCAGGAGAGCCTGGCGTATGAAACCACAACATCTAGCTTAAGAATGGAGGTGGAGGTGGTCAGTGCAGCTTTCCGCTGGATGGAGAAAACCATGCATACACACATCGTGATTGTAACTGACTCAGAAAGCATGCTGAGGAGGATGAGGACAAGCAGGCTTCGTGCAGAGTGGATTGCTTCGCTTCGGAGGTAATAGGTGGCAAGCATCACCTGGATCTTTTCTCCGGGGCATGCCGGTATGCAGGGGAATGAACAGGCGGACAGATTGGCTGGCTCGACAAAACTTGGTGGAATATTGATGCATGACAAAGCAGACGTGGTTGCGGCATTGTGGGAGCATGTGTACACCTCGGAGAAGCAAATGGATCACCATGGTCTGGTAAGAATGAGGCAGCGAGGTGTGACAAGGGGATCTGGCCGACGCTCGATGGTCAGAAGAAAGGCGAGAAGGACATATAATCAGACTCCTACTGTAAATAATGGTGTTGGAGCTCCTGGCTGGCTGCTGAGGATGGGTATGGAGCTCTTATGGGAATGCCACGAATGATGTGATGTCGGTTCCTAAATCATTCAATTAATCAACCAATCTTAGATCTCACGGCTGCATACTTTCAACCCCACTGGATGAAATGAATAGTCATCGTCATTCGTGATGGACAAACTGACTGAAAACACAGACCTCACTAGCTACAATTACAAGGTACACACTTGTACCTGCCAAAAATCGCGATAAACAAATCAAGTTACAGTGCAGTTAAGAAGATTATTGTTCGGACATACCATTCGTTATGTAAAATATTATTGTATACGATATTATACAATAAGTAGAGTCATGTATGAATTAATACAACACAGTAGAAAGTAAATGAAAGCATCGTTTGATTGCATAAAAGAGGAAGAGCTTCAATGAAAATAGGCTAGTAACATTTTATAAATATGTTTAAACAATTAAATACCCATCGTATTTCTCAGATGAATAAATATATATAGTTATCTCCTTTGCTGGATACCTTAATGCGGATTTAGATTATATGTATGACCCCGCAATGTCTCATTCCATGCAATAAAGAGCTTTTAAACTTGATTGTGATGTTGTTATGGACATTATTGTGACAGTAAACATAGACAACACAATATTATCGAACAGTGAGGCTTATAGTTGAAATATGAATTCATCATCATCATCATCATCGTATGGCTTGTCAAGTGACGTTGGCAATCATGCAAACCTGGAAGGGTTAGGTCGAACACAGCTTTCGAAAGGACTGTCCATTCTAGGATATAGATCCTCACGAGGAATGGAGATAAATGCAAGCAACATGTATTACGTTCTTGTCACTATCATCGGACTGTCCATTCTAGGATATATATATTCTCACGAGGAATGGAGATAAATGCAAGCAACGTGTACTACGTTCTTGTCACTATCATCGGACTGTATAGAGGCTTTTTATTTTTATTTTATTGCGCTCGCTCGCTTTGAACTCAAGCGTTGTCCATAAACACTATTTATGTTAGTGATAGACTGAATTGTGCATGTAGGTTAGCTTTTCCTGTTAACAGTGTCCCTCGCCATCAGGCGAACCCACTCCGACTTAAGAGGTACTTGTAAATGACACCCCAAGTCAAGGACGAAAGGTCAACTTTTTAGTCCAGGTGCCCATTGTAGTGTATGAACCGCTATCCTCGGCATCAGGACACCAGATATTTAAGAACATCGGTCTGATCCATTCGGTCATGCGGACCTGCAGGGATAGAGGGTGTTTACGTGTTTACGTTTACGAGGTACGCACTTCTTCGTAGAGTCCAACAACTCATCTTTACTGGTGATTCAGCAAGGACAACCAACAAACAACAGGATTCATCGATGGGTCTTGCTACTTCAAGACTTCTCATTTTCCATACGCCATATAAGTGGAGTTGATAATATTATAGCTGATCTGCTTACGAGGACGTCAGATCCACCAGTCACCTAGATACACCGACCTCGTCACGATATTTTAATTAAATATTGATATTTTATTGAAGTTTCACAAACAGATACATAATTAATGATTTAATCCTCCAAATCATAGACTAACATGACAGTGTTATTTTATTACTTATTCAGGTACTTTAAATTTGTCATTTCATCACATACGTTTTTTCAACAAGAAACATACGACACTTAGCTTGTGATAATTTTACCATTGTTGAATTTGTGAATATTTTGCTAAATTAAATTTTTAATATTAATTAACACAAGTATATAATTAAATACCAGGGATGATAATTAGAAGAAAAAGATTGAGGTTATAAGCATTATTCAATTACATTTTTGTTCGTATGAAGAAATTAATTTTTCGAAACATAAACTATAACCTTAAAATAAAATAATGACTTCTTACCTTAACTTGATATATTTAAAATCTTAACTATATGTATATTTAAATATAATCATGCTGTATGAATGTGTGAATGAAAAGTGTTCGTAAGACGTTACAAATGTATTACAACTTGAGAAATGTAAACCAATGTGCAAAATGCTGGCACATATGCCTCAATGTTATGGTTGGTATTCGTCTCCTACAACACACGTAACTTGTGCCATTGTTATGTGTGTAAACATAACAGATATACTACACCATTATGAATGTATCTAATCATCACAGTCCGGTAACACATTTCACAAAATATGAATACCCAATCATTTGTGATGCTTGGTTATGCAGATGATATAGATATTATAGGGCAAAGTGAACAAAAGACATTGGAAATATTGACTCACTTAAAGGAAAAAGCCCAACAGATGGGGCTGGTTATCAACCAAGATAAGACAGAATATATGGTAATTTCATGAAACGGAATGGCTAACAACTCTGGCCACATAGAAATAGATAATATGACCATTAAAAGAACGGAAACATACAAATACCTGGGTACAATCTTCAACTGCTCCAACATCATAAGGGAAGAAATACAAACTAGAATCAACTCTGGAAATAAGATATACTATGCACTACAACATCTACTAAAATTAAAGGCGCTATCTCGTAACACCAAAATCACAATATACAAAACACTGATCAGACCAGTTGTGCTGTATGGCTCTGAAACCTGGAGTACAACGAAAGGAGACGAAGCCTTGTTACAAACCTTTGAGAACAAAATTTTAAGACGCATCTTTAGACCCATTAGGGATACACAAAGTGGAAAGTGGAAAAGAAGAAGTAACAAAGACATTTATGATTTGTTTAAGTCCCCGCTAATCACTGGTATCATGAAGGCTAATAGACTACAATGGCTGGGGCATATAGAAAGAATGGAAGATAATAGGGAAACAAAACTCGCTTACACTCAGGAAATAAATGACCGTAGACCCCGAGGTAGACCAAGAAGGCGGTGGAGAGATAATACATGTACAGACCTACAAGCACTTGGAATCAACGACTGGCAAGAGAAGGTCCACCAGAGAGACGAATGGAGACAGATTGTATTTGCAGCAAAGAACCTCAATGGCTCGGAACGCTGAAGAAGAAGAAGAAGAATCATTTGTGAGATATGAGAACCAATCTGAGGGCACTTAGATTATAGTACTACACATATTATAAACATACATACATGTTTGTAATTTGCACACACATTATTACAAATAGACCACACACACACACACACACACACACACACACACACACACACACACGCATACACACACACACACACACTACATAAACATATAAATTACATCCACGATTATAGAGAAAACTAATGGGGAAACGGGAGCCTATTCGATACGTACACGTATATGGGACACAAGTAGATCTTAAAGTGAAAACATTTGATATTACATACGATCACTACCGACAAGCGGAAGTGAGACAGGGATACATCAGGGAGTAAATATATCTTGGGAAAAATGTTGAATAGCCATTTTACGGGGACCAGGGGTAGTAATACTGCCCTTGATGTGTCTCCATAAAAAGAGACCTTTGTTCCGTGACACCAATTTTGAGTGTCTGAGAGAATTGCAATTGGAGGGTCAAGCCAAAGATGTGAGTCAACGTTGCCTTGGTCCGGCAACAGTCCCCAGTAATGAAATGAGCATGAGAATTAGACTCTTTGGCAACTAACCAAGATTGCACAACTGATTATACTCCAGTGGGTCTGTGGTTCGACAGTATTTAAAACCCTTTACAATCTATAGGTGCCACCCAAACCTACCCAGACCATGACAACTGATGAACTCCCTTAGGCCACCGACAAATTAGTGCAAACTAATTAGATACAGATAACATATTGTGTCACTTCTGAGTATAACATAAGTGACACAAACAGAGGGGAGAGGGGGCCATGTCAGCGTCCTGGAAGTATGAAAGAGGCCATATGACAAGGACAGGACATAAGTATGGCATGGATAGGATATAGACGGGACTAGAGTATCCATCTACAGACAGGACATAGGAATATAGACAGGACAATGTCCGTGAGTGACAGTACAACCTTTAACTGAACGAACTGAGACACCAGTTATCAACAGACGGGGTGAGGACAGGACGACATCCAGTATACCGAGACATCCGACATAGCATGATTATTACGGACCACACGGGGTCAAGTACCACGTGACCACAAGACTGAGGGTTAGAGAGGTCAGACTGGACAGAACCGTGATAGAGGAAGGATGCGTGTGATTTGGCGAGAAAGTATACTGAGTATTTGACATGAAAGCTTGCCATAGCTGAGGGAATGAGGCAGTGATTTGCCGATACGATGTGTGTGAGACTGAACTGAGTTACGAATGCCTTTTGTGGCAGAGTATTCTTTTGTAATTGTATTTGCATTGTATCATAATGAAATGTATTCGTGCGCTGAAATGGACTGTGTGCTTTAAATAAATAATATTAGTTTACGGGTATTTTGTCTTGACACCTTTGTATACGCATATATTTTCTGTCTCTGTCGCAGCCACGACACCGAGCAATAACTGAGACGTTGACTAGGATATGCCCTCTCAGGTTGAGATCCGATGTGAGACTAACATGGCGAGAATCATGTGCAGATGATTTTAAAGTTTCTCATAAATTCCGATCTTTCTTACCGAAATTTCTGAGTAGCACGAAAGTAACGATACAATGTGCAATCTTTAGAATCCCGGGAATTTTAGAGAACTCGTGTCTCGCGAGAATTTACACAATGATTACAGTTATATTTCATATATCTCATCACAGAGAATTCCCCACGCATATATCTTTTCGGGATGTTCCTCCACTCTCACATGGGTTAGAAATAGTTTGGGAGTGGGTTGGCAGACTCAAACCTACCTTGGTTTCGTTACACTATGTCCTCAGTTGAAAGGACGTTTCGATCACTGTCCACAAACTTTGGCCGACTGACCTTGTGGACCACACCGGGCAGAAAGGCCCTAAAAATCATGTATAACTAATGAGGGTAATGAAAAAGGTGTTATGTGCAGACCAGATACGTCACACCAATTTCCATCACTGCATAGATAGTAAGATTGGCCAAACCCTTCCAGGTGTTTCCTCTGTCTATACTGCTGCCCTTTCTCTTCTTGATCTCACCGTGCAGTTCCCTCACTGACTCGCGGTATGCATGTGCTCGTGCAGTTTGCCGATAAGGGAGTGTGTGATCGCCGACGCCATTTGACACGGACAAGATGATGATGATGATGATGATACCGATGATGATATCGTATTTCAGAATATTAGTCCGTAACAAGTCACTGACATTTTGTTGTCTATTTCTGTTGTCGCAGTCATGTGCATAACAACATTAAAATAATATTTGAAAACATTGTACTACAGGAAATGAGGCGATGAGGTGAAACAAATATAACCTAAATTCATATTAAGGCCAGGACTGGAGATAACGATATTTATTTATTCATATAACAAGTACTGTGAATATTTTATTTTTAACTTGCCTTATTACGTGTAAGCTCTCCGACAATTATGCAATCAAACAATCTTTTCATTTGTTGTTTACTATTCTGTATAAATCCATACATGACTCATACACGTGTACACTATCGTACACAATATTAATTCACTTCAAGAGTGATCAGTCTTAACAGTTATGTGCTTATCCGTATATTGATAACATGACGCCAATCTTTGACTATGACAGATACACGCGTGTGCCTTGTAATTGTACTCGGAGTGTTGGCTAACATCAAAGTCTAGTCTCTGCACTTGATGATGCCATGACTTCAACTAGAAGTCCAACACTTTGACACCCAGGGGCGTGAGGACATGATGGGGCGGCCCTGGCCTCTGTGGGAACCCGTGAAATTGTAACTAGTGTCAGCTAAGATCACAGTGTGAATTTATCTGCACTTGATCTGGCCAGGATTAACTTGCTGGCCAGATACGTCACACCAGTGACCATAATTGCGTAGCAAGTTTACGGCAAAGAATCTACAGCAATCTCCGCCACTTGGCGTGATTATATATATATATATATATATATATATATATATATATATATATATATATATATATATATATATATATATATATATATATATACGATACATATATATATATATACGCAACCAAATTGACTACATACTAATTAATAAAAGATTTAGAAATGCTTTAATTAATGTAAAAACAATGCCTGGTGCTGACTGTAATGGTGAACATGTACCACTATGTGGACAAATAAAAGTAAGATTAAAGAGAGGGAAAAAAAATGGTTAAAAACATGAGACTTAATAAAGAGGTTCTGAAAATAGATAAAGAAAAATGCAAGAACAATACAGAGTGACTGTGAAAAATGGGTACAATGCAATAACTAAAATACATAGTATAGATGAACAATGGGAAATGTTAAGGGACTCCATTCATCAAACTAGCAAAGAAGTATTACCGGAGAGAGGCAAAATAGCCAAGAAAAAAATGGATGAATGAAGATATCTTAAACCTGATGGACAAAAGAAAACAGAGCAAAAATGACAAACAAGAATACGCTAAGATGAATAAAGAAATAAAAGATAAATGTGGGAAGGCTAAAGAAAGTTGGTTAAACGAGCAATGCAAAAAAAAAATGAATTAAATTCCATTAAAGATACAAAAAATATGCACAGACAAATCAGTGAGCTTATAGGAAGAAAAATAAGAATAAATACAGGGTGTTTGAAATCAAAAACAGGAAAGATAATATTAGAGGAAGATGCTATAATGAAGAGGTGGAATTAGTATATAAGAGAATTATATGAAGGAGAAAGGGAAGAATTAACAGAAGATAGTAACTTAGAAGGTCCATCTATTCTGAAAGAAGAAGTCGCTGACGCTATGAAACGTATGAAGAAAGGAAAAACAGCTGGGCCAGATGAAATCACAATTGAAGAATTAGAAGTCCATCCATCATGTGCCATGCCGGTAAGCGTGGGCGGTCATGTTCTGCCATCTCACCCGATCACCAGAGTCGTGGATCAGCTCCGTGTTTCTGTCTCGACTATGCCACAAGGCCAAGCCATCCAGGTACTTGCTTCTAGGTCTTCCCCTTGGTCTGTTCCCCTCGATCTTACCAGTTGTCACCAAATTCTCCAATCCATTTCTTCTCATAACATGTCCAAAAAATTTTGACTGTCCGCGTCTAATTTCTCCAATCAATTTACGACCTTCATTTGTTTCTTGAAGGACTTGTTCATTGGTCCCTCTGGCTGTTCATGGCACCCCTTGCACTCTCCTCAGAAACCACATCTCTACAGCCACCAGATGTCCCTCAGCCCGACCGCCCACCGTCCACGCCCCACATCCACACAAAAGCACAGGCTCAATGTAGCATCCCAACACTCTCTCTCTCGTTCCAACCGACATCTTCCCATTGGTCAACATGCCCCCCATCTTGCCAAAGGCCACTCCCGCCATGGCGACCCTTGCTCCAATCTCCCCAAGGCACCCCCCCCACCAGATGCCACCACCGCTCCGAGACAATTGTACCTGCTCACCTGTTGAAGAACATTCCCATTCACTTGTACACTACATTGTGGTACCTCGTCCCTCCCAGTGACAACCACAATCTGTGTCTTTTTACAATTTAATTCTAACCCTAGTTGTTCACTGTGTGTCACAATCGCATCCCGTAAATTTTGCAGGTCCTGTTCATTGTCTGCAATCAAGACTGTATCATCTGCATATCTAATGTTATTGATGCATCGTCCCCCAATGTTGATTCCTTCCATATCTTCAATATTTCTGAAAATACTTTCACTGTACAGGGAAAACAGATCTGGAGACATTACACATCCCTGTCTCACACCCCTTTTAATAGGCTGATATTGGCTTACTTCATTATCAACTCTTATGGCAGCTTGTTGTTTCCAATATATGTTTTTTACAAGTCTAAGATCTTTTCCAGAAGAATTAGAAGTATTGGGAGAAATTGGAGTAGATATATTAACCAAAATGTTGAATGATATTTACAGCAGTGGATATTTACCCAGTGATATGCTGAAATCTGTATTTATAGCTATACCAAAAAGACCAGGAGCAATTGATTGTGAAGATTTTCGTACAATTAACCTTATAAACCATATCACTAAGCTTCTACTCAGAATCATAACGAGAAGAACCAAAAAGAAAAGAAAATGGAAATTAGTGAAGAACAGTATGGATTTGTGGAAGGAAAGGGCACAAACAATGCAATTTATACATTACGGACACTAATAGAAAGGTCAATAGAGAAACAGAGAGACATATATTTGTGCTTCATAGATTATACTAAGGCATTTGATAAAGTAAAACATGATGAACTGATTAAAATGTTGGAAGATATCAACACTGATGGAAAAGATTTAAGAATAATAAAGAATATTTACTGGAACCAAGTAGCAGCAATTAAAATGGGAAATAAAGAGGGTAGTTACGAACAGATAAAGCTAGGAGTACGACAAGGGTGTGTCTTGTCACCAGATCTTTTCTCCCTGTATAGCGAAGTAATAATGAGAGAGATCAAAGTGATGCCAGGAATACTAGTTGGAGGTTATAATATAAATAATATACGCTAAGCAGATGACACAGTATTGGTGGCGGATAATTCAACAGACCTACAACAATTATTAGACGTTGTAGTAACAGAGAGTGCAAGGAAAGGACTCTCCTTGAATATCAAGAAAACAATAACAATGGTAATATCAAAGAAAATGGTGACACCAAAATGTGACATAGAAATAGAAGGGAAAATCCTTAATCAAGTTGATAATTTTAGATACCTAGGGGCATTTATAACATCAGATGGAAGATGTACAACAGAGATTAGGAGCAGAATAGGGCATGCAAAAGCCGCATTTCAGAAAATGAAGAGTATATTGTGCAATAAGTCACTATCACTGAATGTAAGAAAGAGAGTGCTAAAATGCTATGTAGAACCAGTTTTGCTGTATGGCAGTGAATCTTGGAATGTAAATGAACAAATTAAGAAGAAATTAGAAGCAACAGAGATGTGGTTCCTGAGACGAATGTTGCGAATTCCTTGGACTGCCAGAGTAACTAACGACGACTGCCTGAAACAGGCTAACGAAACTAGAACATTATATACAACAATAAGACAGAGACAAACAGCTTTCCTCGGTCATGTGATGAGAAGAGAGGCATTGGAGAACATCGTAACAACTGGAAAGATCGAGGGGAAGAGAGGCAGAGGTAGACCAAGAGAAGTGATGCTGGATGGATTGAGACGGTGGCATGGAGGAATATCAGCAGCAGAGTTGATCCAGAAAACCAAAGACCGAGATCTATGGAGAGCCATGAACGCCTACGCCAGCCGGCACGGCACTTGATGATGATGATGATATATATATATATATATATATATATATATATATATATATATATATATATATATATATATATATCATCACAGAAAGAGTGAGAGCATCAAGACAGTCTGCGATATAATATATATATATATATATATATATATATATATATATATATATATATATATATATATATATATATATATATATACTTGATGCTCTCACTCTTTCTGTGAGTGTACGCGCTCAAAACTTCTACAAGTTCATTAGGGTAGGAAAGAAGGCTACATTGTGAGTCAAGACTGATCATTGTAATTGTGAGATCATTGCTTCAGATCTATTTATAGGTGAATGTTCCACGCATCAATATCACATCATTGGAAGATAGGTGAGAAATCAGAAGTCGAGATGGAAAAACACGATGCAATAAGGCAAACTCACTGACAGGACAAATTCTGCCAATACTAAAGAGTAACAAACACGTATCAGTTGATACAGCAAAAGAACTCTACAACACAATTCTTGACCTGACCATTCTAGGTGTTTCCTCTGTCTAACCTGCTGCCCTTTCTCTTGTTGATCTCATGGTGCAGTGGATGTTGTGCACTCACTGACTCGCTGGTAGACATGTGCTCATGTACTTGTGCTATTAGCGTGTGCATGATCGCCTACGTTATTTGACATGACACATGATGATGATGATGATGATGATGACGATGATGATGATGACGATGATGATGATGATGATGATGATTATGATGATGATGATGATGATGATGATGCTGATGATGATGATGATGAATTGATATTTCAAAATATTAGCCTCACTGTTCACAATTATTGTCTTGCCTATTTCTGTTTTCCCAATAAAGTGAATAATATTAAAATAAAGATTGAAAACACTGTGCTACATTAAATAAGGCAATAAGGGGAAACAATAATAACCTAAATCCATTTAAAGGCGGTAAAACGGGAGATAACCATAGCTATTTATTTATGTAAAACAATACGGAGGCTTTGTAATATTAAGGAATATTTATAACATTTTACTTGCATCTTTTCATGGAAACTTTCCTGCAATTATGTAGTCAAACTATTCTTTTATTTATTTTGTGCTATCTTATATTATTCCATAAATAACCCTACTTATTGTATAAAATATCGTACACATTATTAGTTTACTTGAAGAGTTATATGTCAGAACAATTATCTGCGTAACTGCACTTAATATAGCAACCAAGATCTATTTAATTGTGGCAGGTACACGAGTGTACCTTGTAATTGTAACTGATGGCGGCTAAGATCAAAGTATGGATTTATCTGCACTTTATCTGGCCAGGGTGCAGAGGTGTTCATCCAAACTGCAAACACGAATCGCCAAATCATTGTCCACAAACTTTGGCAGACTGGCCTTGTGGACCACACCGGGCAGAAAGGCCCTAAAAATCATGTATAACTAATGAGGGTAATGAAAAAGGTGTTATGTGCAGACCAGATACGTCACACCAATTTCCATCATTGCATAGATAGTAAGAGACAAAGAATCTACGGCAAACTCCGCCACATGACTTAACACTTAACACTTGACTTAACAGTACAGTTAGATATATTTTATCGTAGACTGTCTTGATGCTCTCACTCTTAACTGTGAGTGTACATGCTCAGAGCTTCTACAAGTGCATTAGGGTATGAAAGAGGGCTACATTGAGAGGAAAGACTGGTAATTGTAATTGTGAGATCATTGCTTCAGATCTACTTATAGGTGAATGTTCGATATGTCAGCATTACATTATCGGAGGATATGTGAGCATTCAGAAGATGAGAACGAATATAGATGCAATAAGGAAACCCATCTTATTGGACAAATGGCACCAACACTAAAGAACGAACACGTATCAGTAGATACAGAAAAAAGAACTGTACAACATAATCTAAAACCTGACCCTTCCAGGCGTTTTCTCTGTCTAACCTGCTTCCCTTTCTTTTGTTGATCTCATCGTGCGGTGGATGATGTGCACTTACTGACTCGCTGGTAGGTATTTGCCCATGTACATTGCCGATAAGCGTGTGCATGGTCGATGACGCCATGTGTTAAGGGTGATGATGGTGATAATGAATTCACATGTAAAATGCTTATTCTCACTGTTACCTAACATGTTTTTGTCTATTTCTGTTTTCCTAATCATGTACATAATATTAAAGTAATGTTTGAAAACACCGCGCTACCGAAAATGAGGCAATCGTGGGGGAGGGGGGGGGGGGGCAAATATAATCTAAACCCATATTGAGGTCAGCACGGGAGATAAAGACAGCTATTTACTTATATAACAAATATGGTGGTTATTTAATTCTTTTTGTATTATATTGTACACACTATTAGTTTACTTAGAGAGTGATATGTCTGAACAATTATCTGCTTAACGGCATGTAAACAAATTGCACACAACTGTAATTTGTGGCAGGTACACGCGTGTACCTTGTTATTGTAATTAGAGAGGGTAAAGAAAATGTGTCATGTGCAGGCCAGATACGTCACACCAGTGACCATCATTGCGTAGAAAATATACGGAAAATAATCTACAACAATCTCCGGCACTTGACGTTACAGTACAGTTAGATATACGAGGGGGAATCAGATGGAAACATTAAACATGTGATAGAAATTACAATAACTGTGCCATTGTTTTGTAACCTTTCAATAGTGTTGTTACGAGTGTCAAGAGTGTTAGGCGTGGTGCAAACGAACACCATTACATCATAAGGCAGTTTAAAAATGGTCTCCCCACTGTTGACACCAAAGAGGAGCTGTTATCCATTTTTTTTAATCAGTGGAGTGGTGTCGTGATAGAAATCCATCGACGAATGAAGGTCCAGTATGGTTGTCATGAGATCACCGTGGATTAACCAGATGATGATAATATAGACAGTTTGCTTCACGGCGTGTTTTCAAGGCCACACTTGTTTTTAACCGGTACAGAAAAAACAGTCTGTGTTGCAGCTGCACTTGTTTACTTCTGGTCGGCGAAATAGGAACATTCGGGAGACCTTGCGAAGTTCCAACATCAAACAAAATGGCGGCTTTGATTGTCACCACACGACAAAAAGTTGTAGGCTTGTTATTGTGAACATTGGGACAATGCAGGAACTCGCTACCTTGTTTTGGGTTGTCAAGACAGGGGGAAATCACTGGTGAAATTGATTAAACAAGGGAGATAAGATTCTGGAATTGGGTAGTGCCCTTTGGGGGGGGGGGGGGTACACCTGCATGACAAAAACAAGACTTGTGTACATTAGTGTAGACCAAAAAATGGATTAGGATTGACGTGTTTTGTTGGAGAGCTCTACAGTGTTAGATTAATTAGAAATTAACTAACATGTGTCGTTATGGCAAAGTGTAGGGGCCATCCAGGAATGAGGCGGGTTTGCATAAGGTACCAAATATAGTCTATTTAGGCCTAATTAATATAGGCAGTAGCCTTGTTCAAACTAGAGTGTGATGATTAGCACTGTAAGTTGAAAACTAGTTAGAGTAGAGAAGTGATGATTGGCTCTGCTAGGGTGAATAGGATAGCGGGGGTGATATTTGGAGAGATTTAAGATGGGTTGGAAGATTGGGAAAGTGTCCAATAGGGGGGAGTCTTTCAGTGGTTTGCCCACTGAAGTTTTGCACTCTGTTATTGGTCTTTCCTTGTCATCGCCTGATTCGGACGTAGGTGAGGAGCTAATATGCTCTATGACAGAGTTTAGTTAGCTGAAAAATAACAGAGCAAGGCAATAGGCTTACACCCAGCCGGTAGGATCAGTGACTAGTGCTATCACCAGATGTGTTGTTTCTCTAACAGGTTCCCTGCCAGTTACTAGGAAGCTCAACACTGGTTTTTTTGAAAAAAGTTCAACTCCAATTTGAAAGAACACCAGTTGAACAGTCAAATGTTTCTTACGGAAAATGAATAACGTCCGAGAAGAAAGATGGTATTATGTTTACGCTGGACTCATGATCAGGAGGGTCCACCATAACATGGCTCAGAAGAGCAAACCAATATAACGATTCCTGTGTGTTAAGGTTCACCTAGGATGGGTGATGATTGTTGATACATCACACATCATACAAACAGTGTTAATTGAACGAGAACATTAAAATGTAAGTCACATGGTGTGATAGATTCAAGTGAAATATTACCAAAGACATTATACTTGAGACTATATAGACACTAGTTAGGATCAAGTATATTAACAATAACAGTGATACCTTCGTACACACTACAAAGGATTTGTAATTTTTTTAGGAACGATAGAAACTTATAATGTGTAGTGTGCAACCGGTCCATGATCAGCTGTAAATTACAAACAGTATCTATTTCGGATGATCATGAAGATGGATTACCAGGTAGCTACAGATGAAAGTCAGTATCCGGCAGGAGAGATACGGCACTGAGTGAGGTGAACTAGTTCTGACTTAACGTGCTGTGGTGTGTCCTTGCAAGGATGAACTGACTATGCTATTATCTGAGGGTCCGATCCTACACACATTATAGAACACATCACACATTTTTTCTTAGCATACACATCTCACGTACATTACACGTTTCTTTTAATAAATTAATCTTTATTAATTTTTAGAAGCAAGAGTTGTTGAATATGTTGCGTGGGGAAGAATGAGAGGGGGCATAGAACGACAGTGATAGAGAGAGAGGAAAAGGTGTCCATGAACTGATGGAGTGTGTTGGACGGAAGCTAGTGGATTCTCCAGGATATTGATAAGGGGTTAAATATAATGTGGGTGTTGACTCCCATCACTCCAGTGACGACACTTTAAATGGACACACGACAATGGTGATGCATGCCTGCCAGTCCAGGAATGTATGAGTAGGAAGTTTCATAACTTGTTGGTCCGATGAAGAGGTACAGCAGTGGGGCATGAGTGGTAACATTTGTGGTCAAGAGAATATGTTTCTACAAGAATCCAAGCATTTCATCGGCGCTTCCATTGAACATAGTGGTGACTACATCGAAAAATTACACATTTGTTGTTTACTTTTTCAGAATACATTCATAGAAAACATAAATACAAAAAAAGAATATTAAAATTTTCATTTACGGATCCCTTCATTTTTGTTTTTTATTATCGTAGACTGTCGTCATGCTCTCGTTTTTAACTGTGAGTGTACTCGCTCAGAACCTCTACACGTTCACTAGGGTGGGGAAGAGGGCTACACTGTGTGTCAAGATTGGTCATTGTAATTGTGAGCTCACAGCATCAGATATTATAAGTGAATAATTCACATATTACCATCATGTTACTGGAAAATAGGTGAGAAATCAGAAGGCGATATCGACAATACATGCAATAAGGCAAACCAACAGACACAGACAATCATGTCTCTCCCCAGATCTCCCAGCTTGGTGAGTGAATCATCTTCACTCATGGCATTCCTCCACGATACCTTCTTAGTCCACCACCAGCATCATTTGTGTTGTTCTGTCTCTGCCTCATCTACCGCTGATTATTACAGTGGTTACGATAGTCTCCAGTACCTGTCTTCTCATTGTCTGACCACATTTAGATATATGTCTCTTGTGTATAATTGCCTATAAAGGTCTAGCTTCTTTAGACTCTACCATTCATGTGTAGTCAGTGTCTATGGCAGTCCATGGTATCCGAAACATTCGTCTAGAAACCCGCATTTCTTCTGCCTTAGAGTCCTTCCTAATTTGTTGGTTGGCATTGGAGATTCACTGTCATGGTTTATAAAGAGCATTGCAATTAGATGGAATAGCATAGCACAGTTATAAGAGAGAGTTTAGGACAACTGCAAACAGGCTGCATAACTGAAAAGTAGAAGGAGGTGCGTCGCTATAAAAATATATCCACACACACACACACACACACACACACACACACACACACACACACACACACACACACACACAAAGATACAGATGACGACATGGAGAGGCACACAGTTCCATAGAGCTATAGAGAGTAAGTTCATTATCATGTGCCACGGCAATTATCGTGGGCGGTCGTATTTCGCAATCTCACACGATCATAACGGACGTGGGTCAATTCTTTGTTCGTGTCTCTACCATGTCAATTCGTGTCACAATCTGGTTTTCCAGCCAGACTACTAATTTAGATACTGCCATGTCGGGTTACACTCTGTGCCTCCAACCAGGCTACTAATTTAGATACTGCCATTTCAGGTTACAATCTGTGTCTCCAGTTAGACGATTTCTTTAGTTACTGCCAAGGCATCCATAGTCAGACTATTTATTTTAAGGCGAAGGTGCCAACGTCTTCATTCACATGTGTTTCTCCGTCTTGATCTGTAGAAATCATTGATCTCCCCTATATGCAACAACAGACCCGTCTGTCTAGATGACTACTTACCCGTAGAAGAACTCTCACAAGTAAAGGCCTGAACTTCTAGCTCTAAAATTATCTGGTCTTGCTGTCTTTACACTCTATCTAGTCTGATGTATACTAACAAGAAAGTACTGCATGTTGCTTGCACTTGTCTCTATTTTATCACACGGATCCACGTCAATCTATGTTAATAGAACGCATCCTTCGAAATCTGTGTTGGCCTAACCCTTTCGAGAGTTTCCTCTGTCTAACCTGCTGCATTTTCTCTTCTTGATCTCATCATGCAGTGGATGCGGTACACTTATTGACTCGCTGGTAGGCATGTGCCCATGTACTTTCCAATAAGTGAGTGCATGATCATCCCAAAGCAATTGACAAGGCACATGATGATGATGAATATATTATATTTCAGAATATTAGCCTGACTGTTTACTAACATTATGTTGTGTATTTCTGTTTTCGCATTAATGTGCATAACACAATTAAAATAAAATGTGAAAATACTGTAATACTGGAAATTAGGCAATGAGGGGAAGCAAATTTAATCTTAATCCATATTAAGGACAGCACGGGAGATAACGCAGCTATTTAAAGTAGATAATTGTTCAGATCTATCACTCTCTACGTAAACTAATATTGTGTACGATATTATATAATAAGAGGAAACATGTATGCTTTATTATATTCTAAGATAGTAAAAAGCAAATAAACAGATTGTTTGATTGTATAATATCCGAAGATCTTCCATGAAAATGGGCAAGTAAAACATTATTCCTATTGTAAAGCACTAAATAATCACCGTATGTGCTATAAAAATAAATAGCTTTCGTTATCTCCCTTGCTGTCACCGCATTAATGTGGATTTAAAATATATTTCCACGTATTGCCCCACTCACTGTAGTACAGTGTTTTACACTACATAGCTGCTGTTGACAGCTAAGTCCTGTAAAAGGATACGCAAAAAAAAAAAAAAAAAAAAAATATTACTGCGTGACCAACAGAGTGGAATAAGGCTGATCGGGTGGTCGCCATGACAAAGACGTTTGCCTCGTACAGTGAGGTTTCTTGGGTCATTATTCAAGCCGGTCTCCCTGGTTTAGAGGTTACACGACTTTCTCTGTAATATCGTATACTTTCGTGAAGTGACGTGACGTGCGTGAGAAACGGTGGCGGTTCTCTCCGCGTCGGTAACTTACGGAGTATGTGAGCAGGTCGTTCAGAAAGCAATGGCAAACTACTGAGCATAATCTTGCCTAGTACATCAACAGCCGCTGGAAAATGCGTATGTTGACTGCAACGTCATGTAAGGGATATGAAAAAAAAAACAGTATCATTATTGCTGCGAAAACATAAATAGACGACAAAATATTTATAAACAGTCAGACTAATATTTTACATATGATATCATCATCATCATCATCATCACCATCATCATCATCATAATCATCATCATCATCATCATCATCATCATCATCATCATCATCATCATGAACAGTTTCAAATGACGACGGCGATCATGCAATCTCTTTTCGGAAAGTATATGAGCACAGTTCTACCAGCGAGTAAATGAGTGCACAGCATCCACTGCACGGTAAGACCAAGAAGAGAAAGTGGTGCAGGTTAGACAGAGGAAACTCTTGCAAGGGTTATTACGAATATACATTTCTATAGGTATGTTCGATTAAGGACATATATTCTTGTTAAATGTTATTACAATCGCAAGCAACATGTCGTGCGTTTTCTTTTTAGTATGTATCAGACTGGATAGAGGGCGGAGACACAACAACAGCCGATATTGGCAGAAGCAGAAGTTCATGCCTATACTGTTGAGGGTTCTTCTAAGGGTCAGCAGTCATCTAGACAGATGTTGTTGGATATAGGGGGATCAAGAGGTCAACAAGCAGTCATCTAGACAGATGTTGCTGGATATAATGGGATCAAGAGGTCGACAAGCAGTCATCAAGACAGATGTTGTTGGATATAGGGGGATCAAGAGGTCAACAAGCAGTCATCTAGACAGATGTTGTTGGATATAGGGGGATCAAGAGGTCGACAGGGAGTCATCTAGACAGATGTTGTTGGATATAGGGGGATCAAGTAAGGGTAGGCAGTCATTTAGACAGATGTTGTTGGATATAGGGGGATCAAGAGGTCCACAAGCAGTCATCCAGACAGATGTTGTTGGATATAGTGGGATCAAGTAAGGGTAGGCAGTCATCCAGACAGATGTTGTTGGATATAGGGGGATCAAGAGGTCAACAAGCAGTCATCTAGACAGATGTTGTTGGATATAGGGGGATCAAGAGGTCAACAAGCAGTCATCTAGACAGATGTTGGATATAAGGGGACCAACAGGTCAACAAGCAGTCATCTAGACAGATGTTGATGGATATAAGGGGATCAAGTAAGGGTAGGCAGTCATCCAGACAGATGTTGTTGGATATAGGGGGATCAAGAGGTCAACAAGCAGTCATATAGACAGATGTTGTTGGATATAGGGGGATCAAGTAAGGGTAGGCAGTCATCCAGACAGATGTTGTTGGATATAGGGGGATCAAGAGGTCAACAAGCAGTCATCTAGACAGATGTTGTTGGATATAGGGGGATCAAGAGGTCAACAAGCAGTCATCTAGACATATGTTGTTGGATATAGGGGGATCAAGAGGTCAACAAGCAGTCATCTAGACAGATGTTGTTGGATATAGGGGGAGCAAGTAAGGGTAGGCAGTCATCCAGACAGATGTTGTTGTATATAGGGGGATCAAGAGGTCAACAAGCAGTCATCTAGACAGATGTTGTTGGATATAGGGGGATCAAGAGGTCAACAAGCAGTCATCTAGACAGATGTTGTTGGACATAGAGGGATCAAGAGGTCGACAAGCAGTCACCTAGACAGATGTTGTTGGATATAGGGGGATAGAGTAAGGGTAGGCAGTCATCTAGACAGATGTTGTTGGATATAGGGGGATCAAGTAAGGGTAGGCAGTCATCCAGACAGATGTTGTTGTATATAGGGGGATCAAGAGGTTAACAAGCAGTCATCTAGACAGATGTTGTTGGATATAGGGGGATCAAGAGGTCAACAAGCAGTCATCTAGACAGATGTTGTTGGACATAGAGGTATCATGAGGTCGACAAGCAGTCATCTAGACAGATGTTGTTGGATATAGGGGGATCAAGGGGTCGACAAGCAGTCACCTAGACAGATGTTGTTGGATATAGGGGGATCAAGTAAGGGTAGGCAGTCATCCAGACAGATGTTGTTGGATATAGGGGGATCAAGAGGTCGACAAGCAGTCATCTAGACAGATGTTGTTGGATATAGGGGGATCAAGAGGTCGACAGGCAGTCATCTAGACAGATGTTGTTGGATATAGGGGGATCAAGGGGTCGACAAGCAGTCATCTAGACAGATGTTGTTGGATATAGGGGGATCAAGAGGTCGACAAGCAGTCATCTAGACAGATAATTTTGGATATAGGGGGATCAAGAGGTCAGCAAGCAGTCATCTAGACAGATGTTGTTGGACATAGAGGGATCAAGAGGTCGACAAGCAGTCATCTAGACAGATGTTGTTGGATATAGGGGGATCAAGGGGTCGACAAGCAGTCACCTAGACAGATGTTGTTGGATATAGGGGGATCAAGTAAGGGTAGGCAGTCATCCTGACAGATGTTGTTGGATATAGGGGGATCAAGAGGTCGACAAGCAGTCATCTAGAAAGATGTTGTTGGATATAGGGGGATCAAGAGGTCGACAAGCAGTCATCTAGACAGATGTTGTTGGATATAGGGGGATCAAGAGGTCAACAAGCAGTCATCTAGACAGATGTTGTTGGACATAGAGGGATCAAGAGGTCGACAAGCAGTAATCTAGACAGATGTTGTTGGATATAGGGGGATCAAGGGGTCGACAAGCAGTCATCTAGACAGATGTTGCTGGATATAATGGGATCAAGACGTCGACAAGCAGTCATCTAGACAGATGTTGTTGGATATAGGGGGATCAAGAGGTCAACAAGCAGTCATCTAGACAGATGTTGTTGGATATAGGGGAATCAAGAGGTCGACAGGGAGTCATCTAGACAGATGTTGTTGGATATAGGGGGATCAAGTAAGGGTAGGCAGTCATCCAGACAGATGTTGTTGGATATAGGGGGATCAAGAGGTCAACAAGCAGTCATCTAGACAGATGTTGTTGGATATAGGGGGATCAAGAGGTCAACAAGCAGTCATCTAGACAGATGTTGTTGGATATAGGGGGATCAAGTAAGGGTAGGCAGTCATCCAGACAGATGTTGTTGGATATAGGGGGATCAAGAGGTCAACAAGCAGTCATCTAGACAGATGTTGGATATAAGGTGACCAAGAGGTCAACAAGCAGTCATCTAGACAGATGTTGCTGGATATAAGGGGATCAAGTATGGGTAGGCTGTCATCCAGACAGATGTTGTTTGATATAGGGGGATCAAGAGGTCGACAAGCAGTCATATAGACAGATGTTGTTGGATATAGGGGGATCAAGTAAGGGTAGGCAGTCATCCAGACAGATGTTGTTGGATATAGGGGGATCAAGAGGTCGACAAGCAGTCATCTAGACAGATGTTGTTGGACATACAGGGATCAAGAGGTCGACAAGCAGTCATCTAGACAGATGTTGTTGGATATAGGGGGATCAAGGGGTCGACAAGCAGTCATCTAAACAGATGTTGTTGGATATAGGGGGATCAAGAGGTCGACAAGCAGTCATCTAGACAGATGTTGTTGGATATAGGGGATCAAGAGGTCGACAAGCAGTCATCTAGACAGATGTTGTTGGATATAGGGGGATCAAGGGGTCGACAAGCAGTCATCTAGACAGATGTTGTTGGATATAGGGGGATCAAGAGGTCGACAAGCAGTCATCTAGACAGATGGTGTTAGACATAGGGGGATCGAGAGGTCGACAAGCAGTCATCTAGACAGATGTTGATGTATATAGGGGGTTCAAATAAGGGTCAACAGCCATCTAGGCAGATGTTGTTGGATATAGGGGGATCAAGAGTTCGACAAGTAGTCATCTAGACATATGTTGTTGGACATAGGGCGATCAAGAGGTCGACAAGCAGTCATCTAGACAGATGTTGTTGGATATAGGGAAATCAAGTAAGGGTCAGCAGCCAGCTAGACAGATGTTGTTCGATATAGGGAGATCAAGTAAGGGTCAGCAGCCATCTAGACAGATGTTGTTGGATATAGGGGGATCAAGTAAGAGTAAGAAGTCATCTAGACAGATGTTGTTGGACATAGGGGGATCAAGATGTCGACAAGGAGTTATCTTGTTAATTTACTTTATGTTGTGTGAATTATGCAGTATGTATCTGACGAGTTGCAGCGAAATATGCCAGGCAATAAATCGTGCAGCCCATTGTTTGTGTCTCCGTTATTCAAATTCACTACGGGAAAACATTGTTTTCAAATATAGAATTACACAATTCAATAGGTATATCTTCAGTATCATGTATTGTATATCTCCAGTAACATGTATTGTATATCTCCAGTATCATGTAGTGTATGTGTCCAGTATCATGTATTGTATATCTCCAGTATCATGTATTGTATATCTCTAGTATCATGTATTGTATATCTCCAGTATCATGTATTGTATGTGTCCAGTATCATGTATTGTATATCTCTAGTATCATGTATTGTATATCTCCAGTATCATGTATTGTATATCTCCAGTATCATGTATTGTATATCTCTAGTAGCATGTATTGTATATCTCCAGTATCATGTATTGTATATCTCCAGTATCATGTATTGTATATCTCCAGTATCATGTATTGTATATCTCCAGTATCATGTATTGTATATCTCCAGTATCATGTATTGTATATCTCCAGTATCATGTATTGTATGTGTCCAGTATCATGTATTGTATATCTCTAGTATCATGTATTGTATATCTCCAGTATCATGTATTGTATATCTCCAGTATCATGTATTGTATATCTCCTTTATCATGTATTGAATATCTCGAGTATCATATATTGTATATCTCCAGTATCATGTATTGTATATCTCCAGTATCATGTATTGTATATCTCCAGTATCATGTATTGTATATCTCTAGTATCATGTATTGTATATCTCCAGTATCATGTATTGTATATCTCCAGTATCATGTATTGTATATCTCCAGTATCATGTATTGTATATCTCCAGTATCATGTATTGTATATCTCCAGTATCATGTATTGTATATCTCCAGTATCATATATTGTATATCTCCAGTATCATGTATTGTATTCAGTAATCTGGTGACTTGGTCTATCACATATTCTTCTAAGTCATTGATCATTTCTGTTGTGATGTTGTCTGAACCCGAGGTCTTGCCTGTTTTCAAATGGTTAAGAGCATTCTAATCTTTCAACGCTTGTCCATCGGATGTACAAGTAAAACCCTCCTTTCTTTGTGTTCTCTCTTAGTGGATATTTCCAACAAACATATTAATCAGCAATTATATTACTGTTTGTTACTATAATCCTGACGCTGCCATGACAAGATGTTTACAATTTTGAATTTACAAGTATTTTTGTTTAAACGGGCTGGCGGTTCGCCCAGTGGCCAGAGCTGCCCCACGAGGGTCCGCGTTCCCCAGTTTATGTTGTGGGCTCTTTAGTTCCACTCTCTGCCTTTTAGCCCATAGTGGTCATCAAGACCTACTGCCAGTGTTAGTGGACAGTGGAGATGTTTGGTTGACCAAGCGCAGATCAGACTTCCATTGATCTAAGCCATAGCCCGAGGATACAAGGTACACGTGTGTACCTGCCAAAAACTAAATGCGTAATGAGTAGATAATATAATTACAATTATGCATATAATTTTTACGCCCTATAACTCTTAAAGTGAACTAATATTGTTGTATTATATTATGCAATGAAAATAGTAATGTATAAATTAATATAAAATATTAGAAAAAATTAATACAAGAATTTACGATTGTTTAACTGCCGGACAGTTCCATGAAAACAGGTAAAAGAATGATATAAATATTTTTTTTAAAAAGTAAATGACAACTGTATTTATCATTTGAATGAATTGTTAATGTTATCTCCCCTGATAGCTTTTAAAAGGATTTAAATTATATTTGTTTCCCCTCATTGCCTTATTTGCTGTGGTGCAGTGTATTAAAACTTTACTATTACGTTATGCACATTATCGCGAAAACAGAAATAGACCAAAAGAAAATGTTAGTAAACAGTGAGACTAATATATTGAAATATGAATACATCATCATCATGTGCCTGTTCAGATGGTGTAGTCGATGATGCATGTCTATAAGTGAGTCAATGAGTGCACAGCATCCACTGCAGGGTGAAATCAAGAAGAGGAAAGGCAACAGATAAGATAGAGGCAGTGTTGCCATCTCCCTTTGATGAAGAAGCACCAAAATCGACCCATAAAAGCACTAAAAAGCACCAACAATTTTTAGGAATCACCAAAAAAAAAAGCACCAACTGTTTATATTACAAATGTAACCAGGTAGCACAGTATAATTTATTATTATCACTTCATATTACAATGAAGTTTATTCCAGATCCGCCAAATCCCAATCAGAACTACTTTCGAGCCAAAAAAGCACCAAATTGTAATACTATTTTTTGGGAAATCACTAAACCAAGCACTGGCGGTATTCATTCAAAATGTTATAAAGTAGCTTATTATAATTTATTATTATCACAGAATATTAGAATGAAGTTTATTCCAGATCTGCCAAATCCCAGTCAGACAACTCCTCTTCAGTTTCTGTAGCTGTTTCCTGCTGTGTTTGCTCCTGCGATGATGAGGATGAGGAGGATGATTGAAAGAAACATGTATATGCCTTCTGTGATACAATTTTTCGAAGAATATCCTTAGGTAGTTTATAATCATGACAGCATTTGCCATATCTTTTCATTCCATATCTAATAGTCAAAACAGCTGTCAAACTCTTGATGCTCAGTCTATTCCGCAATTTTGATTTTATACTCCCATCTGACTGAAAATACGCTCCACGTCCGCATTAGAATAAGGTAAAATGAGCACAGTTAAAACTACATCTGTAAGATCTTGGAAAGGATTTTCACCGGTGGCATCCCTGATTCCCTGTATGAGGTTATTTCTGCCCACAGTCCAAGTGTGTCAGAGGTCTGTATCTACTGCATATGATGAAGTTTTCTCCACTGTAAATCGATGCGGGTGAGAGTAGCTGCATCTTCTACAAACATTTTAGCAAGATCCAATATACAGGGCTACATTGGCTGTAGGCAGTCACTTCCACTAAGACATGACATGGACTGCAACACTCGAACGTTATCGGGTGTACGTAAACGCAGTTGTGTCAATAGCTCTATTAAAAACTGGATGCACCTTCCACGAATTTCTTTCTCATCGGGAAACTTGTAGTCTGCTATTTCTTTCTCAAACTCATAACCTAGATTGGGATTTGGATCTAAATAATCTTGAATAGCATCACTTTCTGTTATTTTTTTCCCCAGGAATAGCAATCTTTGAACTGATAGAATCAATGAGCTGGAAATGATCACTGAGTAGTTTTGTTAGATCCTGTATATCTTCTTCGAATTTCTTATTCACACTTTGAACTTCTCCGAGAATATGCTTGAGAAATATGAGATACACATAGTTTTTCATGCGGCTAAACATAGAATGTAGAATTTCTGCTGTATAACAGCGCTCGTTGAGACTTGCTACATCAAAATGAGTTCTGAGCTCGACTCACTGCTGCAATATTCTGACAATGGCAGATTGAATGGACATCCATAGTTTCTGGCTTAATTGAACAATCTTCAGCGGATGTTGTCCATCATTTATAGAAGCAAAAAGCTCCCTGTACTTTGCTTGACGAAGACTTGAGTGAGAAAACCAGTTATATGTTTCTCTAATCATGAACTCTATGTTCCTGGGCAGACAAGCAGCTGCAGCCTGTGATACTGCCAGCTGAAGGGAATGGCATGCACACCTAATTAGTACCAGATGAGGAACTTCGGATTTTAATTTTGTATATACTCCATTGTTTACACCGTCATGACAGACGCATTGTCAGTGCCGAGTGCAACTAGTCTTCGCAACTCAAGTTCATTCTTGTTTAAACAATCTTTTAACGCATTGCATATTGCCTGTGCGTTGCAGTCACTCAGTTAAACTAAATCTAAGTAAGTAACCACAAACTTCTTTCTTGTCTCTGAATAGTACCTAATAGCTACTCCAAGTAGCTTAGTGTCAGAAATGTCATTGCTCTCATCAATCAATAAGCTGTATTTACTTTTGCTAATATCAGCTGTCAAGTCTGTTGTGAAATATGGTGCAAGTACATTTGAAATAACTGCTCTGCACTTAGTTCTCCTAAGCGTAAAGTTCTTGCAACCTTCGCTGTCACCAGAGTGTACCTTGCAGAGTTCACTTAAATGGTCAACAACGCGAAGCGAACAATGGCCAGCTATGAACAAAGACATGCATTCTTCTGTTTCTTTGACATCATCTTTCAGTTTGTCAAATGCAATTGTTGTTTGCCTTTGTGTACTGAATGGTTGTTCGGCTTTTTGATGTTTCGTTGTATTCGTGTGCCTCTCAATATCATTTAACCTGGCTACAATTGAACATTTGCAATATTTGCAACTGACTGGAGACACAGATTGTAAGACGACATGGCAGTAACTATAGCAGTAGCCTGGATAGAGATACAGATTGTAAGCCGACATGGCAGTAACTAATGCAGTAGCCTGGATGGAGACACAGATTGTAAGCCGACATGGCAGTAACTAAAGCAGTAGCCTGGATGGAGACACAGATTGTAACCCGACATGGCAGTAACTAAAACAGTAGCCTGACTGGAGACACAGATTATAAGCCGACATGGCAGTAACTGAAGCAGTAGCCTGGATGAAGACACATATTGTAAGCCGACATGACAGTAACTGAAGCAGTAGCCTGGATGGAGACACAGATTGTAAGCCGACATGGCAGTAACTAAAACAGTAGCATAGATGGAGACACAAATTGTAAGCCGACATGACATTAACAAAAGCAGTAGCCTGGATGGAGACACAGATTGTAAACAGACATGGCAGTAACTAAAGCAGTAGCCTGGATGGAGACACAGATTGTAAGCCGACATGACATTAACAAAAGCATTAGCCTGGATGGAGACACATATTGTAAGCCGACATGACAGTAACAAAAGCAGTAGTTATGGATGGAGACACAGATTGTAAACCGACATGGCAGTAACTAAATCAGTAGACTGGATGGAGACACAGATTGTAAGCCGACATGGCAGTAACTAAAGCAGTAGCCTGAATGGAGACACAGATTGTAACCCAACATGGCAGTAACTAAAGCAGTAGCCTTGCTGGAGACACACATTGTAAGCCGACATGACATTAACAAAAGCAGTAGTCTGTATGGAGACACAGATTGTAAGCCGACATGGCAGTAACTAAAGCAGTAGCCTGGATGGAGACACAGATTGTAAATCGACATGGCAGTAACTAAAGCAGTAGCCTGGCTGGAAACACAGATTGTAAGCCGACATGGCAGTAACTAAAGCAGTAGCCTGGCTGGAGACACAGATTGTAAGCCGACATGGCAGTAACTAAAGCAGTAGCCTGGCTGGAGACACAGATTGTAAGCTGACATGGCAGTAACTAAAGCAGTAGCCTGGCTGGAGACACAGATTGTAAGCCGACATGACAGTAACTAAAGCAGTAGCCTGGCTGGAGACACAGATTGTAAGAAAACATGGCAGTAACTAAAGCAGTAGCCTGGATGGAGACACAGATTGTAAGCCAACATGGCAGTAACTAAAGCAGTAGCCTGGATGGAGACACAGATTGTAAGCCAACATGGCAGTAACTAAAGCAGTAGCCTGGATGGAGACACAGATTGTAAGCCAACATGGCAGTAACTAAAGCAGTAGCCTGGATGGAGACACAGATTGTAAGCCGACATGGCAGTAACTAAAGCAGTAGCCTGGATGGAGACACAGATTGTAAGCCAACATGGCAGTAACTAAAGCAGTAGCCTAGTTGGAGACACAGATTGTAACCCGACATGGCAGTAACTAAAGCAGTAGCCTGGCTGGAGACACAGATTGTAAGCCGACATGGCAGTAACTAAAGCAGTAGTCTGGCTGGAGACACAGATTGTAAGCCGACATGGCAGTAACTAAAGCAGTAGCCTGGCTGGAGACACAGATTGTAACCCGACATGGCAGTAACTAAAGCAGTAGTCTGGCTGGAGACACAGATTGTAAGCCGACATGGCAGTAACTAAAGCAGTAGCCTGGATGGAGACACAGATTGTAAGCCGACATGACAGTAACTAAAGCTAGTTATATATCATTAATTTATTTTTTTTATATTACTACTTTATAAATTACTATTTTAATACAATGCTGCTATTTACCGATTATTTACTTTATGTGTTGTAAGATCTATTAATTAATGCACACACACATACACACACTCTCTCTCTCTCTCTCTCTCTCTCTCTCTCTCTCTCTCTCTCTCTCTCACACACACACACACACACACACACACACACACACACACACACGAACACCCACTGTGAACACACCTTTCAATATTGCAGTTTCTTACTAACGACCTTTTGAATTATCCGACCTGACACATCAAATTCTTTCGCTAGCGAACGTATGTACTATTTTCATCAATTTTGGCGATGTTTTATTTTTTCTGTTGCAACAATATGAGTATGACCCCGCCGTCGAAGATCTGTCGTGAACTGACGTCCTTTCAGAAACATTCGTGCCCAGTCTGTCACTGTTGTCTTCGACACATATTTTTTACCGTACGCTGCCTGCAATCTTCGATGAATGTCCACTGGTCGACATCCTTCAATGTAAAGAAACTGAATCACCTCTCTTTGAGCTTCTTTGAACGGATTTTGGATCAACAGGGCCATTTCCTCAACCGTCAGAAACAGAACCTATGCATCATGAGACGATACACATGTGCTCTTTTATTCATTGGTCAGTACTTATCACATGACTATGACATGATCATGTTCAATGTACGCAATTACGCGCGGTGCGGCACCAACGGATTTCTAATGAACGCTTCTAATACATGATTTAATGTTTAAAGTCGGAAAGTTTCTTCATGCCAGGATTGAAACATTAATTCTGTAAAATTAAATGTTGATACAAGTTTGCAATTTAAACTGCAATAATGTTGGATTTCTTTCTTCTTCTTTTTTTTTTTTTTTTTTTTTTTGAACAGTATATATTTGATTATGTGGTTGTTTCGGGATTTGAAATTTAAATATTGAGCACAACCCACTACTGGCAACGCCGATCGCATTCTGGTATGAACCTAAGGCCTATCCACGTCAATCTGGAAGCACTATACTCGAGTTTCGCCCTCGTTTGAGCTCGTCAGTAGTACATATCCCTGACCGGATCCGGAAACAGTCCCGGATCACGCGTGTGAAGCGGGTGTGTAACCACGCGGCACACACTGGACACACCAAATTATCACAACAGAACATCACAACGCTACCCATCGTAGGCTATGCTCAAGTATATATTTGGTCATTGTAATTGTGATCTTGTTGCTTCAGATCTACTTATAGGCGGATGTTCCACATTTCAGCATCACATTACTGGAAGGTAGGTGACAAATGAGAAGATGAAATCTAAAACAATTGCAATAAGAAAAACCCACTCATTGGACTAAAAGCACTAATACTAAAAAAAAAAAAAAAAACTTATCAGTAGATACTGAAAAAGAACTCTACAACATAATCTTTGTTGTTGGACATAGGGGGATCAAGAGGTAGACAAGCAGTCATCTAGACAGATGTTGTTGGATATAGGGGGATCAAGTAAGGGTCAGCAGCCATCTAGACAGATGTTGTTGGATATAGGGGGATCAAGAGGTCAACAAGCATTCATCTAGACAGATGTTGTTGGATATAGGGGGATCAAGTAAGGGTCAGCAGCCATCTAGACAGATGTTGTTGGATATAGGGGGATCAAGAGGTCGACAAGCAGTCATCTAGACAGATGTTGTTGGACATAGGCGGATCAAGAGGTCGACAAGCAGTAACTGCTACTTTAGTTACTGCCATGTTGGGATATAATCTGTATCTCCAGTCATGCTGCTTACTTTAGTTACTGCCATGTTGGGATAGAATCAGTGTCTCCAGTCATGCTGCTACTTTAGTTACTGCCATGTTGGGATAGAATCTGTGTCTCCAGTCATGCTGCTACTTTAGTTACTGCCATGTTGGGATAGAATCTGTGTCTCCAGTCATGCTGCTACTTTAGTTACTGCCATGTTGGGATAGAATCTGTGTCTCCAGTCATGCTGCTACTTTAGTTACTGCCATGTTGGGATAGAATCTGTGTCTCCAGTCATGCTGCTACTTTAGTTACTGCCACATCAGGTTACAATCTGTGTCTCCAGTCATGCTGCTACTTTAGTTACTGCCACATCAGGTTACAATCTGTGTCTCCAGTCATGCTGCTACTTTAGTTACTGCCACATAAGGTTACAATCTGTGTCTCCAGTCATGCTGCTACTTTAGTTACTGCCACATCAGGTTACAATCTGTGTCTCCAGTCATGCTGCTACTTTAGTTACTGCTACATCAGGTTACAATCTGTGTCTCCAGTCATGCTGCTACTTTAGTTACTGCCACATCATGTTACAATCTGTGTCTCCAGTCATGCTGCTACTTTAGTTACTGCCACATCATGTTACAGTCTGTGTCTCCAGTCATGCTGCTACTTTAGTTACTGCCACATCATGTTACAATCTGTGTCTCCAGTCATGCTGCTACTTTAGTTACTGCCACATCAGGTTACAATATGTGTCTCCAGCCAGGCTAATGCTTTAGGTACTGCCACATCAGGTTACAATCTGTGTCTCCAGTCAGACTACTGCTTTAGTTACTGCCACATCAGGTTACAATATGTGTCTCCAGCCAGGCTAATGCTTTAGGTACTGCCACATCAGGTTACAGTCTGTGTCTCCAGTCATGCTGCTACTTTAGTTACTGCCACATCAGGTTACAATATGTGTCTCCAGCCATGCTGCTACTTTAGTTACTGCCACATCAGGTTACAATCTGTGTCTCCAGTCATGCTGCTACTTTAGTTACTGCCACATCAGGTTACAATCTGTGTCTCCAGCCAGGCTAATGCTTTAGGTACTGCCATGGCGGGTTACAATCTTTGTCTTCCGACAGGCTGCTGCTTTAATTGCTGTCATGTGGAGTTACAATCTGTGCCTCCAGTCCGTCTACTGCTTTTACTACTGCCACGCCGGGTTACAATCTGTGCCTCCAGTCCGTCTACTGCTTTTACTACTGCCACGCCGGGTTACAATCTGTGCCTCCAGTCCGTCTACTGCTTTTACTACTGCCACGCCGGGTTACAATCTGTGCCTCCAGTCAGTCTACTGCTTTTACTACTGCCACGCCGGGTTACAATCTGTGCCTCCAGTCCGTCTACTGCTTTTACTACTGCCACGCCGGGTTACAATCTGTGCCTCCAGTCCGTCTACTGCTTTTACTACTGCCACGCCGGGTTACAATCTGTGCCTCCAGTCCGTCTACTGCTTTTACTACTGCCACGCCGGGTTACAATCTGTGCCTCCAGTCCGTCTACTGCTTTTACTACTGCCACGCCGGGTTACAATCTGTGTCTCCAGTCAGACTACTGCTTTAGTTACTGCCACGCCGGGTTACAATCTGTGTCTCCACTCAGACTACTGCTTTAGTTACTGCTATGTCGGGTTACAAACTTTGTATCCAACTAAGCTACTTCTTTAGTTACTACAATGACCTCCATAGTCAGACCGCTTGTTTTAATTCGAAGACACCACAGTGTTCCTTCACAAGTGTTCCTTCACAAGTGTTCCTTCACAAGTGTTCCTTTACAAGTGTTCCTTCACAAGTGTTCCTTCACAAGTGTTTCTTCACAAGTGTTCCTTCACATGTGTTCCTCTGACCTGATGTGTAACAACCCTTGATCCCCCCTTATGTCCAACAACAATTCCTACCGTCTAGTTGACTACTTACCCTTAGACGAACTCTCACAAGTCAAGACTTGAACTTCTACTTCTGACATTATCAGGTGTTGTGGTCTTCACCCTCTACCCAGTCCCATGTATAGTTACAAGAACGTACTATGTGTTGCTTGCAATTATGTGAATTCTTCATGAGAATCTATGTCCTGGAATGAACAGACCTTTCGAGATCTGTGTTCCACCTAGCCCTTTCAGGATAGCATGATCGCACATGACAAGGCACATGATGATGGTGATAAATTTATATTTCAAAATATTAGCCTCAAAGTTCAATAATATTTTGTTGTCTATTTCTGCTTTCACAATAATGTCCGTAACAACACTACAATAAATTTAAAAGCTCTCTATTGCATGGAATGAGGCAATGAGGGGACACAAATATAATGTAAATCCGCATTAATGCAGCCAGCACGGAAGATAACTGTATCTATTTATTTAAATAAAATAATACGGTGGTTATTACTTTAAAAGAAATATTTATAACATGTTACTTGCCTCGTTTCATTGATGATCACCCTGTATTATGCAATCAAACGATGCTTTTGTTTCCTTTGTAATATCTTATATTAATTCATGCATGGCTCTTCTTACTGTATAATATCGTACACAATATTAGTTTACTTAACGAGTGATAGGTCTGAACAATTAACTTCTTAATTGCGGACAGCACTTTTTAGCGCTATCAAGAGAAGTCGCCCTAATTTATCAAGAAGCCTGATTCGGGGGAGGAAAATGGTTCGCAAAACCAACTCAAAGAAACGGCAGCCTCACAAGATGTGCAGCGTTGGAGCTGCCAAGCCTGCACAGAGGACAAATGTGGAGAACCTGCCTGCTAGCTGCAGTAAAGACCATTTAGCTACAGTCAAATCAAGTGATGCTACCACGAGAAAGACAGATGTCAGCCCACCACAGACAAGAACCAAGACAGCCGAGAAGAAGGAGGAGAAAGACACCAGAGCCGGTAAAACCGATCTCAAGACAGCCAGATGGGTTGTAAAACGTGTTCAAGTGGAGCTGTCAGATGACGAAATCATGAAACAGCTACAGGAGGAAAACCTACACATGAGAATTCTGAAGGCACAGCGGATCTTGACATATTCAAAGATACCAACTACACTGGCGGTGGTGACGACTGAGGGCAACGAGATTCCACACCAGGTGTCAATGAACAACATAACTCAACAGCCTGATTGGTTTATACCAAGAATCAACCAATGCTCAAGATGCCAGAGGGCCGGCCACAGTCGAACAATCTGCCGCAGCAAGACTGAAATCTGCCGTTACTGTGCCGATCACCACGCATTCAGGGAGTGTCCGCTGGCAAAACAGGAGCACCCAATAACAAGAGGAAGTGCGCCAACTGCATGGGCAATCATGGAGCAAGGTACCTGGGCTGTCCGTACCTCCAAAGACATAGAGATGTATTAAAGATCGCCATAACGACGAAAACACCATTCAAAGAAGCAATACGGAGGTGCGAGACAGCACCATGCATCTCGCAAGCGGAAAAATCAATGTTGCAAAGCCAGATTGACGAATTAAAAAGACAAATCAAGCTGCTCCTAACACCGTCACAAACCAGCGACAATGAAAAACTGCTTGCGAAATGAAGGAGATACTGCAAAGCATCAAACAACAGATGGAGCGCATGGCCGAGTTGAAGAAGGAGAACGAAGAAATCTTACAAATTATCAAGACCGAAAGAGAATTGCACAGAGCTGAAATGGAACTAATGCAAAACAAGCCAGATGAACCCATTAAAAAGAACGCAGAGACACCGCCAGATGAAACTCAACTGAAAAACATCGACAAACTGATGACGACAATCCACAAGAAAGAAGACAAGAAGATGCAAGATGAAGCCAACACCATGCCCAAGTAAAAACAGCAAACTAAGGACACCAGCCCAGCCATGATGCCCAAAAAGAGTCAGGGGAAACCAGAAATCAACCAGACTCAACAAGAAAGTACGAAGAAAAACACCGACAAACCGGAAGAAGACTGGGGCATATACAAGAAAGGAGCATCAGAGGCTGAACATGACAAGGTGTGGAATATTGTCGAAAGACGGAACGAACCAAAAGTCAGAGCAGCAATGAAGGAGCCTCTAGACAGCCCCACATGGTTCACAGAATATAAAAGGGGAATGAATTGCCTCAGACAGAAAATGAGAGAAGAACGACAAAAACAAGAAGATGCATGGTCCACCAACAGCTCCAGCTCAGAGGAAGAGGAAGACTAACCAATAACCTCACAAGAAGCCAATGTGATGACAGCACCCTAGCACAGCAGACGAGCCAGAAGCCAACACTGACAGAAGAAACTGCCTAAAAACACACAAAAGGAAAACTTGCCGGCCAACGAATCCCCCTTGCTGACGTCACAGACACAACCTGCACAACAGATAAGCCAGCTTCTAAAGGCACGCAGAGAAAGTAATATTCCACGCACCATGAAACACCGCTGTTATAACCGATGCCGCACGGGCTGGTTGAAACAAGGTGGAACGTTTTTTTTTTTCTTTTCAAAAATTGGATTGGATTGGACTTAATTGAAATGATGATAATCTGTGCTTATCACTTGTTTTTGTCAGGTACATACGTGTACCTTGTAATTGTAACTAGTGAGGGAAACGAAAAGGTGTCAGGCCAGATTCGTGGCATCAGTGACCATCACTGTGTAGAAAGCATACTTCAAATAATCTAGTGCAATCTCTAGGCGATTCTAACCCTAAACAATTAAATTCTAGAATATTTCATTTCGGCACTCTTCCGAATGCCGGTCCCAAATAGTTCCGCAGTGAATAGGTCAGGGGTTAAGGGTTAGGGTTAGTTGTTAACTAAACACTGACCCTAACCCTTACCCCTGACCTATTCACTGCGGAACTATTTGGGACCGGAATTCGGAAGAGTGCCTTCATTTCTATGTTTTGTTAAGGTATAGGGTTTGATTCTGATGCCTGATGATTGATAAAATACTGTCAAATTAACTTTGTATTTAACGGTTGCCATGGAAACCTAGATAAACAGCGCCCATATTGGATTTCTTAAGAAACTGTTATTTATTAATTTACAGGCTTTATTGTTTGTATGTGGGTACAGAAATAGGATATGTACATTCTGTCAGAAGCTTTTAGTGATATCTTTTGGCATTTGTTTTCTCCATAATTAAAAAGAAATTTCCACATTTTCAATTACAATGTTTTTGATTTTTTTTACAACTTCAAAAAAAAACAAAAAAACAACAACTATATCTTAGTTTAAAAACAACTCTTGACAAAATGTAGATAATACAATGAAAAATAAGTCTGCCAAGTTTCATTGTAATGAGACACACCGTTTTTTAACAAAACATTCAAACAAAGTAAAAAATATAGCAAAATGGGGAAACGGGGAAAAAAGAATTTTTTTTTTTAAATGCTAAAATAAATATTTTAGTAATAACATTTTTTATTTCACACTGACAAACATTTTATAACTGTACCTGTGATTTAGAACGATCCTGCTGCATATGCAGGACCTCCCTCCAAGGCATACAGTTCACCTTTTCTCTTCAGTTTGGCCACTCGTGCACAGTCGCGTCTCTTAGTTTGTTTGTCTTTCTTATATTTTAAGCTGTTTCAAATTCGCTCCCCATCCTAGATGCTCCTAGTCTTTGCATATGCAGGCCTGTAGAAAATTAAAAACAAACAAACTGGGCAATGTCTTGAACAGCAGCAGCTCCAAAGTTGAACTCTCTTGCAGCAGTTAAAACAACAAACTGAACGTGCTTGAGTGAGGCAAAGTTGTCCTTAGTACATCGAGCCCATATCAAGCTGTGTAAACATTCATTTGAATTCTGAGTTTGTCCTGACACATCTACTTAGTAGTTTCGTGTCAGACAGCCTTTCATAAATTGGCAACATATATTTCTCAAGCTTGTCATGGTTGAGCCATGTGTGTAACATCTTGTCATGAGGACCTGGGACCAGATGCTTGGCCAGGGCGGATTGAAAAAATCACCAAGATTGTTCTCCACTTGGGCACATTTCATGACGTGGACTTTTGTCTGTTGAAAAACAGTGATGCAGTGAAGCCATAACACTTTTCCTCATGGACTCTACACTTGTGTTGTTTCTTATGGGCCTACTGTAATAAATTGTCAGCTTACGAATGGCATTTTGTGTAAGCTGACCTTTACCGCGTCCTCCTAGGGTCACACCTTGCTTTCGGCAGTCAGCAACAACATTGCGGAGTGTTGTTCCAAGGCGTTTACTGACATGGTTGATACACTCCTCTTTGTCTATCTGAATGTCATTTCCATATGGTTTGATCTTGGTAATTTCTACAAATGGTTTGGTGTCACCATCTGAAAGTATTAACGCGTAGCGAAGCTTATGACGGGCCACAGACCGCCGCCACAACACTATTGCAGCTTCCACCTCCATTATTCCAGAAGATCCTGTGAAATTGTTATCACAGTTTAGAAGATGTGCTGCCTTCCATGCTGCAAATTCATCTGGTTTGTCTCTGGAAAGTGTCTTGCCAGTAGTTTCACACACCTGGCAATATGTGGACATAACATGGGTATCTATGCAAAGTCCTGTAAAAACATCCACTGTACAGCCAACTCCAATGTGGGATGTGTGGCCCCTGGACAGCCAAGTGCCATCAAAGCTGGCACTAATATCTAGCACATGATTGTCATGTAGAGTTATGCCTGACCGTTGTGCATGAGCCTGTCGAACATACTTTACGGTTTGAGAGACAACTAGTGCTTTTTGTTCCCGTTTTTGGTATCCATTGTCGTCAGCAGAAGCATACTTGCTGCTAGTGGATGTCATGTATTTATACGTATCTCTTATAAACTGGCTTCGGGTAATAAAAGAATCACTTCCACAACTTTGAGAAGACCACGATGGCACTGATTCATTCAGATTCTCTGTCAAAACACTGGGATTTGGAAGAAGTGGCCTGTGACTTTAGCTGGGTCGCTTTCAAAATTGTCTGTACCGTTTACGACGTTCGGGTAAACTTTTCGCTGCTTACGAGCATTCCAGAGGTGTAGTCTAAGAGATATCTTACGTTGAGAAAAGATGACAGGATGTTAAATTTCTTGTAACGAGGCATTTTTGAATGCGTGTCGGTCTGTCGTCAATGATAAACATGCGGTGTCTGAGTCGTGGCGAAGTGTAAACACCATAAATCGGCCATCTTCGCCACCCTCGTGATCAGTTTCAACCATCGGGGATGGCGCATTGCTTGCCGATTTGTGACGTGTTCCATATATGGAAGTTTCCGTAAGATTAATGATACAAAACAAACCGCTGTACACAGAAAAGCTTTCGATTTCACGAACTCGGAGTTTCACGAACAGCTATGTAAGATCGTGACCTTTCCAATGATATCTGACACGTGCGTGTAGCATGTTCTCGAGATATCGTTGCTAGGGTTTGAAAACCGTCAATTTCGTAACAATTTTCAATAAGTAGACAATTTGACACCTAGGGTGGGTTCAGTAAAATATGAATATTGCATTAAAATAACAGTTTTTAAATAAAAACAATTACCGAATCTGATAGAAGACATGATAAGGTGTTCAAAAAATGATCCATTTCAAAAATTTCCAAATTTACAACAACAAAAATCGAAATTTGTTCAGGTTAGCATTGTTAGGTCTCAGGGTTTCCGTGATGATAAGCCAATATATGACGTTCAATGTCTATGTATGTGTTCCCCAGCAGCAAGAGCCGCCCCATGAGATTCCAAGTCTCTATATTTGTTCCCCGGGAGCAATAGCCGCCTAATGAGGTTCCACGTCTCTATATTTGTTCCCCGGGAGCAATAGCCGCCTAATGAGGTTCCAAGTCTCTATATTTGTTCCCCGGGAGCAATAGCCGCCTAATGAGGTTCCACGTCTCTATATTTGTTCCCCAGGAACAATAACCGCCTAATGAGGTTCCACGTCTCTATATTTGTTCCCCAGGAGCAATAGCCGCCTAATGAGGTTCCAGGTCTCTATATTTGTTCCCCAGGAGCAATAGCCGCCTAATGAGGTTCCACGTCTCTATATTTGTTCCCCAGGAACAAGAGCCGCCCCATGAGTTTCCAAGTCCCTGTATGTGTTCCCGAGCAGCAAGAGCCGTCCCATGAGGTTCTGAGTCTCTGTATGTGTTCTCCAGGAGCAATAGCCGCCTAATGAGGTTCCAAGTCTCTATATTTGTTCCCCGGGAGCAATAGCCGCCTAATGAGGTTTCACATCTCTATATTTGTTCCCCAGGAGCAATAGCCGCCTAATGAGGTTCCAAGTCTCTATATTTGTTCCCTAGGAACAAGAGCCGCGCCATGAGGTTCCAAGTCTCTATATTTGTTCCCCAGGAGCAAGAGCCGCCCCATGAGGTTCCAAGTCCCTGTATGTGTTCCCCAGCAGCAAGAGCCGCCCCATGAGGTTCCAAGTCCCAGTATGTGTTCCCCAGCAGAAGAGCCGCCCCATGAGGTTCCAAGTCTTTGTATTTGTTCCCCAAGAGCAAGAGCCGCCCCATGAGTTTCCAAGTCTTTGTATGTGTTCCCCAAGAGCAAGAGCCGCCCCATGATGTTTAAAGTGCCTGTATGTGTTCCCCAAGGACAGTAGCCGCCCCATGATGTATGTCGACCGCAGTTATAGAGTACCCACCAACCGCGGATAGTTGGTTAGGTAACGTTGGAGCAGGCAATGTTTAGGACAACCTTTCCAGCAGCTTCCTCATGCCATGGAGGTGAGCAGTGCTTTCCTATAGCTGTCTGCTCAGTCGCTCAGGGGGCTGCCGAATCTCCTTGCTGCTCAGTCGCTCAGGGGGCTGCCGAATCTCCTTGCTGCTCAGTCGCTCAGGGGGCTGCCGAATCTCCTTGCTGCTCAGTCGCTCAGGGGGCTGCCGAATCTCCTTGCTGCTCAGTCGCTCAGGGGGCTGCCGAATCTCCTTGCTGCTCAGTCGCTCAGGGGGCTGCCGAATCTCCTTGCTGCTCAGTCGCTCAGGGGGCTGCCGAATCTCCTTGCTGCTCAGTCGCTCAGGGGGCTGCCGAATCTCCTTGCTGCTCAGTCGCTCAGGGGGCTGCCGAATCTCCTTGCTGCTCAGTCGCTCAGGGGGCTGCCGAATCTCCTTGCTGCTCAGTCGCTCAGGGGGCTGCCGAATCTCCTTGCTGCTCAGTCGCTCAGGGGGCTGCCGAATCTCCTTGCTGCTCAGTCGCTCAGGGGGCTGCCGAATCTCCTTGCTGCTCAGTCGCTCAGGGGGCTGCCGAATCTCCTTGCTGCTCAGTCGCTCAGGGGGCTGCCGAATCTCCTTGCTGCTCAGTCGCTCAGGGGGCTGCCGAATCTCCTTGCTGCTCAGTCGCTCAGGGGGCTGCCGAATCTCCTTGCTGCTCAGTCGCTCAGGGGGCTGCCGAATCTCCTTGCTGCTCAGTCGCTCAGGGGGCTGCCGAATCTCCTTGCTGCTCAGTCGCTCAGGGGGCTGCCGAATCTCCTTGCTGCTCAGTCGCTCAGGGGGCTGCCGAATCTCCTTGCTGCTCAGTCGCTCAGGGGGCTGCCGAATCTCCTTGCTGCTCAGTCGCTCAGGGGGCTGCCGAATCTCCTTGCTGCTCAGGTTAGTAGAAGACTACCGTATGCCTAAGCCGCTTGTGTGCAGGTCTGCGACTACGACTGCCAGCGTACCACGTCTGCCGCTTCACCCATCGCCACAGGGTTTGAAGGTGATAGATGAAGTTAAATGAAGAATGACTTGCGCGATAAACTGGATTTAAGTGAGGAACAGTTGCACAATTCGACGACCACACTCTCTCGCCTTGGTCCATCTGAATCCAGTGGCAAGACAAGTCAGGACGACCTGAGACGAATACATGTGCAGTGAATGAACAGCAGACTTTAGGTGTCTTGCCGTGCTCTTTAAGATCAACATCGCTTTGCATGTAAACGTCGCATTGCCCGTTGAGCGAGTCAGGCCACTGCTTTAGTTATTGCCATGTCGGGTTATAATCTGTGTCACCAGCCAGGATACTACTTTGGTTACTGCCGTGTCGGGTCACAAGCTGTGCTTCTAGTCAGGTTATTGCTTTAGTTACTGCCATGTCGGGTTATAATCTGTCACCAGCCAGGATACTACTTTGGTTACTGCCGTGTCGGGTCACAAGCTGTGCTTCTAGTCAGGTTATTGCTTTAGTTACTGCCATGTCGGGTTATAATCTGTGTCACCAGCCAGGCTACTACTTTGGTTACTGCCGTGTCGGGTCACAAGCTGTGCTTCTAGTCAGGTTATTGCTTTAGTTACTGTCATGTCGGGTTATAATCTGTGTCACCAGCCAGGCTACTACTTTGGTTACTGCCGTGTCGGGTCACAAGCTGTGCTTCTAGTCAGGTTATTGCTTTACTTACTGCCATGGCATCCATAGTCAGACTACTTGTTTTAAGGCGACGGCACACAGTCTTCTTTCACAGTTGTTCCTCTGACACGACGTTTAAACACTCTTGAGCTGGCCTATGTCCAATAATTGTTCCTCCGACACGACGTTTAAACACTCTTGAGCTGGCCTATGTCCAACAATTGTTCCTCTGTCGTATATTTTGAAGGGACTGGCAATCACTAAAGTGCATGACCCATCTCTGTTAAAGGTAGCTGGGCCCCATCCTCTTCTTATATGTAAATAGATCAAGAATACGACCCTTGAAAGATTTACAGACTCGGATTTGGTTATTTGTCTAAGGGTGTGTGGTCCTCTTTTAATAGAAAAGTCATCACTAGGTTTGTCCCCTGTCTTTCCACCTGGTATTTAATGGTATAGCTCACGAACCCCCTTCTTCCATCTTAAGAAATTGTCTGAAAAGACTTTCTCAATAAGAATCAGGTGCAATATAACATGGATTTGGAACAGTTAAAGATGAAGAGTCTCCTGTTCTCTCTCTCCAACTAAGAATTTATCTTATGTGAATGTGTATCTGTTAATTAAACATTCAACAAACACAAGGGAGCATTGAGACATGTTCCACACACAAGATAGAGATTTTCCCACAGATAGTTTGGACTGACAAATTAAGTGGAAGAGATCTTCACATTTAAACAAATTTATTGACTGTGCCAGTTTCTTTTGGCCTATTTGACATTTTCTTTGTTCTTTCATCAGCTGTTAACATTTACAGAATGAAATAGAAAAAAAAAAAACTTTCATAGGACCAAGTATAGTCAGTCAATAAATAATAACATTCATTGTGTAGTGAGATATTTTAACTACCAAAATGTGTTATAGTTAACAATTTCTACATCCAACAATAATTCAAGAAAATCATTTTCTGAGAGGGTGAAGTTTGTGGGAGTGATAAGAAAACCTGGTGTGATGAGATGTGGATAAGCCTGGGTCCATGGTCTGATGGATCCACTTCAGGTTGGGCCAGTTTAGCTTCACTGAAGACTTCTCATTCTCTGCTTAAGGCTGGAGTCATCTGCCATCACAGGTGTTGATCATCTCATTCACTCCTCTTCCCTCCTTGTTGGTTAGGTGTGGCACCAAGACATCACTGTTTAAAATTCATACAGGTATGTATAATCCTTTACAGCATGTTCATAGTGTGAACACAACATAACAAAACAAAAATGATAAGATCAGAAGAAGTATTGTTGTGTTACTTTGGGGTGGGTCAGAGATTATTACACTGGATGCAGCTTCTGTTGTCTGGTACCTGCTGTATGCATTTCCTCAGTGGACCTGTAGTTCAGTGAGTAGTGTACAGTCAGACACAGATAAGAGTGATAATGTGATGTTCCCTGAATCATGGTAATCAAGCTGACAGGCAAGATCAACACAAGTATGAGATGCATTTGTATAAATGGCATACATTTAAACATCCACATTACTCTATTTGTTCTACATTGTGTATATAATTGTTTATCTGTACTTTCCAAGGCAACTACTTCCTATTCTAAATCATTTCCTTGTTCCTGCTGTTGTGGTGTGGAGTTGTGTGGTGTGAAGTGTATTGTGTTGAGTTAACTTCTGTTGTGTGGGGTTCCATAGCTTGTACTAATTGTCCTCACATCTACATCAGTTAATATGAGTTTAACTCATCTAGTGTGCTTTTATTGTGGTTCATGTCCAACATACAGAATTTCTGATGTGTATTTGTTACAAAATGTAATCTATACAAGGTCATGACACAATATATTAGAAAAAAATTATTACTTAAAGTATTTTTCCCTAATACTCTCCTCCTCTCTGTCTACTTATACTTCTCCTACATCTTTTACCAGTGCATATCATGTCCATTCTGTTGGCGACACAGTTGGCTATAGACCAAGGTAATTATCACCCGTTAGTCTGAGCAGATTAAGTAGGTCGGCTATCACAAATGACGTTTGTGAACATAAACCTATTTTAAGCAGTGCAGTTGATGTAGTGCGTTGTCTAAATAAAATCTGACACATGAATAAACTAATTTCTATCAAATACTATTTGTTTTCAATCCGTAAAGAGAAAAGGAAGAGTATAATTCCTGTTTCATTTCTTTAGATTGCAAAATAGACAGAATTAAGTACATTTTTAAGCAAGGTAGTGTTTCGTTTGCACCAGCTGACTATCTCTGCGGAAACGTTTTCCTAGAAGTTTTTGATGAAAAGCATTTGAGTGCATTGGAAATTTCATCTTGTACATTATTCTGTGATAGATTATAGTCATATGCACATAGTGAAGTTGTTAGATGTAGTGTAGAAAGTCAGAGTTTTGCAGTTTTGAGAAATTATAAGATGTCGGTTTCGCCGGGGAAGTGGCGCCAGTATTGAAGTTGCGATCGGCAGTTTTTCACATTTTCAGAGATTTATTTTATCAAAAATACAATTCATTGGACGCACAACACTGGATACCTTTACGTTATACATCTTGGTACCACTTAGATCTGAGAATCACGCGCTTACCTCAGACTAGATCAAACTGCCCGTTGTAAAAGTTTGAAAGTTGGACAACACATAGCTTTGGCGACTGCTCGCTCGCTCTGAAGTCATAGAAGTGCGCGGTTTTATTAAAGCGGCGCCCAAGCTGGGGGACGCTATATCCACGTGATGTGTCTCTACCAGTCACATTCTATTCTGTTGACGCTAACCCTTCTATTCTTATCCTGGCATCTGTCTGTCATTAGTATCGCTTAGTGCGTTCGATGTTCTACGGTGCTGTAATTGTTTCGATAATCTCTGGGTTGCTGTGTAACGTTGACGCGCTGAAAATGATGGATAGGTGAATATGTCACATAGCCCCACTCCAGATTGTTCTAGGGTATGGAACTAAGTTTCCAGCATTTACAGTGGTCAAGCTTTTTCTATATGATTTACTCCAATGTATTCTCTCCTGTATCTGATTGACCTGGTTCATCAGACACTGGGTGTCGACTTAGAAAGTCTGCTCCCACATTCATCTTTCCAGGGACATATTCTATCTGGAACGAGTATGGTTGTAGAAGTAGTGACCACCTCATAAGTCTTGCATTCAAATTTTTGGATGCTGCGAGAAACATAAGTGGTTGATGATCACATTGTACAGTGAAGTGTTTTCCATATAGGTATGCCTGAAACTTCTGTACACTCCATACGAGAGCTAAACATTCTCTCTCGATAACACTATAATTCTTCTCCGCTGCATTCAATTTCCTGCTGGCATAAGCTACAGGGAATAGCTCTGATGGTTCATCTCCTTTTCTCCGCAACAGCGTTGCCCCAATTCCTATGTCACTGGCGTCTGTACGCAGTACGAATGGTTGGTTGAGATCTGGCAGATGTAAAACTGGGTGATTGGTTAAGGCTTGTTTGAGTGCTGTGAAAGCTCTCTCACATTCAGCAGACCAATTGACTTTCTCTGGGTTCCCTTTTTTGGTAAGATCCGTTAAAGGTGCTGACAGAGTATTGAAGTCTTTAATGTATCGTTGATAGAATCCACCCAAAGATACGAATGATCTCACATCCTTCTTTGTCTTTGGACGAGGTGCTCTCTGGAGTTTGTCCACGTTTCCTTCCTGTGGAGTTATTAGTCCATGAGATATCTTATGACCTAAAAAGTCCAATTCTTGGAATCCTACTTGACATTTCTTTGGCCTAGCCGTTAATCCAGTTTCTCTGAGTCGTCTGAACAAAAGATGTAGTGTTTCTACATGCTTGTCAAATGTTTCAGTTGCGATCAGTATATCATCCATAAAGTGACTAATGTCTGGATGTTGTAGTGGGTCAAGTAATTTTCTCATCATACGTGTAAAAACGCTAGGAGCATTACTTAATCCGAATGGAAGTACGTTGAACTCATAGTGTCCTCCAGGCGTACTGAAAGCTAACCATGGTCTAACCTCCTCCTTTACAGGAATCTGATAATATCCCTTACTGAGATCAATCCTAGTAAAGTACTTCGCTCGGTTGAGTGCTGTGAAGAGTTTGTTCTGATCAGGCAGAGGTTCTGCTTGAAATTCAGTAATAGCATTGAGCTGTCGATAGTCGATGCACAATCTATGTTCTCCACTTGGCTTTCTCAATAATACGACGCTGGCACTGTAAGGTGATTCAGATGGTGAAATTATTCCTGCGGTGAGTAGCTGTTGTATTTCTTCCTCTAAAGTCTTTTGCTTTGCATAAGGAACTGGGTAAGTCTTGACTCGCACAGGCACTGTGTCATTTAACTTCATGTCAAATTCCTCCAAATCAGTTCTTCCTGGCTTATCTGTAAGTACGTCTGCATACATAACCATAAGCTCCCGAATCTGCTCCTGCTGATCCTTTGTTAAGTTGGGATTAATTTCCACATCCTTAAAGGTCTCTTTGGCTTGCAGTGGGTACTCGACTCCCATTGTTGATCCTTCTTCGACTTCAGTAGCCACACTCATGGCCATCAGATGTGCAGGTTCGGTGGTTGAGGGTCTTTCATTATATTTCTTCAGAAGGTTTATGTGAAATACTTTCATCTTGCCTTTGACAGAAATCTTGTAGTTGGTACGTGAGATTTTCTCCGTCACTACATAAGGTCCTCTCCATCCTATTTGCAGCTTATTCTGACTGGTTGGAAGCAGCAACATCACCTTCTCTCCCACCTCTAACTCTCTATCTTTTGCCTTGCGATTGAAGTAGCTAGCAATTCTTCGTCTGGCTTTACGTAGATTGACATTCGCTTGTTTCCAACTGTGTTGTAAACGATTCTTCAACTCGGCAACATACGTAGATGCAGTCACGACTGTATCGTCTGTATGATCATCAGTCCATGTTCGTAGCAATGCCTCCAATGGCCCCTTGATTGGTCGTCCAAACAACAATGTTGCTGGAGCAAAACCTGTTGAGTGATGGGGTACCTCCCTATAAGCGAATAGTGCTGCGGGTAAATACAAGTCCCAATCCTCCGTATTCTCCTGGGCAATTTTGCGCAGAATACTAATCAAGGTCCCGTTCCACCGCTCCACAAGTCCGTTGGATTGCGGGTAATATGGTGAACTAAAGATATGGCGTGAATGAAAAAGTCTAAATGTCTCCTCCATAAGTTTACTACGAAACTGTGAACCGTTGTCCGTCAAGATTCTTTGGGGGAATCCTAGACGTGTGAATATTCCTAATAATGCTTCAGCAACGTGTTTGGAGTCACAGCTTGGCATAGGAACCGCTTCGGCCCACATGGTCGTTGTGTCCACAAGCGTTAATATGAATCGATTTCGCCTCTTCGTTGCGGAGAGGGGTCCGATTATGTCTACAGCTACCTTCTCGAACGGTATTCCTGTTATGGGCAGATCACCCAACATTGCCGGTGGTGTCCGGTGTTTTGGTGATACTTTCTGACACTGTGGGCATGATTTTACAAACCGTTGTATGTCTGCGTTCATCCCTGGCCAAAAGTAGTGAGTTGCAATGCGCTGTGTAGTGGCGTTGATACCCATATGCCCACTAAAGGGTAGACTGTGGCCCATTTCAAGAATCTGAGCCCTGTGTGGAGTTGGTACAACAAGTTGGTTGAACTCTTGTCCAGCTCTCCCTGCTTTCCTGTATAGAAGTGCTGACTTCATAAACAGCTCACCTTTACGTGGAGGTAAATGTGATTTAGGCAGTTTCCTGAAGCAGGGTTCCAAGGTGCTATCGGCTTCTTGTGCCCTCTTCAGTTCCTCCTTTCGAGGGATTGGCGTAGTTGTTTCCGGAGTCTTTTTCGTCTGGGATCGAGTTGTCATCGTCGACATCGCCACAGGTTGAACAGGTTCTCCTAGAATTATAAATCTACAGCCAAGAATTACGGGATATATAGGATCTTCTAAGACTGCAGCCTTGATTGTCCCAGTGACATAACGAGATGCTATGCTCACCTTTGCCACCGGAAGAGACATAGTCGCAGAGCTCTTCAGGGGTCCCTGTAATTCGACGATCTCCTCTGTCACCTGTTCCGGGTGAACTAAGGATGATGATACAACACAGTCGTACGATAACCCGGTATCATAGAGACAGGTCGTCTTGAATCCATTCAGCAATATGGACTCGACAACCGGAAGATGAGATGCGGTGTCTTTATGAGGTGTCTGGTTGGACGTTTCATCAGTGTTCACTCCTTTCTCTCTTCGGCTGGCCAAACAAGCAGCTGTGTGTGGAGGTGGCTTCTTCCTACAATTCTTCAATGTGTGTCCTTTAATTTTACAATTAGTGCAGAATAATTTTTCCTCCTTCGCTGTTGTTTGGGCTGTGTTCTGAGGGATGTTTTTGGTTTTCCCATTTTTCTTGGTGCCCAAGTTGCCATCACCTTCCTTTGCTTTTGAAGTTTTATCCTGAGGGGGAATGTTGGCCGAACGTCCCTTACCTCCGATTTCCTTCTGAGATTTCTCAAATCTCTCGGCTAGGATGATGATGCTTTCTAGTCGGTCAGCTCCGTTCTGGGTTAAGAATGCTTTCATTTCATTCGACATCTTTCCTTTTAGCTGATCTATGATGATCATCTCTCGGAGCCCTTCGAAACTCTCATCAAACCTACCCAGACTTGCCCATCGTTGAACATAAGATTTCAGCCTTTCAACTAATTGCGCATAACTTTCGCCCGGTTCTTTCCTTGCGGTTTTGAATCGAACTTTGTAAGAGTCCCCGTCCACTTCGAATCGGCTCAAGAGTGCCTTTTTGAGTGTTTCGTAATCCTGTTGTTCTTCTCGAGTGAGTCTAGAGAACACGTCATACGAGGTAGACCTTAAAGCCTGCGATAGTTTCGTCGCCCATTTTTCCTGTTCTAGACCACAACTGACGCACATAAGTTCGAAACGTGATAAAAAAGCCTCGACATTGTCCGTCTGTTCATTAAATGGTTCTAGTGGAAATGACATCGCTCCGGAATTTTGGTACGAGACGTTGGAATGTTGTTCTGTCACTGGAAAACCTAGTGAGTTTGAGGGGGTGGGGGGAATCCCTCCCTCTAGTCTTCGGATCTCCAGATCAGTCTCCATTCTTTTCAACTCCAGTTGATGTTGACGTTCTCGTTCCCTATCCCTTATTTCATCTTCATGTTTCCTTTGTTCTAACTCATAAGCTTGTAGGCGTTGTTTCTCCTTTTCAGCGATTTCAGCTTGAAGTTTCTGTTGTTCTAATTCATATGATTGTAGGCGTTGCTTCTCTTTTTCAGCGATTTCAGCCTGCAACTTACTCTCCTTCTCAGCTATTTCAGCTTGAAGTTTCTGTTGTTCTAATTCATATGATTGTAGGCGTTGCTTCTCCTTTTCAGCAATTTCAGCCTGCAACTTCCTCTCCTTCTCAGCTATTTCAGCCTGCAGTTTCTCCCTCCTGTCAAATTCATCTGATACAAATTTAGCCAGCTCAGGGCCGTCTAAATTGCATAGCTTGCCTATTTCAACTGTCTGGGCACGGAACTTAGCAGCCTCGGCCATGCTCTATTTTTGTTTACCCTATCTTTTTGTAAAAAAAAATAATACTGTGCAGTTTGCTCAGGTCTGGGTAAGCCTTTCACTTCCCGGATCTGAAATTATACAGCATAACATGCACAATATTAACAAGCAAAAACTAACTAATGTCCGCTGACCCAAGTAAAATAGTTCTTATACACCACGAGAATCTGACCTAAGAAATAATTGCAACTTAAATTCTTGTCTTTCTGTCAATGCTCCTCAAGCTAAAGACAGAAGCAAAGAAGTACCCAGAATGATTGCACTCTTCCCAAAAGAACTTGAAATTTTGATAGAGATTTCCCTATGGAGAAAAATTTTTCCCAGTCGGTGATGAAATTCTCTAAGTCCAAATTCCTCTATAGAAAGACATCTTCTCGAAAGAGAAATGTTGTAGATGGTAAATTCTCACTCTATTTCCTCTGGAACACCTTTTTCTGAAATATAGACCTATTTGAAAGAGGCCCTCCTTTTTTCAGAAGAAATGATCAGTCACTTGCCATATTCTATCTATAATTGTCATTCATATCATATGGAGGTCAATCAGTACCCCACATGATGTTCATTTATCATATGTGAAGTGACAAAGTTAAAAATCTTAATTTGTTTAACAACCTCTATAATTGTCAATCATATCATATGGAAGTCAATCAGTACCCCACATGATGTCTATTCAACATATGTAAACATGACAAAGTTGGAAATCTAAATTTGTGTAACAATTTCTATAATTGTTCAAAACAAGTACAATGTCACCAATTCACACATGAATACTGTTCACATCTAGTGTCACTGATCTACCATAGTTTAGAATCCCTCGTCAGATATCTATCTATTCCCAGGGTTTATCATCTAGGATAATAGTTATCTAAACTGTCTGCTGGGTTTCAAAGTCCGGGACGGGCATCCAATATATGTCGTATATTTTGAAGGGACTGGCAATCACTAAAGTGCATGACCCATCTCTGTTAAAGGTAGCTGGGCCCCATCCTCTTCTTATATGTAAATAGATCAAGAATACGACCCTTGAAAGATTTACAGACTCGGATTTGGTTATTTGTCTAAGGGTGTGTGGTCCTCTTTTAATAGAAAAGTCATCACTAGGTTTGTCCCCTGTCTTTCCACCTGGTATTTAATGGTATAGCTCACGAACCCCCTTCTTCCATCTTAAGAAATTGTCTGAAAAGACTTTCTCAATAAGAATCAGGTGCAATATAACATGGATTTGGAACAGTTAAAGATGAAGAGTCTCCTGTTCTCTCTCTCCAACTAAGAATTTATCTTATGTGAATGTGTATCTGTTAATTAAACATTCAACAAACACAAGGGAGCATTGAGACAGGTTCCACACACAAGATAGAGATTTTCCCACAGATAGTTTGGACTGACAAATTAAGTGGAAGAGATCTTCACATTTAAACAAATTTATTGACTGTGCCAGTTTCTTTTGGCCTATTTGACATTTTCTTTGTTCTTTCATCAGCTGTTAACATTTACAGAATGAAATAGAAAAAAAAAAAACTTTCATAGGACCAAGTATAGTCAGTCAATAAATAATAACATTCATTGTGTAGTGAGATATTTTAACTACCAAAATGTGTTATAGTTAACAATTTCTACATCCAACAATAATTCAAGAAAATCATTTTCTGAGAGGGTGAAGTTTGTGGGAGTGATAAGAAAACCTGGTGTGATGAGATGTGGATAAGCCTGGGTCCATGGTCTGATGGATCCACTTCAGGTTGGGCCAGTTTAGCTTCACTGAAGACTTCTCATTCTCTGCTTAAGGCTGGAGTCATCTGCCATCACAGGTGTTGATCATCTCATTCACTCCTCTTCCCTCCTTGTTGGTTAGGTGTGGCACCAAGACATCACTGTTTAAAATTCATACAGGTATGTATAATCCTTTACAGCATGTTCATAGTGTGAACACAACATAACAAAACAAAAATGATAAGATCAGAAGAAGTATTGTTGTGTTACTTTGGGGTGGGTCAGAGATTATTACACTGGATGCAGCTTCTGTTGTCTGGTACCTGCTGTATGCATTTCCTCAGTGGACCTGTAGTTCAGTGAGTAGTGTACAGTCAGACACAGATAAGAGTGATAATGTGATGTTCCCTGAATCATGGTAATCAAGCTGACAGGCAAGATCAACACAAGTATGAGATGCATTTGTATAAATGGCATACATTTAAACATCCACATGACTCTATTTGTTCTACATTGTGTATATAATTGTTTATCTGTACTTTCCAAGGCAACTACTTCCTATTCTAAATCATTTCCTTGTTCCTGCTGTTGTGGTGTGGAGTTGTGTGGTGTGAAGTGTATTGTGTTGAGTTAACTTCTGTTGTGTGGGGTTCCATAGCTTGTACTAATTGTCCTCACATCTACATCAGTTAATATGAGTTTAACTCATCTAGTGTGCTTTTATTGTGGTTCATGTCCAACATACAGAATTTCTGATGTGTATTTGTTACAAAATGTAATCTATACAAGGTCATGACACAATATATTAGAAAAAAATTATTACTTAAAGTATTTTTCCCTAATACTCTCCTCCTCTCTGTCTACTTATACTTCTCCTACATCTTTTACCAGTGCATATCATGTCCATTCTGTTGGCGACACAGTTGGCTATAGACCAAGGTAATTATCACCCGTTAGTCTGAGCAGATTAAGTAGGTCGGCTATCACAAATGACGTTTGTGAACATAAACCTATTTTAAGCAGTGCAGTTGATGTAGTGCGTTGTCTAAATAAAATCTGACACATGAATAAACTAATTTCTATCAAATACTATTTGTTTTCAATCCGTAAAGAGAAAAGGAAGAGTATAATTCCTGTTTCATTTCTTTAGATTGCAAAATAGACAGAATTAAGTACATTTTTAAGCAAGGTAGTGTTTCGTTTGCACCAGCTGACTATCTCTGCGGAAACGTTTTCCTAGAAGTTTTTGATGAAAAGCATTTGAGTGCATTGGAAATTTCATCTTGTACATTATTCTGTGATAGATTATAGTCATATGCACATAGTGAAGTTGTTAGATGTAGTGTAGAAAGTCAGAGTTTTGCAGTTTTGAGAAATTATAAGATGTCGGTTTCGCCGGGGAAGTGGCGCCAGTATTGAAGTTGCGATCGGCAGTTTTTCACATTTTCAGAGATTTATTTTATCAAAAATACAATTCATTGGACGCACAACACTGGATACCTTTACGTTATACATCTTGGTACCACTTAGATCTGAGAATCACGCGCTTACCTCAGACTAGATCAAACTGCCCGTTGTAAAAGTTTGAAAGTTGGACAACACATAGCTTTGGCGACTGCTCGCTCGCTCTGAAGTCATAGAAGTGCGCGGTTTTATTAAAGCGGCGCCCAAGCTGGGGGACGCTATATCCACGTGATGTGTCTCTACCAGTCACATTCTATTCTGTTGACGCTAACCCTTCTATTCTTATCCTGGCATCTGTCTGTCATTAGTATCGCTTAGTGCGTTCGATGTTCTACGGTGCTGTAATTGTTTCGATAATCTCTGGGTTGCTGTGTAACGTTGACGCGCTGAAAATGATGGATAGGTGAATATGTCACATCCTCTGACACGACGTTTAAACACTCTTGAGCTGCCCTAGTCCAACATGAGACACGTCAGTCTAGATAACAACTTATCAGAATAAGTCAATGCTTGAACGGCTACACGTTGACATTATCGGCTGTTGTTGTCTTCACCCTCTATCCAGTCTGATGCATACTAAACAGGACGTACTGCTTGTTTCTTGTGCGTGTCTCCATGCTTCTCATGAATATATGTCATCAATTGAACATACGTTACGAAAGCTATGCTCGGCCTAACACTTCCAGAAGTTTCTTGAATCTGCCCTGCAGCCAATTCTTTTCTTGATCTCATTGTACAGTGGATGCTGTGCACTTATTGACTTGCTGGTAGACATGTGCTCATGTACTTTTCCAATAAGGGAGTGCATGATCGCCGACGCCATATGACATAACACATGATGATAATCATGATAATAATATATTTCAAAAATTTGTCTTATTGTTCAGTGATATTGTGTTCAGGCAATCAGGGGAAATAAGTGTAATCTACATGCTTATTGAGGCCGCCACGGGAGATAAGGATAGCTATATATTCATATAACAAATATGGTGATTATTTAATTATTAAGAATACATGTCACATTTTACTTGCCTCTTTTCTAGGAAGCTCTCCGGCAATTATGCAATCATAACAATCCCTTTATTTGCTTTTAACTATCTTAGAATAAGCTATACATGACTTTACTTTTTGTGTAATATCGTAAACAATATTAGTTTACATAGAGAGTGATAGGTCTGAACAATTATCTACCTAACTGCACATGCATTGTAGACATAATAACGATCATTTTTGGCAGGTACATGATTGTATCTTGTAAGTGAAACTAGTGAGTGTCATGAGAATGTGTCATTTTCATCCCAAGTACGTCACGCCAGTGACCATCATTGCATAGAGTGTATACGGCAAAGAATCACTAGCAATCTCCGCCACTTGGTGTTAGGGTACAATTAGAGATATTTTATCGTAGACTGTCTTGATGTTCTTATTGTTAACTGTGAGTATACACGCGATGAGCTTCCCCAGGTTCACTAGGTTACGATAAAGGTCTACATTGTTAGTCAAGACTGGTCATTGTAATTGTGAGCCCATTGCTTCAGATCTACTTACAGGTGAATGTTACCCTTATCAGCATCACATATTGGAAGACAGGTGAGAAATCAGAAACCGAGGTGGAAAAAAGATGCCATAAGGCAAACCCACTCACTTTACAAATGGCACCAATACTAATTAAACAACACATATCAGTTGATATTGAATAAGAACCATACAACGCAAACCGTCTACCAACTATAAGATATTAATACGAAACATGGGCAACGGAAGAAACGGAGAAAAGAAAAACAAAATTACTCCAATGGAAATGGGATTCCTGAGAAGAATAGTCAATGTATCTGTCAGCATCCCCAATAAGGCCTTACAGGAGTAATGAGTTAACACTAGTCTAGTAGAGAGACACCAGACAGGGAAGACACCGAGTACTATTAATAACCTCACAGGGAGACACATTTGTGTCAGACCAGAGGTCGATAGTACAGATGAGCGAGGGCTTTCCCCAAGCAATTGGGTAGCTGGTCCTTGCGAGTAACCGTGATATGCCAGGTTACTCGAACTCACTAGCCGGCGTGCTGGCAAGACCAGGCACGCAATAATAGCTACTGCACGGAGAGTAATATGCCCGTGCTTGGCCACGCAATGTGTAGCGGGTGGACAGACTGACTGGAGACGGTAGAGAGAGCAGACGTATCCTTGACCAATGCGATAGCTTTCTAGGCCATAGGCAAACATAGGGCTGTTCATTTAGATTGTGTAATGCTAGCATCATCTATCATCACGTTGATGTATTCATATTGTGTAATGATGATGAAACCTAACGCTCGTAGAGCCATTCAAATGTCGGCTCTGAATAAATTGCATTCCTTTCGCAAATGTCATGAATTTTTATTTCGTGCAGTGCGAAAGTAGCGGAGTCTTGAAAAGCTGCAGCGCACAAGTCGCTGACAGGCTAGATCTCGAATTGGTGTCAGAATGGTCAGTGAATCAACGCAAGCGGTGGATTGGTGTCAGAACACAGGGAATAAACACCAGTAGACCCCGAATTGGTGTCAGAATGGTCAGTGAATCAACGCCAGCGGCGGATTGGTGTCAGAACACAGGGAATAAACACCAGTAGACCCCGAATTGGTGTTAGAACACAGCGAGCCAACGCCAGCAGTACAATTACTGTCAGATTTCAGTGAACGTTTCTGAGCAGTCATAGCAGGCAGTTGTGGTAATATTCAACGAGCAGTTAACGCCAACATGCAAGTGGTATTATAAACCAATGAACGAACGTAGCTATCGATTGATATTACAAAATTCTGTACCAGAATTAATTCAATGCACGTTTCAACATTATTGATGTGTGATATATTGCAAAGTAATACGAATTTGTTGTGATACATGCTATAAATTAATTTTTTCCTTGTGGTGAATTATACGATCGCCATTTTGTGGAGTGTGAACCACAATTGAGTCAAATTAGATCGGTAAAGTGTGAAATTCTACCAATATTAGTTAGAAAGTGTGTTAATATACTAAAAGCAATTGAAATGTATAAAATCATCAGTGAACATTACCATCGTAACCACCGTGTACATTTCATTGCGTGTGATACAGCCATCAATGTCACCATCCTACAAAATCAGTAAATAGATTAGCAACGAACTGCAGCCTAGAACGAAGGTACGCCAGAGTCAAACAGCGGAGACAAGACGACATTGACGGCCATACGACTAATCATCTCATTTATCATCTAACAATCATTCAGACGATCATATCATTCATCATTAATACCATTTATCACTATTTAGCACATTTTCATTCATCATTCGCATGAAATATGAGATTGTATTAACAACTTGATGAAATATTAAATATTTGATAAAATATGATGAATTGTGAGCTTGTAGTTACAACTTAAGCGTGTGTCTAATTTTTGCTGCTCTACTAACTAGAAGCAGCCCGAGTGTTATCAAATCAAACCAGTGTGTAGTGTGAAAGACTGCGGTGGAACATCCCAAGTACTGTACTTTCCAACAAATTAGATGAGTATATTTTCCAAATATTTTGGTATGCTCTAACTTAATCATGCATCTTCTTTTCCAGCGAAAGATGTACATTTACTAACACATTATTGTAAACTATTCTGTGTATATTATTATATTATCACTGTGAACTAACAGTACGCCACAAAATGGCGTCACTAAATGAATGTATCCAGGCGGGCATCGCCATGGGCCACACTGGAGATAAATTAGAAAAATGGGCGGACCAAAAGTATAAAGAAGAAATAGCTCGACAGAAAGAAGAAACAGAAAGGAAAGCTGCTCTTGACAGAGATGAAAGAGCATTAGAAAGGCAACATCAAAAAGAAATGAAAGAGGTCGAGGAGGTTACCAAACAGAAACAACTAGAGTCCGATCAAGGTACCAAACAGAAACAGTTAGAGTTAGACCAAAAAAAATTAGAGTCAGATCAAATTATCAAACAAAAACAGTTAGACGTAGAACTTGCTAACAAACAAGCAGAAGAAGCCACCAAACAAAAGCAGATACAAGTAGATTCTGAAACTAGACTAAAGATGAAAGAAATGGAGGTAGATTCTAACATACAAATAGCCGCTAGCAAACAAAAGAGCCAAGAAGAACAGAACAAATTTAGTAAGTACAAAGGCCTTATCAAACCATACACTGTAGGTGATTCAATCAGCGCATGGACTGAAAATATAGAGTTCCAACTAAAAACACAGAAAATACCTTTAGAGGATTGGGCAATGATTTACATGAGGAACCTGAGTGGGGAGCCTTTAAAAGTAATAGAATCCATACCTACTGATCTTAGAAACAATTACCAGTACATACACGATAGGATAATGCAACATTTTCTTTTGGACGCTACTGGTTATCAAATTCAATTCTCACAGATTAAACCAAAAGCAACTGAAACGTTCTTAGACTACATTTCTAACGTGCAGCGCACATTTAAAAAATGGACTAAGGCGGCTAAAGTAGGTAACAGCTATGAAAAACTAGAAGAGCTAACGGTAATGGACAAAGTCGTTTCTACAGTGCCTACCCCTTTTGTTAAATTCTTACAACAGATATTGATTCCATTCAACAATTAGAGAAACGGGGGTCAGCTTATTTTTCCACTAATCGTGACATATTTAAAACTACATCATATGACAAAGAAATTACAGCGTTTGTAAATAGAGTCCCTGATAGATCCTACAAACAGAAAGACTACAGTAAGAAGGACAAACCATATCAGAAACCACCTCTATGTAATTATTGCAATCTTTTTCACCCAACTTATTCGATGTGTGATAAGAACCCCACATCTCCGTCACACCTAGAAAAAGTGATAAGTAAGCAAGAAAGCAGAAGATCATCGTTTAAACGTGCTGTAAAATGTTATTTTTGTTCAAGTTATGGCCACTATAGCAATAAATGTCTTGGGAGACAGAGAATGAAGGCAAACAACGCAGCCCTCATCGATACATCATCAGATGATGAGAGTGACATAGATCCCGAACTTGTCAATGTATTGCCAACGAATGAATGTCAGAATGTATCATCAGTAACCGATATTTTAGACTTTAAGACGCGTAAAGTATGCCACCAGTTTCATGCGGAGGGGAGATTGAAATGTGGACACGTAATATCATGTTCAAATGAAGAAGCTAATGCAGTATGCGCCTCCAGAGGTAACCTTAAGTTCTACGATGCACGGGTCAATGGTAAACCATGCCAATGCTTAGTTGATAGCGGCAACACTATACTGGGGTTAAGGAGAGAACTTGCTAGAACAGAAGATTATACGGGTGAATTTGTCAAATGCCGTACTTTCTCGGGCACCATCGAGAAATATCCACTGGCAAAAGCGCATATCAATACCCCGTTCCTTACCGGCACATTTACATGCGCTATCCTCCAAGATCCTTGTACAGATCTTATTTTAGGATGTCTTGATGCATTGAAAGAATGTACAGACGACAACATAAAAACCTGGAATGAAACACACATGGTCAACGCTGTAACTAAGTCAGATACAGAAATAAGTTATACTGACTTACAAATTGAAACATTACAGCTACTAACACCAAGTGGTGCAGATACCAACAATACTCGCCAAAAGTTGAGCGAGGCACAAAGCACCGACCAAACACTCACACCGTATTTTAACTTGTTGTGTGAGCGAAAGAAAGATTCTAAAAATTCTTCCTGGTACTTTAAAAAGGTTAACGGAATTCTCATGCGTTATTACACATATAATAACCATGAAATTCAGCAGATGGTGTTACCTGTAACATACCGACAAAAGGTGCTAAGAATCGCACATTCACCACCGTTTGCTGAACATTTGGGCTATCATAAAACGCGAGCCAGAATTCTATCACAATTTTACTGGCCGAAATTCTGTTCGGACATAAAATCTTTCTGTCGCTCTTGTACTGTGTGTCAACATCATGTACGAAAGAAAAAGCATGTAAACACCGAAGTGCAACGGTCAGTGATAGCATCTAGACCACTTGAGAGTATAGCGGTCGATATTACTGGACCCCTAACGCAGGTGTCGAGTAATGGAAACCATAACTATCCAAACAAGGGTACTAAAACGATTCACCTTAAACCAAACCAAAAGGTTGTGATTCAACTAACTGATAAACATAACATGGTACTAACATGTTGCCAAGGGCCTCTCAACGTTGAACTCAAAATATCAGATGCGGATCATGAAATATCGATAAAAGAACCCTTAGAGATATTTCATATCAACATCCTGAAACCATACGTTTTATAACAAGTACAACAGACAGACGAACAGATTGCACCAACACCAAGCAATGAGGCGACAGACATACATAACTCAACTTCACTAGGTAGGGCGACACACAACACACAACGCAAACACACTTAGCCAGACAACAGCACACACAACTAGTAGCACAACAGTATTGGACGAGATGGAACTACCAGTTCCTTCAGTAAACGCAACTGCGACGAATATCTCGACATATAGAAATAACATATGCAGTCAGACGAAAGACGGGACAAAACACCTACTGAAACGTCGACAAGTCTTCGACAGGTTGAAATTGTTTGGACTCACAGCGAAGCCGTCCAAAGTAGAGTTGGGCATGGAACAAATTGACTTCCTGGGTCATACCATCTGCAGGGGCCAATGGAAAACTGATAACAGAATCGTCACTAAGATTCTGAATTTGACAATGCCAACGACCAAAAAACAGGTCCAAAGTTTACTGGGTATGGTAAACCACTATACTAAATTCATTTCAAACCTGGGGGAAATCACCAGTGTTTTTTCTAGCATCTTAAAAGCTTCGGCTAAGTTATCTGTAAAAGATGCACGATTAATTAGTGCGTTATCGAAATTGAAATATTTTTTCAGCGTTCCACCTATCCTTCGTATGCTTAATCCAAAACTCACTTATTTCTTACGCACAGATGCGAGTGCCATATCCATATCTGGAATACTAGAACAGTTCTACGACGGGACGTTCCACCCCCCAAGGTACATAAGTCGCAAGATCACTCCTGCTGAAGGAAGATACTCAGCATCAGAATTGGAGGGCCTTAGTTTGATCTATTGCGTGAGAAAGTTTCACCGATTTTTGGCAGGAGCACAGTTTGTAATCCAATCCGATAACTCTCCATTGTCTGTAATGCAATCTGGACATCCTACCAACAATAGAATTTACAGGTGGGCTTTGATTCTCCAAAATTACACATTTACTATCCAGCATTTAAAAGGGAGATTAAATACGATTGCAGACATTTTGAGTCGTCCTTCATCCATTCAAATACCTGAGTTGCAGGAAGGAATCGACCATACACCACCAGAAACCGTGACACTGTAATGTTAGATAACCAAGTGCCATGTGTGGTGATTAAGACATATCGTAAGTGCGTTACCATCGCCAGATATATAACTTGTGTGAATAGAACAGTGCTATCAAAAGTGTAACGAACAGACGCAAAATTAACATGCGCTGACACACACATAAGTTAGATTATGGGAACTAACGCCAAGAGGACAGCGAACCCAGCTTAGACCCCGAATCTAGAATATATTGAACCAACGCTTAGACCCGAATAACATTCCAGGGTTAGCGATGAACCTACATAATGTGGTAGGCAACCATTTTAATACACTATCCTTCAAGGAGAGCATAAAAGACTTTGGCGGAATGAACTATGTTAGAATAGTCTACAAAGAGAATTGCTCCATCTTCACAACGCAGAGGAGGACGTCAACTTAGTGTAATTAGATATAGAAATGTAACTGTGATATATGTACATTATTATTTTATTTACAGTATCTATAACTTCATTTTCTATTATTTATTCTATTGCAAATTGTGTAAACGCATATATAACTTTATTTTCTTATTTGCGTAGTTAGAAATCACCATCATTTAATTAATAACCCATTTATTAGAACATCATTTATAGAAATACAATTGTTAGATATTATATTAGTTTATTACCATATAATTATAATCATTTATACATCCATTTATTTAAAATATCATTTCAAAACTAACACCAATCATCTAGGAATTAATATTATCTTTTTTACAAATAACATTTAAGGTAATTAACCCATTTTTCTTAAATGAAAGTAGTAGTAAATTATTTCCCTTGAAGGTAATTTAGGTCAGCACACCAAATTATGGAAGTTACATAACAGGATCGGTAACAAACCATCCTTATAACTATGTATAATTTTTGTACAGACATGACGCGTGCAAACAAAACGCATAGTCATTTGGCGTGATCACTGTTAAAATTTCAGCCAATCGTTTATTGTATATATAAACTAGCTGACCCGGCCCGGCTTCGCCCAGTCCCTGGTGGGGAGCATCTCATTTAATTCATATAAGTAGTCATATAAGTTCTCGTTCCCGTTACCGACTATCTGTCTGTCTGTCTGTGTCTTCTGTCTCTCTGTTTTTCTATCTATCTATCTATGTCTGTCTGTCTGTCTGTCTGTCTGTCTGTCTGTCTAATAGACCCATCCCTCTGTCTCTCCCTCCGTCTATCCCTCCCTCCCTTCCTCCCTGTCTGTTTGTCTATCTATCTATCTATCTATCTATCTATCTATCTATCTATCTATCTATCTATCTATCTATCTATCTATCTATCTATCTATCTATCTATCTATCTATCTATCTACTTATTTATCTATATATCTATCTATCTATCTATCTGTCTGTCTGTCTGTCTGTCTGTCTGTCTGTCTATCTGCCTGACCCGGCCCGGGTTCGCCCAGTCCCTGGTGTGGAGAATCTCATTTAATTCTGAGTAGGTAAGAATCCGCTCTGCCTTCAAAATGTTGACGTGAAGATTTTCTTCCTGCAGCTGCTTCTGTATTTGTTGATCAGTAAGCTCCATTTTTAGCCGCTTGACCACCCATCTGACTGTGTTTGAATCAGTGTTTCTGATTCTGGTGTCTTGGTCCTCCTTCCTCTCACATGTTTTTGTGTTCGTCTGTGGGTAGTCGTCGCTCTTCTTATTGGCAGTTTCATTGACTGTAGGTTCAGATACTTTATTACAACTTGCATGCAGACTCTCCAAAGGCAGGTTCGTCTTCTTGATAGTCTGGTCGGTTTTCTCACTATGCATCTTGGAAGCTGTTTGTTTCTTTGTGCTATTACGACGTGCCATTTTCCTCCCGTATCAGGCTGCTTGAAATGTGTAAGGCGTCTTGGCTTGATAGCGCTGAGAAGTGCTGTCAAGCGAATCGTGTCGATATGATGGCGGAAAACACTAAAAATGCGATGATATTGTTCAACATCTTTTAGATAACTTCTTAAGTATAGAAAGATGAGTTACAATGTTATGCATTATGCATTGCTTTTATGTAAATTTTGAAAATGCCTTAAAGATTGTATCATTATTTATTATAACTCATCTGCCGGTAAATAACTATAGACAAAGAGTTTATAAATCTTTGAAAACGATACAACAATATGACTATAAGTTATACAACAATGTTATTAAAAGTTATGCCCCTTGAAAGAACTTTTTCTAGAGTTAAGTCCCTTCGCTATATATAAATTTTAATGAAAAATGAAAAATGAAATAATACTGAGTAAGCAGGCGATTTCACACTAAAAAAATATCACAGTTGGCAGCTCTGGAATGAAAGGAAGACGTGTAGAAAATTTCATCTCAATCGGATGGGCCGTTAGCGAAAAAATAAAGGACATACATATTTACATACACTTTGTTTTATATATATACTAGCTGACCCGGCCCGGCTTCGCCCAGTCCCTGGTGGGGAGCATCTCATTTAATTCATATAAGTAGTCATATAAGTTCTCGTTCCCGTTACCGACTATCTGTCTGTCTGTCTGTCTGTCTGTGTCTGTCTGTCTCTCTGTTTGTCTATCTATCTATCTATCTCTGTCTGTCTGTCTGTCTGTCTGTCTGTCTGTCTGTCTGTCTGTCTGTCTGTCTGTCTAATAGACCCATCGCTCTGTCTCTCCCTCCGTCTATCCCTCCCTCCCTTCCTCCCTGTCTGTTTGTCTATCTATCTATCTATCTATCTATCTATCTATCTATCTATCTATCTATCTATCTATCTATCTATCTATCTATCTATCTATCTATCTATCTATCTATCTACCTATGTATCTATCTATCTATCTATCTATCTATCTATCTATCTATCTATCTATCTATCTATCTATCTATCTATCTATCTATCTATCTGTCTGTCTGTCTGTCTGTCTGTCTCTCTGTCTGTCTGTCTGTCTGCCTGACCCGGCCCGGGTTCGCCCAGTCCCTGGTGTGGAGCATCTCATTTAATTCTGAGTAGGTAAGAATCCGCTCTGCCTTCAAAATGTTGACGTGAAGATTTTCTTCCTGCAGCTGCTTCTGTATTTGTTGATCAGTAAGCTCCATTTTTAGCCGCTTGACCACCCATCTGACTGTGTTTGAATCAGTGTTTCTGATTCTGGTGTCTTGGTCCTCCTTCCTCTCACAAGTTTTTGTGTTCGTCTGTGGGTAGTCGTCGCTCTTCTTATTGGTAGTTTCATTGACTGTAGGTTCAGATACTTTATTACAACTTGCATGCAGACTCTCAAAAGGCAGGTTCGTCTTCTTGATAGTCTGGTCGGTTTTCTCACTATGCATCTTGGAAGCTGCTTGTTTCTTTGTGCTATTACGACGTGCCATTTTCCCCCCGTATCAGGCTGCTTGAAATGTGTTAGGCGTCTTGGCTTGATAGCGCTGAGAAGTGCTGTCAAGCGAATCGTGTCGATATGATGGCGGAAAACACTAAAGATGCGATGATATTGTTCAACATCTTTTAGATAACTTCTTAAGTATAGAAAGATGAGTTACAATGTTATGCATTATGCATTATTTTTATGTAAACTTTGAAAATGCCTTAAAGATTGTATCATTATTTATTATGACTCATATGCCGGTAAATAACTATAGACAAAGAGTTTATAAATCTTTGAAAACGATACAACAATATGACTATAAGTTATACAACAATGTTATTAAAAGTTATGCCCCTTGAAATAACTTTTTCTAGAGTTAAATCCCTTCGCTATATATAAATTTTAATGAAAAATGAAAAATGAAATAATACTGAGTAAGCAGGCGATTTCACACTAAACAAATATCACAGTTGGCAGCTCTGGAATGAAAGGAAGACGTGTAGAAAATTTCATCTCAATCGGATGGGCAGTTAGCGAAAAAATAAAGGACATACATATTTACATACACTTTGTTTTATATATATAGATAGATTGTTTATGTATGTAATACTATGAAACATATTTTAATGACGAGAGAATGATTGAGTGAAAGAATAGTATGAAAGGGTATGAAAGATGAATGAATGAAGAGAAAATGCGAGGAGAGAATGCGAAAACTTAGTAAACATTGGAAGAAAGAGAGCGAGAGAGAAAGACAGCGGAAGAATTTTTTTCCACCGCTGGAAAAGTCTTATTTGACTTGTCTGTGTCATCGGTGTTTCCAATGTGTTGTCGAGGTTTTTATATGTGTTACAGCCACACTTTAACAGAGTAGATAGATGTCATATATTTTTGAAGGGAGTGGGAGATCACTGTAGTGCATGCCCCATCTCTAACAAAAGAATTAGAGCCCCATCCTCTTCTATCTTCAATAACCCCAGAATATGAACCTTGAGTTATCTGCAGGCCTCGTTCTATTAAGTATGTCTAGGAGATATAGATTATGGCCCTGGTGAGAATGGTAATTACTAACTGGGAATCTGCCCCTTCTCCAATGATTCTGATAGCTCTGGAGCCCCCTTATTGGTTATCAAATCTGAGGAAAGTCTGGAGAATTTTCTCAGCCTGATTTAGATGAAGAAAACATGGATGTTGAGCAGTTGATAGATCTAGAGTCTTTTTATTTCCCCATTCAGTAAGTCATTATGAGTTACTTTATCTTTAAACAATCAAACACATAAACAATCACATCAGATTCTGACAACATGATGTACAAAGAAGTTGTTGACACATATAGGTTGGAACTGACAAATTAACAGAAGGTCAATTCATGTTAATCATTTATTGACTGGCCTGAGCCTTCTGGTCTGTACATACATCTCTATTGTGATTTACACAAGATAATAGAAAAGTTGCACATTGGACCATTGTCCCAGAACATCAATCAAGCATCAATATATGAGATGTCAACAAGTGTGAAACATAGTAAACATTTTGATGTTGTACATATTAAGTGTGATGGTGATTCATCAAGTATCTATCAGTTTTCCTGAAATTGGGTGTGGTGTCTACCAATTTAGAAAGGTAACCTGGTGACTGGAAGATTAGGTAAGCCAGGGTCCATTGACTGATGGATCCACTTCAGGTCTGCCCGTATAGCTCCTCTGAAGGCCTCCCCATACTCTGCTCATAGCTAAGTCATCCTCCATCTCACTTGTGGTTCATCTCTTTCTCTCGGCTTCCCTCTCTCAGGTCTGATTTAGGTGGTTAGTTTGCTGATGTGTTGGGTGGTTGTTGGTATGTAGCCACCAAGATCACTGATGAATATTCGCATAAATATGTACATTCCTACCAATACAATCGTTTAAAAGTAGGTAAAAGAACCTAAATTCCTGAAGTAGGAACTAGTTCCCCTCCCCTCCTTTTCTCTCTAAGCTAGTGTTGGGTTAATTTGGGGGTGGTCAGAGTTTATCACACGGTGTACGGCTTGTATCAACTTGTTCCTGCTGTATGTAAGTTCTCATTTGACCTGGGGTCAGTGAACGTGTACAGTAAGACATTGACAAGAGTGAGAATATGTCAAGATGCATGTAAATAAATGACATACATTTATAACATTTCTTCCACTAAATGGTGTTTATCGCGTGTATAAATAATTCTCTGTGTTTTCCCAATTAACTTCTTCTTCTTCTTGTGTCTAATAACTCTCTCCCATTATCTGTTGTTGAGTGTTGTGTTGTGTGGTGATGAGTGGTGTTGAGTTTTAAGTTATGTTGAGTAATGAGTTAAGTTCACTGCGCGTGATGGTGTTCCGCGAAGCACAACTTTCTCATGTAAAGCAATTCATGTGTGCCCTTATCTAATTAAATTTGACATAAATATAAATATTTATTCCGCCAAACCCTATTAATTCAATAGATGAAGGAGAAAGGAAAGATTGATTTCTCTTTCAGCTTTCTAAATTGTAAATAGGCATAGATAAGTCTGTTTTAGAACAAGGCACTTATTCTAGTACACGAACTGTCATTTCAGCTGTAGATAGTGATAGCATCTTTTATCAGTGTTTCTGGTGAAATGCACAAGATTGCTTTAGAATCATCACTTCTCACAGTTGTTTAGAATAGAGTGTAGTAGTATAATGCACTTCTTAAAGTTAATAATTATCTCTAAGAGTATCAGAGATTGCAGTTTCATCTAAGAGAATATTAGAGAGTCATTTTGCCCGGGAATGGCTCTGCGTCGTCGTTAGAACCCACAGTCGAGCATTTTTACATTTCAGAGGTTTTAATTAATAATAATACATTTCAATTGACATCACAAACACTGGATACCGTTCTTTTGACACTTGATACATCGGGTTATCAGTTTAATCTAAGGCCTAACAAGCTCACCCGAAATTCAGACATTCTGCCTTGTCCATTGAAAATTTTGGTCACACAATCTTCTCACATCTGTTCAGGAGGCGGGTTTCAGAAAAGAGTGCGGGCTTATTAACATTTCTGATGAAATAGTAACATATGCTAATTATGCTTTGGCGCGAAGCGGTCACATGTCCCTTTTCGTCCAATGGTCTTCCGAGCTTTGTCTGATGCAATCTTTCTAAGAATCCACGTCATTTGTCACTTGTTCAGTTCCAGTTTCGATGTTAAGTTTTAAGTCCTAGTCTCCGTTTGTGGTTGTGAAGTCAATTTCCTTTAATGTTGTTTCCTCTTTTTGCGGCAGTTGTTGGTAAATGAATAATGTTGGTTGCGTTATGCCACATGGCCCCACTCCAGATTGTTCTATGGTATGGAACTATGTTTCCAACATTTTCAGTTATCAAGCTGTTCCCATTTTTCCTCCCCTGTATTCTCTTCTGCATCTGATTGACCTGGTTCATCAGGCACTGGGTGTCGACTCAGGAAGTCCGCTCCCACATTCATTTTCCCAGGAACATACTCAACCTGGAACGAGTAAGGTTGAAGAAGCAGCGACCACTTCATAAGTCGGGCATTCAGAGTCTTAGATGCTGCGAGAAACATGAGTGGTTGATGGTCACATTGCACTGTGAAATGTTTGCCATATAGGTATGCTTGAAATTTCTGTACACTCCATACGAGCGCAAGACATTCTCTCTCGATAGTACTGTAATTTCTCTCTGCTGCATTCAATTTCCTGCTAGCATAGGCTACAGGGAATAGCTCTGATGGTACATCTCCCTTTCTCTGCAACAGCGTTGCCCCAATTCCTATGTTACTGGCATCGGTGCGCAGCACAAATGGTTGGTCGAGGTCTGGTAGATGTAAGACTGGATGAGCAGTTAATGCCTGCTTTAGTGCTGTGAAAGCTCTCTCACAGTCAGCTGACCAAGTGACTTTCTCTGGTTTCCCCTTTTTGGTAAGATCCGTTAAAGGTGCGGACAGAGTATTAGAGTCCTTGATGTATTGTTGACAGAATCCACATAAGGATACAAATGATCTTACATCCTTCTTTGTTTTTGGACGAGGTGCTCTCTGGAGTTTGTCCACATTTCCCTCTTGTGGAGTTATCAGTCCATGAGATATCTTATGACCTAGAAAGTCCAATTCTTGGAATCCTATCTGACACTTCCTTAGTCTAGCCGTCAATCCAGTTTCTCTGAGGCGCCTGAATAAAAGATGCAGTGTTTCTACATGCTCTTCAAATGTTTCAGTGGCGATCAGGATGTCATCCATGAAGTGACTGATGTCTGGATGCTGTAGTGGGTCAAGTAATTTTCTCATCATACGTGTAAAGACGCTGGGAGCATTACTTAATCCGAATGGAAGAACGTTGAACTCATAGTGTCCTCCAGGCGTGCTGAAAGCTAACCATGGTCTAACTTCCGGTTTTACAGGAATCTGGTAATATCCCTTACTGAGATCAATCCTAGTAAAGTACTTAGCTCGGTTGAGTGCTGTGAAGAGTTTATTCTGATCAGGCAGAGGTTCTGCTTGGAATTCAGTTATAGCATTGAGCTGTCGATAATCGATGCACAATCTATGTTCTCCACTTGGCTTTCTTAATAAGACGACGCTGGCACCGTAAGGTGATTCAGATGGTGAGATTATTCCTGCGGTGAGCAGCTGTTGTATTTCTTCCTCTAAAGTCTTTTGCTTTGCATAAGGAACTGGGTAAGTCTTGACTCGCACAGGCACTGTGTCATTCAACTTCATGTAAAATTCCCCCAAATCAGTTCTTCCGGGCTTATCAGTAAGTACTTCTGCATATTTTGCCATAAGTTCCCTAATCTGCTTTTGCTGATCCTTTGTTAAGTTGGGATTGATTTCCACATCCTTGAAGGTCTCTTTGGCTTGCAGTTGGCACTCGACTCCCATTGTTGATCCTTCTTCGACTTCAGTAGCCACACTCATGGCCATCAGATGTGCAGGTTCGGTGGTTGAGGGTCTTTCATGATATTTCTTCAAGAGGTTTATGTGAAATACTTTCATCTTGTCTTTGACTGAAATTCTGTAGTTGGTACGTGAGATCTTCTCCGTCACTACATAAGGTCCTCTCCATCCTATTTGCAGCTTATTCTGACTGGTTGGAAGCAGCAACATCACCTTCTCTCCTACCTCTAACTCTCTATCCTTTGCCTTGCGGTTGAAGTTACGAGTAATTCTTCGTCTGGCTTGACGTAGATTGACATTCGCTTGTTTCCAACTGTGTTGTAAACGATTTTTCAACTCGGCAACATATGTAGATGCAGTCACGACTGTATCATCTGTAGTATTATCAGTCCACGTTCGCAGTAACGCCTCAAGTGGTCCCTTGATCGGTCGTCCAAACAACAGTGTGGCTGGAGCAAAACCTGTTGAGTGATGGGGTACTTCCCTGTAAGCGAATAAAGCTGCGGGTAAATACAAGTCCCAATCCTCTGTCTTCTCCTGGGCAATTTTGCGCAGGATACTAATCAATGTCCCGTTCCACCTTTCCACAAGTCCATTTGACTGAGGGTGATATGGTGAACTGAAGATATGGCGTGCATGAAAAAGTCTGAAGGTCTCTTCCATGAGCTTACCACGACACTGTGAACCGTTGTCCGTCAAGATCCTTTGTGGGAATCCTAGACGTGTGAATATTCCTAATAATGCATCAGCGACGTGTTTGGAGTCACAGCTGGGCATAGGAACTGCTTCGGCCCACATAATTGTTGTGTCCACAAGCGTTAATATGAATCGGTTTCGCCTCTTCGTTGCTGAGAGAGGTCCGATGATGTCTACAGCCACTTTCTCAAATGGAATTCCAGTGATTGGCGATTCACCCAACATTGCCGGTGGTGTTCGGTGTTTTGGTGATACTTTCTGACACTGTGGGCATGATTTTACAAACCGTTGTATGTCTGAATTCATCCCTGGCCAAAAGTAGTGAGTGGTAATCCGCTGTGTAGTAGCGTTGATACCCATGTGCCCACTGAATGGTAGACTATGTCCCATCTCTAAGATCTGAGTCCTGTATTGAGTTGGTACAACAAGTTGATTAAACTCTTGTCCAGCTCGTCCTGCTTTTCTGTAAAGAAGTGCTGACTTCATGAACAGATCACCTTTACGTAGAGGTAAATGTGATTTTGGCAGTTTTCTGAAGCAGGGTTCCAAGGTGCTGTCGGCTTCTTGTGCCCTCTTCAGTTCCTCCGTTCGAGGGATTGGCGTAGTTATTTCTGGAGTTTTTGTTGCCTGGGATCGAGTGGTCATGATCGCCATCGCCACAGGTTGAACAGGTTCTCCTAGAACGATAAATCTACGGCCGAGGATTACAGGATATATCGGATCGTCCAAGATTGCTGCCTTGATCGTCCCAGTGACATACCGCGAGGCTATGTTCACTTTTGCCACTGGAAGAGACATATTTGTTGAACTCTTCAGTGGTCCCTGTAATTCCACTATTTCCTCTGTCACCTGTTCGGGGTGAACTAAGGATGATGAAACAACACAGTCATATGATAATCCAGTATCATATAAACAGGTCGTTTTGAATCCATTTAGCAAGATGGATTCTACAACCGGAATACGAGATGATGTGTCTTGATGAGGTGTCTGTTTGGACGTTTCACCAGTGCTCACTTTTTTCTCTTTTCGGTTGGCCAAACATGCCGCTGTGTGTGGAGGTGGCTTCTTCCTGCAATTCTGAAATGTGTGACCTCTAATTTTGCAATGGGTACAGAATGGTTTGTCCTCCCTCGGCGCTGTTTGGACTGAATGTTGAGTGTTTTTCTGGGATTTCCCCTTTTTCCCGGTGGCTACAGTGTTTTCACCCTCTTTTGGCTGTGGAGTTTTGTTTTGAGAGGGGGTGTTGTTCAAACGTCCCCTTCCTCCCATCTCCTTCTGAGATTTCTCAAATCTCTCTGCCAGGATGATTATAGTTTCCAGGCGGTCAGCCCCGTTTTGGGTTATAAATGCCTTCATTTCGTTCTGCATTTTCCTCCTGATCTGATCAATGATAATCATTTCACGGAGTCCTTCATAATTTTCCTCAAATCCTCCCAAGCAAGTCCATCTTTGTATGTATGACTTCAGTCTTTCGACTAGTTGTGCGTAACTCTCACCCGGTTCCTTCCTTGCGGCTTTGAACCTGAGTTTATAAGATTCGGCGTCCACTTCGAATCGGCTCAAGAGTGCCGTCTTAAGTGTTGTGTAGTTCTGTTGTTCCTCTCTAGTGAGTCTTGAGAACACCTCATACGCCGTGGATCTTAAGGCCTGCGCTACCTTCGTCGCCCATCTACTTTCTTCAAGCCCACAGCTGACAGCCATTGCCTCGAAGCGTGATAAAAATCCTTCGATGTGGTCAGTCTGTTCATTAAAGGGTTCCAGAGGAAATGACATAGCTCCTGAATTAAGTTGAGAGACGTGAGGTGGTTCTGTCACTGGCGATCCTGATGAGGTTGAGGGTGTAGGACCACTCCCTTTCTCTATTCTCCGGATCTCCACTTCAATCTCCATTCTCCTCAACTCCAGTTGGTGTTGACGCTCTCTCTCCTTATCTTCCATTTCAGCCTGTAGTCGTTTCTCTTTCTCCTCCAATTCTGCTTGAAATCGTTTCTCTTTCTCCTCCAATTCTGCTTGAAACTGTTTTTCCCTCTCAGCCAATTCAGCCTGAAGCTGTTTTTCTTTCTCAGCCAATTCAACCTGAAGCTGTTTTTCTTTGAGAGCCAGTTCAGCCTGCAGCTGTTTTTCTTTCTCAGCCAATTCAGCCTGAAGCTGTTTTTCTTTGAGAGCCAATTCAGCCTGCAGTCTTTCTCTTTTGTCGAATGCATCTGAAACATAGTTAGCTAGCTCAAGGCCATCTAACCCGCATTCTCTACCTGTTTCTGTTATTTGGGCTCTAAACTTTGCAGTTTCCGCCATGTCTATAATTTATTGCTTTGTTCTGTCAAAAATATAACTGCAGTTAGTCTGATCCGCGTAAGCTTGTCAGTCCATGATCTGCAAATATACAACAGAGCATGTGCAATATTAAAAACACCCTATGTTATGTCTGACTGTCAATGCTGGAAAAGCCAAAGGCAACAGGCACTGAAATAACCTGATTTAATTCATAGTAAAGAAAAGAATCTGAAATTAGACAGAGTTTTCCCAACGGATAAGATTTTCCGGTGGTTGATGAAATGCTGTTAAGTTCAGACTCCACAGTAAAAGAACACCTTCTCTGGAAGAGAAGTAGTGTTGGTAGATTAGATACACACTATATATTTCTCCTGGCGCACTCCTCTCTGAAGTATAAGCCTATTTGAACATGGCCCCCTTCTCCAGGAGTAAAATCAGTCACCTACTCTTATTTATCTATAAATGCCATTCATATCATGTGGCTGTCAATCAATACCCCACATGGTATCTGTTAAACATTCTAGAAAATGACAATGTTCAAAATCCAAAGATAATTGTGTTCATGTATTTTTATATAATTGTTTAAAGGTTAATATATGGGAACCATCCAGGACGTAGCCGACAATATGTCATATATTTTTGAAGGGAGTGGGAGATCACTGTAGTGCATGCCCCATCTCTAACAAAAGAATTAGAGCCCCATCCTCTTCTATCTTCAATAACCCCAGAATATGAACCTTGAGTTATCTGCAGGCCTCGTTCTATTAAGTATGTCTAGGAGATATAGATTATGGCCCTGGTGAGAATGGTAATTACTAACTGGGAATCTGCCCCTTCTCCAATGATTCTGATAGCTCTGGAGCCCCCTTATTGGTTATCAAATCTGAGGAAAGTCTGGAGAATTTTCTCAGCCTGATTTAGATGAAGAAAACATGGATGTTGAGCAGTTGATAGATCTAGAGTCTTTTTATTTCCCCATTCAGTAAGTCATTATGAGTTACTTTATCTTTAAACAATCAAACACATAAACAATCACATCAGATTCTGACAACATGATGTACAAAGAAGTTGTTGACACATATAGGTTGGAACTGACAAATTAACAGAAGGTCAATTCATGTTAATCATTTATTGACTGGCCTGAGCCTTCTGGTCTGTACATACATCTCTATTGTGATTTACACAAGATAATAGAAAAGTTGCACATTGGACCATTGTCCCAGAACATCAATCAAGCATCAATATATGAGATGTCAACAAGTGTGAAACATAGTAAACATTTTGATGTTGTACATATTAAGTGTGATGGTGATTCATCAAGTATCTATCAGTTTTCCTGAAATTGGGTGTGGTGTCTACCAATTTAGAAAGGTAACCTGGTGACTGGAAGATTAGGTAAGCCAGGGTCCATTGACTGATGGATCCACTTCAGGTCTGCCCGTATAGCTCCTCTGAAGGCCTCCCCATACTCTGCTCATAGCTAAGTCATCCTCCATCTCACTTGTGGTTCATCTCTTTCTCTCGGCTTCCCTCTCTCAGGTCTGATTTAGGTGGTTAGTTTGCTGATGTGTTGGGTGGTTGTTGGTATGTAGCCACCAAGATCACTGATGAATATTCGCATAAATATGTACATTCCTACCAATACAATCCTTTAAAAGTAGGTAAAAGAACCTAAATTCCTGAAGTAGGAACTAGTTCCCCTCCCCTCCTTTTCTCTCTAAGCTAGTGTTGGGTTAATTTGGGGGTGGTCAGAGTTTATCACACGGTGTACGCCTTGTATCAACTTGTTCCTGCTGTATGTAAGTTCTCATTTGACCTGGGGTCAGTGAACGTGTACAGTAAGACATTGACAAGAGTGAGAATATGTCAAGATGCATGTAAATAAATGACATACATTTATAACATTTCTTCCACTAAATGGTGTTTATCGCGTGTATAAATAATTCTCTGTGTTTTCCCAATTAACTTCTTCTTCTTCTTGTGTCTAATAACTCTCTCCCATTATCTGTTGTTGTGATGTTGAGTGTTGTGTTGTGTGGTGATGAGTGGTGTTGAGTTTTAAGTTATGTTGAGTAATGAGTTAAGTTCACTGCGCGTGATGGTGTTCCGCGAAGCACAACTTTCTCATGTAAAGCAATTCATGTGTGCCCTTATCTAATTAAATTTGACATAAATATAAATATTTATTCCGCCAAACCCTATTAATTCAATAGATGAAGGAGAAAGGAAAGATTGATTTCTCTTTCAGCTTTCTAAATTGTAAATAGGCATAGATAAGTCTGTTTTAGAACAAGGCACTTATTCTAGTACACGAACTGTCATTTCAGCTGTAGATAGTGATAGCATCTTTTATCAGTGTTTCTGGTGAAATGCACAAGATTGCTTTAGAATCATCACTTCTCACAGTTGTTTAGAATAGAGTGTAGTAGTATAATGCACTTCTTAAAGTTAATAATTATCTCTAAGAGTATCAGAGATTGCAGTTTCATCTAAGAGAATATTAGAGAGTCATTTTGCCCGGGAATGGCTCTGCGTCGTCGTTAGAACCCACAGTCGAGCATTTTTACATTTCAGAGGTTTTAATTAATAATAATACATTTCAATTGACATCACAAACACTGGATACCGTTCTTTTGACACTTGATACATCGGGTTATCAGTTTAATCTAAGGCCTAACAAGCTCACCCGAAATTCAGACATTCTGCCTTGTCCATTGAAAATTTTGGTCACACAATCTTCTCACATCTGTTCAGGAGGCGGGTTTCAGAAAAGAGTGCGGGCTTATTAACATTTCTGATGAAATAGTAACATATGCTAATTATGCTTTGGCGCGAAGCGGTCACATGTCCCTTTTCGTCCAATGGTCTTCCGAGCTTTGTCTGATGCAATCTTTCTAAGAATCCACGTCATTTGTCACTTGTTCAGTTCCAGTTTCGATGTTAAGTTTTAAGTCCTAGTCTCCGTTTGTGGTTGTGAAGTCAATTTCCTTTAATGTTGTTTCCTCTTTTTGCGGCAGTTGTTGGTAAATGAATAATGTTGGTTGCGTTATGCCACAATAGAGAACGTACTTTGAGCTTCAGAAAACGGAGTTGTGGTCAAAAAAAATATACGTATAAAAATATATATATCAAATAAAAATAACGAACGTTTGTAACCACAATAAACCGATTTGCGGCGCTCGAAGGAACACACACATTTAGTACACTAACGCATACACATGTTAGAGAGTTAAGTACACTTTAGTTGATTAGAAAACACGCAAACAAACAGGAAAACGAACACATAAAAGTTACACACACCAATCAGTTCAAAGAACAATAACTCTAAATTCAGGGGACACAATGAAATAATCAGAAACCTAAATGTAACAATGAATATAGCTCTTTCACATGCGGAAGCAAGAAGGTGAACAGTAGAGCTATGTGTATAGAGTTGGAGGGGATATTGATGGGAACATGAACTCTTGGTGCTCATGTGTTGTACTCATAATAGAGTCAACTAGTGTGTGTGTTGTCATTTCGGGCAATAGGAGGAACAGGTCAAGACGGAAGTCAATAGGTGGAAGTCAAAAGACATAGGGTCAAACGACAGAAGCCAGGACGTAAGTCATAAGACAACGGTTTGCGGTTCACTACCAATCCCTAAGATATCTATAGAACCAACTATACTGAAACATAGGCTACTGAATTAGCCAAGTGAAAAGATAGAACACTGTGAATGAAGGTAGAAGATATTGTTCTATCCCCAAACTAGAAAGTTCTATACTTATTGGAGATCTGACAAAATTGGGACAACCAATTTTTCTTTTGTGACCAGAAGTGTTACAAACATGAGAAAAAGGGAAGTAACACTTCGCGGAGAGGAGGGGACCCTGTCAGCATCCCCAATAAGGCCTTACAGGAGTAATGAGTTAACACTAGTCTAGTAGAGATACACCAGACAGGGAAGACACCGAGTACTATTAATAACCTCACAGGGAGACACATTTGTATCAGACCAGAGGTCGATAGTACAGATGAGCGAGGGCTTTCCCCAAGCAATTGGGTAGCTGGTCCTTGCGAGTAACCGTGATATGCCAGGTTACTCGAACTCACTAGCCGGCGTGCTGGCAAGACCAAGCACGCAATAATAGCTACTGCACGGAGAGTAAAGTGCCCGTGCTTGTCCACGCAATGTGTAGCGGGTGGACAGACTGACTGGAGACGGTAGAGAGAGCAGACGTATCCTTGACCAATGCGATAGCTTTCTAGGCCATAGGCAAACATAGGGCTGTTCATTTAGATTGTGTAATGCTAGCATTATCTATCATCACGTTGATGTATTCATATTGTGTAATGATGATGAAACCTAACGATCGTAGAGCCATTCAAATGTCGGCTCTGAATAAATTGCATTCCTTTCGCAAATGTCATGAATTGTTATTTCGTGCAGTGCGAAAGTAGCGGAGTCTTAAAAAGCTGCAGCGCACAAGTCGCTGACAGTATCAAGAAGAGAGACAATCAGAAATGATGAAACCAGGACAAAAGTGGGGGTTAGAGCAGCGCTAGATTTCATTAGAAATCAGCAAGTTTTAGCGTTCAGCCACAAATATAGGGTACCAAATGATACTGTATCACAGCAAGCAATGATGCACACACCAAATGGAAGCAAAAGAAGAGGCCGAGGATGTATACGCTGGACAGAGGAAATAACAGAGTCCATGGAATCTCGATATATTAAGCCTCAAAACGATCAAACTTCTGCTTCACCTCGACACCTCAAGGTACAAGAGGAACAAGATGAGATAGTTAGAAATATCAAAACAACAATTATAATGGTCATAATCATGTGCCCTGCCAACTGACGCAAACGATCATGCCTTTCCATAGAACTCCTATCTTGTTGTCCAATCAGCTCTCCTGATGGCATTCCTCCACATTACCTTCTTAGTCCACCCAGCATCATTTCTCTTGTTCTGTCTATGTTTCTTGTACCTCTGTTTATTCCATTGTTATTACGATGTTCTCCAGTACCTGACTTCTCATTGTCTGACCAAAGAACGATATATGTCTCTTGTGTATACTTGCCTACAGTAGTTTCATGAACTTCTTCCAGTCACTCGTTGACAGTATCTCTGATAGTCCAATGTATCAGCAACAATTGTCTATAAAAACATATTTCTGCTGCCTCAAAGCTCTTAATAATTTGTTCCCTAGTCTCGTGGTTTCTGTTGTTCTACCCAAACATAGTAGAATATTCTATGTAGCCATGCGGTTCCTACTTCTCTTGCTGCTTTAATTAATTCAATTGGCATTTCTTCTTGCCCCGATTTTTTCAATGGGGCTAATCTGACGGCTTCTCCAATGTTTTCTTTCAATCTGTCTGGTTCTAGTTCTTCGATGGTATCTGTTTAGGTTTCCTCAATTCCGGTGTCATCTGAAAGAATATTGAGAAGCTGTTCAAGGTACTACCTCCAACGTTTTAGGACGCGTTTTTTCTTTGTTCACTTAGTGGGTCTCCTGTTTCGTTTTTAATTATTTCAGTTGGGTCAAAGGATTCTCCTTTGATTCTCATTGCACCTATTTGTTTGTAGATTTGTATAGTTGCCTCCTTGTATCTTTTATTTAGGGTTTCTTCACATTAATCCGAGTCGTTTTTGTTTTTGTTTGTTCTCATTTTACTATTCTATTCACATGTCTTCTAGTCATTCTATAATCTATGTAGTCACGATCCTGTTTGCTCTTCACCCACTTTTTATATTTTATTTTTCTTGTCGTCTCTTACGGCTTTCTTTACCTACGCGTTACTCCAACTTGTTATTTCCCTTATCCATGTTTTGCGAGTTTTCGTGGATCCACTTGCTATGTTTGCAGTATTTAAAACGGCTGATTTAAACATCTCCCAATTCCAGTCTTGTAATGTTGATATGTGGAACATTCTCCTATAAGTAGATCTTAACCGGGAGTTTCCATGGCGAAGTGGTCAAACCATGTGACTCGGGCTCCGAAGCTTGTGGGTTCAATTGCGGGCCGCGTCCTTCGGTTCACGAGTGCAGTTTATCGGAGACTCCTGAGTGTCGTCGCTGGAGCTAAAGAGTTCGTGCTTTGTGCGACACTTTCGGCTCTGCGGAAATAGATTAAGCCATATGGGATAAAACACAGTGCATTGAAGTCGACTCTGTCAACTTTTAAGCGACGTATTTTACAAAAAAATCTTAACCAATGAGCTCCCAATTGCAATGACCAATCTTGACTCACAGTATAGCCCTCTGTCGTGCCCTTATGAACTTGCAGCAGATTTGCGCGTTTACACTCAAGATTTAAGAGTGAGAGCATCAAGACATTCTACGATAAAATATGTCTAACTGGTGTCACGTCATTTGGCGGAGATTGCTCTAGAGCAGTGTTGCCCAACCTTTTTTTGTGCTTTGCCCCACCAAAGCCTTTCTAAAATTCTTATGCCCCCCCCCTCTTATTTCCCCCCCCCCCCCCTACATATTCATAATTTTTAATATTGAAAAATTGAAATGTTCACTAAATAAACTTGAATGATAGGTTTTAGGAAGAAATCACGAGGAAACTATTGAACAAACACAGTAAGTAAATTTTCAAAACATAATGGAGAACTGAAATTCATGTATAAAATAATTTTAATGAAAGATGTTTCTATATTATTTTAATTGTTAGTAATTATTTATTATTTAAATTTAGTGAGATCCTTGCGCTTGATGCTTGCTGCACAGAGATTGTATGTCAGGTTCCAATTTAGTTAACTTTAGTCTCAAGTCTCCCAGTTTTGTTATATCCAGCAGATTTCCTTTTTTTAAGCAGCAAATCATTTATGACACTAAATCCGCATTCAGCTAAATATGAAGATGGAAACGGTAATAATAGTTCTCTTGCACATTTGGTTGCATTTGGTTATTTGATTTTGGCTTCCTTACAATGCCATGCCATCGCTCTTTTTATATTAAATAAAGTTTTAATTGACTCATCATTTTGCATTTCTACGAGTTCTTTTAGATACTGCATATTTGAAATATCAGACAAATCCACTAACATTGGCTGCATCATCCAAGTCGGGAAATCAATTTGTTTAAAATCAGAAAATTTTTCTTTTAAAGCAGCCGATACAATTTTCAGATGATCGACAATAACATATATAGCGGTGTCAGTCACTTCACATTTTTGGAGCCAGTGAAACTTTTCAAAAATATTTTTGTAAATATATGTCTGACATAATTCAATAAAGGTAATGAAAACATATATCTTCACTTTTTCATCGACAAGAGTTTTATTCGTTCCTTGAAGTTGTTTATTTAAGATATTTAGTTTTTCAAAGATATCGGCTAAGTAACTCACAAATGCCTTACCATCGACCGTTAACAGATTTTTCATTTCAGGTTTGTCGCTTAAAAAATCACTAAGAGTATCAAATAGTTCCATAAATCTTTTCAAGCAGTTCCTTTTTGAGAGCCATCTTACTTCTGTGTGGAGTATAAGTCTCACATGGTGATCATTTTGTTCTTCACAAAATAATTTGAAGAGACGTTCAAATTTGGCACTAGCTTTAATAGCATTGATACACTTTATAACTAAATTTAGAACTTCATTAAGAACAGGCAAAATGTTGTTAGCTACCAGGTTTTCCCTGTGAATAACACAATGCAAAAGAAGCATTTCTGGATTCTCATCTTTCATCAATTTTAAGCAACCATTTTTCTTCCCCATCATATTAGAAGCACCATCTGCAGCACAAGTGTCATGAAATCACTATAAATTAACCCCCAGATGATAGAAATTACCAAAGACAGTCTGATCCACATCTGCAACTTGTTACTTCAGTCGGCGAGATCAGAACAATAGGGAGACCTTGAGGATTCTCCGACATCAAACGAATTGTTGGCTTGTTATTGAGTCCCGAATTCAAAGAATGCAGGAACACACCGGCTGTGTTGGTTGTCATAACAAGGAAAGACAACTCTTATAGTGATTTAAACTAAGGGAGAGAACTTATTCTCAAATGGATAATCTGCCCCTGAAACCATCTGGTGTTTTGACATCAAAAACGTCATGTGAACAATTCAAGGCTGTTTGCCAAGAAACATGATTTGTTGACAGCGAGTGTAACTTAGACCGTTAACTTAGGCAGACGTGCTTTGGCACTGCAGTTGTGGATTTGAAAAACATCTACCGTGTGCGGGATTAATTAGATTAACTTTACACGTGCTTGTCATGGCAAATGTAGATGTGATTTAGTAGAACTGCGGTATTGTATAAGGTAGAACCTATTGTATAATTAGGCCTAATTAATTTAGGCAGTAGCATGGTTGAAACTAGCTAGAGTAGTGAAGTAATGATTAGCTCTTTTAGTTGAGAATAGGTTAGTGAAGTGTTGATAAGCTCTACTAGTTGAGAATTGAGTAATGGGGGATAATTGGGAGATGGGGAAATTGTCCAATAGTGGGATCTTCCAATGGGGTGCTCCCTGGGGGTCCCGCACTCTGTTGTTGGTTTTTTTTTTCTTGTCTTGGCCTGATGAAGACCTATGTGATGAGCTCATCTGTCCCTGACAGAGTTTGGTTCACTGTAATTTTCTGAGCGAGGCCGGTGGTCCACGCTCATCTAATAAGGATCAGTGACGGGGAGGCTCTCACCAGTTGTGTTATATATATTTACAGGTTATCTCTGGTTGGGATGAAGAACACAGAAACATTGAAAAATTCCGATCCCGGATATTCTTGGTGCAGGACGATTGGCCAGCAACTTTCTCACTGGGCCTATGCTAAGAAAACTTGATAAACATTTGCTCGGTGGAGCTGACTAGTATAAGTATCCCACAGGATAAATATTGAGAATATTATTGAGAATATTTTACACTACCTGTGGACAGCAACATAGTAATGGGTTCTGGTTTTCATACCATTCATGAATAAACCAGTGGTGATGGATGTTCATTCCACTTATTACTAGAACAGTAGGGATTGATTTTCACACTACATGAAACCAAAACATTGGAGAGTGTTTGTTCCACTTAACAAGGATATCAGAACATTAAAACTTTATCTGGGAAATTAAGAGATCTATTTGAGACTAAGTACAATGACTGTTTTAAGAGTGCAAACTGTAGAACATTTCGTAAGAAGGAAGAATGTAATGTTCATGGGAAAGTGTTCCGCTTTTCACTGTGCAGGAATTGTGGGGTCTCAGTTTCTATAAACTATTAGGAACAGTTTTTTTTTAAAGGAAAAACAATAGTATCAGTCCCAGACTGTATAGTTGAGTGGGGATCAGACCTCGTTGTTATCAAAGCTCCTGGAGGTGGACACTGTCTGGCGGGAGAGACGCAGCGTTTGGTGAGGTCCATTGTGCTGATTCTTGTGATGTCGTGTAATCCCTGCCATGATGAGTGGAGTCTGATTCTGAGATTTGTCGTCTGAATTCTACATTTACACTAGAATATACAACACACGTTTTCTTCGCATACACATCTCACATACGTTACACTTTTCTTTTAACAAATTAATTTTTAAATTAATTTTTAGAAGCAAGAGTTGTTGAGTATGTTGTGTTGGAGAGGAAAGAGAGAGGGCATGATCAGGTAGAGAGAGAGAGAGAGAGAGAGAGAGAGAGAGAGAGAGAGAGAGAGAGAGAGAGAGAGAGAGAGAGGTGTCTATGAACCGAAGGAGTGTGGTGGACGGAAGCTAGTGGATTCTCCAGGATATTGATAAGGGGGTAAATATAATGTGGGTGTTGACTCCCCACACTCCAGGGACGACACTTTAAACGAATTCACGACAACAAGATGTTATATTTTTTATTGGTATATTATTTTAGCTTACTATATATATCTTTGGAGGTAGTGGTGCTTTCTAATAATTTACAGAACAACACTTGTTCAGCAAAATCATCTTTATCAATATATCTTACGTAAGTTATAAGTACAGCCTCACTGTCTCTCAAAGTTGATTAATTCATTTGCTCCGATAATTTTCTTGTTTTCAGCTTTTCAACAAGTTGTATTTCAATATCTTCACAAATTTCGTTTATTCTTCTGCTAACAGAATTGTTACTTATTAGCATAGCTATAATGTGTTGGTCATCTTTTTCCAGAACCGTTTTAAGAAATGTTGATATTGATGGTTTGATTAAATTCTCCCCTATGGTGTGACATTTCCCAGATTTAGCGATGCGTAATGAAATTTGATAAGTAGCCTCAAGAGTACAATTGATAGTTGCATTATGAGCAGTAAATAGAGACTTCAATGTTACTCTTATTTTTCAAAATGTTTCTTTAAAGTTTGAAAGTAATTCAAATCTGAATTAATATGAGCATTATGTTATGTGTGTCTTGTCACCAGATCTCTTCTCCCTATATAGCGAAGTAATAATTCGAGAGATCAAAGAGATGCCAGGAATACTAGTTGGAGGATATAATATAAATAATATACACTATGCAGATGACACAGTATTGGTGGCGGATAGATCAACAGACCTACAACAATTGTTGGACACTGTAGCAACAGAGAGTGCAAAGAAAGGACTCTCCTCGAATCTCAAGAAAACAGTAATAACGGTGATATTAAAAAAAATGGTGACACCAAAATGTGACATAGAAATAGAAGGAAAAATTCTTAACCAAGTTGATAATTTTAGATACCTAGGGGCATTTATAACATCAGATGGAAGATGTACAACAGAGATTAGGAGTTGAATAGGGCAGGCAAAAGCCGCTTTTCAGAAATTGAAGAGTATCTTATGCAATAAGTCACTGTCACTGAATGTAAGAAAGAGAGTGCTTAAATGCTATGTAGAACCAGTTTTGCTGTATGGCAGTGAATCTTGGAATGTGAATGAACAAGTTAAGAAGACATTAGAAGCAACAGAGATGTGGTTCCTGAGACGAATGTTGCGAATTCCTTGGACTGCCAGAGTAACTAACAACGACTGCCTGATACAGGCTAATGAAACTAGAACATTATATACAACAATAAGAAAGAGACATACATCCTTCTTCGGTCATGTGATGAGAAGAGAGGCATTGGAGAACATTCTGACAACTGGAACAATCGAGGGGAAGAGAGGCAGAGGCAGACCAAGAGAAATGTTGCTGGATGGATTGAGACGGTGGCATGGAGGAATATCAGCAGCAGAGTTGATCCAGAACACCAAAGACCGAGATCTGTGGAGAGCCATGAACGCCTACGTCAGCTGGCACGGCACTTGATGATGATGATGATGACTATGTTTCCCCTTTAAATGTGCCTTAAGATGACCTCGTTTCATTTATTCGTTGGTCAAGCATTGTCGCCATAAAATACAAAAAGGTAACCGTTCATCGTGGACAGCGGGTATGAAACCAAATTGTAAATATTCCTCCGAATACTGACGAATTTTTTTTCTTGCTTGCACCACTCATTTCACTATGGGCTGAAATAAATAAATATAAGATCAATAAAAAACTAAAAAAAAAAAAAAAATAACATGAACTGGAGTAAACGTAGTCTAACAATGCATATTTTAATATGCACGACACATTTAACCCACCGCAAAAAAAAAAAAAAAAAAAAAAAAAAATAAACATACTTTTTCATTTGACAAGTTTTTCTGGAAAATGATGCTTCTAAAAATGAAATTAATAAAAAATTACCAATTTAGTTTACATACCATTTATATATCACTTATACTTATACAATGTATATATTTTCTTAAAACAACGAGACTTTTACAACAATTTAATGAACGCTTATTTCAAATCAACACCAACGGTGAATGTTGAGCGTTACTGGGAAACACTGAAGAAACTGAGATCCCGGCACTAAGCATTTCGCGCCATTCAGAACAAATAGCGTGAAATGCTTAGTGCCGGCCCAGTATAACCAGTAGTTCAACTCTAACGTCTAACAATTAAATTACGGCTACTAACATGGCGGACAGAAGTTACTTATACTGGACATTTACCCAGCTCGAGTAGCGACTGAGAGTCGCCATACTGTTAACTTAGACTCTGGACGAGTCCATTTTAAAACTGCCCCCTTAACAATCAAATTGCCCCCTTGTGGGGCGTGAGACCCACGTTGGGCAACACTGCTGTAGAGTTGTTGCCGTATATTTTCTACACACTTATGGTCACTTTTGTGGCGTATCTGGCCTGCGTATGACATGTTTTCATTACCACCACTAGTTACAGTTTATTTTGTAGCGTCTCTAAATCACACTATGTATCATTCGCCACATTGTGTTCCACCAATGCCAGCATTTTTAAACAGTGATTTGGTGATTCGAGTTTGCAGTTTGGATGACCATTACTACACCCTGGCCAGATAAATCCTTACTTTGAGCTAGAGCCGCCCCATCAGCTTCCCCGCCCCTGTGTGGCATTCCGTTGACATCTGCTTGTGGCTCTGACAAGATCACGCACTTTGACCACAGTCGAAAAGCCGAATACAATTATAAGGCACACGCGTGTACCTGCCAGCAATGATATTTACACACAACATTACATGAGACAGTTAAGAAGATGTGTGTGTTAAGATCTATCACTCTTGAGGTAAACTACTATTGTGTACGATATTATACAATAAGACAGGTCATGTATACATTAATATAAGATAGTAGAAAGCAAATAATGGTATTGTGTGATTGCATAATAGCCAGAGAGCTTCCATGAAAAGAGGGAAGTAAAGTGTCATAAATGTGTGCTTTTTATTTTTAATAACTAATGTATTTATTATATGAATAAATTTCTATAGTTATCTCCCGTTAAGAGTGAGATCATCAAGACAGTCTACGATAAAATAAGAGGGACATTAAGTAAATTGTGTGTGTGAATATTTTCTGAAGAAAGCAAAGAACGAGTGTATAATATTTCCATGTAGTCACCACTGCGTTTCTGGCAAGTGCTCCAGCGCCAGTGAAATGTTGTGATTCCTGTAGAAAACAAAATGCTCTTGGTTGCGTGTATAAGCACTCAAACACCAGCCGCTGTACCATTACTCCGCATGGAATATTGTAACTTCCTCTCCCACTGATACACTCCGCATGGAATATTGTAACTTCCTCTCCCACTGATACACTTGTTGGACTGACAGGCATGCATCACCATACTGGACCTTCACTCGCCGATGAATTTCTATTATAACCCTTCGCTGACCAAACAATAGATACTATTTTGATTATTTTTCTCTTTGGTTCATTTCGAAAGTGGGGCGACCATCTTTAAACTGCCTTTATGACGTCACGGTGTTCGTCTGCACAGTGAAGGCACGTGCTGAACACTATTGACATCCTTAACAAAAATATTGACCGGTTACAATAACATGTTATGGTTATTGTAATTGCTATCACACTTCTGTGGTTGTCATTTGAAGCAGCCCTCGAATATTTAACTAGTGTCGCGCCAAGTGGCGGAGATTGCTGTAGAGTCATTGCCGTGTACTTGCTATGCTATTATGGTCACTAGTGTGACGTATCTGACACCTTGTTCATAATCCTCACCTGCTACAATTGTGTAGTGCCTGTTATTCCGTATATTTGCCTTTCGGTCCACCATGGCCGTCTGCCACTGTACAGTGATTTGTATAATGTGATTGGTGATTTCAATTTGCAGTTAGAATGACCGCCTCTGCACGCTGACTAGGCCAATCATCAATCAGATGCCGTCTCCACAATAACGTTTGGCTGCAATGGATCTCCAACGCTGTCTCTCTCTCTCGCTCTGACCGTACATTCTGTCAGATTGACGTTCGTCCATCTCCTTATGTTATCTTAACACATGTATCGTTGTGTACCTTTTGCTCGCATGCCCTCAAAATTGCCCTCCAGTATGGTTTTCATAAGAGTTAGGTAGTTAGTTAGTCGAAGTTCCAACGTCACGGCAACAGGTGGTCCCCATTATGCTCCGTTCATGTGCCAGTGAATATCACACAAAATGCTCCCCACTGTCCAATGTGAAAAGTGGAATAGATGGGAGTCTCGGCAATCCAACAGCCCGAACAGGTACACTGTGAATAATGCCGCCGCCAGAGTGCCAACACAAAAGTCATCCACGAAATCCACAGTTCAACGTGGATGGAATCTGCAGTCACCAGAAAGACCTCACTGACCCGGGGTTTCTCACATGGCTCTGTCTCTATCCGCAGGGCGACCCGCCGAAAGCGTCGCATGAAGCACACACTTCGTAACTACAGCGCCGACTTCCAGGAGTCTCCTGAAAAATGCACTCGTGAACCGAAAAAGCAAATCAGTCAATTCAGCAATAGCCGATAGCCATTGTTCCGAACATGCAGGTCACTGTACAACCAAAAGCGGACATGTAAAAGCATTCCACGTAAATATCACAGCTCACAGAGTCGCGAAGCACTCACTCAGTAGCGGGACGAAGGAACCATATACTACCAGTCCAACATGAGGAAAATGCGAAATGCAAACCGCAGCCACAAAGATAAATACTCCAGAGGTCGTAGCGGTTCATTGCCTAACCGCCATGCTGGGGACCGGAAGTCTTTCATAAGAGTATTATATCTTTTAAAATGGCCGAAATAGTTCACTTGTCTCATTTTTATTTCCTTCATCAACTCTCTGTTCATTCCCAGTGTTTCTAGAACCTCTGTATTTGTTTATTTTTTCTTTCTATGAAAAACGACATATTCTTCTGCATATCCACATCTCCATGGCCTCAATTCGACTCTCTAACTGCTCGTTCAATGTCCAGGCTTTCGGGCTATACAGTAATGTTGAATAAACGTACCATTTGACAATTATCATTTTTAACGCCATGTTAATCTCTTTAGATGTTAATACAAGTTTCATGATGCTGAAAGCAGTTTTAGTCATTCATATTTTCAGTTTGATTTATATTTCATTATCAAGTGCAGACACATCTACACTTTAATCCTTAGCCGCCACTAGTTACAATTACACATTTTTGTTTGTTTTAAATGAACGTTTATTTCATAAAAAACAGTTTGAATTTACAAGTTTGTTTTTACAATAACCATGCAAAATACAATAGGCTAGCTACTGGAGAAATTATTGCCAGGAAAATACCAAGTCAGCAAGAGAGAGAGAGAGAGAGAGAGAGAGAGAGAGAGAGAGAGAGAGAGAGAGAGAGAGAGAGGGGGAAGAGAGTGAAATAGAGAGAGAGTGAGTGAAATAGAGAGAGAGAGAGAGAGAGAGAGAGAGAGCGAGGGGGAGAGAGAGAGAAAGTGATATATAGACAGAGTGAGTGAAATAGAGAGAGAGAAAGTGATAGAGAAAGAGAGAGAGTGAGTGAAATAGAGAGAGAGAGAGAGAGCGATAGAGAGAGTGAGTGAAATACAGAGAGAGAGAGTGATAGAGAGAGAGAGAGAGTGATAGAGATAGAGAGTGATATATATATATATATATATATATATATATATATATATATATATATATATATATATATATATATATATATATATATTGTGTGTCAGGTCTTAGTCAGATATGACTGAGCTACCGTATAACAGTAGACGGTACTACCTGGTTTCTGTTAGCGCTGAATGTTGGGCGGCGCTTACCAAACCCGACACCCCACATTGTGCCAACGGCTTCGGGCGGAAGAGCGCAATTGGCAGGGTACAAGCCTTACCCTGGTGCGAGGAAATGCAAGCTAAAGACAAAATTGTCATGGCCTGGGCAGACCAGGCCCTAAGCCTTGGTTGGCGACTGGTCTAGGATCGAAGCTCCGACAGGCGGACAGTTAGAGCATTGCTTTGCTGATCCGGCAGCTTCTGCAGCTTGTCTTGTTCCAGATGTAGGGGTGTTACCTTTCCTCTGGAGTAAACTAGGCAGGCCGAGAGAGGGATCATGCTGCATGGGCAACACATGATCTCTATATTTTAGCCCAGGCTTTGTGCTATGGAGAGGCAATAACTCCATCCCTGGTCTTAACTGGTCTCGGAATCAAAGCGAGAGGCAACTGTTACGGGTTATAAGTCCTTGTCAGTTGGCGTAGACATGGGGCGCCACGCGTTGCCTCTGACGGTAGGAGACACCTATAGATGTCACTGATAAGCTACCGCCCGCCTCAAGCTGGGCAGCCCCCAGCCAATTGGGTGCTGATCCGCCACAGCCTGCCTGCTTCAATGGGTGCTTGGGGCTAGGACAAAATCTGAATCGCAGGCTGTAAAACCAATGCACCAGGTACAAACAAAAATAAAAATAGAAACCTCAAGCTACGGCTTGCAACCTGGAACGTGAGAACCATGTGTCCAGGATTTTCCACTGACTTGACCAATATTGACGATGTGAGAAAAACGGCTGTGATTGATGCCGAACTCAATCGTCTAAACGTTGATATTGCTGGCCTGCAGGAGACTCGCCTCGCTGAGGAAGGGTCACTCAGGGAAAACAACTACACCTTTTTCTGGAAGGGTAGAGGGCAGGCAGAAAAAAGGCAACACGGTGTGGGCTTTGCAGTGAAGAATTCGCTACTGGGAATGATTGAAATTCCAGCAGGAGGAAATGAAAGACTATTATCCCTGCGCTTGGCAACCTCTTGTGGGTTTGCCACCATTATTACTGCATATGCACCGACACTTGATTCCTCTGATGATGTGAAGGATTCGTTCTATGAGGAGTTAGACTCCGTGATCAAGGCATTTTCAAAATCTGACTACATTTATATGCTCGGTGATTTCAATGCTCGTGTGGGCAAGGACTCGAGTTCATGGCCAGTGTGCCTTGGAAAATACAACATCGGTCGCATGAATGAAAATGGGCAAAGGGTGCTGGAGCATTGCACCAGTAATGACCTATGTATTACAAACTCTTTTTTTAAAACAAAAGAGATGCATAAGGTCACATGGAAACATCCAAGATCCGGCCATTGGCACCAGCTGGACTTCATCATCACACGGAGACAACATCTGAACCATATATCATTGACTCGTAGTTACCACAGTGCTGACTGTGATACGGATCATTCTTTGGTTGTTGCAAGGGTTAGACTGAGACCAAAGAGAATCTACACAGCTAAACACAAATCTAGCCTCAGGATTAATATTATTAACACTCATGATCCTGTAAAGTGCTTTCAGTTTCAACAGCAACTTGAAGACGCTTTCACTGATACACCAGAAAATTGACAGTAAATGAAAAGTGGGGTCAAATTAAGGAAACTCTTTATAAAACTGCCGTAGGGGTTTACGGCACTGTGGATCATAAGAGGCAGGACTGGTTTGCGGCCAACAGCGAGACTCTGCAGCCCTTGATTGATAAGAAGAAAAAAGCTCTCTTAAGAAACAAGGAAAGACCAACGCGTAACACTCTGAGTGAGCTAAGGCAAGCTAGGAAGGATGTGCAAAAGGCTGCCAGGCAATGTGCAAATGATTATTGGATCAAGTTATGTGAGTCCATTCAAATCGCAAGTGATAAGGGAGACATAAGAAGCATGTATGAAGGAATAAAGAAAGCCTGTGGTCCAGTGATCAAAAGAAGTGCACCATTGAAAACCTTGACGGAAGAAATCATCACTGATAAGAAACAGCAGATGGACAGATGGGTAGAGCACTATTTGGAGCTTTACTCAAGTGAGACCAAACTAGCGGATGATGCCCTCAACGCCATAGAGGCTCTACCAACTCTTGACCACCTGGACACACTTCCCACCTTAACAGAAGTTAAGTGTGCTATACATGAACTTGCATCTGGCAAGGCTCTAGGTAAGGATGGGATTCCAATAGAGGTTATCAGGAGTGGGCAAGACACACTCACTATACAGATCCACCAGCTAATAGAGCTATGCTGGCGTGAAGGACAAGTCCCACAGGATTTCAAAGATTCAAGCATCATAACACTGTACAAGAACAAGGGCGATCGGAGCGACTGCAACAACTATAGGGGTATCTCACTTCTGTGTATTGTTGGAAAAGTATTTGCCAGAATTGTTCTGCGCAGACTTCAAGTCATAGGAGATCAAGTCTACCCCGAATCACAGTGTGGCTTTCGACAGAACCGGTCTACCACTGATATGATATTCTCATTGCGACAAATGCAAGAAAAATGCCGTGAACAGAATCAACCACTGTTTATTGCCTTCATCGACCTCACAAAGGCATTTGATTTGGTCAGTCGTGAGGGTCTGTTCAAGGCACTAAAGAAGATTGGCTGCCCACCAACTCTTCTGTCCATTGTGGAATCTTTCCACACAGGCATGAAGGGTATAATCAAGTTTGATGGTGCAATTTCTGAAGAATTTGAAATCAAGAGTGGAGTTAAGCAAGGTTGTGTACTAGCTCCCACCCTCTTTGGAATATACTTTTCACTTCTACTGAAATATGCATTTCGTGATCAGGATGGTGGTATATACATTCACTCACGCTCAGATTGCGGCCTCTACAATGCTCAGAGATTGAAGGCTAAGACCAAAATTAGGAGGGTACTGATCAGAGAGTTGCTTTTTGCAGATGATGCTGCAGTTACGACCCACTCTGAGGAAGAATTGCAATGTCTACTATTTGCATTCTCCAATGCTTGTTCTGAATTTGGTTTAACAATTAGCAAAAAGAAGACACAGATTATGTCACAAGGTGCACATGGGGTACCATCATTCTTTATTGACGACGCCGAACTAGAGATTGTAGACCATTTTACATATCTAGGATCAGTGGTAAATAGCAAATTATCCCTAGATCAGGAAATCAACATCCGGATTGGTAAGGCAGCAACAACAATGAACAGGTTAAGAAAAAGAGTCTGGGAGAACAGGAAGCTTACTGCCAAAACAAAAGTCCTTGTCTATCAAGCCTGTGTCCTTAGTACTCTTCTCTATGGCAGTGAAACCTGGACAACTTACTCACACCAAGAGAACAACTTAAACAGCTTTCATATGCGGTGTCTGCGAAGAATTCTTGGTATTAAGTGGCAAGACAAAATCACAAATACTGAAGTATTGGAAAGATCAGGTTGTGTGACAGTTTATTCCATGCTCAGTCTTCGTAGACTTAGATGGATAGGACATCTTAGGAGGATGGATGATGGTAGAATACCAAAGGATATCTTTTTTGGTGAATTACAGATGGGTAAGAGATCTCAGGGTCGGCCTCTACTACGATACAAAGATGTGTGTAAGCGGGACATGATTGATACAGGCATTGATAATGCACATTGGGAGCAAGTCGCCGCTGAGCGTGTTGCATGGAGGGCAAATATCAGAAATGGAATAAAGTCAAAGGAGAAAATTATTGCAGAAAAGTCACACACCAAGCGTTTGAGACGTAAGATGGTGCATGATGGTGGAAATGACCACGTGTTCACATGCACCCACTGTGAACGGACATTTACAGCGCAAATTGGCCTTATCAGTCACATTCACTACCGCCATAGTTAAAAGTTATTATGCCTTTTTAAAGCACACACTATCGTCTGTCAAGACGGCAAGGTGCCAATGATGAATATATATATATATATATATATATATATATATATATATATATATATATATATATATATATATAGAGAGAGAGAGAGAGAGATAGAGAGAGTGAGTGATATATATATATATATATATATATATATATATATATATATATAGAGAGAGAGAGAGAGAGAGAGAGAGAGAGTGATATATAGAGAGAGTGAGTGAAATAGAGAGAGAGTGATAGAGAGAGAGAGTGAGTGAAATACAGAGAGAGAGAGAGAGTGATAGAGAAAGAGTGCTATATATATATATATATATATATATATATATATATATATAGAGAGAGAGAGAGAGAGAGAGAGAGAGAGAGAGAGTGATATATAGAGAGAGTGAGTAAAATAGAGAGAGAGAGAGTGATAGAGAGAGAGAGTGAGTGAAATAGAGAGAGAGAGAGAGAGAGATACAGAGAGTGTGAGTGAAATACAGAGAGAGAGTGATATATATATATATATATATATATATATATATATATATATATATATATATAGAGAGAGAGAGAGAGAGAGAGAGAGAGAGAGAAAGACTAAACAATGACAGAAGTTAGCTGCATTGAGTAAGAATCCAAAGCGTGCAATATTAAGTGTGTTTGGCCTTTTACCGGCCGGACAAAAATAGTTTTGCTTCCTAACGATCCGTAACCGCCTGAAATACGAAAATGTTAAAATGGTTAAAGTTACATCGAGGCGAAAAAGAAAGTTCGTTTATTAAATTATCATATGCCAAAAAGAAAGGTTTCACTTTTATACAAACTTTGAAGATAATATAAAGTGTGTATCAGTTATTTATGCAACATATAAGTCTCGTTATTTTCAATGACAATTTTAAAAAAATGATTTTAAGATAAATTACTAATTTATTAACATAATATAATATATTTTTACTATGGTTAGTGATGTCCCTTGAAACAATTGTTACGTTGTTATTTCCTTTATAACTATTTTATTTATGTCTTCCGTCTAATGTGATTTTATTTAGTAGACAACAGTGTGTATTTACAAGGTACATTGTGTCTTTTCCATTACATTTGAAAAAACAAGACCCACATACGTCAAATGCAGCAAGATTCTCTAAATGTCTGTGTAATAAAAATAAAATGTTTTGCATATCCTTTACAGGACATCGCTGTCAACATCACCATCTTTCAGCTGATTGTTTATTTCTTGACAAAATTATGCTCAGTAGTTTGCCATTGCTTTCAGAGCGACCGTCTCTATACTCTCATAAGTCACTGGCGCGACTCGATCCGCTTCCAATTCTCGTGCGCTCACGTCAACCACGAGAGTATTCGGGGTTACAGAGAAAGCTGCTAATCCCTCGACCAGGAAGACTGGCGTCTGTGTAATGGCATACTATTTATTATTCTGGAACTGCAAATGTAGGGATGGTTGAATTTCTTATCGATAAATTGTTGTTTTCGGTAATTGAAATTCCAAAGAAACACTTACACTATCGTTTAGAATTAGTAAATTCTAAATTCGTAATATTAAAACGATAATAAAATCGTAAATTCTTCAGTGCAATAGACGGATGGAAGTGAATGTGTAAAAATGATATATGGTTTATATGAAATAATTGTTTCAAACGGGTTTGCCCAAAGTGCATCGATTATTATTGATTGTTGATTGTTTCAAATAAGGGCTCGCGATTCCCCAGGGGGTTAGAGCCGTGCTATCAGGTCCCACTGTGTGTTATTTGAGTGACCGAATCTGCATGTGGCCCTGGTAAGATCAAGTGCAAATACTACACTTTGATCTCAGCCAGCAGCCCGAGAAGCGGAATATATTCTTCTATAAAGGTATACGACCTGAACCAGTACCCTCTAATGTTTGTTGTCCTGAATATAATAATTTCTTGTTTTCTTCTTTGTTCGCTTGCATAAACTCAAGCGTAGTGATTACATACTGTTAAAAGTAGTAAGGGAATAATAATAATAATATTAATAATAATAATAATAATAATCTTCTTCTTCTTCTTCAGCGTTCCGAGCCATTGAGGTTCTTTGCTGCAAATACAATGTTGAAAAAAGGCGACAATTGCATGGATAATATGTTAAATTTAAAAAAAAGGAACGGGGGGGGGGGGGGGGGGGGGTTTACACACTGCATATGAACAAAGTTGTCTAAATTTGTGTTTGAGTTCCCTGAATATTAAAAATGTGTTTACATGATTAGGGGTCAGGGTTTCCAAGCTGAAAGAGTAGCCCTGTGACCTTCAAAGTCCATGTTTGTGTTCCCGAGGAGCAAGAGCCGCCCCATGAGGTTACAAGTCCCTGTATGTGTTCCCCAGGGACAAGAGCCGACACACGAGGTTCCCAGTCCCTGTATGTGTTCCCCCAGGACCAAGAGCCGACCCATGAGGTTCCCAGTCCCTGTATGTGTTCCCGAGGAGCAAGAGCCGACCCATGAGGTTCCCAGTCCCTGTATGTGTTCCCCCAGGACCAAGAGCCGACCCATGAGATTCCATGTGCCTGTATGTGTTCCCACAGGGACAAGACCCGCCACAAGAGGTTCAATATCCCTGTATGTGTTCCCCCAGGGACAAGACCCTCCCCAAGAGGTTCAATATCCCTGTATGTGTTCCCCCAGGGACAAGACCCGCCCCAAGAGGTTCAATATCCCTGTATGTGTTCCCCCAGGGACAAGACCCTCCCCAAGAGGTTCAATATCCCTGTATGTGTTCCCCCAGGGACAAGACCCGCCCCAAGAGGTTCAATGTCCCTGTATGTGTTCCCCCAGGGACAAGACCCGCCCCAAGAGGTTCCATGTGCCTGTATGTGTTACCCAGGGGAAAGAGCCGACACATGAGGCTCCCAGTCCCTGTATGTGTTCCCCAGGAGCAAGAGCCGACCTATGAGGTTCCAAGTCCCTGTAAGTGTTCCCCAGGGGCAAGAGCCGTCCCATGAGATTCCAAGTTTCTGTATGTGGTCCTGTATGTGTAAAACAAATTTAGAGGAAATGGATTGTACATCTATTGAACATTACTACTCTTATATTGAAGTTTATATTGATCATTTTGTAAAATTAAATACAATATGTATGTGTTATTCACTATCGAAGAACTCTATTTTCATTTTCGTCCCAAACCTGCAATGAAATCACGTTACTGTACATATGTAGTAAGAGATTCATAGTATCCGTCTATTCGGTTATCCGTCAAAGCCCTGGTCAGGGCGGTGACGGTTAGTCGAAGTTGTATTGTACTTAGTAAAATGTGATGCTTGTTACTATCGTTAATGTATGGACAAAGTTGTAAGTACATACAAGAAGTCCACAACAACAACAACAACAACAACAACAACAACAACAACAACAACAACAACAACAACAACAACAACAACAACAACAACAACAACAACAATAATAATAATAATAATAATAATAACAACAACAACAACAACAACAACATCAACAACAACAACGACAAAACTAATGACAACAAACAAAACATATGTAACAATAACAAAAACAATAACAACAATACCAACCACAATAACAATGAAAAATAACATCAGCACCATCTACAACAATAAGACCTACAAGAACAAAAACAACAACAACAACAACAACAACAACAGGAAACACTAAAACAAATACAACAACATCTATAAAAATAACACCATCTAACACGATGACAACAGCATCAACGCTAACAACAACAACAACAGGAAACACTAAAACAAATACAACATCTATAAAAATAACAACATCTACACAACTAACACGACGACAACAGCACCAACAGATAACAACAACAATAACAACAACATCAATATCTGCAATAACAACCTAACCCTCAATAAGAACATCGACAACGACATCCTCTACGACAACAACGACAAAAACTATAACAATCTCAACTACGACAACCAGAACAACAACAGCAACAACAATACCAATGTATCTCATTAAAAAAAAAAAAAAACGGAAAGAAGAAGTAAATGACACATTTGTGTAGGATCACAAACATCGATTTAATAATTCATTGACTCACAGAACTTAACCCAAGAGATGTCTACGTGAAAGAGGGAGATAACCACTACCAAACATCTCTGTTCGTGAATCTATATATAAATATGTAAAACATGCAACAGGTCCTTTACAGAAAGTCGGTCACGTGGCGGCGAACAGGCAAGGCTCAATCTCTTAGGTAGTCTCCGTGGCCAAGTAGTTACGCCGTCTGCATGGCGCTACAGATGTTCGGGTTTGATTGTGGGCAACGTCGTTGGGTTTGGCATCAAAGCATGAAGAGACCTCCATATCAGAAATGATTAGCAGTGCCCGAGACAGAAGGTTGTGGACAGACATGATCATCAACGCCACGATATGCGGCATGGGCTATAAGAACATTGGCAGCACAGAACAAAGACGGTTGTGGGCGGACATGATCACAGACGCCACCCGGCGTGTATTGTAACGAATGTTGGCAGTACATGAGACAGAGGGATGCGGACTGATATGATGAGCAACGTCACACGGTATTCACTACAAGAAAACACACACAGTAGTGCATACTGTGTGACGTTGTTCATCATATCGGTCCGCACCCTCTGTCTCATGTACTGCCAACATTTGTTTCATATATATATATATATATTCATTCATTCAGTAGCATGTCCTTTGCAGAACCTCGCTGCCATAACAACCTTCCGGAAAACCTCTCGATCATAAGCAAGATGACCCGCGTCCGATACACCCATCTGGAGATCATCCGCCACATCCTGCACCCATCTTCTCTTTGGTCTTCCTCTTCCTCTCTTCCCAGGCATATATCCTTCCAATATTGTTCTCTCCAAACTTTCGTGACGTTTCAAGTGATCATAATATTTCAATTTTCATATATATATATATACTAGCTGACCCTGCCCGGCTTCGCCCAGACCCTGGTGGGGAACATCTCATTTAATTCATATAAGTAGTCATATAAGTTCTCGTTCCCGTTACCGACTGTCTGTCTGTCTGTCTGTCTGTCTGTCTGTCTGTCTGACCCGGCCCGGCATTTCCCAGCTCCTGATGTGGAGCATCTCATTTAATTCATATAAGTAGTCATATAAGTTCCCGTTCCCGACTGTCTATCTGTCTGTCTATCTGTCTGCCTGACCCTGTCCGGCTTCATTAAATTCATACAACAAAAAAAGTAACTTAAAAGAACGTTCTTCTACACACCATCCATTATTTTTAATGAAAACTCTTTCTAATCACCTGCATGACTACAGTAACTTCTTAAGCAAAAAAAGATGAGTTACAATGTTATGCATTGTGCATCATTTTTATGAAAACTTTGAAAATGCCTTACAGATTGTATCATTATTTATTATAACTCATATGCCGGTACATAACTATGGACAAAGAGTTTATAAATCTTTGAAAACGATGCCACAATATGACTATAAGTTATACAGAAAAGTTATGCCCCTTGAAATAACTTTTACAGAGTTAGGTCCCCTGAAATATATGAAATTATGATGAAAAATGAAAAATGAAATAATACTGAGTAAGCAGGCGATTTCACACTAACAAAATATCACAGTTGTCAGCTCTGGAATGAAAGGAAGGCGTGTAGAAAATTTCATCTCAATCGGATGGGCCGTTCGCGAACAAATAAAGGCCATACGGACAGAGATACATAAATACATACAGAGATACATACGCACAAGTCTTTTTTATATATAAGATATATATATATATATATATATATATATATATATATATATATATATATATATATATATATATATATATATATATATATATATATATATATTCCAGACTTGTTTAGAACTGACAATTTTATATACTTCTACAACAGGAGATTTAAGTGTATACTATGTGTCCTCTTATTATTCTGATTGAGTATGGATGTGATCAGGGATGCAACTTTTTTGTGCTGAAGTAATATTGGAAAGTCATTCAGCGTGCCAATATACATCCACCATGGTCCAATCCACATTTATTGGTCTAACAGTCTTGAAACAATTGTACATTAGCATTGTTACTTTGTTGACTAATTTTAAAGGCACCTTATTACTTAATAACAACACCAACTTTTGTGCTACAGTCAACAGACTGCACTAACATGAGTATGCGACAAGAAAATGATATATTTAGTTGTTGGTAGGAATGGTAGTCAGGAGAGACGGTGAGAATAGGCTGGAAATAGAACTTCACCAAGGTCAGCAGTTATTGTTGCTTCATACTCTCTCAATATGTTTGCATCAGACTGCAGATTCTTTCAATTAATGTCTCATAACGTTCGTTTTCAAGGGATGCAAAAACTTTAATAGCTTTAACAAAAATACGAGCTAAAGTATAAAACTGAATTTACGCCTATCAAACATATGAGTATGCTAGACAATCAAATCGAACAGATAAATGATCGAGGTTGGGTTCCAACAAACGCAACCGAAATGCAGGCACCACTGGATTACTTATTGCACACGCGAGTTAAATAATAAATCTGTATTCATTTTCCTTCACTTTATAAAATAAATATTTTCACTAACAGCTTAGGTGTGATGTTTTTACTAACGTAACCCTAAATCCGACTGACAACGTCAATAAAATGTTGCCCGTTCAGAGTTATAAAAAGTAAAAGAACTGTGCCTTGTAAAGGGTTATCTTATACCGTATTTCAATTTGCTCGGCGGGCCACTGAAAGTCGTTCCGTGTGCCACACTTGACGAGGCTACATTTGGCGATGAATGGCATAATAAGCTGACGACTTCATGCACTTTATGACATTCTATTCTGGATATAGTACATTTTAATTCTTCATCTTCTGCCATGTGTCCCACACTGGGACATCAGTCCTCCACCAACTCAAGTTTTACCTGTGTCCCCCACTGGGGGATCCGTCCTCCACCAACTCAAGTCCTACCTGTGTCTCCCACTGAGGCATCCGTCCTCCACCAACTCAAGTTCTCCCTGTGTCCCCAACTGGGGCATCAGTCCTCCACCAACTCAAGTTTTCCCTGTGTCCCCCACTGGGGGATCCGTCCTCCACCAACTCAAGTCCTACCTGTGTCTCCGACTGAGGCATCCGTCCTCCACCAACTCAAGTTCTCCCTGTGTCCCCAACTGGGGCATCAGTCCTCCACCAACTCAAGTTTTCCCTGTGTCTCCCACTGGGGGATCCGTCCTCCACCAACTCAAGTCCTACCTGTGTCTCCCACTGAGGCATCCGTCCTCCACCAACTCAAGTTCTCCCTGTGTCCCCAACTGGGGCATCAGTCCTCCACCAACTCAAGTTTTCCCTGTGTCTCCCACTGAGGCATCCGTCCTCCACCAACTCAAGTTCTCCCTGTGTCCCCCACTGGGACATCAGTCCTCCACCAACTCAAGTTTTCCCTGTGTCCCCCACTGGGGGATCCGTCCTCCACCAACTCAAGTCCTACCTGTGTCTCCCACTGAGGCATCCGTCATCCACCAACTCAAGTTCTCCCTGTGTCCCCAACTGGGGCATCAGTCCTCCACCAACTCAAGTTTTCCCTGTGTCCCCCACTGGGACATCAGTCCTCCACCAACTCAAATTCTCCCTGTGTCCCCCACTGGGGCATCAGTCCTCCACCAACTCAACTTCTCCCTGTGTCCCCCACTGGGGCATCAGTCCTCCACCAACTAAAGTCCTTCATGTGTCCCACACTGGGGCATCCGTCCTCCACCAACTCCTCCCTGTGTCCCCCACTGGGGAATCCGTCCTCCACCATCTCAAGTCCTCCCTGTGTCCCCCACTGGGGAATCAGTCCTCCACCAACTCAAGTCCTCCCTGTGTCCCCTAGTGGGGCATCCGTCCTCTACCAACTCAAGTTCTCCCTGTGTCCCCCACTGGGGCATCAGTCCTCCACCAACTAAAGTTCTCTCTGTGTCCCCCACTGGTGCATCAGTCCTCCACCAACTCAAGTCCTCCCTGTGTCCCCTAGTGGGGCATCCGTCCTCCACCAACTTAAGTTCTCCCTGTTTCCCCCACTGGGGCATCAGTCCTCCACCACTTCAAATGCTCCCTGTGTCCCCCACTGAGGCATCAGTCTCCCACCAACACAAGTTCCCCCTGTGTCCCCCACTGGGGCATCCGTCCTTCACCAACTCAAGTCCTCCCTTTGTCCCCCACTGGGGCATCCGTCCTCCACCAACATAAGTTCTCCCTGTGTCCCCCACTGAGGCATCAGTCCTCCACCAACTCAAGTTCTCCCTGTGTCCCCCACTGGGACATCCGTCCTCCACCAACTCAAGTCCTCCCTGTGTCCCCCACTGGGGCATCAGTCCTCCACCAACTTAAGTTCTCCCTGTGTCCCCCACTGAGGCATCAGTCCTCCACCAACTCAAGTTCTCCCTGTGTCCCCCACTGAGGCATCAGTCCTCCACCAACTCAAGTTCTCCCTGTGTCCCCCACTGGGACATCCGTCCTCCACCAACTCAAGTCCTCCCTGTGTCCCCCACTGGGGCATCAGTCCTCCACCAACTCAAGTTCTCCCTGTGTCCCCCACTGGGACATCCGTCCTCCACCAACTGAAGTTCTCCCTGTGTCCCCCACTGAGGTATCAGTCCTCCACCAACTCAAGATCTCCCTGTGTCCCCCACTGGGACATCCGTCCTCCACCAACTAAAGTCCTCCATGTATCCCCCACTGGGGCATCAAGCCTCCATCAACTCAAGTTCTCCCTGTTTCCCCCACTGGGGCATCAGTCCTCCACCAACTCAAGTTCTCCCTGTGTCCCCCACAGGGACATCCGTCCTCCACCAACTAAAGTCCTCCATGTGTCCCCCACTGGGGCATCAAGCCTCCATCAACTCAAGTTCTCCCTGTTTCCCCCACTGGGGCATCAGTCCTCCACCAACTCAAGTTCTCTCTGTGTCCCCCACTGGGGCATCAGTCCTCAACCAACTCAAGTTCTCCCTGTGTCCCCCACTGGGGCATCCGTCCTCCAATAACTCAAGTCCTCCTTGTGTCCCCCACTGGGACATTCGTCCTCCACCAACAAAAGTCCTCACTGTGTCCCCCACTTGGGCATCATTCCTCTACCAACTCAAGTTCTCCCTGTGTCCCCCACTGGGGCATCAGTCCTCCACCAACTCAAGTCCTCCCTGTGTCCACCACTGGGGCATCCGTCCTCCACCAACTCAAGTCCTCCCTGTGTCCCCCACTGGGACATCCGTCCTCCACCAACTCAAGTCCTCCCTGTGTCCGCCACTGGGGCATCAGTCCTCTACCAACTCAAGTTCTCTCTGTGACTCACACTGGGGCATCCGTTCTCCACCAACTCACGTCCTCCCTGTGTCCCCCACTGGGGCATCAGTCCTCCACCATCTCAACTTCTCCCTGTGTCCCCCAATGGGGCATCAGTCCTCCACCAACTAAAGTCCTCCATGTGTCACACACTGGGGCATCCGTCCTCCACCAACTCAAGTCCTCCCTGTGTCCCCCACTGGGGTATCCGTCCTCCACCAACTCAAGTCCTCCCTATGTAACCAACTGGGGCATCCGCCCTCCACCAACTCAAGTCCTCCCTGTGTCCCCTACTGGGGCATCAGTCCTCCACCAACTCAAGTTCTCCCTGTGTCTCCCACTGGGGCATCCGTCCTCCACCAACTCAAGATCTCACTTTTGTCCCCCACTGGGGGATCCGTCCTCCACCAACTCAAGTCCTCCCTATGTCCCCTTGTGGGGCATCCGTCCTCCACCAACTGAGGTTCTCCCTGTGTCCCCCACTGGGGCATCCGTCCTCCACCAACTCAAGTCCTCCATGTGTCCCACACTGAGGCATCAGTCCTCCACCAACTCACGTTCTCACTGTTTCCGCCACTTTGGCATCAGTCCTCCACCAACTCAAGTTCTCTCTGTGTCCCCCACTGGGGCATCAGTCCTCAACCAACTGAAGTTCTCCCTGTGTCCTCCACTGGGGCATCCGTCCTCCATGAACTCAAGTCCTCCCTGTGTCCCCCACTGGGGCATCCGTCCTCCACCAACTCAAGTCCTCCCTGTGTCCACCACTGGGGCATCCGTTCTCCACCAACTCAAGTCCTCCCTGTGTCCACCACTGGGGCATCAGTCCTCTACCAACTCAAGTTCTCTCTGTGACTCCCACTGGGGCATCCGTCCTCCACCAACTCACGTCCTCCCTGTGTCCCCCACTGGGGCATCAGTCCTCCACCAACTCAACTTCTCCCTGTGTCCCCACTTGGGCATCAGTCCTCCATCAACTAAAGTCCTCCATGTGTCACACACTGGGGCATCCGTCCTCCACCAACTCAAGTCCTCCCTGTGTCCCCCACTGGGGCATCCGTCCCCCACCATCTCAAGTCCTCCCTGTGTCCCCCACTGGGGCATCAGTCCTCTACCAACTCAAGTCCTCCCGGTGTCCCCTAGTGGGGCATCCGTCCTCCACCAACTCAAGTTCTCCCTGTGTCCCCCACTGGGGCATCAGTCCTCCACCAACTCAAATTCACTCTGTGTCTCCCACTGGGGCATCAGTCCTCCACCAACTCAAGTTCTCCCTATGTCCCCCACTGGAGCATCCGTCCTCCACCAACTCAAGTCCTCCCTGTGTCCCCCACTGGGGCATCTGTCCCCCACCAACTCAAGTCCTCCCTATGTCCCCAACTGGAGCATCCGCCCTCCACCAACTCAAGTCCTCTCTGTGTCCTGCCACTGGGGCACCAGTCTTCCAACTCAAGTTCTCCCTGTGTCTCCCACTGGGGCATCCGTCCTCCACCAACTAAAGTCCTCCCTGTGTCCCCCACTAGGGCATCCGTCTTCCACCAACTAAAGTCCTCCCTGTGTCCCCCACTGGGGCATCAGTCCTCCACCAACTCAAGTTCTCCCTGTGTCCCCCACTGGGGCATCAGTCCTCAACCAACTCAAGTTCTCCCTGTGTCCCCCACTGGGGCATCCGTCCTCCAATAACTCAAGTCCTCCTTGTGTCCCCCACTGGGACATTCGTCCTCCACCAACAAAAGTCCTCACTGTGTCCCCCACTTGGGCATCATTCCTCTACCAACTCAAGTTCTCCCTGTGTCCCCCACTGGGGCATCAGTCCTCCACCAACTCAAGTCCTCCCTGTGTCCACCACTGGGGCATCCGTCCTCCACCAACTCAAGTCCTCCCTGTGTCCCCCACTGGGACATCCGTCCTCCACCAACTCAAGTCCTCCCTGTGTCCGCCACTGGGGCATCAGTCCTCTACCAACTCAAGTTCTCTCTGTGACTCACACTGGGGCATCCGTTCTCCACCAACTCACGTCCTCCCTGTGTCCCCCACTGGGGCATCAGTCCTCCACCATCTCAACTTCTCCCTGTGTCCCCCAATGGGGCATCAGTCCTCCACCAACTAAAGTCCTCCATGTGTCACACACTGGGGCATCCGTCCTCCACCAACTCAAGTCCTCCCTGTGTCCCCCACTGGGGTATCCGTCCTCCACCAACTCAAGTCCTCCCTATGTAACCAACTGGGGCATCCGCCCTCCACCAACTCAAGTCCTCCCTGTGTCCCCTACTGGGGCATCAGTCCTCCACCAACTCAAGTTCTCCCTGTGTCTCCCACTGGGGCATCCGTCCTCCACCAACTCAAGATCTCACTTTTGTCCCCCACTGGGGGATCCGTCCTCCACCAACTCAAGTCCTCCCTATGTCCCCTTGTGGGGCATCCGTCCTCCACCAACTGAGGTTCTCCCTGTGTCCCCCACTGGGGCATCCGTCCTCCACCAACTCAAGTCCTCCATGTGTCCCACACTGAGGCATCAGTCCTCCACCAACTCACGTTCTCACTGTTTCCGCCACTTTGGCATCAGTCCTCCACCAACTCAAGTTCTCTCTGTGTCCCCCACTGGGGCATCAGTCCTCAACCAACTGAAGTTCTCCCTGTGTCCTCCACTGGGGCATCCGTCCTCCATGAACTCAAGTCCTCCCTGTGTCCCCCACTGGGGCATCCGTCCTCCACCAACTCAAGTCCTCCCTGTGTCCACCACTGGGGCATCCGTTCTCCACCAACTCAAGTCCTCCCTGTGTCCACCACTGGGGCATCAGTCCTCTACCAACTCAAGTTCTCTCTGTGACTCCCACTGGGGCATCCGTCCTCCACCAACTCACGTCCTCCCTGTGTCCCCCACTGGGGCATCAGTCCTCCACCAACTCAACTTCTCCCTGTGTCCCCACTTGGGCATCAGTCCTCCATCAACTAAAGTCCTCCATGTGTCACACACTGGGGCATCCGTCCTCCACCAACTCAAGTCCTCCCTGTGTCCCCCACTGGGGCATCCGTCCCCCACCATCTCAAGTCCTCCCTGTGTCCCCCACTGGGGCATCAGTCCTCTACCAACTCAAGTCCTCCCGGTGTCCCCTAGTGGGGCATCCGTCCTCCACCAACTCAAGTTCTCCCTGTGTCCCCCACTGGGGCATCAGTCCTCCACCAACTCAAATTCACTCTGTGTCTCCCACTGGGGCATCAGTCCTCCACCAACTCAAGTTCTCCCTATGTCCCCCACTGGAGCATCCGTCCTCCACCAACTCAAGTCCTCCCTGTGTCCCCCACTGGGGCATCTGTCCCCCACCAACTCAAGTCCTCCCTATGTCCCCAACTGGAGCATCCGCCCTCCACCAACTCAAGTCCTCTCTGTGTCCTGCCACTGGGGCACCAGTCTTCCAACTCAAGTTCTCCCTGTGTCTCCCACTGGGGCATCCGTCCTCCACCAACTAAAGTCCTCCCTGTGTCCCCCACTAGGGCATCCGTCTTCCACCAACTAAAGTCCTCCCTGTGTCCCCCACTGGGGCATCAGTCCTCCACCAACTCAAGTTCTCCCTGTGACCCCCACTGGGCCATCCGTCCTCTACCAACTCATGTCCTCCCTGTGTCCCCCACTGGGGCATCCGTCCTCCACCAAATCAAGTCCTCCCTGTGTCCCCCACTGGGGCATCCGTCCTCCACCAACTCAAGTCCTCCCTGTGTCCCCCCACTGGGGCATCCGTCCTCCCCCAACTCAAGTCCTCACTTTTGTCCCCCACTGGGGGATCCGTCCTCCACCAACTAAAGTCCTCCCTGTGTCCCCCACTTGGGCATCAGTCCTCCACCAACTCAACTTCTCCCTGTGTCCCCCACCTGGGCATAAGTCCTCCACCAACTAAAGTCCTTCTTGTGTCCCACACTGGGGCATCAAGCCTCCATCAACTCAATTTCTCTCTGTTTCCCCCACTGGGGCATCAGTCCTCCACCAACTCAAGTTCTCTCTGTGTCCCCCACTGGGGCATCAGTCCTCAACCAACTCAAATTCTCCTGTGTCCTCCACTGGGGCATCCGTCCTCCACCAACTCAAGTCCTCCCTGTGTCCCCCGCTGGGGGTTCAGTCCTCCACCAACTCAAGTTCTCCCTGTGTCCCAAACTGGGGCATCCGTCCTCCACCAAATCAAGTCCTCCCTGTGTCCCCCACTGGGGCATCCGTCCTCCACTAAATCAAGTCCTCCCTGTGTCCCCCACTGGGACATCAGTCCTCCACCAACTCAAGACCTCCCTGTGTCCCCCACTGGGGCATCAGTCGACCACCAACTCAAGTCCTCCCTGTGTCCCCCAATAGGGCATCCGTCCTCCACCAAATCAAGTCCTCCCTGTGTCCCCCACTGGGGCATCAGTCCTCCACCAACTCAAGTTCTCCCTGTGTCCCCCACTGGGGCATCCGTCCTCCACCAACTCACGTCCTCCCTGTGTCCCCCACTGGGGCATCCATCCTCCACCAACTCAAGTCCTCCCTGTGTCCCCCACTGGGACATCCGTCCTCCACCAACTCAAATCCTCCCTGTGTCCCCCCACTGGGGCATCAGTCCTCCACCAACTCAAGTTCTCCCTGTGTCCCCCCACTGGGGCATCCGTCCTCCACCAACTCAAGTCCTCACTTTTGTCCCCCACTGGGGGATCTGTCCTCCACCAACTCAAGTTCTCCCTGTTCCCCCACTGGGGCATCATCCCTCCACGAACTCAAGAATCTTCAGGGCGGTGGCGAGGGGGTGGGTGCGTGGGGTGAGGCTAGTCGATTCGGGTTTAAACACTATTATCACAGTGTTACAAATGAAAACCTTAAAATGTAAAGATGGTCGATATTATTGATATTAACGGGTATAGCTTAGTGAAATTCGTTGGTGAGGGGTGGGTAGCGGCTATTAGTGATGTGTAGAGTGTCGTAGTGGCCTAGACACTATCATCACACAGGTTACAAATGAAAACCTTAAAAAGTAAAACTGCCCGATAATATTGATTGCCGCGGAAATAGCTTAGTGAAATTCGTTGGTAATGGGTGGGTGGTGGGTATTAGTGGTCTGTAGAGGGTCACCGTGGTTTTTTTACTATCATCATACGGGTTACAAATGAAAACCTTAAAAGTAAAGATGGCCGATATTAATGATTTTAGCGGGTATAGCTTAGTGAAATTTATTGTTAAGGGGTGGGTAGCGGCTAGTAGTGATCCGTAGGGGGTCGTAGTGACCAATATACTGTCAACATACGGGTTACAAATGAAAACATTAAAAAGTAAAGATGGTCCATATTATTGATTGTCTCCGGTATGGCTTAGTGAAATACGTTGGTAAGGGGTGGGTAGCGACTCTTAGTGATCTGTATAGGGATGTATTGGCCTATACACTATCATCATACGGTTACAAATGAAATGTTACGATGGCCAGTATTATTAGCTGTAATGGGTATGGCTTAGTGCAACACGATTGCTGTGGGTATGGCTTAGTGAAACTCGGTGATAAGGGGTGGATACCGGTTATTAGTTATCTATAGAGGGATGTAATGGCCTATACACTATCATCATACGGTTACAAATGAAAACATTAAAATGTAAAGATGGTCGGAAATATTGGGTGCTGTGGGTATGACTTGGTGTCATTCGTTGATAAAGAGTGGGTAGAGGTTATTAGTGCTAGTTAGAGGGTCGTAGTGGTATATACAGTATTATCATAAGGGTTATAAATGAAAAATCTTAAAAAGTAAAGATGGTCGGTATTAGTGGTTGTAGTGGGTACGGCATAGTGTTATTCGTTGTCATGGGGTAGATAGTGGTTATTAGTGTTATGTAGAGGGTGAGTGGTATATACACCATATATACACCATTAGCATTAGGTAAAATGAAAACCTTTTAAAAGTACAGATGACCTGTATTATTGGTTGTTGTGGGTATGGTTTAGTGAAATTAGATGTTAAGGGGTGGGTGGGGGATGCGTAGCTAGATAAGTGCTCGAACACTAAAATCATACGATTTCAGATCGGTAAATGAAAATCTAATCTCTCTCTCTCTCTCTCTCTCTCTCTCTCTCTCTCTCTCTCTCTCTCTCTCTCTCTCTCTCCCCTTGTGTCTATACGGGTCTTTGTTTCGTTCCACAGAAACCCATTTCCAAGACCAATAATTGTTCTCAAACTTGTCTGCTCAGTGCCACACTTCACAGCCAGACAAAGCTTCTATGTACCACCTCAACATTCAAATAAGAAAATATGTTAACAAGAATGGGGGAAAAATAGCGGTCAAACTTATAAATATCTTGGCCAAACTTATGAAAAGTAGGAAACATTGTTAACCAAATGTGAAAAATATCACCCAAAGAGAGAAATATCTCGTCCCAACGTATAAAAGGTAGGAAAATTGTCGGCCAAATGGGAAAAACTTAGGCCAAATACAGAAATATCTCACCCAAACTTATGAAAAGTAGAAAACTTTGTTAGCCAAAGTGAAAAAGCTAGGTCAAGTAAGAAAATTATGTTAGCCAAATGTGAAAAGTGTCGGCCAAATATCGAAATAGCTCAACCAAACGTAGAAAACGTAGGAAAATTGTTAATCAAATAAGAAAGCTATTGACCAACTAGGAAAATATATTAGGCAAAGAAGAATAATATAGTGTCCATAGGAATAGTCTATGGAATGCTATGCAGGAATTTGGAATACCAAGGAAGTTAATCAACATGACCAGACTATGCATGGAAGATACTTATAATATAGTAACATATAAAGGCAGGAAATCAGACCCCTTCCAAATAACATCTGGCTTGAAACAGGGTGATGCACTATCGCCGCTACTCTTCAATCTGGCTCTAGAGAAAGTTGTAAGGAAGGTAAAGGAGGAATGTGATATTGGAGGAACATCCAAGCTGCTTGGTTATGCAATTGATATAGATATTATAGGGCAGAGTGAACAAAAGACATTGGAAATATTGACTCACTTAAAGGGAAAAGCCCAACAGATGGGGCTGGTTATCAACCAAGATAAGACAGAATATATGGTAATTTCAAGAGACGGATGGCTAGAAACTCTGGCCACATACAAATAGATAATATGACCATTAAAAGAACGGAAACATACAAATACCTGGGTACAATCTTCAACTGCTCCAACATCATAAGGGAAGAAATACAAACTAGAATCAACTCTGGAAATAAGATATACTATGCACTACAACATCTACTAAAATCAAAGGCGCTATCTCGTAACACCAAAATCACAATATACAAAACACTGATCAGACCAGTTGTGCTGTATGGCTCTGAAACCTGGAGTACAACGAAAGGAGACGAAGCATTGTTACAAACTTTTGAGAACAAAATTTTAAGACGCATCTTTGGACCCATTAGGGATACACAAAGTGGAGAGTGGAAAAGAAGAAGTAACAAAGACATTTATGATCTGTTTAAGTCCCCGCTAATCACTGGTATCATGAAGGCTAATAGACTACAATGGCTGGGGCATATAGAAAGAATGGAAGATAATAGGGAAACAAAACTCGCTTACACTCAGGAAATAAATAACCGTAGACCCCGAGGTAGACCAAGAAGGCGGTGGAGAGATAATACATGTACAGACCTACAAGCACTTGGAATCAACGACTGGCAAGAGAAGGTCCACCAGAGAGACGAATGGAGACGGATTGTATTTGCAGCAAAGAACCTTAATGGCTCGGAACGCTGAAGAAGAAGAAGAAGAAGAAGAAGAAGAAGAAGAAGAAGAAGAAGAAGAAGAAGAAGAAGAAGAAGAAGAAGAAGAAGAAGAAGAAGAAGAAGAAGAAGAAAGAAGAATAATATTGAAGAAGTAACGAAATATATCGTTCAAACTTATGAAAAGTAGGAAGCCTTGTTAACCAAATGTGAAAAATATCACTCAAAGAGAGAAATATCTCGTCCAAACTTATGAAAAGTAAGAAAATTGTCGGCCAAATGGGAAAAAGTTAGACCACATACAGAAATATCTCACCCAAACATATGAAAAGTAGAAAACTATGATAGTTAAAGAGGAAAAACCAAGGTCAAGTAGGTAAATGTGTTACCCAAATGTGAAAAACGTCAGCCAAATACAGAAATATCACGTCCACACTTATGAAAACCGGGAATATTTGTTAGCCAAATAGGAAAAAATATTGACCAAGTAGGAAAATATGTTAGCCAAATGGGGAAAAATATCACCCAAAGCCAGAAATATAGCGTCCAGACTTATAAACAGTAGGAAAATTTGTTAACCAAATGGTAAAATTATCAGCCAAAGATAGAATTATCTAGTCCAACCTTATAAAAAGAACAAAAAATGTGTCAACCAAATGGTAAAAATGTGAGATGTGATAACCGATGCCAGCCGAATAAGACGTATCTTTACGTAACAGCTATCGGGTAACATACCTATACAGCGACGAGTGGCTAGCGCATGTTATCAGATTATAATATTACAAACGCACACAACACACTGCCCTGACTCAGCCTTGGGTAATGAATGTAACATGGCATGTCAGTGTCCACTACCATAACAAGCATTGTTATCACGTACCAAATTAGACATGTACACGTTTACTACCTCTCTGTGTGTCTGTACGGAACTACGGAACTCTACAACGTTCCCCAGAAACACATTACAAACGCTAATATATGTTTTACAACTTGTCTGCTCAGTCCCACACTTCACAACTGGACAAAATTACACCTTATATGTACCACTTCAACATTCAAATAAGAAAATATGTTAACCAAAATAGAAAAATATAGCAGTCAAACTTATAAATAACTCGGCCATACATAGGAAAACTAGGAAACATTGTTAACCAAATATGAAGAAAATATCGCCCAAAGAGAGAAATAGTTCAACTAAACTTATAAATAGATCACCAAACTTATGAAAAGTAGGTACATTGTCAGCCAAAGATGAAAAAAAGTTAGGCCAAATACAGAAATATCCCACCCAAACTTATGAAAAGTTGGAAACTTTGTTAGCCAAAGGGGAAAAACTCAGGTCAAGTAGGAAAATCTGTTAACCAAATGTGAAACAGGTCGGCCAAATAGAGAAATAGCTCGTCCTCACTTATGAAAACTAGAAAAATTTGTTAGCCAAATTGGAAAAATATTGGCCAAGTAGGAAAATGTGTTAGCCTAATGTGAAAAAATATCAGCCAAAGAGAGAAATATCTCGTCCACACTTATAAAAACCAGGAAAATGTGTCAACCAAAGGGGAAAATGTCGGCCAAATACAGAAATATCTCAACCAAACGTATAAAAATTAGGAAAATTGTTAACCAAACGGGAAATATATTGACCAAGTAAGAAAATGTGTTAGTCAAAGAGGAAAAATGTTGAACAAGTAACGAAATACATCGTTCAAACTTATGAACAGTAGGAAAATTTGTTAACCAAATGTGAGAAAACAATATCATCCAAAGAGAAAAATATTTCAACTACACTTATAAATAGATCAGCCAAAGTTATGAAAAGTAGGAAAACCGTCAGCGAAATGGTAAAATGTTAGGCCAAAATACAGAAATATCTCAGCCAAACTTATGAAAAGTAGGAAACTTTGTTAGCTAGAGGGAAAAAACCTAGGTCAAGTAGAAAAATCTGTTAACCAAATGTGAAAAATGTCGGCCAAATAAAGAAATATCACGTTTACACTTATGAAAACTAGGAAAACATTGTTAGCCAAATAGGAAAAAATTATTGGCCAAGTAGGAAAATGTTTCATTCAAAAGGGAAAAATATCTCGTCCACACGTATAAAAGATAAGAAAATGTGTCGAGCAAATGGTACAAAAAGGTCGGCCAAATACAGAAATATCTCAACAAACCATATAAAAACTAGGAAACATTGTTAACCAAATGGGAAAGATATTGACCAAGAAGGAAAATGTGTTAGCCAGAGGGGGAAAATCTAAGTCAAGTAGGAAAATCTGTTACCCAAACATGAAAAATGTCGGCCAAATACGGAAACATCTCATCCACACGTATGAAAACTAGGAAAATTTGTTAGCCAAACAGGAAAAGTATTGGCCAAGTATGAAAACTTGTTAACCAAATGTGAAAAAAATATCAGCCAAAGAGATAAATATCTCGTCCAGACTTATAAAAATTGGGGCAAATATGTCAACCAAAGGTGAAAATGTCGGCCAAATACAGAAATATCTCAACTAAACTTATGAAAAGTTGGAAACTTTGCTAACCAAAATGTGGAAGATATTGAGAAAGTAGGGAAAATGTGTTAGTCAAAGAGGAACCATATTGAACAAGTAACGAAATACATCGTTCAATCTTATGAAAAGTAGCAAACTTTGTTAACCAAATGTGAAAAAAATATCAGCCAAAAAGAGGAATATCTCGTCCAAACTTATAAAAAGTGGGAGAATTGTCAGCCAAATGGGAAAACAATGTCGACCAAATAAAGAAATATCTCACCCAAACTTATGAAAAGTAGGAAACTTTGTTAGCCAAAGGGAAAAAATCTTAGGTCAAGTAGGAAATATGTTAGCCAAATGTGAAAAAATGTCGGCCAAATACAGAAATATCTCGTCCACACTTATGAAAACTAGGAAAATGTGTGGGTCAAAGAGGAAAAATATTGGCCAAGTAGGAAAATTTGATAGCCATAGGTGAAAAAATATCAGCCAAAGAGAGAAATATATAAACTAAACTTATAAAAAGTAGGAAAATGTGTTACCCAAATGTGAAAAATGTTAGCCAAGTAAAGAAATAACGCGTCCACACTTATAAAAAGTAGGAAAATTTGTTAACCAAAGGGGAAATCGTCGCTCAAATATAGAAATAGCTCGTTCAAACTTATAAAAAGTAGGAAAATTTGTTATCGAAATGGGGGAAAATCTTGGCCAAGTAAGAAAATTTGTTAGCCAAATGGGAAACATGTTGACCAAGTAACGAAACGCATCGGCCAAATGTATGAAAATTCAGAAACTTTGTTAACCAATGGTGAAAAAATATCGACCAAAGAGAGAAATATTTCAACTAAACTTATAAAAAATAGAAAAATTTGTCAGCCAAATGGGAAAACGTTCGGCAAAACACAGAACTAGCTCAACTAAATTTATAAAAAGAAGGGGAAAATTGACAAAGTAAAGAAATATCTCGACAAAACTTATGAAAAGTAGGAATATTTGTTAGCAAAATAGGAAAAATCTTGGCCAAGTAAGAATGTTTGTTAACCAAATGGGGAAAATATGGTATACGTAAGGAAATACCTCGTCCACACTTATGAAAAATAGGAAAATTTGTTAACCAAAGATGAAAAAAAAGGTTGCCACAATAGGAAATATCGCATTAAACTTATGAAAATTAGGAAACTTTGTTAACCAAATTTGAAAAATAGTCGTCAAATAAAGACATAGTGTGCCTAAATTTATTTTTAAAAAAAGTAGGAAACTTTTGTTAACCAAACGCAACACATATTGACCAAGTAAAGAAATATTTCATCCAAAACTTATGAAAAGTAGGAAAATGTGTTAACCAAAGATGAAAAATTTTGACCAAATTTCAGCCAAACTTATAAAAGGTAGGAAAATTTGTTAACCAAAGATGAAAAATGTTGACCAAATTTCACCCAAACTTATAAAAAGTAGGAACATTTCTTAAATAAATGGGAAAAATATCTCACGTTGTCATTTCACATCCGCAATAGCGTCACGTCTCAATCCAACCAGCACTGTCTGTTATAAGGTCGACCTTTTCTTAAAACCACGATTGCCTTATTAACCCCATGAGTACCATCTATCTCATCTTCTAACCGACTTTCCACGTTTCATACCACTTAACGCTAACATTCTCTTTGATCACACCTCAACCGGCTTTCTGGTGACTGGGTAAATTTCCAACCTACTAGCGATAATCCGTAGTCCCCTATGCAAGCAACAGCTGTATTTCAGAAAATTAAAAGTATCTTATGTAATAAGTCATTATTGTTGAAGGAAAAAATAAAATTTCAACAATAAAATTGAAAAAAAATTGACAATTAAATTTATCTTTATTGTTTCCAAATTGAATGTTTCATGTAGAAATTTAAAGTATGGTCTATCTCTGGTTGTCTCAATGTATGGCCTATCTCTGGTTGTCTCAATGTATGGTCTATCTCTGGTTGTCTCAATGTATGGTCTATCTCTGTTTATCTCAATGTATTGTCTATCTCTGGATGTCTCAATGTATGGTCTATCTCTGGTTGTCTCAATGTATGACCTATCTCTGGTTGTCTCAATGTATGGCCTATCTCTGGTTGTCTCAATGTATGGTCTATCTCTGGTTGTCTCAATGTATGGTCTATCTCTGTTTATCTCAATGTATTGTCTATCTCTGGATGTCTCAATGTATGGTCTATCTCTGGTTGTCTCAATGTATGACCTATCTCTGGTAGTCTCAATGTATGGTCTATCTCTGGTTGTCTCAATGTATGACCTATCTCTGGTTGTCTCAATGTATGGTCTATCTCTGGTTGTCTCAATGTATGGTCTATCTCTGGTTGTCTCAATGTATGGTCTACCTCTGGTTGTCTCAATGTATGGTATATCTCTGGTTGTCTCAATGTATGACCTATCTCTGGTTGTCTCAATGTATGGTCTATCTCTGGTTGTCTCAATGTATGACCTATCTCTGGTTGTCTCAATGTATGACCTATCTCTGGTTGTCTCAATGTATGGTCTATCTCTGGTTGTCTCAATGAATTATCTGTCTCTGATTGTCTCAAAGTATGGTGTATCTCTGGTTGTCTCAATGTATGGCCTATCTCTGGTTGTATCAATGCATGACCTATCTCAGGTTGGCTCAATGTATGGCCTATCTCTGGTTGTCTCAATAAATAGTCTATCTCTGGTTGTCTCAATGTATGGCCTATCTCTGGTTGTCTCAATGTATGACCTATCTCTGGTTGTCTCAATGTATGACCTATCTCTGGTTGTCTCAATGTATGGTCTATCTCTGGTTGTCTCAATGTATGGCCTATCTCAGGTTGGCTCAATGTATGGCCTATCTCTGGATATCTCAATGCATGACCAATCTCTGGTTGTCTCAATGTATGACCTATCTCTGGTTGTCTCAATGTATGGCCTATCTCTGGTTATCTCAATGCATGACCTATCTCTGGTTGTCTCAATGTATGACCTATCTCTGGTTGTCTCAATGTATGGTCTATCTCTGGTTGTCTCAATGTATGGCCTATCTCTGATTATCTCAATGCATGACCTATCTCTGGTTGTCTCAATTTATAACATATCTCTGGTTGTCTCAATGTATGGCCTATCTCTGGTTATCTCAATGCATGTCCTATCTCAGGTTGTCTCAATGTATGACCTATCTCTGGTTGTCTCAATGAATTATCTGTCTCTGATTGTCTCAAAGTATGGTGTATCTCTGGTTGTCTCAATGTATGGCCTATCTCTGGTTGTCTTAATGCATGACCTATCTCAGGTTGGCTCAATGTATGGCCTATCTCTGGTTGTCTCAATGCATGGCCTATCTCAGGTTGTCTCAATGCATGACTTATCCAAGGCCAGCTTCTTTTCTTCACCACTTAGTTCATTGCTAGTTGTATAATTCTCTCATGAGCTCAAAATTGGTGATTCTCTCATACAATGTATGTCTTCTATTTCGTTCTGGCACCATTAGCGAAAGTTTTAGCTTATTTTACACTCTTCTAATTAGTTTCCGTCATGTATGTTGTTGTTATTTCACACTAAACAAAACAAAACAAACACAAAAATAAAAAAAAATAAAACAAAAATAATAGGTAAGTTGCCTATATTTGACTCTCCTCAGAGAAGTCACATACGTGGTGTGGGGAAGTGTTGCCAGGAGGACACACCATCACTGACGTTTGTGGACGGTCTATGCAGGGCACAGGTACCACACACGGTCAACGAATTGAATCCAACACGTGCAGTCTTGGACCAAACGATTCCCAATCTGTAACGAAAAAGGGCTGCCGGCACCATGGCATTGGCCATCGACGTCTGGACAAGCTGTAGAATCAATCAGAAGTTGTGAACATCTTTCCTACTCTATCTATGTCTTTGTTTCCGTCTTCTTCTCCGTCTCTGAATCCGTCTCTTTCTCTGTCTCTGTCATCGTCTCTTTATACATCTCTGTCACCGTCTCTGTCCCGTCTCCTTCTCCGTCTCTTCTTCTTCTTCTTCTTCTTCTTCTTCTTCTTCTTCTTCTTCTTCTTCTTCTTCTTCTTCTTCTTCTTCTTCTTCTTCTTCTTCTTCTTCTTCTTCTTCTTCTTCTTCTTCTTCTTTCTTCTTCTTCTTCTTCTTCTTCTTCTTCTTCTTCTTCTTCTTCTTCTTCTTCTTCTTCTTCTTCTTCTTCTTCTTCTTCTTCTTCTTCTTCTTCTTCTTCTTCTTCTTCTTCTTCTTCTTCTTCTTCTTCTTCTTCTGTGTCTCCTCGCCATGCCCTTCCGCCACCTCTCTTCTTCTTCCTACTCCTCTGTGTATTGCTCCCGTTTTAAAACCCCCCTACTTCATCTACACCTCTTGGTTTTTCTTCTTCTCCCCACTCTTTGTCTTCCTCCCATACGTTTTCTTCCTCCTCTTCTTCGTCGTCTTCTTTTTCTTCTGCTACTGCTTCTTCTGCCTCAGACTTGTATAGAAACGGTCGCCTGTGTATCTGTCTGATTGTTTCATTCGTCGGGTCTGAATATTCAAATTGTGTGATTGCTTCATTTGTCGGGTCTACATATTCAAACTGTGTAATTGTTTCATTCGTCGGGTCTGAATATTCAAACTGTGTGAGTGTTTCATTCGTCGAGGCTGAATAATCAAACTGTGTAATTGTTTCATTCGTCGGGTCTAAATATTCAAACTGTTTGAGTGTTTCATTCGTCTTGTCTGAGTATTAAAACTGTGTGATTGTTTCATTCGTCGGGTCTGAATATTCAAACTGTGTGATTGTTTCATTCGTCGGGTCTGAATATTCAAACTGTGTGATTGTTTCATTCGTCGGGTCTGAATATTCAAACTGTGTGATTGCTTCATTTGTCGGGTCTGAATATTCAAACTGTGTGAGTGGTTCATTCGTCTGTTCTGAATATTCAAACTGTGTGATTGTTTCATTATTCGGGTCTGAATATTCAAACTGTGTGAGTGGTTCATTCGTCTGGTCTCAATATTCAAACTGTGTGATTGTTTCATTCGTCTGGTCTAAATATTCAAACTGTGTGTGTATAGAACAACATTGGACATGTGGTGCTAGACACATATTTGTATAGAACAACATTGGACATATGGTGCTAGACACATATTTGTATATAACAACATTGGATATATGGTGCTAGACACATATTTGTATAGAACAACATTGGACATATGGTGCTAGACATATATTTGTATAGAACAACATTGGACATATGGTACTAGACACATATTTGTATAGAACAACATTGGACATATGGTGCTAGACACATATTTGTATAGAACAACATTGGACATATGGTGCTAGACATATATTTGTATAGAACAGCATTGGACATATGATGGTAGACACATATTTGTATAGAACAACATTGGACATATGATGGTAGACACATATTTGTATAGAACAACATTGGACATATGGTGCTAGACACATATTTGTATAGAACAACATTGGACATATGGTGCTAGACACATATTTGTATAGAACAACATTGGACATATGGTGCTAGACATATATTTGTATAGATCAACATTGGACATATGGTGCTAGACATATATTTGTATAGAACAACATTGGACATATGGTGCTAGACACATATTTGTATAGAACAACATTGGACATATGGTGCTAGACATATATTTGTATAGAACAGCATTGGACATATGGTGCTAGACATATATTTGTATAGAACAACATTGGACATATGGTGCTAGACATATATTTGTATAGAACAGCATTGGACATATGATGGTAGACACATATTTGTATAGAACAACATTGGACATATGATGGTAGACACATATTTGTATAGAACAGCATTGGACATATGGGGCTAGACACATATTTGTATAGAACAACATTGGACATATGATGGTAGACACATATTTGTATAGAACAACATTGGACATATGATGGTAGACACATATTTGTATAGAACAACATTGGACATATGATGTTAGACACATATTTGTATAGAACAACATTGGACATATGATGGTAGACACATATTTGTATAGAACAACATTGGACATATGATGGTAGACACATATTTGTATAGAACAACATTGGACATATGGTGGTAGACACATATTTGTATAGAACAACATTGGACATATGGTGCTAGACACATATTTGTATAGAACAACATTGGACATATAATGCTAGACACATATTTGTATAGAACAACATTGGGCATATGGTGCTAGACACATATTTGTATAGAACAACATTGGGCATATGGGGCTAGACACATATTTGTATAGAACAACATTGGACATATGGTGCTAGACACATATTTGTATAGAACAACATTGGACACATGGAGCTAGATACATATTTTGGAACAACATTCCACATATGGAGCTAGATACATATTTGTATAGAACAACATTGGACATATGGAGCTGGATACATATTTGTATAGAACAACATTCCACATATGGAGCTAGACACATATTTGTATCGAACACCATTCCACATATGGGGCTAGATACATATTTGTATAAAACAACATTGGATATATGATGCTAGACACATATTCGTATAGAACAACATTGGACGTATGGGGGTAGACAAATATTTGTATAGAACAACATTGAACGTATGGAGCTAGACAAATATTTGTATAGAACAACATTGGACGTATGGAGATAAACAGATATTTGTATAGAACAGCTCTCACTCCTTGGGAGCGGCGGATCAGTCTTATGCCGGACGCTTTTACTTCCCGATGTTAGGCTTGTTAGATCTGTGAGCCAAGATCACGATTAATAATTCAAATCTACTGTAATGGGGATCGAACTCTTTCTTATCAGGCCAGTGTCTAGCCAATACACCACCGCGGCACCGTATACAAATATGGTGCTAGCCATATATGCTAAATAAGGTTCAAGATATTTAAGAGGCTTTTTCTCTAAACCAATTTAACCATGCCCTTTTACTAAACCAGTTTTACCAGGCTCTTTTACTAAACCAGCTTTACCAGGCTCTTTTAATAAATCAATTTTACCAGGTTCTTTCACTAAACCAATTTTACCAGGCTCCATTGATCTCAGACACTTGGCACTACAGTAAAACCCACACAGAAGGACAGACACATACACATGAAACATAGCGCTCATTACAGTAAAACCCACACAGAAGGACAGACACATACACATGAAACATAGCCGTGACTACAGGAAAACCCACACAGAAAGACAGACATATACATATGAAACATACTCCTGGAGGTTAACGCCCAACCGTTGCTATCTCCGCTACTCCAATTACAAGTGTAGGTACTACAGCCTTGTGTGTAGTTGGAACCTTCGCTTTGACATCCGCCGTTGCGTGCACACCCTGGAACGAGAGACACAAATGCTGTGCCTGTACATGTATAGGGAACACCATACACTATCATCCTACGTCTAGTGTCCAGTTGACATATTGACATATAGCGATCATCATCATTAAGTGCCCTGCCTCACTTCAGCTCCCTATTTCTTACATTCAATAAGAATGGCTTATTGTCGCATGATTGCGCACTCCGTCTTGTTCACTGCTGCACATCACAATTTCAAAACACACTTCTCACTAAAGGTTTGCACTAGAGAGAATTGGGATGCTAGGAATGTGGCGTCAACAGTATTAATAGCTGTGACACCCAATGATGGACAGATCATGTGGTCTAGGCCCGTTCTGTTCATTGGTTAACCTAGAATAATCGCGTCGCCCGCGAAAGGTTTTGGGTCCAGCGACGCTAGATGTCAAGCACTTGCAGAGCGACCGGCAAAGCATCCAGATGTGATTTAGGTCTCTGTATGTCCCTCATCCTGATTCAGAAAGAAAGCTTCAGACGAAATTATGCCTGAGTTTGTTTATTTCTGAGTCAGGTAAAGCTTTAAGTATGAGAGTGTGTGTGTGTGTAAGTTCCGGCACTAATATATATATATATTTATTCTTCTATTAGAAGATAGAAACCAACTTTCAACCAGTCCCAAAATGGCTACTCTCTGCCAGCACTGATGTAGATATCTGACGCCCTCTATCTTTCGTTTCCAGAAGAGTTGCTGTACAATCACTATGTCTTAAGCTGTGAAAAGAGGCTCAATTATGCCCAGACTGTTTCCTATTCTTGAGTCTAAATCCCACTGGCTTGCTGACTGTGTTCAGAGCAGGTTTAGAACAAGATAATCTGTGATCTGTGTGCTGGGTGTCGCCTTAGTTGCAATCCACAGCGAACCGCCAACACACGCGAATGTGAGAAGGAGGAATGAAAGACTCTACCTCTTATCTTATATGTTCGTGGCGTGAAGACAGAATGTGTGTGTAACTGTTTAGCATCCATGACTGGTCCAGCATTTATACTGTTGTGATTTATTCGAACAAGCATTTAGCACTCTGACAAACAACAGTCCAGCTAACAGACCAACACCGGCACTCAAGTGAACGAACAAAAGAAGAATGGTGTTAGTTTGAGAGAATGAGTACAATGTGGTGTCTCATCTTTCTTTCACTCTGTATATATATGTGTTATTGAATGAGAGGCAGTGTAAATCCTCATAAGGAACATTTCACATAGACCTCCACATTCATACCCATTATATGTTACTTATATTAACTCTAGAGTGAAATATTTAATGTATGTTTCTTTACATTATTACTTTGATGCAACATGTGGAATGTAGTTTATTAAACCATCACCCTGTTTGACCGAGTATATAATATGCTTTCATGCATAAGCACTTCTAAACTGTCAAGGGGAAATATCACCCCAGTGTCAGAAGAAGTAAGTAAAGGAAATGACAGAAGAGGTGAGAGGGTATAAACAGGAAAGTATCCAGGCAGACTAAAACAATGGTGGCAGCACTGATTGGTAACATGAGTTAATGAGAACAATCATCCTATTCTGTTCCATTACTATGTAGGGATCAGATATGCTGGGTACATCTCATCATTTACTCTCCATCATTCTTTTCTAGCCTTGTCAGTCATTGTGTCTGTGTCCTCTGTGAGAACAACAGCCAACCGGCCCTAGGTACAAGTGCAGTAAAAAGAAAGCTTGCCCAATATAATTGCTGATGTCTAATGCCAGTACAAGGAGACACAATGTAGCTCTTAACTTGTAGGTACTTCCTGAATCTGCTAACTTCTGTACCTCGTGTCTGTAAACCCTTTTCATTCTTGTCCACTGGAGAATCATCATCCTTTGGCTAGATATAAATGTGTTCACCATGTTTATCCACCTCAGGTGAGGATGGCGGTGTTCGCAGAATGTCATGATCCAGAGTTGCAGATCACTGTCCAATAAGGTACCAGGGGACTGCAAATCATGAGCAGTTCAGTAAGAATTAGGTGCACCAGAGATCTGTTGTCAGGAGTTCCCTGATCTAAGAATCTCCATTGCCCAACTGATCTTTGCTTCATGGAGAAGTGACATAATTTGAATTGAAGACTTTTATAAGATCATTAGGATCAATTTTATCATTCACAAGAGACTTGCAAATTTTTAATATCATGGCTGAAGTCTGATAGACAATTTTATAAGGAAGGACTGTTACAATCAGTTATTCATTCATATAATTCAAGAACTTCCAGAAAGGAGAGCATTTTATGAACCTTTCCAGAACTGATTGGGTGTAGACTGTTTAATTCCAAGTTTCACATATAAATTAACTGAAAGTTCACAAACAGAACATTTGTGTAGTGCAGAGACTTTGTTAGGAAATCAGAAGGATGGTGCAGTGATGAAATGCCAGAACTGACATGAGATCTTTGAGGAGTTCTAATCTCCATTGTGTCTTAGAACATTATTCTGGAAACAAATGGGTTTTGTTCATATGTCATAATGCATCACTGGTTTACTTCCACAGGTTTTTTATTTTGATTAATAAACCAAATTAACTGTTTCTGCATTCTTCTGTCAAGTCCATTGTGGTGTAACAAAACATTTTATTATCTATGTGTTTAGTTAGTGAAACTACTTCACATAAAGGTAGTATCTGGAACTACAGGTGACTGGGTAAACACTAATAGACAGCTAAAGTCTGTCCTATTGTAATCTCCCAGGTTCCAGGTTACTCAGAAAAGGGAACTTTACATTTTATTAATTCCTGTGACCATTTCACCTAAAAGGGAAAATGATCGTAGGTGGGGGACTCTCGAGCTAATTAAGTTTCTCTTTTGGGGAAGGAAGATATTGGAGGGAAGAAATTAATTTTCCTGGGGAAACCCCTAGATTTCCAGAGCTATTATGGGACACTTTGGCTTCCAAAGACCCATCCCCTCCAAATGAAATCAGTCCCATCCTCATAGCAATACTTCATTGTGGGGTAAGTCGAGGTAGGTACTGCTTCCAACTTCCAATATGTAACACTTATTGCATAAGATACTTTTTATTTTCTTAAAAGCAGCTTTTAATCTCTGTTTTGTACCTTCAATATGAAGTTATAAATGCCACAAGTCCATACTGTTTCTCTCCCGTGTTTTGCCGGGGCCCATAAGGGGAGCAAATAATAGCAACACTGTAGCCTACCACGCATGTCGTAAGAGGCGATTAAGGAGGCTTGATGGTTCCGTCGCCCTGCTACTGAGGGAGTGCGTGGCGCGACACTGTGAGCTGTGAGTTTCGTGTGAAATGCTTTTGAATCTGCCCGAGGGTTTTTGGAACGTGACTGCATGTTCGGAGCGATGGCAGATGGCTATGTCCCAGTGTTGACCGGGTATTGCCTTATGCAGAAATGCGTGGCTGCTGGGCTTCTGTTTGTCTGCCATTACTGTCGACGATGAACTGTATTTTCGTGGACTGTGTGGGTGAACATCTAGGAAACATCCAGATAGGAAAATGACTACCGATTCTATCAGAGATGAACTGGATGTTTCGTGGGGGACTATTGTGTTGATATTCTGGCAGCGGCATTATGCACAGTGTATCTGTGCGGGCTGTTGTTTGTCGAGACTCCTGTCTTTTCCACTTTTCACATTGGGCAGTGGGGAGCATTTTGTGCGATATTCACTGGCACAGGAACGGAGCATAATGGGGACGACTCGTTGCTGTGAAGATGGAACCGCGACTAACATACGAACCGACTGTTCTTCTATCGTGGCGGAAGTTTACAATAAACCTGCGCTGCCCAGTTATCCCATCCTAAAGTGGGTGGTAAGTCATGTCCTGACAGTAATACAATGATGACGCTAGCACCATGTACCCGAGTCACCTTTGCCTACCTGACTATTTCCCACACACTTTATTTCACACACACACACACAATCTCTCTAAACACACACACACAATCTCTCTAAACACACACACACAATCTCTCTAAACACACACACACAATCTCTCTAAACACACACACACAATCTCTCTAAACACACACACACACACAATCTCTCTAAACACACACACACAATCTCTCTAAACACACACACACACAATCTCTCTAAACACACACACACAATCTCTCTAAACACACACACACACAATCTCTCTAAACACACACACACAATCTCTCTAAACACACACACACAATCTCTCTAAACACACACACACAATCCCTCTAAAACACACACACACACACATCACACAATCTCTCTAAACACACACACACAATCTCTCTAAACACACACACACAATCTCTCTAAACACACACACACAATCTCTCTAAACACACACACACACAATCTCTCTAAACACACACACACAATCTCTCTAAACACACACACACAATCTCTCTAAACACACACACACAATCTCTCTAAACACACACACACAATCCCTCTAAAACACACACACACACACACACACAATCTCTCTAAACACACACACACAATCCCTCTAAAACACACACACACACACACATCACACAATCTCTCTAAACACACACACAAATACACACTCTCTCACACACACAAACACGCATTCTCTCTCTATGTACACACATAATCCCCACACACACACACATACCCATACATGCCCACTCTCTCCACACACACACACACACACTCACACACACACACACGAACACATATTCTCTCTCCCTATTTCCACACACACTCCCCGACACACACATACACATTAACACCCACTCTCCACACACACACACACAGACACTATCACACACAGACACTCCAACACACACACATACACAGACACACACACACTCCCACACACACACAGACACACACACACACACACGAACACACATTCTCTCTCTCTATTTCCACACACACTCCCCGACACACACATACACATACACACCCACTCTCCACACACACACAGACACTATCACACACATACACAGACACACACACACTCCCACACACACACAGACACACACACATATATATATATATATATATATATATATATATATATATATATATATATATATATATATACTCCCTCACACACAAACACACACACACCCACACACAGAGACACACTCCTACACACAATGTGTGATATGCCATGGCAGTTAACCCATCACAAGGAATCGAACTCCGAGTAAAGACAACAGAATGTGCATGAGTTGTCTCCCCACTGGGGACAAGCCGGTATTATTATAATATCGTCCATATCATACCTAATATTCTTTAGAATAGGCTTCTTCGCTTCGGCTTCCGCCTCCTATTGCTTTTCTTCCTCCTCCTCCTCCTACTCCTACTCCTCCTTCTTCTCTTTCTGTTGTGGATTGTAATGCCCACCTAGTTTGCCCCTCAACGGTCAGTGATCCGACCTCAGCATACATGAGCGCCAGCTGTGCTTCCTCTATAAAGATTCCATCCAAGATAACGGGCTCTATCTACCCATGTTAACTTTGCTTCCTCTAGACAGATTTCACCCAAGGGCTTATCTACCCGTGGATAGGTTTACTTCCTCTATAAAGATGTCATCCAAGGTAACGGGCTCTATCTACCCGGGTAGGTTTACTTCTTCTATAAAGATTCCATCCAAGGTAACGGGGTCTATCTACCCGTGGGTAGGTTTACTTCCTCTATAAAGATGTCATCCAAGCTAACGGCCTCTATCTACCCGGGTAGGTTTACTTCCTCTATAAAGCTTCCATCCAAGGTAACGGGGTCTATCTACCCGTGGGTAGGTTTACTTCCTCTATAAAGATGTCATTCAAGGTAACTGGCTCTATCTACCCGTGGGTAGATTTACTTCCTCTATAAAGATGTCATCCAAGGTAACGGGCTCTATCTACCCGTGGGTAGGTTTACTTCCTCTATAAAGATGTCATTCAAGGTAACTGGCTCTAACTACCCGTGGGTAGGTTTACTTCCTCTATAAAGATTCCACCCAAGGTAACGGCCTCTATCTACCCGTGGGTAGGTTTACTTCCTCTATAAAGATTCCATCCAGGGTAACGGCCTCTATCTACCCGGGTAGGTTTACTTCCTCTATAAAGATTCCATCCACGGTAACGGGGTCTATCTACCCGTGGGTAGGTTTACTTCCTCTATAAAGATCTCATCCAAGGTAACGGGGTCTATCTACCCGTGTGTAGGTTTACTTCCTCTATAAAGATGTCATCCAAGGTAACGGGGTCTATCTACCCGTGGGTAGGGTTACTTCCTCTATAAAGATCCCATCCAAGGTAAAGGGCTCTATCTACTCGCGAGTAGGTTTACTTCCTCTATAAAGATGTCATCCAAGGTAACGGGCTCTATCTACTCGTGGGTAGGTTTACTTCCTCTATAAAGATTCCACCCAAGGTAACGGCCTCTATCTACCCGTGGGTAGGTTTACTTCCTCTATAAAGATGTCATCCAAGGTAACGGGGTCTATCTACCCGTGAGTAGGTTTACTTCCTCTATAAAGATGTCATCCAAGGTAACGGCCTCTATCTACCCGTGGTAGGTTTACTTCCTCTATAAAGATTCCACCCAAGGTAACGGCCTCTATCTACCCGTGGGTAGGTTTACTTCCTCTTAAAGATTCCATCCAAGGTAACGGCCTCTATCTACCCGGGTAGGTTTACTTCTTCTATAAAGATTCCATCCAAGGTAACGGGGTCTATCTACCCGTGGGTAGGTTTACTTCCTCTTTAAAGATGTCATCCAAGCTAACGGCCTCTATCTACCCGGGTAGGTTTACTTCCTCTATAAAGCTTCCATCCAAGGTAACGGGGTCTATCTACCCGTGGGTAGGTTTACTTCCTCTATAAAGATGTCATTCAAGGTAACTGGCTCTATCTACCCGTGGGTAGATTTACTTCCTCTGTAAAGATGTCATCCAAGGTAACGGGCTCTATCTACCCGTGGGTAGGTTTACTTCCTCTATAAAGATGTCATTCAAGGTAACTGGCTCTAACTACCCGTGGGTAGGTTTACTTCCTCTATAAAGATTCCACCCAAGGTAACGGACTCTATCTACCCGTGGGTAGGTTTACTTCCTCTATAAAGATTCCATCCAGGGTAACGGCCTCTATCTACCCGGGTAGGTTTACTTCCTCTATAAAGATTCCATCCAAGATAACGGGGTCTATCTACCCGTGGGTAGGTTTACTTCCTCTATAAAGATCTCATCCAAGGTAACGGGGTCTATCTACCCGTGGGTAGGTTTACTTCCTCTATAAAGATGTCATCCAAGGTAACGGGGTCTATCTACCCGTGGGTAGGGTTACTTCCTCTATAAAGATTCCATCCAAGGTAAAGGGCTCTATCTACTCGCGAGTAGGTTTACTTCCTCTATAAAGATGTCATCCAAGGTAACTGGCTCTATCTACCCGTGGGTAGGTGTGACGGGATGAGTCTAGATCACTATGCAAACACCACCACTACTACGTTAGGGGAATTCATAATTTACATTCTGGATTCAGTACGCAGCTAAATTACTAATAATGACGTCAGAATGACTACACAGACATTTTCTGCACTAAAACTACACAGTGCATTGGGGACAGTGTGTATTTTCACGTCATCTATTCAAATGATGTCACAAGGGAAATCCCCTGTCTTCAACCCTTATTAATATCAAGTCTAATGACTGGGGATATAGGTCCGTCACTCCCTAGCAACGGGAATGCGGCGATATGCTATTAGTACGGCTGCACCGGAAATTGTGACTAACAACTTCCGTCCGGTTCACAACGACCATAGCTGCTGTGCTAAGCAGACCTTATATGAAGTGAGCTGCCATATCCAATTGCATCCTTGGTAGATTATACCAAAACCTATCTTAAGTGCTGCAATAAGACTGGGGGTGAGTGTAGTAACATAATAATTATGATTATAATAAGAAGTGTGTACACATTTATATTCTGATATTGGGAAAACCCAAAACTTTCCTGACCATGTATATTTATGAAACGTGGTAGTTGAAAGGGGAGACATTGAGAGAAAACATGTGAGGCCTAGATATATTTATAGATAAAAATATATGTAGATATAATGTATGAACCTTACTGATTATTTTCATATGCATTTTGTGAATGTATTTACATGTATATTTTGTTGAAAATATGATAACATGATTTTGCCATGTGGGCAGAAGTAGAAGAGACATGTGGAACATGATTCTCACATGCCAGCAATGTTACTAGGCGATATATATTCAAACATAAATTTGCTTACCCCTGATTCACAGCCATGCCGAACTACATGACACTGACGGTCATAAGTTCAAAGCAAATACCATGTGGTGAGGAATCAGAATTTGGGGAGTAAATAACTCAACAAGGGATAACTGAGACATCCTAAAGCCCAATGCCTGGAATATCTCAGCCCCCTTGCTTGCCTGCTGGCCTTCTTCTTATCTTTTAGCTCGTATATTCTGTGGGGTATACCTCACGACTTCATGGCGACACTTGATTGCTGTATGCCTAATGACTGATGTGGGATTAGGTTGAATTATTGTTGGCCCTTCCTTAGCTATCTAGGGAAACATCCTGGCTGCCCAGGACTTCCTCACCATGGTGTTAAGGAATACACCAGTAATTATTGCATATGAGTCACTTCAAGTTTTACAACCATGTACATTTTGTAATGTTTTTTTTCAAACAAAGATTTGTCTACATGTTCTATTCCAATGGACCATGTGGTCTTAGAATGTGTCCACTTCTGGACCCTTTTTCACCTTGTATCATCATGTCATACAAGGTATAGCCAAGCTGATAAGAACTATTGGCCTTTGCTTTTGATACAGAATAGCAGAGAGGAATTGTTTTATTCCTGTTCTGCATCTGACACATACACAACAGACACACAACACCAATACTCAGACACATTGTTATTGTCAAGACACTAAGGAGTCTGCAACTGTTTCTTTGATTTAAGGAGCCTCGCTGCTGATACTGCTGACACCTAACCGGTCCGGTTACCGAAACTTTGAGCCACCAACTAGTGGAGACGGAACCTGGAATCCGGAGGAGCATCGTACACCTGTCGAATGCCAGGGTCGACTCCAAGACATAATACAACCGAAAGCCAGCACTATTCCTAACAGAGATCAGATTATCTCAGGTGACTCTGTGTCTACATGTGTTCTGAGTGTATCCCTGTCTGGATGGTGTGAATGATGACATGCTATCTGTCTAAGCATCAGAAAACTATTTTATTTTTGTACCTGTAACATAAATGTAACTATCATAGTTCACCAGTTGAACCACAATTTTCATTTTCTCTTTTATTATTAAAGAGTATTATTGTTTTATACTTTCACCAACGTACTCCACTCGTGATCATTTTGAACGCAAGGTGTGCGCGTGAGTGCGTGAAAGTATTTAAAACAGGGGGCTCCATCAATTGACGAAGGATCACCGACAGATAAACTAGGCATTCGTGTTAGGGCTTCCTACATACACGAGTGTTCTTCACCTTCTGCCTTTGTCTACCAAGTGAATCCCAGTCTCTTCTATCGGGACCATCCCTTTAGACATTCTTGTAACGAGCCATAATTTCTAGAGACTGTCGGCAAACTCTTGGATAGGGATTTCTGTCTATTTCAATAGAAACACCCTAACGGTCGGTGACAACTGTGGTCTCGGTCCGGGATCTACCCAGCTAATTAGAAATATTTCTAATAAATTGTGTTACTTGGTAAAAAAAAATTTTTTTTTCTCATCTCAGTAAAGGGTAGAGTAGTTTAGGAAACTCTGTAATTAGTTGTTTCCATTCGATTGAGAGAGTGAAAGTGTGTTTGTATCATTGTTTGTACTAACCATTTTTGTGTATGTACTAATAAGATTTGTAAATTATTGCAATTGTATTAGTATAACTTGAATTGGGAAGTAGTATAATATTGATATAGAAATTGTAGCCCACTGATCACTCACCCTCTCAGTCAAAACTCAGTCATGAGTTCATCAGCAGATTTGCACGCAGCAGCGGTAGCTATGGGGTTATCGGAGCCCGAAGCAGCCAAATATGTCCATGATATGGAGAGGGAGTTAAGGAAAGAAGACAGGGAAGATAAAATACGTAGGCATGAACTCGAGCTTAAGAAACTGGAAGCAGAGACAGAGCTTAAGAAAATCGAGGCCGAGGCTGAGAAAGAACTTAGGCAGTTACAGGAAAACGAAAAAATCCGACAGCATGAGTTTAGGATGAAAGAGCTAGAAAACCAAGCTCTATCAGCAACCTGTTCTAACGCCAGCTCCCCGGCACCCAACATTGAAACCCAGCTACATTCGACTTCTCATGTGGGTCCTATGAGTTTTCCTTTGATGCCGTTCGAGGAAACTCAGGAACAATTGGATAGTTACCTTCAGAAATTCGAGAAATTAGCTGAGTCATTTGGGTTGGCTAGGGAACACTGGAACTTGAAGCTTCCTCAGGCACTGAGGGGACAAGCGTATGTAGTCTTTCAGGGACTACCTCCAGGCCATGAACATTCTTATGAAAGTTTGAAATCGGCTTTATTGAAGAGATATGAGTTAACCTCAGCTGCTTATCAGCGGAAATTCCGAACCGCAAGACGTCTGAGGGGTGAGTCATTCTCACAATTGTCCGCTCGTATGCAGAGTTATCTCTGTAAATGGGAGACCTTGGGAGAGTATGAACACTCCTATGCGGGCTTGCGGGAGATGGTTTTGTGTGAGCAGCTGAGGAACTGTATGTCGAAGCCAATGGAAACTTTCATCATTGAACAAGGGGCACAAACACTGGGGGAAATGATAGTCTTGGCTGAAAGATATTTGACTGCCCATGGGGACTCGGTCCCAACGCAACCTCCCCAACCTCAACAGAACCCACCTCCAAACAATCAGGGACAAACCCTTAGCAATATACCAGCAGACCAGAGGCAACCTCAGCAGCAGCATAACAAAAAACAAACCACATCTGGGGCTAGAAAACCATACTGCACGAATTGTCATAATAATTCCCACAGTACGGCAGACTGCAAGCGCAGAGCAAAACCCCAGATTGCGGCTTGCTTCTCGATAGGGAAGAAAACCACTACACTACCACCGCCTCCCGAAATGAGAGGACATCGAGTGGTAGAGAAGATCAATGTCAATGGACAGGTGGTCGAGTGTCTGCATGATACGGGTTTAACGTATGATGCCATAATAGCATCACACTTAGTAAAACCTGGTCAGTTGACGCAAAACATGGTTGAAGTTATGGGTGCGACAAGAAGTTCGCCTACCCTAACTTTACCAATAGCCCAAGTGTTAGTTAACTCTAGATTTGTAAAGGGAACTATATCGGCAGCAGTGATGACTGATCCTATCTATGACATGATACTGGGAAGTAAATATGTCTATTTAGGGGAACCATCCACTCCCATGATAGTAGGGAGTGCACTGACTCAGGTCCCAACTCTAACACCTGGCTGTAACCAACTTCCTAGTGATAGGAAGACTCTCCAGAGAGGGAAATGTTTTTCCTCAAAACGTTCGCTAGCGGTAGGGGACAAAGTGTTACTCTTAAGATCTAGTGGGACTAATAAGGAGACTGAGTGGCAAGGACCATTCCCCATAATGGAGAAAGTGTCCAACACCAAATATAAAATCTTCATGAAAGGTAAGATGACAATCTACCACATTAAATTGCTCCGCAAATATTATGACAGAGCAAAAGAACGACCAGTACATCTGGTAGCTCTAAATGTTGTTCAGAAAGTAGGGAGGAGGGAAGAACCTCTTAGCTTTCCATACCAACCTCTGACTGGATCCTCACTAAACTTATCTGGAGAAATGCCAGGTCATACCAAAGTACCAAGCCAGCCCCGGAGTCGAAAGAAGTCTAATAGATCCTTCTCTAGAGGGGAACAATTGGTTCAGATATAATCTGGTGAGAATGCATAGTCGATCTAGGCCCATCCACCCTAAAAGTTCGCTGAGCCGTACTTTTCTCTAGGGACGGCATATGTGACGGGATGAGTCTAGATCACTATGCAAACACCACCACTACTACGTTAGGGGAATTCATAATTTACATTCTGGATTCAGTACGCAGCTAAATTACTAATAATGACGTCAGAATGACTACACAGACATTTTCTGCACTAAAACTACACAGTGCATTGGGGACAGTGTGTATTTTCACGTCATCTATTCAAATGATGTCACAAGGGAAATCCCCTGTCTTCAACCCTTATTAATATCAAGTCTAATGACTGGGGATATAGGTCCGTCACTCCCTAGCAACGGGAATGCGGCGATATGCTATTAGTACGGCTGCACCGGAAATTGTGACTAACAACTTCCGTCCGGTTCACAACGACCATAGCTGCTGTGCTAAGCAGACCTTATATGAAGTGAGCTGCCATATCCAATTGCATCCTTGGTAGATTATACCAAAACCTATCTTAAGTGCTGCAATAAGACTGGGGGTGAGTGTAGTAACATAATAATTATGATTATAATAAGAAGTGTGTACACATTTATATTCTGATATTGGGAAAACCCAAAACTTTCCTGACCATGTATATTTATGAAACGTGGTAGTTGAAAGGGGAGACATTGAGAGAAAACATGTTAGGCCTAGATATATTTATAGATAAAAATATATATATATATAATGTATGAACCTTACTGATTATTTTCATATGCATTTTGTGAATGTATTTACATGTATATTTTGTTGAAAATATGATAACATGATTTTGCCATGTGGGCAGAAGTAGAAGAGACATGTGGAACATGATTCTCACATGCCAGCAATGTTACTAGGCGATATATATTCAAACATAAATTTGCTTACCCCTGATTCACCGCCATGCCGAACTACATGACACTGACGGTCATAAGTTCAAAGCAAATACCATGTGGTGAGGAATCAATTTGGGGAGTAAATAACTCAACAAGGGATAACTGAGACATCCTAAAGCCCAATGCCTGGAATATCTCAGCCCCCTTGCTTGCCTGCTGGCCTTCTTCTTATCTTTTAGCTCGTATATTCTGTGGGGTATACCTCACGACTTCATGGCGACACTTGATTGCTGTATGCCTAATGACTGATGTGGGATTAGGTTGAATTATTGTTGGCCCTTCCTTAGCTATCTAGGGAAACATCCTGGCTGCCCAGGACTTCCTCACCATGGTGTTAAGGAATACACCAGTAATTATTGCATATGAGTCACTTCAAGTTTTACAACCATGTACATTTTGTAATGTTTTTTTTCAAACAAAGATTTGTCTACATGTTCTATTCCAATGGACCATGTGGTCTTAGAATGTGTCCACTTCTGGACCCTTTTTCACCTTGTATCATCATGTCATACAAGGTATAGCCAAGCTGATAAGAACTATTGGCCTTTGCTTTTGATACAGAATAGCAGAGAGGAATTGTTTTATTCCTGTTCTGCATCTGACACATACACAACAGACACACAACACCAACACTCAGACACATTGTTATTGTCAAGACACTAAGGAGTCTGCAACTGTTTCTTTGATTTAAGGAGCCTCGCTGCTGATACTGCTGACACCTAACCGGTCCGGTTACCGAAACTTTGAGCCACCAACTAGTGGAGACGGAACCTGGAATCCGGAGGAGCATCGTACACCTGTCGAATGCCAGGGTCGACTCCAAGACATAATACAACCGAAAGCCAGCACTATTCCTAACAGAGATCAGATTATCTCAGGTGACTCTGTGTCTACATGTGTTCCGAGTGTATCCCTGTCTGGATGGTGTGAATGATGACATGCTATCTGTCTAAGCATCAGAAAACTATTTTATTTTTGTACCTGTAACATAAATGTAACTATCATAGTTCACCAGTTGAACCACAATTTTCATTTTCTCTTTTATTATTAAAGAGTATTATTGTTTTATACTTTCACCAACGTACTCCACTCGTGATCATTTTGAACGCAAGGTGTGCGCGTGAGTGCGTGAAAGTATTTAAAACAGGGGGCTCCATCAATTGACGAAGGATCACCGACAGATAAACTAGACATTCGTGTTAGGGCTTCCTACATACACGAGTGTTCTTCACCTTCTGCCTTTGTCTACCAAGTGAATCCCAGTCTCTTCTATCGGGACCATCCCTTTAGACATTCTTGTAACGAGCCATAATTTCTAGAGACTGTCGGCAAACTCTTGGATAGGGATTTCTGTCTATTTCAATAGAAACACCCTAACGGTCGGTGACAACTGTGGTCTCGGTCCGGGATCTACCCAGCTAATTAGAAATATTTCTAATAAATTGTGTTACTTGGTAAAAAAAATTTTTTTTTTCTCATCTCAGTAAAGGGTAGAGTAGTTTAGGAAACTCTGTAATTAGTTGTTTCCATTCGATTGAGAGAGTGAAAGTGTGTTTGTATCATTGTTTGTACTAACCATTTTTGTGTATGTACTAATAAGATTTGTAAATTATTGCAATTGTATTAGTATAACTTGAATTGGGAAGTAGTATAATATTGATATAGAAATTGTAGCCCACTGATCACTCACCCTCTCAGTCAAAACTCAGTCATGAGTTCATCAGCAGATTTGCACGCAGCAGCGATAGCTATGGGGTTATCGGAGCCCGAAGCAGCCAAATATGTCCATGATATGGAGAGGGAGTTAAGGAAAGAAGACAGGGAAGATAAAATACGTAGGCATGAACTCGAGCTTAAGAAACTGGAAGCAGAGACAGAGCTTAAGAAAATCGAGGCCGAGGCTGAGAAAGAACTTAGGCAGTTACAGGAAAACGAAAAAATCCGACAGCATGAGTTTAGGATGAAAGAGCTAGAAAACCAAGCTCTATCAGCAACCTGTTCTAACGCCAGCTCCCCGGCACCCAGCATTGAAACCCAGCTACATTCGACTTCTCATGTGGGTCCTATGAGTTTTCCTTTGATGCCGTTCGAGGAAACTCAGGAACAATTGGATAGTTACCTTCAGAAATTCGAGAAATTAGCTGAGTCATTTGGGTTGGCTAGGGAACACTGGAACTTGAAGCTTTCTCAGGCACTGAGGGGACAAGCGTATGTAGTCTTTCAGGGACTACCTCCAGGCCATGAACATTCTTATGAAAGTTTGAAATCGGCTTTATTGAAGAGATATGAGTTAACCTCAGCTGCTTATCAGCGGAAATTCCGAACCGCAAGACGTCTGAGGGGTGAGTCATTCTCACAATTGTCCGCTCGTATGCAGAGTTATCTCTGTAAATGGGAGACCTTGGGAGAGTATGAACACTCCTATGCGGGCTTGCGGGAGATGGTTTTGTGTGAGCAGCTGAGGAACTGTATGTCGAAGCCAATGGAAACTTTCATCATTGAACAAGGGGCACAAACACTGGGGGAAATGATAGTCTTGGCTGAAAGATATTTGACTGCCCATGGGGACTCGGTCCCAACGCAACCTCCCCAACCTCAACAGAACCCACCTCCAAACAATCAGGGACAAACCCTTAGCAATATACCAGCAGACCAGAGGCAACCTCAGCAGCAGCATAACAAAAAACAAAAAACATCTGGGGCTAGAAAACTATACTGCACGAATTGTCATAATAATTCCCACAGTACGGCAGACTGCAAGCGCAGAGCAAAACCCCAGATTGCGGCTTGCTTCTCGATAGGGAAGAAAACCACTACACTACCACCGCCTCCCGAAATGAGAGGACATCGAGTGGTAGAGAAGATCAATGTCAATGGACAGGTGGTCGAGTGTCTGCATGATACGGGTTTAACGTATGATGCCATAATAGCATCACACTTAGTAAAACCTGGTCAGTTGACGCAAAACATGGTTGAAGTTATGGGTGCGACAAGAAGTTCGCCTACCCTAACTTTACCAATAGCCCAAGTGTTAGTTAACTCTAGATTTGTAAAGGGAACTATATCGGCAGCAGTGATGACTGATCCTATCTATGACATGATACTGGGAAGTAAATATGTCTATTTAGGGGAACCATCCACTCCCATGATAGTAGGGAGTGCACTGACCCAAGTCCCAACTCTAACACCTGGCTGTAACCAACTTCCTAGTGATAGGAAGACTCTCCAGAGAGGGAAATGTTTTTCCTCAAAACGTTCGCTAGCGGTAGGGGACAAAGTGTTACTCTTAAGATCTAGTGGGACTAATAAGGAGACTGAGTGGCAAGGACCATTCCCCATAATGGAGAAAGTGTCCAACACCAAATATAAAATCTTCATGAAAGGTAAGATGACAATCTACCACATTAAATTGCTCCGCAAATATTATGACAGAGCAAAAGAACGACCAGTACATCTGGTAGCTCTAAATGTTGTTCAGAAAGTAGGGAGGAGGGAAGAACCTCTTAGCTTTCCATACCAACCTCTGACTGGATCCTCACTAAACTTATCTGGAGAAATGCCAGGTCATACCAAAGTACCAAGCCAGCCCCGGAGTCGAAAGAAGTCTAATAGATCCTTCTCTAGAGGGGAACAATTGGTTCAGATATAATCTGGTGAGAATGCATAGTCGATCTAGGCCCATCCACCCTAAAAGTTCGCTGAGCCGTACTTTTCTCTAGGGACGGCATATGTGACGGGATGAGTCTAGATCACTATGCAAACACCACCACTACTACGTTAGGGGAATTCATAATTTACATTCTGGATTCAGTACGCAGCTAAATTACTAATAATGACGTCAGAATGACTACACAGACATTTTCTGCACTAAAACTACACAGTGCATTGGGGACAGTGTGTATTTTCACGTCATCTATTCAAATGATGTCACAAGGGAAATCCCCTGTCTTCAACCCTTATTAATATCAAGTCTAATGACTGGGGATATAGGTCCGTCACTCCCTAGCAACGGGAATGCGGCGATATGCTATTAGTACGGCTGCACCGGAAATTGTGACTAACAACTTCCGTCCGGTTCACAACGACCATAGCTGCTGTGCTAAGCAGACCTTATATGAAGTGAGCTGCCATATCCAATTGCATCCTTGGTAGATTATACCAAAACCTATCTTAAGTGCTGCAATAAGACTGGGGGTGAGTGTAGTAACATAATAATTATGATTATAATAAGAAGTGTGTACACATTTATATTCTGATATTGGGAAAACCCAAAACTTTCCTGACCATGTATATTTATGAAACGTGGTAGTTGAAAGGGGAGACATTGAGAGAAAACATGTGAGGCCTAGATATATTTATAGATAAAAATATATGTAGATATAATGTATGAACCTTACTGATTATTTTCATATGCATTTTGTGAATGTATTTACATGTATATTTTGTTGAAAATATGATAACATGATTTTGCCATGTGGGCAGAAGTAGAAGAGACATGTGGAACATGATTCTCACATGCCAGCAATGTTACTAGGCGATATATATTCAAACATAAATTTGCTACCCCTGATTCACCGCCATGCCGAACTACATGACACTGACGGTCATAAGTTCAAAGCAAATACCATGTGGTGAGGAATCAGAATTTGGGGAGTAAATAACTCAACAAGGGATAACTGAGACATCCTAAAGCCCAATGCCTGGAATATCTCAGCCCCCTTGCTTGCCTGCTGGCCTTCTTCTTATCTTTTAGCTCGTATATTCTGTGGGGTATACCTCACGACTTCATGGCGACACTTGATTGCTGTATGCCTAATGACTGATGTGGGATTAGGTTGAATTATTGTTGGCCCTTCCTTAGCTATCTAGGGAAACATCCTGGCTGCCCAGGACTTCCTCACCATGGTGTTAAGGAATACACCAGTAATTATTGCATATGAGTCACTTCAAGTTTTACAACCATGTACATTTTGTAATGTTTTTTTTCAAACAAAGATTTGTCTACATGTTCTATTCCAATGGACCATGTGGTCTTAGAATGTGTCCACTTCTGGACCCTTTTTCACCTTGTATCATCATGTCATACAAGGTATAGCCAAGCTGATAAGAACTATTGGCCTTTGCTTTTGATACAGAATAGCAGAGAGGAATTGTTTTATTCCTGTTCTGCATCTGACACATACACAACAGACACACAACACCAACACTCAGACACATTGTTATTGTCAAGACACTAAGGAGTCTGCAACTGTTTCTTTGATTTAAGGAGCCTCGCTGCTGATACTGCTGACACCTAACCGGTCCGGTTACCGAAACTTTGAGCCACCAACTAGTGGAGACGGAACCTGGAATCTGGAGGAGCATCGTACACCTGTCGAATGCCAGGGTCGACTCCAAGACATAATACAACCGAAAGCCAGCACTATTCCTAACAGAGATCAGATTATCTCAGGTGACTCTGTGTCTACATGTGTTCTGAGTGTATCCCTGTCTGGATGGTGTGAATGATGACATGCTATCTGTCTAAGCATCAGAAAACTATTTTATTTTTGTACCTGTAACATAAATGTAACTATCATAGTTCACCAGTTGAACCACAATTTTCATTTTCTCTTTTATTATTAAAGAGTATTATTGTTTTATACTTTCACCAACGTACTCCACTCGTGATCATTTTGAACGCAAGGTGTGCGCGTGAGTGCGTGAAAGTATTTAAAACAGGGGGCTCCATCAATTGACGAAGGATCACCGACAGATAAACTAGGCATTCGTGTTAGGGCTTCCTACATACACGAGTGTTCTTCACCTTCTGCCTTTGTCTACCAAGTGAATCCCAGTCTCTTCTATTGGGACCATCCCTTTAGACATTCTTGTAACGAGCCATAATTTCTAGAGACTGTCGGCAAACTCTTGGATAGGGATTTCTGTCTATTTCAATAGAAACACCCTAACGGTCGGTGACAACTGTGGTCTCGGTCCGGGATCTACCCAGCTAATTAGAAATATTTCTAATAAATTGTGTTACTTGGTAAAAAAAAAATTTTTTTTCTCATCTCAGTAAAGGGTAGAGTAGTTTAGGAAACTCTGTAATTAGTTGTTTCCATTCGATTGAGAGAGTGAAAGTGTGTTTGTATCATTGTTTGTACTAACCATTTTTGTGTATGTACTAATAAGATTTGTAAATTATTGCAATTGTATTAGTATAACTTGAATTGGGAAGTAGTATAATATTGATATAGAAATTGTAGCCCACTGATCACTCACCCTCTCAGTCAAAACTCAGTCATGAGTTCATCAGCAGATTTGCACGCAGCAGCGGTAGCTATGGGGTTATCGGAGCCCGAAGCAGCCAAATATGTCCATGATATGGAGAGGGAGTTAAGGAAAGAAAACAGGGAAGATAAAATACGTAGGCATGAACTCGAGCTTAAGAAACTGGAAGCAGAGACAGAGCTTAAGAAAATCGAGGCCGAGGCTGAGAAAGAACTTAGGCAGTTACAGGAAAACGAAAAAATCCGACAGCATGAGTTTAGGATGAAAGAGCTAGAAAACCAAGCTCTATCAGCAACCTGTTCTAACGCCAGCTCCCCGGCACCCAGCATTGAAACCCAGCTACATTCGACTTCTCATGTGGGTCCTATGAGTTTTCCTTTGATGCCGTTCGAGGAAACTCAGGAACAATTGGATAGTTACCTTCAGAAATTCGAGAAATTAGCTGAGTCATTTGGGTTGGCTAGGGAACACTGGAACTTGAAGCTTTCTCAGGCACTGAGGGGACAAGCGTATGTAGTCTTTCAGGGACTACCTCCAGGCCATGAACATTCTTATGAAAGTTTGAAATCGGCTTTATTGAAGAGATATGAGTTAACCTCAGCTGCTTATCAGCGGAAATTCCGAACCGCAAGACGTCTGAGGGGTGAGTCATTCTCACAATTGTCCGCTCGTATGCAGAGTTATCTCTGTAAATGGGAGACCTTGGGAGAGTATGAACACTCCTATGCGGGCTTGCGGGAGATGGTTTTGTGTGAGCAGCTGAGGAACTGTATGTCGAAGCCAATGGAAACTTTCATCATTGAACAAGGGGCACAAACACTGGGGAAAATGATAGTCTTGGCTGAAAGATATTTGACTGCCCATGGGGACTCGGTCCCAACGCAACCTCCCCAACCTCAACAGAACCCACCTCCAAACAATCAGGGACAAACCCTTAGCAATATACCAGCAGACCAGAGGCAACCTCAGCAGCAGCATAACAAAAAACAAACCACATCTGGGGCTAGAAAACCATACTGCACGAATTGTCATAATAATTCCCACAGTACGGCAGACTGCAAGCGCAGAGCAAAACCCCAGATTGCGGCTTGCTTCTCGATAAAGAAGAAAACCACTACACTACCACCGCCTCCCGAAATGAGAGGACATCGAGTGGTAGAGAAGATCAATGTCAATGGACAGGTGGTCGAGTGTCTGCATGATACGGGTTTAACGTATGATGCCATAATAGCATCACACTTAGTAAAACCTGGTCAGTTGACGCAAAACATGGTTGAAGTTATGGGTGCGACAAGAAGTTCGCCTACCCTAACTTTACCAATAGCCCAAGTGTTAGTTAACTCTAGATTTGTAAAGGGAACTATATCGGCAGCAGTGATGACTGATCCTATCTATGACATGATACTGGGAAGTAAATATGTCTATTTAGGGGAACCATCCACTCCCATGATAGTAGGGAGTGCACTGACCCAAGTCCCAACTCTAACACCTGGCTGTAACCAACTTCCTAGTGATAGGAAGACTCTCCAGAGAGGGAAATGTTTTTCCTCAAAACGTTCGCTAGCGGTAGGGGACAAAGTGTTACTCTTAAGATCTAGTGGGACTAATAAGGAGACTGAGTGGCAAGGACCATTCCCCATAATGGAGAAAGTGTCCAACACCAAATATAAAATCTTCATGAAAGGTAAGATGAAAATCTACCACATTAAATTGCTCCGCAAATATTATGACAGAGCAAAAGAACGACCAGTACATCTGGTAGCTCTAAATGTTGTTCAGAAAGTAGGGAGGAGGGAAGAACCTCTTAGCTTTCCATACCAACCTCTGACTGGATCCTCACTAAACTTATCTGGAGAAATGCCAGGTCATACCAAAGTACCATGCCAGCCCCGGAGTCGAAAGAAGTCTAATAGATCCTTCTCTAGAGGGGAACAATTGGTTCAGATATAATCTGGTGAGAATGCATAGTCGATCTAGGCCCATCCACCCTAAAAGTTCGCTGAGCCGTACTTTTCTCTAGGGACGGCATATGTGACGGGATGAGTCTAGATCACTATGCAAACACCACCACTACTACGTTAGGGGAATTCATAATTTACATTCTGGATTCAGTACGCAGCTAAATTACTAATAATGACGTCAGAATGACTACACAGACATTTTCTGCACTAAAACTACACAGTGCATTGGGGACAGCGTGTATTTTCACGTCATCTATTCAAATGATGTCACAAGGGAAATCCCCTGTCTTCAACCCTTATTAATATCAAGTCTAATGACTGGGGATATAGGTCCGTCACTCCCTAGCAACGGGAATACGGCGATATGCTATTAGTACGGCTGCACCGGAAATTGTGACTAACAACTTCCGTCCGGTTCACAACGACCATAGCTGCTGTGCTAAGCAGACCTTATATGAAGTGAGCTGCCATATCCAATTGCATCCTTGGTAGATTATACCAAAACCTATCTTAAGTGCTGCAATAAGACTGGGGGTGAGTGTAGTAACATAATAATTATGATTATAATAAGAAGTGTGTACACATTTATATTCTGATATTGGGAAAACCCAAAACTTTCCTGACCATGTATATTTATGAAACGTGGTAGTTGAAAGGGGAGACATTGAGAGAAAACATGTGAGGCCTAGATATATTTATAGATAAAAATATATATATATATATAATGTATGAACCTTACTGATTATTTTCATATGCATTTTGTGAATGTATTTACATGTATATTTTGTTGAAAATATAATAACATGATTTTGCCATGTGGGCAGAAGTAGAAGAGACATGTGGAACATGATTCTCACATGCCAGCAATGTTACTAGGCGATATATTCAAACATAAATTTGCTTACCCCTGATTCACCGCCATGCCGAACTACATGACACTGACGGTCATAAGTTCAAAGCAAATACCATGTGGTGAGGAATCAGAATTTGGGGAGTAAATAACTCAACAAGGGATAACTGAGACATCCTAAAGCCCAATGCCTGGAATATCTCAGCCCCCTTGCTTGCCTGCTGGCCTTCTTCTTATCTTTTAGCTCGTATATTCTGTGGGGTATACCTCACGACTTCATGGCGACACTTGATTGCTGTATGCCTAATGACTGATGTGGGATTAGGTTGAATTATTGTTGGCCCTTCCTTAGCTATCTAGGGAAACATCCTGGCTGCCCAGGACTTCCTCACCATGGTGTTAAGGAATACACCAGTAATTATTGCATATGAGTCACTTCAAGTTTTACAACCATGTACATTTTGTAATGTTTTTTTTCAAACAAAGATTTGTCTACATGTTCTATTCCAATGGACCATGTGGTCTTAGAATGTGTCCACTTCTGGACCCTTTTTCACCTTGTATCATCATGTCATACAAGGTATAGCCAAGCTGATAAGAACTATTGGCCTTTGCTTTTGATACAGAATAGCAGAGAGGAATTGTTTTATTCCTGTTCTGCATCTGACACATACACAACAGACACACAACACCAACACTCAGACACATTGTTATTGTCAAGACACTAAGGAGTCTGCAACTGTTTCTTTGATTTAAGGAGCCTCGCTGCTGATACTGCTGACACCTAACCGGTCCGGTTACCGAAACTTTGAGCCACCAACTAGTGGAGACGGAACCTGGAATCCGGAGGAGCATCGTACACCTGTCGAATGCCAGGGTCGACTCCAAGACATAATACAACCGAAAGCCAGCACTATTCCTAACAGAGATCAGATTATCTCAGGTGACTCTGTGTCTACATGTGTTCTGAGTGTATCCCTGTCTGGATGGTGTGAATGATGACATGCTATCTGTCTAAGCATCAGAAAACTATTTTATTTTTGTACCTGTAACATAAATGTAACTATCATAGTTCACCAGTTGAACCACAATTTTCATTTTCTCTTTTATTATTAAAGAGTATTATTGTTTTATACTTTCACCAACGTACTCCACTCGTGATCATTTTGAACGCAAGGTGTGCGCGTGAGTGCGTGAAAGTATTTAAAACAGGGGGCTCCATCAATTGACGAAGGATCACCGACAGATAAACTAGGCATTCGTGTTAGGGCTTCCTACATACACGAGTGTTCTTCACCTTCTGCCTTTGTCTACCAAGTGAATCCCAGTCTCTTCTATCGGGACCATCCCTTTAGACATTCTTGTAACGAGCCATAATTTCTAGAGACTGTCGGCAAACTCTTGGATAGGGATTTCTGTCTATTTCAATAGAAACACCCTAACGGTCGGTGACAGTAGGTTCACTTCCTCTATAAAGATTCCACCCAAGGTAACGGCCTCTATCTACCCGTGGATAGGTTTACTTCCTCTATAAAGATGTCATCCAAGGTAACTAGCCTGTCAGCAACCGCTGTCACAGGCATTCTAGGATACTTCTCTCGCACCACACAAAAGACTGCTAGTCGTACGAGAGGAATTGGTTCCACATTTTATTGCCACTGGTTCTTTGTATCACATCAATGTACAACAAACAGTCGCTAACAAATCACACAAGAATAAATGCACAGAATATCCTATCACTAGTCATTTCCTAACCCTACCGCTAATCTATCTATTCGGCTAACGAAACAAGCATCGCTAAGCGATGTTATCACTATGAAGTCTGTGTCCCGTCTGATTCTACTCCGCGTGCTGTTTACACAGTACGCGGAAGGACTCAGGGCGCACTACGGCTTTTTGCGTGCAGCCTCATTTAGCACGCTCGAGTAGTGGCCTCTCTTGAGTTACACTCTAGATTCACGTTGCCGTGATCATGCCGTGACCAGAGTGCTAACTCTCTGGTTGACACCTCCGTGTCTCATGAGAGAACTATTTAATAGTTCCCCTTCCTATCACCTACCCTGCCCTCATGTAGGGGCACTGAGTTACCTCTAATCTACTGGAGGTAGACCACTCATTCAGGGTGGTCTTCCTCCTCTATATTTGAGTCTTTGACACACACCCTCCCCTCCTGTGTTGCGTTACAAACTTTGACTCATGGTTGTGACGCAAGAGGTTTCTAAAAAATTAGTGTATCTAATTTTTGTTAAAGACTCCTGATAACCTGGTTCTGGGTTTCCCAATAGACGTCTACTGACTATTGTCACAGTGTAGTATCACTTTACTTGGCTATTGCTGATCGCCACAAACTTGTCAGGTTGGCGCGAGCCCTCTTCTCAATCGCAATATTATATAATTAGAGGTTTGTCTGAACCGGACCGTTGTCTTATAAGACCTGCCCTCAAATAGTAAATTAACTCACTACCCATACAAAGTTGACTTTCTTAGGGTCAACCCATGAATTGCTTCATGTCCCCCATATAATATTAAACAACCCTTGCACAAGCTGAGTGCGACAGGCTTTACCTATCCCGCTTCCGCTTGTAAAGTTATCTTTCACTGTTAAGTTAGTGTTTCGTTGTCTATTGTGTCCCCTGACCCGAAGTTATATCCCCTTTGTCCTAAAAAAATGTATGTGATTTATATGTGTGTTTTCCTGGTTGTTTGCGTGTTTGGATCTAACTAATAATATAGTTTAATTCCTAACATGTGTGTCTGTCTATAACTACGTATGTAAGTTAGTTTTCAAGTGCCATAATTCGGTTAAATGTGGCCACAAACAAGTGTGTAACACTAATTCGTGACTACGTTTCCGTCATATGAGACTTAAAATACTCTATCTAAGTTTTCCTCTAAACTACACACAATACATTTAAGACAGCACATTACCACATTGAAAACAAACGCCCGACGCAGAAAAATAATAAAAAGTCTCGCTGAGCGGCAGAAAAAATCTGCTGGCTGCCCTCACTCTCATTGTATATTTACCATTTTCTCTCACTTTCACACTTCTGTCACACATCTTTTATTCTCACCATTATTTAAAAACTTTGAAGTGACACTGTACAAGTTTAGCTCAGTTTGAAAAGAGTTGAGCTTCCTGACTGTGCTTAACTTACTGCACGAGTCATGTATTTACAAAATATTTACATGGATGAAATAGGGTTGATAGTTTTTACCCTGATATTATTAAACACTATATTCTATATAAATACTAATACTAATTCTCTAACTATCTATATTCTATTTTGTTGTACAAAATTAATCTAATTTAAGGGAAGTAATCTAACTATCTAAAAAAATGAAAATGATGTGAGATGAGTTATGTATCTTTATGAGATGGGTAATGTTCAATTGTAACACAAATTCTAAATAATGTTTTTAATGTTTAAATGAACAAAATGTAATGGATGTTTTTAAACTACATGGTATAAATGATGTATGTTTCTAAGTATAATCTTTTTATTCTATAAAATATAACCTAATTTTAGTTCTAAATCATAAGGTTGTTAAAGTGTTCATAAAGATGGAATGAAATAAAATGAAATTAACTGACTACATGGTGTTGTTCCTATTTAAGCTTCTTTATCCTAATCTTTAATTAGCTGTTAAGTTTAAATAGTATCCTAATCTATTTTTTATGCTAAGTAAGTGGGTAAATTACTGATTTATCTAAACTACAAAAAAAAAAATCTATTATATTCCCTAAATCTAATCTAACTCTATATTAAAGTAACTAATCTAACTATAATTTACCACTATCTTAAAACCGTTATATTACATATCACAATAAGTATATATACATGATGTCTATTTACCTCAGGTTAGTGGTTGCCATAACGTATAGAAATTACTTTCGTTGGCATAGTTTATATATACACACTTCTACTGGGTATGCTATCTACACTACACAGTCATACTTGTGTCCTATGGGTATTCTTACACTCGTTGAGTCCGCTGGTGTCGTAGACAAGTATCTTCGTGTCTGTTATTTCACAATGTTCTGACACTATTCTGATATGAGTAGCACAGGTGATTCACCGGAGCACAAATGGAGCATAGTAAGTAACGAGCTGTCTATGTACACACGGTGATATCACTGTTCTTGGCGCACAGTTGTCATTCGGCTGTCTACGGACACATGGTAGTTCAATGTTCTTAGCCCATAGTTCTGATCCTGATGTCTATGTCCACAATAGTATCATCTACACAGGATACGTTAAGTGTATAGTAAATGAACATTTCTTAAACTACCTATTGGTGTGGAATATCAGGTATTTCTACCTCAGATGGTCGACTAAGGGTATCAGCAAGGATGTTGTCTCTACCCTTAATATGCTCTATACTAAAAGTATAATTCTGTAATATTAACGACCACCTATAGATGCGGTCATTCTTATGTACCCCACTCTGTATGACCGTGATCGGGGAGTTGTCAGTCTGGACCACAAAGTGATTACCCGCCAGAAATCGATGCAACTTCCTCACCGAATAGATGACGCTTAGGGCTTCCAACTCTGATATGGAATATCTGGACTCAGCTGGTGTGATCTTGCGGCTCACGTAGCAAATCGTATGGAAGATGCCATCATAAAACTGGCCTAGTACTGCAGCGATGGAAATCCTGCTGGCATCTGTCCTAAGATAATAAACGAGCCTCGGATTAGGCAAGCGGAGGATTGGTACATTACTAAATAGAATTTTCAATTTTGACAATGCAGAAATTAATAATGCATCTTTAACATCCAATTTCACTGATGCTTTTAAAACATTTGAAAATACACTTGTAATTTCAGCTAAGTTCGGTATGAACTTGCTATAATAATTTACTAAGCCCAAAAGGCTCCTGACCTGCTTCTTTTTTGTAGGCATGGTCAGGTTCATAATTTTGGTAATAATTCTATTGTCAGTTTTCAGTTGTCCTTGTGAAATGACATGACCTAAAAAATCAATTTCTTGTAGGCCCAATTCGACTTTGCTCGGTTTGACCGTGAGGCCGAAGAGTCGCAACCTATCGAAGACATGTCTTAGTTTCAGTAAGTGTGTTGTCCAGTCCTCTGTATGGACACAAATATCATCTATATAGGTCACCGTATTCGTCACTCCATGTAGCAAATCTCTAGTTAAGCGTACGAAAGTGGCAGGAGCATTACGAAGTCCGAAAGGAAGAGATCGCCACTCGTAAAGACCTAGAGGTGTTGAGAAAGCAGTCAGATGGATAGATTGAGTCTGCATAGGGACCTGCCAATATCCCTTAGTAAGGTCTAATTTAGAAAAGATTTTGGAGGTGGACATGTCGAGAATCAGATCTTCGCAGGAAGGAATTGGTTCTGCGTCGATCTTTGTGACATTGTTGAGTTTTCTATAGTCCACACAAAGACGAATGGTGGAGTCTTTTTTCTTGACAAGGACGATTGGAAAGGAGTACTCAGATGTATATTTTTGAATAATTCCACTCGCTTCTAAATTAATAATTTCCTTATTTAGATTTTCCTTATAGCTAAGTGGGATAGAGTACGGCCTGCATTTGATAGGCTTCGAGTCCGAAAGAAGGATGGAGTGCTCGATTCTGTCCGTCCTACCTGGAATGTCGGAAAATATGTCCTTATATTCAGTCACTAATTCTATTATCTGTCGTCGTTGTTCTCCTGTCAGTCCTGTTTCTAATCGTATGCAATCTAATGTAGCAGTCTTGTCTACAATTGGAACGGGTAGTTCCATCCCGTCGTCGTCTACCTGATTCAGTACGGTTGTGGTGCTAAGTGCGTTTTCTGTAATCTCACTAAGTGTATGCATATCGTCGGATTTGCCAGTCTCGCTAACTAGTGTAGTTGTGTACGTCTGTCGTCTCATCCATAGGTGTGGGTGCATTGTGTTCGTCTGTCTCTAATTCTGTCTCTTGTCGTGAAAAGTAGGGTTTCAACATGTTGATATGAAATATCTTTAAGTGTCCGTTTATCGATATTTCATAGTCGACATCCGAAATTTTTCGTACCACTTTGAATGACCCTTGCCATGAGGTCAATAATAAATTTCGTTTGTCTGGAAGTAACAGAAGTATGTCTTGATCTGGTTCAAGATTACTAGTTCTAGCACCTTTGTTGGGACTGTGATGTTTGAGAATATCTGCACTGTTCACTGGAGTTAGTCCATTTTTCTCCTCCCAGGCGGATATTTCTTCATCTGTGCAGTGCCTTAGCTGGGGTAGACACCCAAGAATTAAATCAGTACAAGGGTTGTCTAGTATTGCACAAGTGAAGGTACCAGAAAGGAACGGGGTGTTTATACGGGCTCTTGCCAGAGGATAGGTTTCTATATTACGAGAAAAAGTACGGCATTTTACAGAGTCACCAGTATAATCCTTTGGATTAATAAGTTCCTTTTTAACACCAATAATAGAGCTCCCACTGTCAAGCAAACATCGGCATGGCTTCTCATTGACCATTGCAGAGTGAAACAATAGATTGCCTCTGGAGGCTATAGCTGCATTTTCATTCTCCAAGGAGGATGTTACAATATGCCCACATGTAAGTTTGCCGTCTGCATGAAATTGGTGACATCGCTCACAATTGTCAAAGCATAAAATATCGTTTACACAGCAAACATCTTCAGATCGATTAAAAGGTAATACATTCTCGATATCACACTCAGTCTCACTACCACTGTCAGAAGATGTATCAATCAAAATAGCATTGTTGGCCTTAATTCTTTGGCGGCCTAGGCACTTATTAGAATAGTGACCGTAGCTTGAACAGAAGAAGCATTTGACTGCACGCCTGTATGCAGTTCCTTTGTTTTGTTGCTTCTTAATGACCATCTCAAGATGTGTCGGATAGTTTGATGATTTATCACACATAGAATAAGTATCATGATAAAGTTGACAATAGACACATTTCGACACTTTCTTATCTTTCTTGTCGACTCTATGAAATGGTTTTATATTACTCTGATAGTTTTTAGGTTGTTCCTTTACAAAAGAAACTATTTCAGAGTCATTATTTGATGTCTTAAAAATATCTCTGTTTGAAGAAAAATATGCCGAGCCTTTCTTTTCAAACTGTTCTATGGTCTCAATGTCTGACTGCTGCAAGAATTTAGCGAAAGGAGATGGTAATGTGGATATGACTTTATCCATGGCTATTAAGTTTTTAAGTTTATCAAAATCCTTTCCTATTTTTGATGCACTAAGCCATCTATTTAGTACACTTTGGACATTTGAGACATAATCGATAAAGGTCTCGGTTGGCTTAGGTTTTATATTGGAAAACTGTACTTGATACCCAGGGGCATCAAGTAAGAAATGTTGCATTATCCTATCATGGATGTACTGATAGTTAGATCTAAGGTCAGTTGGTATTGATTCTATCACTTTAAGGGGCTCCCCAATTAAGTTCTTCATGTAGATCATGGCCCACATATCGATTGGTACTTCGTGGTTCTTTAGTTGATACTCGACATTTTCTGTCCAGGCTGATATGGAATCATCTTTACAAAATGGTTTGATAATGTTTTTGTACTTATTAAATTTATTTTCTTCTTGCTGACTTTTTAGTTTTGTAGCGGAGATCTCTAAGTGTGAATCTACATCCATACCTTTCATCTTTAACTGTGTCTCTGATTCAACTTGTATTTGTTTTTCTTTCACCCTTGCCATTTCATCTATCTCTTTTTGTTTTAGTTCTCTCTCTTGATCTAATTGCTTTTGCTTAACCTCTTTATCTTGTTCTAATTGCCTTTGCTTAATCCCCTTATCTTGTTCTAATTGTTTGTGTTTTAATTCTAATTCTTTTTGTGTAATCTCCTTGTCTTGATCTAACTGTTTCTGTTTCGTTTCTTCAGCTAATTGTGCCTCTTTGTGTTTTATCTCTAACTCCTTTTGTTTTGTTATCTCTGCTAGTTCTATAATCTCCTTTTGGTGTTGTCTTTCTCGTGCACGTTCATCTCTCTCAGCATCTTTTGCTTCTCTAAATTTTTGATCAGCATATTGTTCTAATTCCTTTCCTGTGTATTCTAATTCTTTGCCTGCTTTTATGAAATCAGCTAAAGTTGCCATGTTGTTGTGTAACTAGCTAGATTTGATAGGCACTTTAATTATTTGCTCACTTATTTATATTAGATACGTTAGGTTTTTAAGTCTCTGAGCACAAAAAAAATTGTACTCTTAGTTTATAACCCGAAATACAGATCACCAAAAAATATGCTAATACGTCACACGCTGAAAAAGAGATGCATTATTAATCATATTGCATGCAAAATCATTTGGGTATACTCATCTTAATTTTCCAGATCAATCATGTAACTCGTTTGGCACCTCAGGTCTATTAGTCTGGCAATACCACACACAGCTTGCGTAATGCTTATCACCAGTTGTTGTTCACCCTGGTTATCAAGAGCATCAACAATTAACCACTTGCAAACGATATATAATTTTAGACAATTATACAATTAAATGCCCCAGGACAAAAAAATGTGGTTTAAATAATATTAAATGTCACTGTCCTGTCTTCGTTCTAACGTATTCATGCCTTCCCTATCTCTATCTGTTTAATCTATGGAAGTGCTGTGCAGACTGCGTCTCATTTGCATCGCCAAAGTAGTGCCATCGCGACGGTAACAAATAAAGAAAATATGAAAATAATTAAATAAATGTTTTGAAATAAATATAAAAGTAATAATATTGTTCAAATAAATAAATATAACTATTATAAACAAATAATATTTGGTATAAGGCAAAGATTTGTAAACAATCAGACGCTGACTGCAACTGGCGTAACGCAGCTGTTTGTCAGTCACGATACGTCAGAGGCGCAGCGCTATTTTTAGCTTGGAAAAATCGATAATTTTCTCGGCTCATTTCTGTGTATCGCTCCGCCGTGAATCATATTTGACAAATAATCGTAAATAAATAAGTAATTATAGAAATAAATGTTACAAAACTATAATAATAATACTTACAAATGAGAAGAAAACATGTTCATAAGCACAAAATAAGTAAATAAGCACAAATAAATGTAAATTGGTCACGATGGACACAGCTCGCACCTTGCTTTGTCTGCACACGCCATTGTCACTAACACAAATTAAACCTGTGATTATCTAGCCGTTATTCTATTTTAGAGCCGTGGGTGAGTGTTTTGGCTTGAACAATTGTCCAAGCCACACTTCTGACACCACTTTATCCTAGCCTGTCAGCAACCGCTGTCACAGGCATTCTAGGATACTTCTCTCGCACCACACAAAAGACTTGCTAGTCGTACGAGAGGAATTGGTTCCACATTTTATTGCCACTGGCTCTTTGTATCACATCAATGTACAACAAACAGTCGCTAACAAATCACACAAGAATAAATGCACAGAATATCCTATCACTAGTCATTTCCTAACCCTATCGCTAATCTATCTATTCGGCTAACGAAACAAGCATCGCTAAGCGATGTTATCACTATGAAGTCTGTGTCCCGTCTGATTCTACTCTGCGTGCTGTTTACACAGTACGCGGAAGGACTCAGGGCGCACTACGGCTTTTTGCGTGCGGCCTCATTTAGCACGCTCGAGTAGTGGCCTCTCTTGAGTTACACTCTAGATTCACGTTGCCGTGATCATGCCGTGACCAGAGTGCTAACTCTCTAATTAACACCTCCGTGTCTCATGAGAGAACTATTTAATAGTTCCCCTTCCTATCACCTACCCTGCCCTCATGTAGGGGCACTGAGTTACCTCTAATCTACTGGAGGTAGACCACTCATTCAGGGTGGTCTTCCTCCTCTATATTTGAGTCTTTGACAGGGCTCTATCTACCCGTGGGTCGGTTTACTTCCTCTATAAAGATTCCATCCAAGGTAACGGTCTCTATCTACCCGGGTAGGTTTACTTCCTCTATAAAGATTCCATCCAAGGTAACGGCCTCTATCTACCCGTGGGTAGGTTTACTTCCTCTATAAAGATGTCATCCAAGGTAACGGACTCTATCTACCCGTGGGTCGGTTTACTTCCTCTATAAAGATTCCATCCAAGGTAACGGCCTCTATCTACTCGTGGGTAGGTTTACTTCCTCTATAACGATTCCCTCCAAGGTAACGGGGTCTATCTACCCGTGGGTAAGTTTACTTCCTCTATAAAGATTCCATCCAAGGTAACGGCCTGTATCTACCCGGGTAGGTTTACTTCATCTATAAAGATTCCATCCAAGGTAACGGGGTCTATCTACCCGTGGGTAGGTTTACTTCCTCTATAAAGATTCCATCCAAGGTAACAGGGTCTATCTACCCGTAGGTAGGTTTACTTCCTCTATAAAGATTCCATCCAAGGTAACGGGGTCTATCTACCCGTAGGTAGGTTTACTTCCTCTATAAAGATTCCATCCAAGGTAACGGGGTCTATCTACCCGTAGGTAGGTTTACTTCCTCTATAAAGATTCCATCCAAGGTAACGGCCTCTATCTACTCGTGGGTAGGTTTACTTCCTCTATAAAGATGTCACCCAAGGTAACGGCCTCTATCTACTCGTGGGTAGGTTTACTTCCTCTATAAAGATTCCATCCAAGGTAACGGCCTCTATCTACCCGGGTAGGTTTACTTCCTCTATAAAGATTCCATCCAAGGTAACGGCCTCTATCTACTCGTGGGTAGGTTTACTTCCTCTATAAAGATGTCACCCAAGGTAACGGCCTCTATCTACCCGTGGGTAGGTTTACTTCCTCCATAAAGATGTCATCCAAGGTAACGGACTCTATCTACCCGTGGGTCGGTTTACTTCCTCTATAAAGATGTCATCCAAGGTAACGGGCTCTATCTACTAGTGGGTAGGTTTACTTCCTCTTTAAAGATTTCATCCAATGTAACGGCCTCTATCTACCCGGGTAGGTTTACTTCCTCTATAAAGATTCCATCCAAGGTAACGGGGTCTATCTACCTGTGGGTAGGTTTACTTCCTCTATAAAGATTCCATCCAAGGTAACGGCCTCTATCTACCCGGGTAGGTTTACTTCCTCTATAAAGATTCCATCCAAGGTAACGGCCTCTATCTACCCGTGGGTAGGTTTATTTCCTCTATAAAGATTCTATCCAAGGTAACGGGGTCTATCTACCGGGGTAGGTTTACTTCCTCTATAAAGATTCCATCCAAGGTAACGGGGTCTATCTACCCGTGGGTAGGTTTACTTCCTCTATAAAGATGTCATCCAAGGTAACGGGGTCTATCTACCCGTAGGTAGGTTTACTTCCTCTATAAAGATTCCATCCAAGGTAACGGGCTCTATCTACTCGTGGGTAGGTTTACTTCCTCTATAAAGATTCCATCCAAGGTAACGGCCTCTATCTACCCGGGTAGGTTTACTTCCTCTATAAAGATTCCATCCAAGGTAACGGCCTCTATCTACCCGTGGGTAGGTTTACTTCCTCTATAAAGATTCCATCCAAGGTAACGGACTCTTGTAGGTTTACTTGCTCTATAACGATATCACCCAGGTAACAGGCTCTATCTACCCGTGGGTATGTTTACTTCCTCTATAAAGATGTCATCCAGGTAACAGCCTCTATCTACCTTTGCGTAGGTGTTCTCATCTAACAATTTTAAGAGGACAATGGCCTTTCGCACTACTCTTTTCAAATTTAAATTGCGTGGTATTTTTAACCTTTAAGATTTGTTTTCCGAACTCACCTGAAAAGCTATGCATTCGAGGCTATCAAATGCTCATAAACAAAAAGTGCATTCTATCACATGACGAACGATTTGTGCAATACGTCGCTGTTCTTGATAGTTAGAAAAATCGTTCTGGCATGTTACATAGAACCAGTTTTACCATACGGCTGCGAATCCTGGTCAATTAGTAAACAGGCAAAAAAAATCCACGGACGCCTGGGAGATGAGATGTTATAGAAGAATGCTGTAAATTAACTGGACAGCCAAAATGAACAGTCAGGACGTTTTACGAGAAGATAAGTCGCAAAGACAACTTATCACAAACATCAGAAAACGGCAATCATCGTCAGTGGCCACGTTATGAAAAGACAAAAACTGGATCATGTTGTGACAACTGCAAAGATTTGCGGAAAGCAAGATAGAGGAAGACCGCGTGAGGAGATTCTTGACAGTCGAGTGTCATTGCAGGGAAGGGAGTGAACACACGAATTGACCCATAACGTCGGAGATCGTAATTTGTGAAGATAGATGATCGCCTACGCCAGCCGGCAAGACATTGAATTATGATAATCAGTTGTTCTTGAATAAATTGCATGGCGCATGCTGGGACCGAACAATGTATTTTATGACCCAGAGTCGGACACCGTGACCTCTCAGCCAGTCCCACTCCCCTTGTCAGAATAAGCAATTCAAAATCATTTGTTCTCTTAGTGGATTTAACCACAAAAACCACACACACAATGCACGATTTATTGCCTGATATACTTTGCACATGCCCACATACACTAGCATTTTGTCTGTTGAGGTGTGTCTATGTATGAATGCGCGTTCACGCATATCAGTCCACCCAGACTGTAAGACTCGTCCCTATATTAACACAATGGGGTTTTTGTTAGTACCACCTTCTATCTTGCGCGCCTCATAGTACACTAGTACACCCACTGTGATTGCTCAGATACCCTTACCAGACCAGTTACCGTCCTGCTACCCCGCCCCCTTCCTTCTATGTGCTCACTGAATCGTAACACCCAGCACCGGGTATCTGAATACATCGGAGATTTTCTTAATCACTTACAGATCCGAACGGTGAGGTGAGTATGAACGTTTTCTCTATTAACATTTTATCAATTAAACATTTTCTTCAACTAACATTCTTTTCAATTAACATTTTTTTTTCAATTCTCATTTTCTCTTTATTGCTTCCATTTTTCCATGCTTTTGTTCTTCTCGTCCTGTCGTCACCTTCTGATGTAGTCACAGGAGATTTCCTTGACTGTATGTTGTGTTTGTGAATGTGTTAGATTGCTGACGAAGGCTAATCGCCGCAACGTTATGTATGTGTCTTAACTCTGTTATGTAAAGCTGCACTACTTTGTGTCATTTTATATTGTTCATAACCATGATGGAACTTCATTGGCTGATGAATTTCTATTGGCTTCAGACCGTCATTGATTGAACAACGGATAACAGAACGCTGCTCCTTGTTGGTGCATATCAACAATGGGACGGACTTATTTAAACTGTCCTTATGATGTCATCGTGTGTGTCTACGTCGTTTTGTCACATACTTAACACTCTTGACACCCATTCTTAACAACAATATTGACAGGTTTCAAGACAATGGCATGGTTATTGTAATTTATATCACGTATTTAAGGTTTTCATTTGAAGCCCCATCGTACTTTGGCTGAAATAAGTAACATTTCACAGTCAGGGAAATTGTTCGAATATGTTGCATTTGTTATCCCCACGGTCATCGCATATTTAAAACGAAGTCTTTCTATTTGAACAAAACCGACATAAACCGCCTAATTGCTATGACAGTGTGTTTTAAGTATTTCAGCCATTGTATTTTTCCTGTATTCACTTGCAATAACATAACACTCTGCAGTATGCACATCAGGAGATGCAGCGAAATATGCCAGGCAATAAATCGTGCAACGTGGTATGTGTGTCTTCTGTGTTTACAAGAGATAGCATTGTCTAAAACAACACGACCACTGCCAACATATGTGATCTACCTTGATATCTTTGCCATAAACCACGTTCACAACGTTCCCTCAGACATCCGTTCAATAAGATTGTTAACTCATCATGGGTTTGTCCTGACCTGGAGCAACTGCCTTTTGGATAGAGAAGTGTGCTTCTAGATTTAGAATATTTGTTAATAAATGACGCTTTGATATCAATTATCATCCATACTGAAACACCCAAATATAGCTATGTCAGACATATACACAAGGGTAGTTCATTTGAAACCCGTTCCAATGGCTTTATTACAAAAGCATGAAAGACATATTAACAGGCGTGGCAGAATTAAACAAAGCATTCATTTTGAATGAATTATGCACCATTGGTTGGTCAGAAGAAGTCGCCGTAGGCATTCAGGCAAGCATCCCATTGCTTAGGTCGGCGCCGATTGCCGTCCGAAAACAAAAATGAATGTGGTTGCTCACTGAACCAAGTGTTTATCGCGTTCGTTACGTCTGCGTCTGTGTGATATCGTTGCCACTTGAGTTTTTTTTTTCTGTTGCAACAAATGCGCTTGACCCGGCCGACAAAGATCTGTCGTGAACTCACATCCTTTCCGCAACATTCGTGCCCAGTCTGTCACTGTTATCTTCGACACACATTTATTACCGGTCGCTGTCTCCACTTGTCGACATCCTTCGAATGAAAGAAACTGGATCACCGCTCTTTGAGCTTCTTTGGAGAATTTTGGATCAACCCGCCCATTTTCTCAACGGTCAGAAACAGAACCTCTGCATCATGGGACTATAAGCAGGTGCTCTTTTATTCATTGGTAAGTACTTATCACATGATTATGACATGATCATGTTCAACGTACGCAATTACGCGCGGTGCGGTACGAACGGATTTCAAATAGACGTTCCTAATAGAATAAATAGCATATTCACACCAATTCTATGGTACCAATGTAAAACATAGACTTTATCCAAATCACACTTAGGGGAAATCAACACTCTTAAGATGAGATGCTGGAGGTGAGCTGCCAACTCCACTCTACGAGACCAACTAGAAATGATGTTATCACACAGACAGTGGGATCAGCACCTTGTGTCACAGATATTGAAAGGCAGCAGATCAAATGATGTTGCATCTCGTTAGAATACAACATCAACTAACAGCAATAGCGGTACATCAAAGAAGATCTGAGAGGCAAGAGAGCACCAGAGAAGAACATGGATTGAAGACATCAAAGACATTGTACAATCACACGGAATGACACTGTCCAGTGTCATATATCGGGCACTGAAACCTCAACTACTCCTTCCCAGGACACAAGTGGAAGATGACGATGATGAAGATAAACGAGTCGCATTAACTACGGAAATGAATATGCATAAGTATGCAAATAAGTCCTTTAGTATAATGGCGGGTCTAGATCTGATACTAGTTCCCTGACTCCAGACAGCCCCATATCCCAGATTTCAGCAATGTCCAGTGTCTGGATCTGTTCCTGACTCACTGGCCTCAGACAGCCTCATGTCCCAGGTTTCTGCAATGTCATGTGTCTGGAACTCATGCTAACTCCCTGGCCTCAGACAGCCTCATGTCCCAGGTTTATTATATGTCCAGTGTCTGCATCTGAAGCTAGTTCCCTGGCCTCAGACAGACCTGTGTAGCAGGTTTCTTCAATGTCCAGTGATTAGATCTGATGCTAACTCACTGGCCTCAGGCAGCCTCATGTCCCAGGTTTCTGCAATGTCCAGTGTCTGGATCTGATGCTAGTTCCCTTGCCTCAGACAGACCCGTGTAGCAGGTTTCTGCAATGTCTAGTGATTATATCTGATGCTACCTCACTTGTCTCAGACAGCCTCATGTTCCAAGTTACTGCTATGTCCAGTGACAACATATTTGCTTGTCCACTAGGCCGAATCTTCCAGGAAGCGTGTCTTCCATCATTGCTATTATTTGTGTTGAGTTGAGCAGTGTAGAGCGGAGTTGAGTTGAGTAGAGCAGAGTTGAGTTGAGTTGAGCTGAGATGTGTTGTAAAGAGTTGAGTTAATGCGAGTTGTGTTGAGTAGATTCGAGTTGAGTTAAGTTGGATTAAGTTGAGTTATGTTAAGTTGAGTTGAGTTGAGTTGATAAAGTTGAGTTGAGACGAGTCGAGTTGAGTTGTTTTGTCTTCTGTTGATTTGAGTTGAATTGAGTTGTGTTGAGTTTAGTTGTGTTGAGTTGAGGTGTGTTGTATTGAGATAAGTGGAGTTAAATGAGTTGTGTTGAGTTGAGTTGACTTGAGTTGTGTGTTGTTGAATTGAGTTCAGTTGCATTGAGTCAAGAACCGACATCATTACATCTGATGCACTCCCATTAGCCCTCAATCCTCATCAGAAACAGCCAGCGAAGAGTTCAGACACTAATGTTACTGTTGCAATCTGTTTTTGTGTTCGTCTGGCTTTACCTCTGAGTGACCACTCAACTAGATCCTCTGACAAACCACTTGCTGCCGAATTCTCTCTAGGCAATGGTAGTTTGTCTGTTCTCTAGACCATGGTAGTTTATTTGTCCTCTAGACCATGATAGTTTATCTTATCACTAGAAGATGGTAGTTTATTTGTTCTCTAGACCATGATAGTTTATCTTATCACTAGAAGATGGTAGTTTATTTGTTCTCTAGACCATGATAGTTTATCTTATCTCTAGACCATGGTAGTGTTTCTGTTCTCTAGACCATGATAGTTTATCTTATCTCTAGACCATGGTAGTTTATCTGTTCTCTAGACCATGATAGATGGTTTGTTCTCTAGACCATGATAGATGGTTTGTTCTCTAGACCATGATAGTTTATCTGTTCTCTAGACCATGATAGTTTATCTGTTCTCTAGACCATGATAGATGGTTTGTTCTCTAGACCATGATAGATGGTTTGTTCTCTAGACCATGATAGATAGTTTGTTCTCTAGACCATGATAGATGGTTTGTTCTCTAGACCATGATAGATGGTTTGTTCTCTAGACCATGATAGTTTATCTGATCTCTAGACCATGGTAGTTTATCTGTTCTCTAGACCATTATAGATGGTTTGTTCTCTAGACCATGATAGATGGTTTGTTCTCTAGACCATGATAGATGGTTTGTTCTCTAGACCATGATAGATGGTTTGTTCTCTAGACCATGATAGTTTATCTGATCTCTAGACCATGGTAGTTTATCTGTTCTCTAGACCATGATAGATGGTTTGTTCTCTAGACCATGATAGATGGTTTGTTCTCTAGACCATGATAGATGGTTTGTTCTCTAGACCATGATAGATGGTTTGTTCTCTAGACCATGATAGATGGTTTGTTCTCTAGACCATGATAGTTTATCTGATCTCTAGACCATGATAGATGGTTTGTTCTCTAGACCATGATAGATGGTTTGTTCTCTAGACCATGATAGATGGTTTGTTCTCTAGACCATGATAGATGGTTTGTTCTCTAGACCATGATAGTTTATCTGATCTCTAGACCATGGTAGTTTATCTGTTCTCTAGACCATGATAGATGGTTTGTTCTCTAGACCATGATAGATGATTTGTTCTCTAGACCATGATAGATGGTTTGTTCTCTAGACCATGATAGATGGTGTGTTCTCTAGACCATGGTAGTTTATCTGTTCTCTAGACCATGATAGATGGTTTGTTCTCTAGACCATGATAGATGGTTTGTTCTCTAGACCATGATAGTTTATCTGTTCTCTAGACCATGATAGATGGTTTGTTCTCTAGACCATGATAGATGGTTTGTTCTCTAGACCATGATCGATGGTTTGTTCTCTAGACCATGGTAGTTTATCTGTTCTCTAGACCATGATAGATGGTTTGTTCTCTAGACCATGATAGATGGTTTGTTCTCTAGACCATGATTGATGGTTTGTTCTCTAGACCATGATAGTTTATCTGTTCTCTAGACCATGATAGATGGTTTGTTCTCTAGACCATGATAGATGGTTTGTTCTCTAGACCATGATAGATGGTTTGTTCTCTAGACCATGGTAGTTTATCTGTTCTCTAGACCATGATAGTTTATCTGTTCTCTAGACCATGATAGATGGTTTGTTCTCTAGACCATTGTCACCAACTGGCTTGAGGTAGCTCCCGGTTGGGCAACCACTCAGCCAAAATCATTTTCTTCTACTGGTGTTTAGTTCTGGATGCAGTTTAAGATCCCCTAACTCTGTCAGAAGGGACTAGTTACCACCCAGATCCCAGAGAAAAACGTGGAACTAATGTCTTTTATGCTGATTTAAGACACTGTCCCTGATACTCAAGAAAACAGCCAAGAAGTGGCTCGTTGAAGATAGAATACATCTATATAGTTTTGGCTGTACTTGGTATCACCAGAAGTGAGAAAGGAGGAGTTAAGACATGCAACGTAATCTGGTTACTTATGACTGCATAGGCAAGATACCTCCCGGACATAGATTCCCACTTCTGGACAATATGTGCGAACCCCCACTAAATGATACAATAATATGTGTACTTGATTACGCTACACAAACATTTATAAACATTTAGAATTATACAGACAACTGAGTTTAAAATACAACAACTGTGTTTATTATTGCTATTGATGATCATATGATGATGATGATTATATTATGGTATACGTAACTCATCTGGCTGAAAAGCTCAGAAGCACATAGGTCATGCTTCCCCCAGTGAGACGCAGTTCACTGTCAGATTGAAGGAGTCCAAAGTGGTCCCTTCACAAGGCTAAGTCACTTCCGGATATGGATTGTTGACTGTCCATTGCTCCTAAGAGATCTGGAATGAAACGAACGGAGATGGGTAGTATCTACGTCTACACATCTCAAACACATATGTCTATACATTCATCTAAACATACATTCAAGTCATAATATATGATGGTATGATGATAGATGATGGCAAGTTATATAAACATATATCAGTTCTAAATAAATAAATATATATGTATATATTCATAAAACCCTTTAGAACATCTATAGCTCAAAACATACATCATCACATACATTTATGTAATGGGGTGTTTCCCATATAAGTTCACCTCACTTACTCTTTCCCTTTCTGATTCATTCATACTGTCTTGTCGGAAGGGCTGGTCGCACAGTCCTGTCGAACATTAAATGCCTTCCCTGAATCTGTCTGGGATATTGAATGTCCTAAGTCATGTCTGTCCTCATGCAGACATCATGCAGACAAGGTGAACTGGTGCCATTCCTCAAACCAAGTGGTTTCACCATAATCTTGGTAGGCACTCAAAGTGTTGGTCCAAATAATCAATGTTAATTGAACGCTATCAAGAGACTGGTAGCTCTCAGGAATTTCTCCTAAGTAGTCAGTCTCCCCAATGTTTAACATCATACAGGATGAATCTAAATGTATCTCCTGTACATGCATAAGCCACACGCTCATGTAGCTTGGATAATGGATTTCTCCAAATTATCACATACAACAAATCAGACAACCAAGTGGTGAATGAAAGAAGAAAATAGTTCTCAGTGAAATCGTAAAGCTAGAACTGGAACATTAAGTACAAAGAAAATCCACCAGTGTAAAGTTTGGGAGAATATGCAGAACAAGAAACTACACAAGCCTTCAGACTAGCAGACAACTAATCAGAGTAATGGTCTTACCTGGGTTATAGCTAGGAAATCCTGTCATAATACTTCGTACAGAAGTCCTACAGAACGAAATGTTAATATTTCTCCAGTAGGTATCATAAGAATGCTATTGTAAATGCGTCTGAGGATTGCTGGCCATGCATGCAGTTTTATTCTATTCAATTCCTGGCTAGTTTCCAGGTTGGTTAATTAATATGTCCAAGTTCCTGTTAGCTCCACCTATTTTTCATGTAGGACGATTTACCTAGATGGATTAAGTGCCAAATTCTTTTCACCCCTCCTCCTTTCCTGTGAAGGGTAGTTTCATGTGTCAATCAAATTGATCGATGCCCCCCACGCCTGAAACAATGAAACCTGCTTTAGCGGCAATGCAGTTGCGTCATTACATTCCAATAGGCTGGTAACACCAGCCTTCCCGGTTGCTGGCAGGAATGTGTCAGCCATGTGTTCCTACTTTGCCCCGTAGTATTGCGGAGAGGTGTTAAACATCTGGTCCTAATTGCTCCTTTGTGGTGGCAATTACAGACGTCCCGGCTCCACAAAGTCTGGACTTTTAGATAGGTGTTAGGCCTGCATTAAATTGCCGTCTTTGGATCACACGGGGTTTTCCCCTGGGTAGCACTGCCATGTATTATTTCAGACGGGTCTGGCTGACCCTCTTATCTCCCATTCTGCCGTGGCTGGTTCACACGTTAGGTCCTGTTGAACTAAGGTGTTAGGTGTCTGCCCCTATTCCAACCCCAGAATTGTAAACTAACACGTCAATCTCAACTGACTGGCTCCGCGATGTCTCAACTGAAAACAGTGAGTTTTCAACCTTTGATAGCGCCCGCCGACTGGCGCCGTGGTGTCTGGGTTTTACGTTTGATCTGTACATCAAAGCTTTCTCAGACCTAGCATTACAGAAATGATGGGGCGTGCGTGGTCAAAAAGTATTTTCCTCTTGTTTTCAATCTTATTGCATTTCTATCATTTTCTGGTGGACGTTTATGCTTTTAGAGAATGATAGAAAATTATTGTGGGCTCTTTAATTCCTTTTTAACTTGTGTCATTCGGATGCTGCTGGGGCTGTCACGTCACATAGCTCCCCAATTTAAGTAGGTTCATTAATGAAGCCTATAACAGAGCCTCGGCAGCATTCAAGAATGTATCTAAGTTCTCTCCCTTCTCGAACTGCCTCCAAGTCTGGGTTCCCAATATTCTTTGTGGCAGTGGGATGTTCTATGAGTCAAAAGAAATATCCCATGTCTATCCTTCCAGGATAAATCTTGCAAATCTTTGCTCCTGGTGTTGTGTCGGATTTCCGGGCTATTGCTCGGTAATGTCCTGTCCTCTGGAGGTTTTACTTTTTCCCAGCCGGGAAATTGCAAAATGTATAACAAGATTCTCCTGCGCCGCAGAGAGACTGTTATTATCCACTCAATTTCTAGCCCTTGTCCTATAAGCAGAGGAAGTGCCATCAGTGTTTTCTTAAAAGAATTGGTCGCAGTAATGTTGCTCCATTTTCTTTTCCTCCATCGGCCAAAGATCATAATAAAATCCTTTAATCTCCTCCTTATGGCAGGAAATTTGCTAAACATCATAGTTTTATGATGTGCATTCAACTCGTACTTGCCTCTTTCTTGGTAGGGCGTCTGATTACTCCCTCCTGATTTAAGAGAGTTCTTCCCTCGATAATTCTTTATCCAGGTGAGTTCCTCTTCAACAGAGTTCCAATTTGAATCTGTGTTTGAAAGTATAAGGCTAGTATATAGAAGTTGTCCAGCTTTGAGAAATCATGTTGTTCCCCAAGAACTGTGAATTTGTATCACTCCTTGTAGAAGTATACATAAACAGCTGATCTCCACATCCAACATTGGTTGAAGTGAAAGGTAAACAAGGTCCTGAGTGTTGAGTATACCAACCGCTCCGGTTTTGTTCCGCTGCAGAGTCCATCCTTTGTGATCCACAGTTGGCTTCAGCTGTGTTGATGATAGGTATTACCTTCATCTTGTCCAAAGAAGTATTTTCTTTGTTGATAGTAGACATGTGTATCGTCCCTGAATCAGAGTCCGTAGTACTATTTATATGAATGCTTTGTATATCTTGAAATTCCTTTGTGAAAGACTCCAAGATACTGACATCGTAAGAATTCTCCTCCGTGTCTGGTTTTTCCTCCATGGCCGGGCTCTCTTGTGCCAAGTCCAATTGAAGTATTCTCTCCCTGGTCTGGTTTTCTTGTTCCAAATCCAATAGAAGTGAATGTTGTGGGATGTCATTTTCAATGCCATATCCCACCTGAGATAAGTAATTCAAACTGATAATTGTTTCATCTTGTGTGGCCACACCGTGAGAAACAATGGAATCCTGTTTTACATCCATTCCGGTCTCAGTTGAATTCATTTCCACTCCTAGTTTCTCTGAACTGAAGGGAATAAGAGAATCGGGTAAGGTCTCGCCTTCGATCTCTTTAATAGTTTTCCTCAGGTCCTCCTCCTCCTGGATTTTTCTCCTTTGGGAAGTCTTAGGAAGCTCCTGAGATTGCTGGGTTGCCTAGCCAGCTAATCCGCTTTCATTTCGGTGTAAACATTTATCACGTTTGTGACTGTTTACTGTACGCTTGGTACATTTCCTCCGATTCCGTTTATTTTTCGGAATTGAGGTGGGAAGCATCTGCCTTTCTGTGCGCAAGTTTTTGTTTTTCTGAGCCATGGGGATTTGCGAAGGAATGCATGCCTCTTCTTTGTGACGGCAGCTTCCCCGCTTTCTATCAGAGTTTCGGCTTGAGTGATTGGCTTTTCCTCAATCGAGCTGGTAGATTCCTCCATGTTCTGTATTTCAATTTGCTTCTTCTTAATCTCATCTTCTTTAGCTTTGTGACGCATATCTGCTTCTAATTCTGCAAGTCTTTTCATCATTTGTTCATCTTCTTTGTCCCACCAATCCATTTCATCTCTGATAAATAGTTCTAGCTTCTCTCCTATTAAGCCGAGCCTTATGCCTAATCCTCTAGCGGACTCTAAGAAATCTGTGCGTGCATCCATTATCTCTTCTCAGCTTAACTCAGGCAAGTAATTATATTATTACCCTACACAGAGCTAGTTAGATTTATGCTAGAGCAGGATAGTGACAAGAGGAACAGACACTGCTATGAGAATGATAGTAGTGAATTTGAGTGAGAAAGCTGATGCAAAGCAGTCCGTCATACACTGAATTAACTAAGCATTATCAAATTATTCATGATTAAATCAAATGATAAAGCATGTAATCAAAAAATCATCAAGTAAATCATCAATAAACTAATTAATATCACTAATTAATGTGATTATTAATTCTACAGTGGTGAATGATGTAAATTAACTCATATGATATTATCCATTATTAACTTTTTAACAAGTTATTTAAATTCTACAAACTTCCCTAGAAACAAATTCCTAAGTTAATACTTAGCAAATGTAATGGGTGAAGAATGAAAGAATGGTTTATGAAAATCAATAGTCTAGAATTTATTCTCTGATTCTATAATGGATGAGAATTCCTAATGTGTCAAAATCTTGCCTACAATCAAGCAAGCTATTACATTAGAAATAAATTATAACTAACTAATGCTGCTAAGAATGTAAGTGAGAATGACCTAGGTTCTATCCATGGGCAAGACCGGAATAATACCAGACTAACAGATTTGAAATAGGTTCGTTCCTTGCGAGCGAACCAAAGTGTTCTAGAGTTTACTCCCGGATTCTATAGCGGGCGAGCAGACCAATATGTTCTAGGGTTTACTCCCGGATTCTATAGCGGACGAGCAGACCCAATATGTCACCAACTGGCTGGGGTTAGATCCCAGATGGGCAACCACTCAGCCAAAATCATTTTCTTCTACTGGTGTTTAGTTCTGGATGCAGTTTAAGATCCCCTAACTCTGTCAGAAGGGACTAGTTACCACCCAGATCCCAGAGAGAAAACGTGGAACTAATGTCTTTTATGTTGATTTAAGACACTGTCCCTGATACTCAAGAAAACAGCCAAGAAGTGGCTCGTTGAAGATAGAATATATCTATATAGTTTTGGCTGTACTTGGTATCACCAGAAGTGAGAAAGGAGGAGTTAAGACATGCAACGTAATCTGGTTACTTATGACTGCATAGGCAAGATACCTCCCGGACATAGATTCCCACTTCTGGACAATATGTGCGAACCCCCACTAAATGATACAATAATATGTGTACTTGATTACGCTACACAAACATTTATAAACATTTAGAATTATACAGACAACTGAGTTTAAAATACAACAACTGTGTTTATTATTGCTATTGATGATCATATGATGATGATGATTATATTATGGTATACGTAACTCATCTGGCTGAAAAGCTCAGAAGCACATAGGTCATGCTTCCCCCAGTGAGACGCAGTTCACTGTCAGATTGAAGGAGTCCAAAGTGGTCCCTTCACAAGGCTCAGCCACTTCCGGATATGAGTTGTTGACTGTCCATTGCTCCTAAGAGATCTGGAATGAAACTAACGGAGATGGGTAGTATCTACGTCTACACATCTCAAACACATATGTCTATACATTCATCTAAACATACATTCAAGTCATAATATATGATGATATGATGATAGATGATGGCATGTTACATAAACATATATCAGTTCTAAATAAATAAATATATATGTATATATTCATAAAACCCTTTCGAACATCTATAGCTCAAAACATACATCATCACATACATTTATGTAATGGGGTGTTTCCCATATAAGTTCACCTTACTTACTCTTTCCCTTTCTGATTCATTCATACTGTCTTGTCGGAAGGGCTGGTCGCACAGTTCTGTCGAACATTAAATGCCTTCCCTGAATCTGTCTGGGATATTGAATGTCCTAAGTCATGTCTGTCCTCATGCAAACATCATGCAGACAAGGTGAACTGGTGCCATTCCTCAAACCAAGTGGTTTCACCATAATCTTGGTAGGCACTCAAAGTGTTGGTCCAAAAAATCAATGTTAATTGAACGCTATCAAGAGACTGGTAGCTCTCAGGAATTTCTCCTAAGTAGTCAGTCTCCCCAATGTTTAACATCATACAGGATGAATCTAAATGTATCTCCTGTACATGCATAAGCCACACGCTCATGTAGCTTGGATAATGGATTTCTCCAAATTATCACATACAACAAATCAGACAACCAAGTGGTGAATGAAAGAAGAAAATAGTTCTCAGTGAAATCGTAAAGCTAGAACTGGAACATTAAGTACAAAGAAAATCCACCAGTGTAAAGTTTGGGAGAATATGCAGAACAAGAAACTACACAAGCCTTCAGACTAGCAGACAACTAATCAGAGTAATGGTCTTACCTGGGTTATAGCTAGGAAATCCTGTCATAATACTTCGTACAGAAGTCCAACAGAACGAAATGTTAATATTTCTCCAGTAGGTATCCTAAGAATGCTATTGTAAATGCGTCTGAGGATTGCTGGCCATGCATGCAGTTTTATTCTATTCAATTCCTGGCTAGTTTCCAGATTGGTTAATTAATATGTCCACGTTCCTGTTAGCTCCACCTATTTTTCATGTAGGACGATTTACCTAGATGGATTAAGTGCCAAATTCTTTTCACCCCTCCTCCTTTCCTGTGAAGGGTAGTTTCATGTGTCAATCAAATTGATCGATGCCCCCCACGCCTGAAACAATGAAACCTGCTTTGGCGGCAATGCAGTTGCTTCATTACATTCCAATAGGCTGGTAACACCAGCCTTCCCGGTTGCTGGCAGGAATGTGTCAACCATGTTTTCCTACTTTGCCCCGTAGTATTGCGGAGAGGTGTTAAGCATCTGGTCCTAATTGCTCCTTTGTGGTGGCAATTACAGACGTCCCGGCTCCACAAAGTCTGGACTTTTAGATAGGTGTTAGGCCTGCATTAAATTGCCGTCTTTGGATCACACGGGGTTTTCCCCTGAGTAGCACTGCCATGTATTATTTCAGACGGGTCTGGCTGACCCTCTTATCTCCCATTCTGCCGTGGCTGGTTCACACGTTAGGTCCTGTTGAACTAAGGTGTTAGGTGTCTGCCCCTATTCCAACCCCAGAATTGTAAACTAACACGTCAATCTCAACTGACTGGCTCCGCGATGTCTCAACTGAAAACAGTGAGTTTTCAACCTTTGATAGCGCCCGCCGACTGGGGCCGTGGTGTCTGGGTTTTACGTTTAATCTGTACATCAAAGCTTTCTCAGACCTAGCATTACAGAAATGATGGGGCGTGCGTGGTCAAAAAGTATTTTCCTCTTGTTTTCAATCTTATTGCATTTCTATCATTTTCTGGTGGACGTTTATGCTTTTAGAGAATGATAGAAAATTATTGTGGGCTCTTTAATTCCTTTTTAACTTGTGTCATTCGGATGCTGCTGGGGCTGTCCCGTCACAACCATGATAGATGGTTTGTTCTCTAGACCATGATAGATGGTTTGTTCTCTAGACCATGATAGTTTATCTGATCTCTAGACCATGGTAGTTTATCTGTTTTCTAGACCATGATAGATGGTTTGTTCTCTAGACCATGATAGATGGTTTGTTCTCTAGACCATGATAGATGGTTTGTTCTCTAGACCATGATAGTTTATCTGTTCTCTAGACCATGGTAGTTTATCTGTTCTCTAGACCATGATAGTTTATCTGTTCTCTAGACCATGATTGTTTATCTGTTCTCTAGACCATGATAGTTTATCTGTTCACTAGACCATGATAGTTTATCTGTTCTCTGCAACATGATAGTTTATCTGTTCTCTAGACCATGATAGTTTATCTGTTCTCTAGACCATGATAGTTTATCTGTTCTCTAGACCATGATAGTTTATCTGTTCTCTAGACCATGATAGTTTATCTGTTCTCTGCAACATGATAGTTTATCTGTTCTCTAGACCATGGTAGTTTATTTGTTCTCTAGACCATGATAGTTTATCTTATCTCTAGACCATGATAGTTTATCTTATCTCTAGACCATGATAGTTTATCTTATCTCTAGACCATGATAGTTTATCTGTTCTCTAGACCATGATAGTTTATCTGTTCTCTAGACCATGATAGTTTATCTGTTCTCTAGACCATGATAGTTTATCTTATCTCTAGACCATGATAGTTTATCTGTTCTCTAGACCATGATAGTTTATCTTATCTCTAGACCATGATAGTTTATCTGTTCTCTAGACCATGATAGTTTATCTTATCTCTAGACCATGATAGTTTATCTGTTCTCTAGACCATGATAGTTTATCTTATCTCTAGACCATGATAGTTTATCTTATCTCTAGGCCATGGTAGTTTATCTGTTCTCTAGACCATGATAGTTTATCTTATCTCTAGACAATGATAGTTTATCTGTTCTCTAGACCATGATAGTTTATCTTATCTCGAGACCATGATAGTTTATCTGTTATCTAGACCATGATAGTTTATCTGTTCTCTAGACCATGATAGTTTATCTTATCTCTAGACCATGATAGTTTATCTTATCTCTAGACCATGATAGTTTATCTGTTCTCTAGACCATGATAGTTTATCTTATCTCTAGACCATGATAGTTTATCTTATCTCTAGACCATGATAGTTTATCTGTTCTCTACAACATGATAGTTTATCTGTTCTCTACAACATGATAGTTTATCTGTTCTCTACAACATGATAGTTTATCTGTTCTCTACAACATGATAGTTTATCTTATCTCTAGACCATGATAGTTTATCTTATCTCTAGACCATGATAGTTTATCTTATCTCTAGACCATGATAGTTTATCTGTTCTCTAGACCATGATAGTTTATCTGATCTCTAGACCATGATAGTTTATCTTATCTCTAGACCATGATAGTTTATCTTATCTCTAGACCATGATAGTTTATCTGTTCTCTAGACCATGATAGTTTATCTTATCTCTAGACCATGATAGTTTATCTTATCTCTAGACCATGATAGTTTATCTTATCTCTAGACCATGATAGTTTATCTTATCTCTAGACCATGATAGTTTATCTTATCTCTAGATCATGATAGTTTATCTTATCTCTAGATCATGATAGTTTATCTGTTCTCTACAACATGATAGTTTATCTGTTCTCTACAACATGATAGTTTATCTTATCTCTACAACATGATAGTTTATCTTATCTCTACAACATGATAGTTTATCTTATCTCTAGACCATGATAGTTTATCTGTTCTCTACAACATGATAGTTTATCTGTTCTCTACAACATGATAGTTTATCTTATCTCTAGACCATGATAGTTTATCTGTTCTCTACACCATGATAGTTTATCTGTTCTCTAGACCATGATAGTTTATCTGTTCTCTACAACATGATAGTTTATCTTATCTCTAGACCATGATAGTTTATCTGTTCACTAGACCATGGTAGTTTATCTGTTCTCTAGACCATGATAGTTTATCTGTTCTCTAGACCATGATAGTTTATCTGTTCTCTAGACCATGATAGTTTATCTGTTCTCTACAACATGATAGTTTATCTGTTCTCTAGACCATGATAGTTTATCTGTTCTCTAGACCATGATAGTTTATCTGTTCTCTACAACATGATAGTTTATCTTATCTCTAGACCATGATAGTTTATCTGTTCTCTACAACATGATAGTTTATCTGTTCTCTACAACATGATAGTTTATCTTATCTCTAGACCATGATAGTTTATCTTATCTCTAGACCATGATAGTTTATCTTATCTCTAGACCATGGTAGTTTATCTGTTCTCTACAACATGATAGTTTATCTTATCTCTAGACCATGATAGTTTATCTGTTTCTACAACATGATAGTTTATCTTATCTCTAGACCATGATAGTTTATCTGTTTCTACAACATGATAGTTTATCTTATCTCTAGACCATGATAGTTTATCTGTTCTCTACAACATGATAGTTTATCTGTTCTCTACAACATGATAGTTTATCTTATCTCTAGACCATGATAGTTTATCTGTTCTCTACAACATGATAGTTTATCTGTTTCTACAACATGATAGTTTATCTTATCTCTAGACCATGATAGTTTATCTGTTCTCTACAACATGATAGTTTATCTGTTCTCTACAACATGATAGTTTATCTTATCTCTAGACCATGATAGTTTATCTGTTCTCTAGACCATGATAGTTTATCTGTTCTCTAGACCATGATAGTTTATCTTATCTCTAGACCATGATAGTTTATCTTATCTCTAGACCATGATAGTTTATCTGTTCTCTACAACATGATAGTTTATCTGTTCTCTAGACCATGATAGTTTATCTGTTCTCTAGACCATGATAGTTTATCTGTTCTCTAGACCATGATAGTTTATCTTATCTCTAGACCATGATAGTTTATCTGTTCTCTACAACATGATAGTTTATCTGTTCTCTAGACCATGATAGTTTATCTTATCTCTAGACCATGATAGTTTATCTGTTCTCTAGACCATGATAGTTTATCTGTTCTCTAGACCATGATAGTTTATCTTATCTCTAGACCATTATAGTGTATCTTATCTCTAGACCATGATAGTTTATCTGTTCTCTACACCATGATAGTTTATCTGTTCTCTAGACCATGATAGTTTATCTTATCTCTAGACCATGATAGTTTATCTTATCTCTAGACCATGATAGTTTATCTTATCTCTAGACCATGATAGTTTATCTGTTCTCTACAACATGATAGTTTATCTTATCTCTAGACCATGGTAGTTTATCTGTTCTCTACAACATGATAGTTTATCTTATCTCTAGACCATGATAGTTTATCTGTTTCTACAACATGATAGTTTATCTGCTATCTAGACCATGATAGTTTATCTGTTCTCTACAACATGATAGTTTATCTTTTCTCTACAACATGATAGTTTATCTTATCTCTAGACCATGATAGTTTATCTTATCTCTAGACCATGATAGTTTATCTGTTCTCTACAACATGATAGTTTATCTTATCTCTAGACCATGATAGTTTATCTTATCTCTAGACCATGATAGTTTATCTTATCTCTAGACCATGATAGTTTATCTGTTCTCTACAACATGATAGTTTATCTTATCTCTAGACCATGGTAGTTTATCTGTTCTCTACAACATGATAGTTTATCTTATCTCTAGACCATGATAGTTTATCTGTTCTCTACAAAATGATAGTTTATCTTATCTCTAGACCATGATAGTTTATCTGTTCTCTACAACATGATAATTTATCTGTTCTCTAGACTATGATAGTTTATCTTATCTCTAGACCATGGTAGTTTATCTTATCTCTAGACCATGGTAGTTTATCTGTTCTCTAGACCATGATAGTTTATCTTATCTCTAGACCATGGTAGTTTATCTGTTTCTACAACATGATAGTTTATCTTATCTCTAGACCATGATAGTTTATCTGTTCTCTACAACATGATAGTTTATCTGTTCTCTAGACCATGATAGTTTATCTGTTCTCTACAACATGATAGTTTATCTTATCTCTAGACCATGATAGTTTATCTGTTCACTAGACCATGGTAGTTTATCTGTTCTCTAGACCATGATAGTTTATCTGTTCTCTAGACCATGATAGTTTATCTGTTCTCTAGACCATGATAGTTTATCTGTTCTCTAGACCATGATAGTTTATCTGTTCTCTACAACATGATAGTTTATCTTATCTCTAGACCATGATAGTTTATCTTATCTCTAGACCATGATAGTTTATCTGTTCTCTACAACATGATAGTTTATCTTATCTCTAGACCATGATAGTTTATCTGTTCTCTACAACATGATAGTTTATCTGTTCTCTACAACATGATAGTTTATCTTATCTCTAGACCATGATAGTTTATCTTATCTCTAGACCATGATAGTTTATCTTATCTCTAGACCATGGTAGTTTATCTGTTCTCTACAACATGATAGTTTATCTTATCTCTAGACCATGATAGTTTATCTGTTTCTACAACATGATAGTTTATCTTATCTCTAGACCATGATAGTTTATCTGTTTCTACAACATGATAGTTTATCTTATCTCTAGACCATGATAGTTTATCTGTTCTCTACAACATGATAGTTTATCTGTTCTCTACAACATGATAGTTTATCTTATCTCTAGACCATGATAGTTTATCTGTTCTCTACAACATGATAGTTTATCTGTTTCTACAACATGATAGTTTATCTTATCTCTAGACCATGATAGTTTATCTGTTCTCTACAACATGATAGTTTATCTGTTCTCTACAACATGATAGTTTATCTTATCTCTAGACCATGATAGTTTATCTGTTCTCTAGACCATGATAGTTTATCTGTTCTCTAGACCATGATAGTTTATCTTATCTCTAGACCATGATAGTTTATCTTATCTCTAGACCATGATAGTTTATCTGTTCTCTACAACATGATAGTTTATCTGTTCTCTAGACCATGATAGTTTATCTGTTCTCTAGACCATGATAGTTTATCTGTTCTCTAGACCATGATAGTTTATCTTATCTCTAGACCATGATAGTTTATCTGTTCTCTACAACATGATAGTTTATCTGTTCTCTAGACCATGATAGTTTATCTTATCTCTAGACCATGATAGTTTATCTGTTCTCTAGACCATGATAGTTTATCTGTTCTCTAGACCATGATAGTTTATCTTATCTCTAGACCATTATAGTGTATCTTATCTCTAGACCATGATAGTTTATCTGTTCTCTACAACATGATAGTTTATCTGTTCTCTAGACCATGATAGTTTATCTTATCTCTAGACCATGATAGTTTATCTTATCTCTAGACCATGATAGTTTATCTTATCTCTAGACCATGATAGTTTATCTGTTCTCTACAACATGATAGTTTATCTTATCTCTAGACCATGGTAGTTTATCTGTTCTCTACAACATGATAGTTTATCTTATCTCTAGACCATGATAGTTTATCTGTTTCTACAACATGATAGTTTATCTTATTTCTAGACCATGATAGTTTATCTGTTCTCTACAACATGATAGTTTATCTTTTCTCTACAACATGATAGTTTATCTTATCTCTAGACCATGATAGTTTATCTTATCTCTAGACCATGATAGTTTATCTGTTCTCTACAACATGATAGTTTATCTTATCTCTAGACCATGATAGTTTATCTGTTCTCTACAACATGATAGTTTATCTGTTCTCTAGACCATGATAGTTTATCTTATCTCTAGACCATGATAGTTTATCTTATCTCTAGACCATGATAGTTTATCTTATCTCTAGACCATGATAGTCTATCTGTTCTCTACAACATGATAGTTTATCTTATCTCTAGACCATGGTAGTTTATCTGTTCTCTACAACATGATAGTTTATCTTATCTCTAGACCATGATAGTTTATCTGTTCTCTACAAAATGATAGTTTATCTTATCTCTAGACCATGATAGTTTATCTGTTCTCTACAACATGATAATTTATCTGTTCTCTAGACTATGATAGTTTATCTTATCTCTAGACCATGGTAGTTTATCTTATCTCTAGACCATGGTAGTTTATCTGTTCTCTAGACCATGATAGTTTATCTTATCTCTAGACCATGGTAGTTTATCTGTTTCTACAACATGATAGTTTATCTTATCTCTAGACCATGATAGTTTATCTGTTCTCTACAACATGATAGTTTATCTGCTATCTAGACTATGATAGTTTTCTGTTCTCTAGACCATGATAGTTTATCTGTTCTCTAGACCATGATAGTTTATCTGCTATCTAGACCATGATAGTTTATCTGTTGTCTAGATCAGGGTAGTTTATCTGTTCTCTAGACCATGATAGTTTATCTGTTCACTAGACCATGATAGTTTATCTGTTCTCTAGACCATGATAGTTTATCTGTTCACTAGATCAGGGTAATTTATCTGTTCTCTGCAACATGATAGTTTATCTGTTCTCTAGACCATGATAGTTTATCTTATCTCTAGACCATGATAGTTTATCTGTTCTCTACAACATGATAGTTTATCTGTTCTCTAGACCATGATAGTTTATCTTATCTCTAGACCATGATAGTTTATCTTATCTCTAGACCATGATAGTTTATCTTATCTCAAGACCATGATAGTTTATCTGTTCTCTACAACATGATAGTTTATCTTATCTCTAGACCATGGTAGTTTATCTGTTCTCTACAACATGATAGTTTATCTTATCTCTAGACCATGATAGTTTATCTGTTCTCTACAACATGATAGTTTATCTTATATCTTGACCATGATAGTTTATCTGTTCTCTACAACATGATAGTTTATCTGTTCTCTAGACCATGACAGTTTATCTTATCTCTAGACCATGGTAGTTTATCTTATCTCTAGACCATGGTAGTTTATCTGTTCTCTAGACCATGATAGTTTATCTTATCTCTAGACCATGGTAGTTTATCTGTTTCTACAACATGATAGTTTATCTTATCTCTAGACCATGATAGTTTATCTGTTCTCTACAACATGATAGTTTATCTGCTATCTAGACTATGATAGTTTTCTGTTCTCTAGACCATGATAGTTTATCTGTTCTCTAGACCATGATAGTTTATCTGCTATCTAGACCATGATAGTTTATCTGTTCTCTAGATCAGGGTAGTTTATCTGTTCTCTAGACCATGATAGTTTATCTGTTCACTAGACCATGATAGTTTATCTGTTCTCTAGACCATGATAGTTTATCTGTTCACTAGATCAGGGTAATTTATCTGTTCTCTAGACCATGATAGTTTATCTGTTCTCTACACCATGATAGTTTATCTGTTCACTAGACCATGATAGTTTATCTGTTCTCTAGACCATGATAGTTTATCTGTTCACTAGACCATGATAGTTTATCTGTTCTCTGCAACATGATAGTTTATCTGTTCTCTAGACCATGATAGTTTATCTGTTCTCTAGACCATGATAGTTTATCTGTTCTCTAGACCATGATAGTTTATATGTTCTCTAGACCATGATAGTTTATCTGTTCTCTGCAACATGATAGTTTATCTGTTCTCTAGACCATGATAGGTTATCTGTTCTCTAGACCATGATAGTTTATCTGTTCTCTACAACATGATAGTTTATCTTATCTCTAGACCATGATAGTTTATCTGTTCTCTAGACCATGATAGTTTATCTTGTTCTCTTGACCATGATAGTTTATCTGTTCTCTAGACCATGATAGTTTATCTGTTCACTAGACCATGATAGTTTATCTGTTCACTAGACCATGATAGTTGACCTGTTCTCTAGACCATGATAGTTTATCTGCTATCTAGACCATGATAGTTTATCTGTTCACTAGACCATGATAGTTTATCTGTTCACTAGACCATGATAGTTTATCTGTTCACTAGACCATGATAGTTGACCTGTTCTCTAGACCATGATAGTTTATCTGCTATCTAGACAATGATAGTTTATCTGTTCACTAGACCATGATAGTTTATCTGTTCACTAGACAATTGATAGTTTATCTGTTCACTAGACCATGATAGTTTATCTGTTCACTAGATCATGATAGTTGACCTGTTCTCTAGATCAGGGTAGTTTATCTGTTCTCTACACCATGATAGTTTATCTGTTCTCTGCAACATGATAGTTTATCTGTTCTCTGCAACATGATAGTTTATCTGCTCACTAGACCATGATAGTTTATCTGTTCACTAGACCATGATAGTTGACCTGTTCTCTAGACCATGATAGTTTATCTGTTCTCTAGACCATGATAGTTTATCTGTTCTCTGCACTATTCTATACTCTAATTATACTCTAATATTCTATACTACTATTCCTACTACAACTACGACTATTCCTACTGCTAACACTGCTACTACTACTACTACTACTACTACTACTACTACTACTACTACTACTACTACTACTACTACTACTACTACTACTACTACTACTACTACTACTACTACTACTACTATTACTAATACTACTACTACTACTACTACTACTACTACTACTACTACTACTACTACTACTACTACTACTACTACTATTACTAATACTACTACTACTACTACTACTACTACTACTACTACTACTACTACTACTACTACTACTACTACTACTACTACTACTACTGCTACTGCTGCTGCTGCTACTACTACTACTACTACTACTACTACTACTACTACTACTACTACTACTACTAATGTTATTACTGTTGCTACTACTACTACTACTACTACTACTACTACTACTACTACTACTACTACTACTACTACTACTACTACTACTACTACTACTACTCCTGCTTCTACTACTACTACTACTACTACTACTACTACTACTACTACTACTATTACACCTACCACTACCACTACCACTACTACTACTACTACTACTACTACTACTACTACTACCACTACCACTACCACTACTACTACTACTACTACTACTACTACTACTACTACTACTACTACTACTACTACTACTACTACGTCTTAAGGCGTGGAATAGTCTACTTTACTTGTCTTGACTGTTAATGT
>OY992888.1:94526174-94546174 GCA_963921405.1 Cepaea hortensis
GGGGGGCTTACCAAACCCGACACCCCACATTTTGCCAAATGCTTCGGGCGGAAGAGCGGAATTGGGAGGGTACAAGCCTTACCCTGGTGCGAAAAAATGCAACCTAAAGACAAAATGTCATGGCAGGGCAGACCAGGCCCTAAGCCTTGGTTGGCGGCTGGACCAGGATCGAAGCTCCGACAAGCGGACAGTTAGGGCATTGCATTGCTGATCCGGCAGCTTCTGCAGCTTGTCTTGTTCCAGATGTAGAGGTGTTACCTTTCCTCTGGAGTGAACTAGGCGAGCAGAGAGAGGGATCATGCTGCATGAGCAACACATGATCTCTATATTTTAGCCCAAACATTGTGCTATGGAGAGGCAAAAAATCCATCCTTGATCTTAATTGATCTCGGAATCAAAGCGAGAGGCAACTGTTACGGGATATAAGTTCCTGTCAATTGGCGTAGACATGGGGCGCCACGCGTTGCCTCTGATGGTGGGAGACACCTAACAGGTGTCACTGATCAGCTACCGCCTGCCTCAAGCTGGGCAGTCCCCGACCAATTGACTGCTGATCCACCACAACCTGCCTGCTTAAATTGGTGCTTCAGGCTAGAACAAATTCTGAATCGCAGGCTGTAAAACCAATGCACCAATAAAAAGAAAAATAGAAACCTCAAGCTACGGCTTGCAACCTGGAACGTGAGAACCATGTTTCCAGGATGTTCCACTGACTTGACCAATATTGACGATGTGAGAAAAACGGCTGTGATTGATGCTGAACTCAGTCGTCTTAACATTGATATTGCTGGCCTGCAGGAGACTCGCCTCGCTGAGGAAGTGTCGCTAAGGGAAAAAATTACACCTTTTTTTGGAAGGTTAGAGGGCAGGCAGAAAAAAGGCAACACGGTGTGGGCTTTGCAGTGAAGAATTCGCTACTGGGAATGATTAAAATTCCAGCAGGAGGAAATGAAAGACTATTATCCCTGCGCTTGGCAACCTCCTGTGGTCTTGCCACCATTATTACTGCAAATGCACCGACACTCGTTTTCTCTGATGGTGTGAAGTATTCGTTCTATGAGGAGTCCGTGATCAAGTCAGTTCCAATATCTGACTACATTTATATGTTCGGTGATTTCAATGCTCGTTTGGGCGAGGACTCGAGTCCATGGCCAGGGTGCCTTGGAAAATACAACATCGGTCGCATGAATGGAGCATTGCACCAGAAATTACCTAAGTATTACAAATTCCTGTTTTAAAACAAAAGCGCTGAATAAGGTCACATGGAAACATCCAAGATCCGGCCATTGGCACCAGCTGGACTTCATCATCACACGGAGACAACATCTGAACCATACATCATTGACTCGTAGTTACCACAGTGCTGACTAAGATACGGATCATTCTTTGGTTGTTGCAAGGGTTAGACTGAGACCAAAGAGAATCTACACAGCTAAACACAACTCTAGTCCCAGGATTAATATTATTAACACTCACGATCCTGAAATGTGCTTTCAGTTTCAACAGCAACTTGAAGTCGCTTTCACTGATACACCAGAAAATTGTATAGTAAATTAAAAGTGGGGTCAACTTAAGAAAACTCTTTTTAAAACTGCCGTAGGGGTTTACGGCACTGTGGATCATCAGAGGCAGGACTGGTTTGTGGCAAACAGCCTGACTCTGCAACCCTTGACTGATAAGAAGAAGATAGATCTCCTAAGAAACAAGGAAAGACCAACGCGTAACACTCTGAGTGAGCTAAAGCAAGCTAGGAAGGATGTGCAAACGGTTGCTAGGCAGTGTGCACATGATTATTGGATCAAGTTATGTGAGTCCATTCAAATCGCAAGTGATAAGGGAAACATCAGAAGCATGTATGAAGGAATAAAGAAAGCCTGTGGTCCAATGATCAAGAGAAGTGCACCGCTGAAAACTTTGACTGGAGACATCATAACTGATAAGAAAACAAACAGATGGACAGATGTTTAGAGCACTATTTGGAGCTTTACTCAAGTGAGACCAAACTAGCGGATGATGCCCTCAACGCCATAGAAGCTCTACCAACTCTTGACGACCTGGACACTCTTCCCACTATAACAGAAGTTAAGTGTGCTATAAATGAACTTGCATCTGGCAAGGCTCCAGGTAAGGATGGGATTCCAATAGAGGTTATCAGGAGTGGGCAAGACACACTCACTCTAAACATCCACCAGCTAATAGAGCTATGCTGGCGAGTAGGACAAGTCCCACAGGATTTCAAAGATTCAAGCATCATAACGTTGTACAAGAACAAGGGCGATCGAAGCGACTGCAACAACTATAGGGGTATCTCACTAATGTGTACTGTCGGAAAAGTATTTGCCAGAATTGTTCTGCGCAGACTTCAAGTCCCAGGAGATCAAGTCTACACCGAATCACAGTGTGGCTTTCGACAGACCGGTCTACCATTGATATGATATTCTCATTGCGACAAATGCAAGAAAAATGCCGTGAACAGAATCAACGACTGTTTATTGCCTTCATCGACATCACAAAGGCATTCGATTTGGTCAGTCGTAAGGGTCTGTTCAAGGCACTAAAGAAGATTGGCTGCCCACCAACTCTTCTGTCCATTGTGGAAAAGTTTCACACCAGCATGAAGGGTATAATCATGTTTTATGGTGCAACTTCTGAAGAGTGTGAAATCAAGAGTGGAGTTAAGCAAGGTTGTGTACTAGCTCCCACCCTCTTTGGAATATACTTTTCACTTCTACTGAAATATGCCTTTCATGATCAGGATGGTGGTATATACATTCACTCACGCTCAGATGGTGGCCTCTATAATGCTCAGAGATTGAAGGCCAGGACCAAAATTAGGAGGGTACTGATCAGAGAGTTGCTTTTTGCAGATTATGCTGCAGTTACGACCCACTCTGAGGAAGAATTACAATGTCTACTATCTGCATTCTCTAATGCTTTTTCTGAATTTGTTTTAACAATTAGCAATAAGAAAACACAGATTATGTCACAAGGTGCACATGGGACACCATAAATCTTTATTGACGACGCCGAACTAGAGATGGTAGACCACTTTACATATCTAGGATCAGTGGTAAATAGCAAATTATCCCTACATCAGGAAATCAACATCTGGATTGGTAAGGCAGCAACAACATTGAACAGGTTAAGAAAAGGAGTGTGGGAGAACAGGAAGCTTACTGCCAAAACAAAAGTCCTTGTCTATCAAGCCTGTGTCCTTAGTACTCTTCTTTATAGCAGTGAAACCTGGACAACTTACTCACACCAAGAGAAATGTTTAAACAGCTTTCATATGCGGTATTCTTGGTATTAAGTGGCAAGACAAAATCACATATACTAAAGCATTGGAAAGATCAGGTTGTGTGACAGTTTATTCCATGCTGAGTCTTCGTAGACTTAGATGGATAGGACACGTTAGGAGGATGGATGATGGTAGAATACCAAAGTACATCTTTTTTGGTGATTTACAGATGGGTAAGAGATCTCAGTGTCGGCCTCTACTACGATATAAAGATGTGTGTAAGCGAGACATGATTGATACAAGCATTGATAATGCACATTGGGAACAAGTCACCGCTGAACGTGTTGTATGGAGGGCAAGCATCAGAAATTGAATAAAGACAAAGGAGAAAATTATTGCAGATAAGTCACACACCGTGCGTGTGAGAAGTAAGATGGTGCATGATGGTGGAAATAACCACGTGTTCACATGCACCCACTGTGAACGAACATTTACAGCGCAAATTGGCCTAACCAGTAACATTCGCTACCGCCATGGGTAAAAGATATTATGCCTTTTTGAAGCACAAACTATCGTCAGTCAAAACGGCAATGTGCCAATGATAATAACTTTGTAGTATATTAACCCTTGTACTACTACTACTACTACTACTACTACTACTACTACTACTACTACTACTACTACTACTACTACTACTACTACTACTACTACTACTACTACTACTACTACTACTACTACTACTAATACTACTACTACTACTACTACTACTACTACTACTACTACTACAACAACTACTACTACTACTACTACTACTACTACTACTACTACTACTACTACTGCTGCTGCTGCTGCTGCTGCTACTACTAATATTACTACTATTATTACTACTACTTCTACTACTACTACTACTACTACTACTACTACTACTACTACTACTACTACTACTACTACTACTACTACTACTACCACTACTACTACTACTACTACATGAATTACACCAGACGCGTTATAATTAATAAAACAACGAATAGAACTGAAACAGAAACTGAAACCGATAACAGCAGGATGAAGTATAAATCTTTAACTCGAGAAATAAGAAAGAGCACAAGAAACGACAAACATCAGTATATACACGATAGTTGTACAAGAATAAAGCAATATCATAAGACTGAAAACGATTACGAAATTTTCAAATAAGTGAAATTATTTACAAGAAATGTTCAACCTAAATTTGAATGTTGTCTGTGACAAGATGGGAAATACCTTAAGAGAATCTAGACAAATTCCAGAAAGATGGCAGGAGTAATGCAGTGGAATGTATGATATTAGTGACAGTGAGGATATGAATGAGTTACATGAGTCAATGACATCAAGGACAGAACCTGAACCCTCAATAGATAAAATAGCATGGGCAATAAAGAACCTGAAGAATGGTAAATCAACTGGATGCGATGAGATACCAGCTGAAATAATTAAAGCGGGAGGAGCAGAAAGCATACAAATCTGTCACTCATTATGTAAAAAAAGATATGGAAATATGGTATATGGCCAAAAGATTTGAAGATACCCATCTTCATTTCAATGCCCTGATCAGTCATGCAAGTAAAATTCAACTAAAAATCATAATGGGAAGAATTTGTAAGAAAATGAAAGAAGAAATTGTCGTGGTTCAAGCTGAATTTAGACAAGGAAGAGGAACAATAGATCACATACACAACATACATTTATTAATATGTGATAGCACCAAACCAATGAATGTGGGTTTGGTCTATCTCATGATAAAAATCTGGACAACACCGGAAACACCATTTAAAAGAAAGAGACCTGAGGCCATTTTCCTTGTAGCAGCCAGCTCGGTGTGTGAAGGCAGGCGCTTGGGCCCTGTGTAAATAGTTTTGTGGCCAGCTCGCCTTGAGACGAGATATGTGGGATTTCCCATCTGTTTATCAGTGAACAACATATGTCAGAGGAGAAAACCGAGCGGCTGACTAGTTAGTGTCAGCGAGCCTGGGTTCTTGGTGGGGTAGTAATTTGTGTTACAACTCTTTTGTTTATGTCGCGTCTTGGGGTTTATGTTGTGTAACCTATGTTCTTGTATTGCCTTATTTTATGTGCAGTGTTGCTTGTGTCAAAGTTCTTTATTGTCTCAGTCTAACCAGCTATTGTTTGGAGCACCTGTGTTGTGGTACTTGGTGTACCCTGTTGTCTTAAGTGCTGCTGATTGGTTAGGGGTTACCCACTGTTGTTATTTGACATACACAGTTGTCTGTTGTATCTGTTATTGCAATGTGTTTTCAAACATGTTCTGTTAGAGGAGATAAATAAAGAGCTAATTTTGTACTGTTCTTGATTTGTTTGTTCAGTCTCTTTTTAGTTTTTACAACCACTATTTCTATCATAATCTAACACCTTAATCCAATGTCTGGGTCTCAAATATGACTGTTATTGTCCAGAGTTGAGGCCCCTGCCCAAGATCTCGTAAATCTTCTTATCTAATTACTATCATCTTTTTTTTGTCAGTTGAGGGTGGTGTGAGGTTCTCTCTCTTTTCTCTCCTTTTCTCCTTTGCCCACAACGAAGTTAGAACTACTCTCTACCTCTTAGAACCGTAGCAAAGGAAGCATCAGTCTTTATGATTGTCTCCTTTTGTTTTTACCTCGGCTACAAATAATAGAGAAGTGCAGAGAATTTAATATAAACCTCTTCTTATGTTTTGTGGATTATTCAAAGGCATTTGATTGTGTCCAACATCAGAAGCCTTCTGAAATCATAAGGAATATGGGCTTTCCATCACATGCACAACACCTCATAAGAATGATCTATCTAGACCAACAAGCAGCGGTTAGAATAGATTGCGAGACATCAGATTGGTTTGACATCAAGCAAGGAGTCCGTCAGGGATATTTGCTGTCCCCCTATTTGTTTAACCTGTACGCCGAAAATATAATGAGAAATGTAAGAGATGATGTAAACAGGGAGCTATATGATGCCCTAAATATCGGTGGTCATGACATACCAGAGATTCGGTATGCTGATGATATAGCATTGCTATCCACAACACAGAATGGTATAGAAAACCTAATAGCCCCAACCCAATTGAATAGTGAATATCACAACTTACACCTTAACATAGCAGAACCAAAGATAATGCATACAGATAAAACCACTATGGAGAAAGAAATATATGTTAATGAGGAAAAATTTGAGGTGGTGGGAAATTTTGAATATCTTGGGTCATTGATTACCAACAACGGTGACACAATGAAGGATATTAAACGTCGACTATCAGTTGCTCTTCAAAGACCAAAACACCTGAATAAATTATGGAGTAGGACAGACAAAACTACAAAAATTAGATTTTTAAGAGCATGCATTTTTCCAAATGCAAAATTCTCCTGTGAGATATGGGCACTTACAAACAAGCTGAACATCGCCTTTGAATGTAAATGTTATAGATGAGCTCTAAGAATATCTTGAGTAAAGAAAAGAACAAAATGCATCCATACTTCAAATGTTGAATGCTGAAGAAGGTTAGCTATGAAAGACGATAAATCGAAGCAAATTGAAGTATGTTGGTCACTTAAAACGTCACGAAAGTTTGGGGAGAACAATAATGGATGGGGTATATGACTGGGAAGAGAGGAAGAGGAAGGCCAAAGAGAATATGGGTGCTGGATGTGGCGGATGACCTACAGATAGATGTATCGAACGCGGGACATCTTGCTTATGAACGAGAGGTTTTCCGGAAGGTTTTTATGGGAGCAAGGTTCTGCAAAGGACATGCTACAGAATGAGTGAATGAAGTATAATAACGTAGTACTATAACAAATGTTGTACTATATATAAATACTAGCTGACCCGGCCCGGCTTCGCCCAGTCCTTGGTGGGGAGCATCTCATTTAATTCATATAAGTAGTCATATAAGTTCCCGTTCCCGTTACCGACTATCTGTCTGTCTGTCTGTCTGTCTGTCTGTCTGTCTGTCTGTCTGTCTGTCTGTCTGTCTGTCCGTCCCTGCCTCTCTGTCTGTCTGTCTGCCTGTCTGTCTAATCATTTATTGGTTGCAGTTAGAACAACCTTAGATAAACGAAGACCAACTTACAAAAAGCATTAGAAAGAGCACTTGAAAGATCTTTACATCTTCCCCCAACAATTAACTTGGGTAAATGGAGCGGCGGCAGCAGCAGCAGCAGAAGAAGGAAAAGGAGGAGTAGACAACTGCAGCGAAAAGGTGGGTCTGTCTATCTATCTGACCCGGCGTGACTTCGCCCAGCTCCTGGCGGGTAGCGTCTCAATAAATTCATACAACAAAAAAAGTAACTTAAAAAAATGCCCTTCCACACACCATCCATTATTTTTAATGAAAACTCTTTCTAATCACCTGCATGACTACAGTAACTTCTTAAGCAAAAAAAGATGAGTTACAATGTTATGCATTGTGCATTATTTTTATAAAAACTTTGAAAATGCCTTACATATTGTAACATTATTTATTATAACTCATATGCCGGTATATAACTATGGACAAAGAGTTTATGAATCTTTGAAAACGATGCCACAATATGACTATAAGTTATACAGAAAAGTTATGCCCCTTGAAATAACTTTTACAGAGTTAGGTCCCCTGAGATATATGAAATTATGATGAAAAATGAAAAATGAAATAATATTGGGTAAGCAGCCGATTTCACACTAAAAAAATATGACAGTGGGCTGCACTGGAATGAAAAGAAGACGTGTAGAAAATTTCATCTCAATCGGATGGGCCGTTCGCGAGCGCATAAAGGACATACGGACATACAGACATACGGACAGACGGAGATCGCAATTTATATATAAGATTAGCAATTTGTGTTGCCTTTCAGGCGGTTGACAGTCTCTCTGTTTGTTGGTGATGTGACACCTATCTAGTCGGTTGTAGCTGAGTGTTGTAATAGCTGTTTTGCCGAGCTGTCTACTCTTAGTTTAATTTTGTTAGCAAAACAGTGTACAGCTATTAATGTCGGTGTGTGGAAATCACTAAAGTTGGATAATTACAATTATTCGTACTAAGCATTATATGAAGTGTTACTTCTACTAATCAGAGATGTAATCGGAGCCACAAAATAATAATAATACTAATACTAATAATAATAATAATAATAATAATAATAATAATAATAATAATAATTTTTATTTAATAACCGTCACAAATTTTGCACGCAGGCCCGTCTTACATTCGGCCCTTCCAATCTCTCATCTTTCGTTCATCAAGAGTATTATACATGCACATAGGAAGAAAACAACATTGTGAAATGAAAGTTGTAAACACAAAAAAGACAAATGACCATGTTATGAGGCCAATCTCCCACCTACCCACACATCACCCTACCCACACATCACCCCACCCACACCCCCCTCCCACTTACCCACATACACACACCCAGGGACACATACGTACCCCACCAACTGAACAATCCTCCTCCCGCACATCCCCCAACCACTCACACTGCCCTTACCTGTTCCCCCAACGCAAACACATTCGCCACACACACAAACATCCCCCACCAACCCAAAGATCCCGCGCCCACATACACATCGTAACCCAAACACCCGTCCCTCACCCACACATCCTCTCCCCACCCACACTTCCAACCACCCATGCGCCATCACACTTCCATCGACCACATATTCCCCACCCATGCACACATATCCCCCACCAACCCACACATCGCACATCCACTCAACATCCCCAAATCATACACAGACAGCCCCACGATTTGACATCTCCCTACCCATACACACACACGCGCACACACACACACACACACATCTCCCTAACCATATTTACATTCCCAATCCACTCACACACACACACACACCCACCACATACACACACATCCTCCACCCACCCATACACGCCCTAACCCACATCCCCACCACACACATTCCCCACCCGCACATCACACACATCCCCTACCACACAATATTCCCAACCCACGCAGCACACACACATATCCCTCACCTACACATCCCACACCAACATACCACCACACATCTCCCACCTACATACCACACACATACCCCACCCATATACCACATAAACTCCCCAACCACACCCACACGGATACCCTCACCCACCCACCCCGCACATACCCCACCTACACACACCACACAAATATCCCCAACCAGCACGCCCCTCCCCATCCACACACACATTCCCAACCCATCCACCAACAGAAACTCACACGTCCTCTACTAGGCACCCACACCACCCCCACCCACCCACCCCAACCAAACATCTCACGCACAACCCCACACACACACATCCTCCACCCACTCACGCATCTCGCTCCGACACATACACATCCATCACCCACCTACACATCCCTAAGTAACTCACACACCCCGACCCACACATTCACCATCCACGCACACACCCCAACACCTACACATGCTTCCCCCCAAAAATCACACATTTCCTACTCACCCACACATATCCCCCACCCATACACACATCCCCGAACCCATCACACACATACCCCACCCACACACCATACACTATCTCACGCCCACACACATATCATCACCTACCCACCACAAATATACCCCCACCCACACACCATGCACACATCCCCCACCACACACCACACACATATCCCAAACCCACACACCATACACTTCTCCCCACCCGCCCTTACATCCCCAATCCACTCACACACATCCCCAACCCACACAACCCCGCCACCTACACAAACTTCCCTCAAACCATCCACACATCTCCATCCACCCACTCATATCCCCCACCCACACAAACATCCCCCGCACCCGTCCCATACACACATCCTCCACACATCCCCCATACCCATTCCAACACCCCTACTTTCACCCCCACACATCCATCCACACATCCCACCAACACCCATAAATCTCACTAGCCACCAACACCCACACACCCCAACCCATCCAAACGCATACCCCCACTCACGCACCCACACTTCCCCCACACACACTTATTCCCACACTCACACACATAATCCACATACACTCACACATTCTCACATCTAGACACACATAATGCCTCACGTGTGCAAGAGACAATAAGAGACAGATAAAGGAAGATAGACAGTCAGACAGTGTCACATAGCGAGGCATACAGCCAGACAATCATAATGAGACATACATTTACATAAAGAAAGACAGATATAAATATACAAATAGACTGGCAACCAGAAAGACACACAGATGGACTGACAACATCACAGACAAATTAACTTCGAGATATAGGACACAAATACACAGACAAGCATCCGCAAACGCAGAAGGATTGACAAACAACAGACAGACACTCTTCACGTAACACGAGGAGAAAGGCTCCATTAGAATAGTTTCATCATTTACCATGATTGCTCTCTGTATGGCAACAGTTCTTTTCTACAAATGGCGGGCAGACGTGACAGCGAGCACAATAAATAATACCTGATACAGATGGCGTGCGTGTCCCTAGCATGTTGACGTGTCCTTTAACAACCAATCGGCTCCAGATATCTATGATCCACGTGTCTTTCAAATATTGCCCTATTGAGAGATCTGCCAGCTACGTGTATTCTAACAACCAATTGACTTTACATACCTACCTACCTACCTACCTACCTACCTACCTCCTTGCCTGCCTGCTTGCCTGCCTGCACGCACTCACGCACGCACTCACGCACGCACGCACGCACGCACACACAGACACACACACATACATACATATATACATACATAATACATACATACATACATACATACATACATACATACATACATACATACATACATACATACATACATGCATGCATACATACATACATACATACATACATACATACATACATACATACATACATACATACATACGTACGTACGTACGTACATACATACGTACATACATACATACATACATACATACATACATACATACATACATACATACATACATACATACACACATACATACATACATACATGCATACATACATACATACATACATACGTACGTACGTACGTACGTACATACATACATACATACATACATACATACATACATACATACATACATACATACGTACGTACGTACGTACGTACATACATACATACATAAATACATACATACATACGTACATACATACATACATACATACATACATACATACATACGTACGTACGTACATACATACATACATACATACATACATACGTACGTACGTACATACGTACTCTTAGTCAGATATGACTGAGCTACCGTATAACAGTAGACGGTACTACCTGGTTTCTGTTAGCGCCGAACGTTGGGTGGCGCTTACCAAACCCGACACCCCACATTGTGCCAACGGCTTCGGGCGGAAGAGCGCAATTGGGAGGGTACAAGCCTTACCCTGGTGCGAGGAAATGCAAGCTAAAGACAAAATTGTCATGGCAGGGCAGACCAGGCCCTAAGCCTTGGTTGGCGACTGGTCTAGGATCGAAGCTCCGACAGGCGGACAGTTAGAGCATTGCTTTGCTGATCCGGCAGCTTCTGCAGCTTGTCTTGTTCCAGATGTAGGGGTGTTACCTTTCCTCTGGAGTGAACTAGGCAGGCCGAGAGAGGGATCATGCTGCATGGGCAACACATGATCTCTATATTTTAGCCCAGGCTTTGTGCTATGGAGAGGCAATAGCTCCATCCCTGGTCTTAACTGGTCTCGGAATCAAAGCGAGAGGCAACTGTTACGGGTTATAAGTCCTTGTCAGTTGGCGTAGACATGGGGCGCCAAGCGTTGCCTCTGACGGTGGGAGACACCTATAGGTGTCACTGATCAGCTACCGCCCGCCTCAAGCTGGGCATCCCCCAGCCAATTGGGTGCTGATCCGCCACAGCCTGCCTGCTTCAATGGGTGCTTGGGGCTAGGACAAAATCTGAATCGCAGGCTGTAAAACCAATGCACCAGGTACAAACAAAAATATAAATAGAAACCTCAAGCTACGGCTTGCAACCTGGAACATAAGAACCATGTGTCCAGGATTTTCCACTGACTTGACCAATATTGACGATGTGAGAAAAACGGCTGTGATTGATGCCGAACTCAATCGTCTTAACATTGATATTGCTGGCCTGCAGGAGACTCGCCTCGCTGAGGAAGGGTCACTTAGGGAAAACAACTACACCTTTTTCTGGAAGGGTAAAGGGCAGGCAGAAAAAAGGCAACACGGTGTGGGCTTTGCAGTGAAGAATTCGCTACTGGGAATGATTGAAATTCCAGCAGGAGGAAATGAAAGACTATTATCCCTGCGCTTGGCAACCTCTTGTGGGTTTGCCACCATTATTACTGCATATGCACCGACACTCGATTCCTCTGATGATGTGAAGGATTTGTTCTATGAGGAGTTAGACTCTGTGATCAAGGCAGTTCCAAAATCCGACTACATTTATATGCTCGGTGATTTCATTGCTCGTGTGGGCAAGGACTCGAGTTCATGGCCAGTGTGCCTTGGAAAATACAATATCGGTCGCATGAATGAAAATGGGCAAAGGCTGCTGGAGCATTGCACCAGTAATGACCTATGTATTACAAACTCTTTTTTTTAAACAAAAGAGATGCATAAGGTCACATGGAAACATCCAAGATCCGGCCATTGGCACCAGCTGGACTTCATCATCACACGGAGACAACATCTGAACCATATATCATTGACTCGTAGTTACCACAGTGCTGACTGTGATACGGATCATTCTTTGGTTGTTGCAAGGGTTAGACTGAGACCAAAGAGAATCTACACAGCTAAACACAAATCTAGCCCCAGGATTAATATTATTAACACTCATGATCCTGAAAAGTGCTTTCAGTTTCAACAGCAACTTGAAGACGCTTTCACTGATACACCAGAAAATTGTACAGTAAATGATAAATGGAATAAACTTAAGGAAACTCTTTGTAAAACTGCCGTAAAGGTTTACGGCACTGTGGATCATAAGAGGCAGGACTAGTTTGCGGCCAACAGCGAGACTCTGCAGCCCTTGATTGATAAGAAGAAGAAAGCTCTCTTAAGAAACAAGGAAAGACCAACGCGTAACACTCTGAGTGAGCTAAGGCAAGCTAGGAAGGATGTGCAAAAGGCTGCCAGGCAGTGTGCAAATGATTATTGGATCAAGTTATGTGAGTCCATTCAAATCGCAAGTGATAAGGGAAACATCAGAAGCATGTATGAAGGAATAAAGAAAGCCTGTGGTCCAGTGATCAAAAGAAGTGCACCATTGAAAACCTTGACTGGAGAAGTCATCACTGATAAGAAACAGCAGATGGACAGATGGGTAGAGCACTATTTGGAGCTTTACTCAAGTGAGACCAAACTAGCGGATAATGCCCTCAACGCCATAGAGGCTCTACCAACTCTTGACCACCTGGACACACTTCCCACCATAACAGAAGTTAAGTGTGCTATAAATGAACTTGCATCTGGCAAGGCTCCAGGTAAGGATGGGATTCCAATAGAGGTTATCAGGAGTGGGCAAGACACACTCACTATACAGATCCACCAGCTAATAGAGCTATGCTGGCGTGAAGGACAAGTCCCACAGGATTTCAAAGATTCAAGCATCATAACACTGTACAAGAACAAGGGCGATCGGAGCGACTGCAACAACTATAGGGGTATCTCACTTCTGTGTATTGTTGGAAAAGTATTTGCCAGAATTGTTCTGCGCAGACTTCAAGTCCTAGGAGATCAAATCTACCCCGAATCACAGTGTGGCTTTCGACAGAACCGGTCTACCACTGATATGATATTCTCATTGCGACAAATGCAAGAAAAATGCCGTGAACAGAATCAACCACTGTTTATTGCCTTCATCGACCTCACAAAGGCATTTGATTTGGTCAGTCGTGAGGGTCTGTTCAAGGCACTAAAGAAGATTGGCTGCCCACCAACTCTTCTGTCCATTGTGGAATCGTTCCACACAGGCATGAAGGGTATAATCAAGTTTGATGGTGCAACTTCTGAAGAATTTGAAATCAAGAGTGGAGTTAAGCAAGGTTGTGTACTAGCTCCCACCCTCTTTGGAATATACTTTTCACTTCTACTGAAATATGCATTACGTGATCAGGATGGTGGTATATACATTCACTCACGCTCAGATGGCGGCCTCTACAATGCTCAGAGATTGAAGGCTAAGACCAAAATTAGGAGGGTACTGATCAGAGAGTTGCTTTTTACAGATGATGCTGCAGTTACGACCCACTCTGAGGAAGAATTGTAATATCTACTATCTGCATTCTCCAATGCTTGTTCTGAATTTGGTTTAACAATTAGCAAAAAGAAGACACAGATTATGTCACAAGGTGCACATGGGGTACCATCAATCTTTATTGACGACGCCGAACTAGAGATAGTAGACCATTTTACATATCTAGGATCAGTGGTAAATAGCAAATTATCCCTAGATCAGGAAATCAACATCCGGATTGGTAAGGCAGCAACAACAATGAACAGGTTAACAAAAAGAGTCTGGGAGAACAGGAAGCTTACTGCCAAAACAAAAGTCCTTGTCTATCAAGCCTGTGTCCTTAGTACTCTTCTCTATGGCAGTGAAACCTGGACAACTTACTCACACCAAGAGAACAATTTAAACAGCTTTCATATGCGGTGTCTGCGAAGAATTCTTGGTATTAAGTGGCAAGACAAAATCACAAATACTGAAGTATTGGAAAGATCAGGTTGTGTGACAGTTTATTCCATGCTCAGTCTTCGTAGACTTAGATGGATAGGACATCTTAGGAGGATGGATGATGGTAGAATACCAAAGGATATCTTTTTTGGTGAATTACAGATGGGTAAGAGATCTCAGGGTCGGCCTCTACTACGATACAAAGATGTGTGTAAGCGGGACATGATTGATACAGGCATTGATAATGCACATTGGTAGCAAGTCGCCGCTGAACGTGTTGCATGGAGGGCAAATATCAGAAATGGAATAAAGTCAAAGGAGAAAATTATTGCAGAAAAGTCACACACCAAGCGTTTGAGACGTAAGATGGTGCATGATGGTGGAAATGACCACGTGTTCACATGCACCCACTGTGAACGGACATTTACAGCGCAAATTGGCCTTATCAGTCACACTCGCTACCGCCATAGTTAAAAGTTATTATGCCTTTTTAAAGCACAAACTATCGTCTGTCAAGACGGCAAGGTGCCAATGATGACATACGTACGTACGTAGTACATACATACATACGTACATACATACATACATACATACATACATACATACATACATACATACATACATACATACATACATACATACATACATGCATACATGCATACATGCATACATACATGCATGCATCCATGCATACATACATACATACATACATACATACATACATACATACATACATACATACATACATACATACATACATACATACATACATACATACATGCATGCATGCATGCATGCATGCATACATACATACATACATACATACATACATACATACGTACATACATACATACATACATACATACATACATACATACATACATACATACATACATACATACATACATACATACATACATACATACATACATACATACATTCATACATACATACATTCATACATACATACATGCATACATACATACATACCTACCTACCTACCTACCTACCTACCTACATACGTACGTACGTACGTACTTACATACATACATACACACTTACATACATACATGCATACATACATACATACATACATACATACATACATACATACATACATACATACATACATACATACATACATACATACATACATACATACATACATACATACATACATTCATACATACATACATACATACATACATACATACATACATACATACATACATACATACATGCATGCATGCATGCATACATACATACATACATACATACATACATACATACATACGTACGTACGTACATACTTACATACATACATACATAAATAAATACATACATACGTACGTACATACATACATACATACATACATACATACATACATACATACGTACGTACGTACATACATACATACATACGTACGTACGTACATACGTACTCTTAGTCAGATATGACTGAGCTACCGTATAACAGTAGACGGTACTACCTGGTTTCTGTTAGCGCCGAACGTTGGGCGGCGCTTAGCAAACCCGACACCCCACATTGTGCCAACGGCTTCGGGCGGAAGAGCGCAATTGGGAGGGTACAAGCCTTACCCTGGTGCGAGGAAATGCAAGCTAAAGACAAAATTGTCATGGCAGGGCAGACCAGGCCCTAAGCCTTGGTTGGCGACTGGTCTAGGATCGAAGCTCCGACAGGCGGAAAGTTAGAGCATTGCTTTGCTGATCCGGCAGCTTCTGCAGCTTGTCTTGTTCCAGATGTAGGGGTGTTACCTTTCCTCTGGAGTGAACTAGGCAGGCCGAGAGAGGGATCATGCTGCATGGGCAACACATGATCTCTATATTTTAGCCCAGGCTTTGTGCTATGGAGAGGCAATAGCTCCATCCCTGGTCTTAACTGGTCTCGGAATCAAAGCGAGAGGCAACTGTTACGGGTTATAAGTCCTTGTCAGTTGGCGTAGACATGGGGCGCCAAGCGTTGCCTCTGACGGTGGGAGACACCTATAGGTGTCACTGATCAGCTACCGCCCGCCTCAAGCTGGGCAGCCCCCAGCCAATTGGGTGCTGATCCGCCACAGCCTGCCTGCTTCAATGGGTGCTTGGGGCTAGGACAAAATCTGAATCGCAGGCTGTAAAACCAATGCACCAGGTACAAACAAAAATATAAATAGAAACCTCAAGCTACGGCTTGCAATCTGGAACGTGAGAACCATGTGCCAAGGATTTTATACTGACTTGACCAATATTGCCGATGTGAGAAAAACGGCTGTGATTGATGCCGAACTCAATCGTCTTAACATTGATATTGCTGGCCTGCAGGAGACTCGCCTCGCTGAGGAAGGGTCACTTAGGGAAAACAACTACACCTTTTTCTGGAAGGGTAAAGGGCAGGCAGAAAAAAGGCAACACGGTGTGGGCTTTGCAGTGAAGAATTCGCTATTGGGAATGATTGAAATTCCAGCAGGAGGAAATGAAAGACTATTATCCCTGCGCTTGGCAACCTCTTGTGGGTTTGCCACCATTATTACTGCATATGCACCGACACTCGATTCCTCTGATGATGTGAAGGATTTGTTCTATGAGGATTTAGACTCTGTGATCAAGGCAGTTCCAAAATCCGACTACATTTATATGCTCGGTGATTTCAATGCTCGTGTGGGCAAGGACTCGAGTTCATGGCCAGTGTGCCTTGGAAAATACAACATCGGTCGCATGAATGAAAATGGGCAAAGGCTGCTGGAGCATTGCATACATACATACATACATACATACATACATACATACATACATACATACATACATACATACATACATACATACATACATACATACATACATACATACATACATACATACATACAGGGAGGCAGGCAGGCAGGCAGGCAGGCAGGCAGGCAGGCAGGCGGACAGACAGACAGACAGACAGACAGACAGACAGACAGACAGACAGACAGACAGACAGACAGACAGACAGACAGATAGATAGATAGATAGATAGATAGATAGATAGATAGATAGATAGATAGACAGACAGACAGACAGACAGGCAGACCGACCGACCGACAGACAGACAGACAGACAGACAGACAGACAGACAGACTGGCAGGCAGGCAAGCAGGCAGGCAGGCAGACCGACAGACCGACAGACCGACAGACCAACATACAGACAGACAGACAGACATACATATATAACAGGAAAAGGAATATAAAGGATAGGAGGATATAGTTTCCCATTCTTAGGTGCTCAAAGACAAAGAAGCGCAGCACTGACTTTTAGTGGGCCAGAGAAGAATAAGATAATAAGAAGAAAGAGAAAGAGAGCAACTTATATATTCTCTCCAGTTAACAAACGAAAGGGATAGATAATTAGACAGAGGATTTCCAGGAGTTCTTAGCGGGGGATACCTTCTTGCCTGCCTGCCTGCCTGCCTGCCTGCACGCACGCACGCACGCACACACCCACACACACACACACAGACACACACACGCGCATACATACATACATACATACATACATACATACATACATACATACATACATACATACATACATACATACATACATACATGCATGCATGCATGCATGCATACATACATACATACATACATACATACATACATACATACATACATACATACATACATACATACATACATACATACATACATACATACATACATACATACATACATACATACATACATACATACATACATACATACATACATACACACATACATACATACACACATGCCAAGAAGAACAGAGCTGGTCATCCTAGTCCCTGCTTGCACTTAGAAAGAGAGATGCACACAAAAGTAAGCTACTTCAAAAAACTGGTCACGGTTGTTAAAAGCGAAAAATGGGCAGAGGTGTGTCAAAGAGTAAGCACAGACAAGTCACTGAAATTGTTCTGGCGACTACATAAAAGCATGAGTGGTGTAGTCAAGAATAAGAGCATTTCTGACTTCCAAGGTGCTGACCTCATCTGGCAGAGGACTGACGAGGACAAGGGCAAAGCCCTCTTTGAACGCTACCTTGAGCAGAGCAACCAGACAGACATGGGAGGCCGAAATCTGGCCAAGAAGGTCACCTCAGACAGATGCAAGGCCCAGAACACCTCGGATGAAGAAACAGTGACAGTGAAAGAAATCAAGGCTGTGCTTCGACGATCAAAAAACAGTGCTCCAGGTCCTGATGGCATAAGATACGACGACATAAATAGGTGTACCGACAATGAGCTAGAGAAACTAGCAGACATGTACAACAACAGTATAGGGAGTGCTAGCATCAAGGAGGAATGGTTACACAGCTATCTGATTCCCTTGCCGAAGCCTGACAAAGACCACAAACAAATTCAGGGATATCGAATTATAACCATGCAGAATACAATAGGCAAGCTGCTGGAGAAGGTAATTGCCAGGAAAATATCATGCCAACTAGAGAGGCAAGGTGTTTTCCCACCCACCCTGGGTGGGTACCGTCCAAAAAGAGAAACCTGGACCAATGCAGCAGTCTTTGCCCAGGATTTCTACGAAGGTTTCCACTCAGGCACTGAAACCGTTACTGCAGCGATTGATCTTGAGGACGCATACAACATAGTACTGTTGGATTTTTTAATGTTTCAGCTTCTCGAACTAAACGTAAGTCCATTCCTCCTTAGTTGGATCGCTGCAGCCCTCTTCCAACGGAAAGTAGTTTTTAGATGTGGCAGTTGGACTTCGCAACCAACAACAATATATCCTGGCCTACCACAGGGATCACCATTATCTCCGGTACTGTTCAACGCCTACACAGTGAGAATCACCAGTGAGCAGATCACTGGACCTGGCAGGACATTGTCATATGCCGATGATGTTTTAGTGTATCGTCAGGGTAAGGATAGAGAACAGGTTGCTGTGGAACTACAAACCGAACTCAATCGCATAAGTACTTGGTGTGATGAAGCTGGGGCAATGGTCAACCCAACAAAGGCAACAGTGACTTGGTTCTCGTTGAATAATCATATTGTCAACACTCCAACACCAACTGTAATGCTGTGTTCAGAGACGGTGGAAAGAACGCAGGCAATGAATTACCTGGGGATACGGTTT
>OY992888.1:94551174-95058674 GCA_963921405.1 Cepaea hortensis
GAAAGATAAACTTATCTCCGCAGTACCAGAAACAATGTCAACATTCCTTATAGAACAGAAGTGTGATTCAGTAGCAGAACTGGAAGCCAGGGGGGAGTCATTTTTCAACGCCCATAAGGACATTTTAGCAGAGACTACTCAGCCAGAACTGATCATAGGAGCATCCGCCAGAGTGTCTGGTCACAGATATGACAATTCGCATAACAAATTTCAACGTCAGGACAAATACAGACAGAACAAACAATGGTCTAACACAAAAAAGGGTTTTACAGTCCAGTGTAGGTTTTGTCGACGCATGCACGGGACATCAGATATGTGTGATTCCAACCTGGAATATGAATCTTATATAAAAGAGCTAGCTACAAACGTAACCATAAATATACAGACTACAAAAACAACTTATTTATGGTTACGTTTTGTAGCTAGCTCTTTTATATAAGATTCATATTCCAGGTTGGAATCACATATATCTGATGTTCCGTGCATGCGTCGACAAAACCTACACGCCGACAACAGGGTCATACACTCAGCCACGTCGACCACTGTGTCATACCATCAGTCATGCCAACAACAGGGTCATACACTCAGCCATGGTTGCCACTGAAGGAATGAGTTGGGTAAGGTTACCCCGAAGTTTGACAGTCCGAAAGAGTTTCAGTCACACTTGACGACCATGAACGGTGTCTAGTGAATATCGACGGATTAACCAAGGGAAGTCAGTCTGATCTTTGTCACTGGTGTGTTCGTACCGGCGGCTGAACTGTAAGTGTGTAACAGTTAACAATAGTCATCGACAGTTAAGAATCATAGCGGCAAGATGGCAAGTACCCATTAAACGACAGGGACCATATAGTAAATTGGGACTCCGAGCGGATAGCCATATCAGTGTCAGCGTAGTCATCTAATACACATTTGCTTGTATGAACGCGACGCTTAGGTGTTGGGGTCATTTTGCTGTGGGCATTCTGAAGTTGTCTACTGTTGTCCTTGTTCAACGAGCCACGTCTGTCAACATTACGTAAACAACGGGCACTGCCAGTGGTTCCGTAACGTTCAATGAGACGTACACTAGTGTTGTGGTGACAATTCATCATTCTGGCAATGACCTGAGAACTCATACCGGTCCCCAACTTACCAACGGCTTGTTGAGGTCGTTTTCTGAAAGTCTTGGCATTTGAAGCACATGTGCTGGGTGTTTTGTCTCATTGGACTTTTTATAACTTTGTAGTTACTGACACACAAAAAACAATCTACAATATAATCTGTCAACCGACTATATGCTACCAATGCCAAGTCTGGACAATGACGGGAAAAGAGGACATACTAATTACAGCAACATTAAATGCGATTCCTGAGAAGAATTCGCATGTATCAGGAACAGAGAATATCGGAAATGTAGAAATCAGGACAAAAGTGGGGATTATAGCAACGCTATATTTCATTAGAAACCAGGAAAGGGTTCGGCTACATAACTAGGGTACCAACTGACACTATACCACAACAAGCAATGATGTACAGACAAGATGAAACCAGAAGAAGAGACAGACTATTAAACGAAAGACAATGGGAATAACATAGTTCTCGGGAATCTCGATATATGAAGCCCTTAGACAGGCACTCTCCCGGTGTTTCTGCTTCACATCGACTCCGCAATGTACAAGAGGAAGAAGTTGAGAAAGGGAGAGATATCAAGACAACAATTATAATCGTCCTGGTTATAATTCAGGCTACTGCTTTAGTTACTGACATGTCGGGTTACAATCTATGTCTCCTGTCAGGCTACTGCTTTAGTTACTACCATGTCGGGTTACAATCTGTGTCTCCGTTCTGGCTACTACTTTATTTACTGACATGTCGGGCTACAATCTATGTCTCCAGCCAGGCTACGATTTCACAAGCATCGATGTCCGCAACTGAACATGCCTTTCGAAAGCTTTGCTCTGACTAACCCTTCCAAGAGTTTCCTCTGTCTAACCTTCTGCCATTTCTTTTCTTGATCTCAACATGCAGTGGATGATGTGCATTCATTACTCTCTGGTAGACATGTGCTAATGTACTTTGCCGATAAGGTCGTCAACACAATTTGACATGACACATGATGATGATGGCATATTTGAAAATACCAGCCTCACTGTTCACTAACATGTTGTTGTCTATTTCTGCTTTCACAAAAAATGTGCATAACAACATGAAAATAATATTTGAAAACACTGTAATGCAGGCGATTACGCTATAAGGGGAACTATAATCTAAATCCAAATTAAGGCCAGCACGGGGGATAACTATAGCTATTTATTCATGTAATAAATACGGTGATTATTTAATGTGTAAGACTATTTGTCATATGTTACTTATCTCTTTGCTTGAAAGACGTCTAGCAATTATGCAATCAAGCAATATTGTTATTTAGTTTTTACTATTTCGTATCCATCTTTAAATGGGTTTGGAGATTGCATAATATCGTACATAATATATCCTTACTTAAAGAGTGATAGGTCTGAACAATCATCTGCTTAACAGTACTCCGTTATTTATTTATTTTATCATCATTATTTGGCAGGTGCACGCGTGTACCTTAGGATTGTAAACGCGAAATTGTAAACATGTTGTCATGGCAACACCTGAGTATTTCTGCATCCGATGGACAAGAATCGATGACCTGCTGCTGTCAAGTCCGCTCTGTTGCCGGACAAATATTCAGATCAACTTGAAAGTTCGCTGCTGGATGTGAACTGAATGAAAGTTATCGGTAATCGATGCCTCTTTGTGAACTGGTACCCCAGCATGGAGGTTGTCGCAGACTTGGTTGTGTTCAGTCCTAACGTAGGCCAACAGTTTGCAGGAGAGATTAACAAGAAAAGTAAAACCTTACATGGGTTGCTTCGTGCTGGCCACATTCAATGCTGCTCTAGATATCCCAGCTTGCTGTGGCTTTGACCAGAGTGTTGCTGTACATTTGTGATGGCCGAGGTTGTTGTAGTCGGAAATATTCTGTTATTGAGACGTACATTGCCCAGTTTAACAACCTATGACAACACCACCAACTTATTTAAGGAGACAAAAGACCTGATCAAGGCCATTCGCATTTGCAGAGTGCTATCGAGAAAAAGTTACCCAAGCTGTTCAAGAAACCTGATACTGGGCTGAAAATGGCAAGTGGCAAGATTAACAACAGAAGACACCCAACATCCAAGATGAGCAGTGTGGAGGCCGCCATGACCTTAAAGAAGACGAGAGAGGAGAACCCACCATAGACAAGTGTCAAGGCTACTGAGAAGCAGAGAGAGAGAGAGAGAGAGAGAGAGAGAGAGAGAGAGGGGGAGGGGAGAGAACAGTCGAAACCACCGACTCACAGACGACCAGAGAGGCATGGGCTGACAGATGAGCAGATCGTGAAGCAGCTACAACTGGAACATCTGCATAACCAAATCTTGAAGGCGGAGCGGATTCTGACGTATTCCAAGATCCCTACTACTCTAGCAGTGGAGACAACAGAAGTGAGCGAGATGTCGACCCAATTGTTGATGAACAAGAAAATTCAACAGCCAGAACGATTCATCCCGAGAATCACACAAAGCTCAAGGTGTCAGAGGGCCGACGACAGCAGAACAACATGCCGCAGCAAGACAGAGATCTGCCGATACGGCGCTGAACACCATGCATTCAAGGAATGTCCGCTGGCTCAACAGGACAAGGACCTCCGAAAGCCCATTGACACGAGAAAGTGCGCCAACTGCCTTGGCAAGCACGGAGCAAGATACCTGGGCTGGCTGTACCTCCAAAGACATAGAGCCGTCTTAAAGATCGCCATAACCACAAATACACCATATAAGGAAGCAATGCGAAGGTGCGAGAAAGTCAGTAGATACTTAAAAAAAAAGACCTCTACAACATAATATTCGATCTAATCCTTCCAGGAGCTTTCTCTGTCTAACTTGCTGCTCTTTTTCTTCTTGGTCTCACCGTACAGTGGATATTGTGCACTCATTGACTCGCTGGAAGACATGTACACATCTACGCGGAGCCTAACATGAACAGTTTAGAAGTGTCATAGACGTTACAATAACCATGTCATGTTCTCGTAACCTGTCAGTATTGTTGTTAGGGATGTTAAGAGTGTTAAACACGTGACATCACCTTGCAGACGAATACTGTGACGCAGAAGGACAGATTGAAGATGACCACCACACATTTCACATGCACCAAAGAGGAGCAGCATTTTGTTATCCGTTTATTTAAATCAGTGAAGGGTTAAACCTACAGAAATGTATCGGAGAATGACGGTCCAGTATGGTGATGCATGTATATAAATCCTGCAAGTGTATGAGTGGAGTAGGGTGTTTCAAAACGGCTTGACCTCTATGACAGACTAACTAACTAACTAACTAACTAACTAACTAACTAACTAACTAACTAACTAACTTGTTTTTACAAGGTGCGTTGTGCGTGTGCGCATGTGTGTATGTGTGTGTGTGCGTGTGTGAGTATTTATGTTTTTGTTAACAATTGCGAATACAACATAGACATTCATATACACATGATAATATTACATCCATTGAATGTACAATTACCTACACAGTCATTTGCTCTCATGCATACTAAAATATTTCAATTGTAATTATGTTATACTCCAGATAGCCTCATTCACACTTAGTTTTATTTAATCATGTGTAACTGTATCACTGAACTGTTCAAACTCCAAGTATACTCATTCACTTTCACTGTGTGAAAATAATACTGTTTGTATGTACCTACAACAGAGGGTGCAGTCAGGTCTTAGTCAGATATGACTGAGCTACCGTATAACAGTAGACGGTACTACCTGGTTTCTGTTAGCGCCGAACGTTGGGCGGCGCTTACCAAACCCGACACCCCACATTGTGCCAACGGCTTCGGGCGGAAGAGCGCAATTGGGAGGGTACAAGCCTTACCCTGGTGCGAGGAAATGCAAGCTAAAGACAAAATTGTCATGGCAGGGCAGACCAGGCCCTAAGCCTTGGTTGGCGACTGGTCTAGGATCGAAGCTCCGACAGGCGGACAGTTAGAGCATTGCTTTGCTGATCCGGCAACTTCTGCAGCTTGTCTTGTTCCAGATGTAGGGGTGTTACCTTTCCTCTGGGGTGAACTAGGCAGGCCGAGAGAGGGATCATGCTGCATGGGCAACACATGATCTCTATATTTTAGCCCAGGCTTTGTGCTATGGAGAGGCAATAACTCCATCCCTGGTCTTAACTGGTCTCGGAATCAAAGCGAGAGGCAACTGTTACGGGTTATAAGTCCTTGTCAGTTGGCGTAGACATTGGGCGCCACGCGTTGCCTCTGACAGTGGGAGACACCTATAGGTGTCACTGATCAGCTACCGCCCGCCTCAAGCTGGGCAGCCCCCAGCCAATTGGGTGCTGATCCGCCACAGCCTGCCTGCTTCAATGGGTGCTTGGGGCTAGGACAAAATCTGAATCGCAGGCTGTAAAACCAATGCACCAGGTACAAACAAAAATATAAATAGAAACCTCAAGCTACGGCTTGCAACCTGGAACGTGAGAACCATGTGTCCAGGATTTTCCACTGACTTGACCAATATTGACGATGTGAGAAAAACGGCTGTGATTGATGCCGAACTCAATCGTCTTAACATTGATATTGCTGGCCTGCAGGAGACTCGCCTCGCTGAGGAAGGGTCACTCAGGGAAAACAACTACACCTTTTTCTGGAAGGGTAAAGGGCAGGCGGAAAAAAGGCAACACGGTGTGGGCTTTGCAGTGAAGAATTCGCTACTGGGAATGATTGAAATTCCAGCAGGAGGAAATGAAAGACTATTATCCCTGCGCTTGGCAACCTCTTGTGGGTTTGCCACCATTATTACTGCATATGCACCGACACTCGATTCCTCTGATGATGTGAAGGATTTGTTCTATGAGGATTTAAACTCTGTGATCAAGGCAGTTCCAAAATCCGACTACATTTATATGCTCGGTGATTTCAATGCTCGTGTGGGCAAGGTCTCGAGTTCATGGCCAATGTGCCTTGGAAAATACAACATCGGTCGCATGAATGAAAATGGGCAAAGGCTGCTGGAGCATTGCACCAGTAATGACCTATGTATTACAAACTCTTTTTTTAAAACAAAAGAGATGCATAAGGTCACATGGAAACATCCAAGATCCGGTCATTGGCACCAGCTGGACTTCATCATCACACGGAGACAACATCTGAACCATATATCATTGACTCGTAGTTATCACAGTGCTGACTGTGATACGGATCATTCTTTGGTTGTTGCAAGGGTTAGACTGAGACCAAAGAGAATCTACACAGCTAAACACAAATCTAGCCCCAGGAGTAATATTATTAACACTCATGATCCTGAAAAGTGCTTTCAGTTTCAACAGCAACTTGAAGACGCTTTCACTGATACACCAGAAAATTGTACAGTAAATGATAAATGGAATAAACTTAAGGAAACTCTTTGTAAAACTGCCGTAAAGGTTTACGGCACTGTGGATCATAAGAGGCAGGACTGGTTTGCGGCCAACAGCGAGACTCTGCAGCCCTTGATTGATAAGAAGAAGAAAGCTCTCTTAAGAAACAAGGAAAGACCAACGCGTAACACTCTGAGTGAGCTAAGGCAAGCTAGGAAGGATGTGCAAAAGGCTGCCAGGCAGTGTGCAAATGATTATTGGATCAAGTTATGTGAGTCCATTCAAATCGCAAGTGATAAGGGAGACATAAGAAGCATGTATGAAGGAATAAAGAAAGCCTGTGGTCAAGTGATCAAAAGAAGTGCACCATTGAAAACCTTGACTGGAGAAGTCATCACTGATAAGAAACAGCAGATGGACAGATGGGTAGAGCACTATTTGGAGCTTTACTCAAGTGAGACCAAACTAGCGGATAATGCCCTCAACGCCATAGAGGCTCTACCAACTCTTGACCACCTGGACACACTTCCCACCATAACAGAAGTTAAGTGTGCTATAAATGAACTTGCATCTGGCAAGGCTCCAGGTAAGGATGGGATTCCAATAGAGGTTATCACGAGTGGGCAAGACACACTCACTATACAGATCCACCAGCTAATAGAGCTATGTTGGCGTGAAGGACAAGTCCCACAGGATTTCAAAGATTCAAGCATCATAACACTGTACAAGAACAAGGGCGATCGGAGCGACTGCAACAACTATAGGGGTATCTCACTTCTGTGTATTGTTGGAAAAGTATTTGCCAGAATTGTTTTGCGCAGACTTCAAGTCCTAGGAGATCAAGTCTACCCCGAATCACAGTGTGGCTTTCGACAGAACCGGTCTACCACTGATATGATATTCTCATTGCGACAAATGCAAGAAAAATGCAGTGAACAGAATCAACCACTGTTTATTGCCTTCATCGACCTCACAAAGGCATTTGATTTGGTCAGTCGTGAGGGTCTGTTCAAGGCACTAAAGAAGATTGGCTGCCCACCAACTCTTCTGTCCATTGTGGAATCGTTCCACACAGGCATGAAGGGTATAATCAAGTTTGATGGTGCAACTTCTGAAGAATTTGAAATCAAGAGTGGAGTTAAGCAAGGTTGTGTACTAGCTCCCACCCTCTTTGGAATATACTTTTCACTTCTACTGAAATATGCATTTCGTGATCAGGATGGTGGTATATACATTCACTCACGCTCAGATGGCGGCCTCTACAATGCTCAGAGATTGAAGGCTAAGACCAAAATTAGGAGGGTACTGATCAGAGAGTTGCTTTTTGCAGATGATGCTGCAGTTACGACCCACTCTAAGGAAGAATTGCAATGTCTACTATCTGCATTCTCCAATGCTTGTTCTGAATTTGGTTTAACAATTAGCAAAAAGAAGACACAGATTATGTCACAAGGTGCACATGGGGTACCATCAATCTTTATTGACGACGCCGAACTAGAGATAGTAGACCATTTTACATATCTAGGATCGGTGGTTAATAGCAAATTATCCCTAGATCAGGAAATCAACATCCGGATTGGTAAGGCAGCAACAACAATGAACAGGTTAACAAAAAGAGTCTGGGAGAACAGGAAGCTTACTGCCAAAACAAAAGTCCTTGTCTATCAAGCCTGTGTCCTTAGTACTCTTCTCTATGGCAGTGAAACCTGGACAACTTACTCACACCAAGAGAACAATTTAAACAGCTTTCATATGCGGTGTCTGCGAAGAATTCTTGGTATTAAGGATCAAGACAAAATCACAAATACTAAAGTATTGGAAAGATCAGGTTGTGTGACAGTTTATTCCATGCTCAGTCTTCGTAGACTTAGATGGATAGGACATCTTAGGCGGATGGATGATGGTAGAATACCAAAGGATATCTTTTTTGGTGAATTACAGATGGGTAAGAGATCTCAGGGTCGGCCTCTACTACGATACAAAGATGTGTGTAAGCGGGACATGATTGATACAGGCATTGATAATGCACATTGGGAGCAAGTCGCCGCTGAACGTGTTGCATGGAGGGCAAATATCAGAAATGGAATAAAGTCAAAGGAGAAAATTATTGCAGAAAAGTCACTCACCAAGCGTTTGAGACGTAAGATGGTGCATGATGGTGGAAATTACCACGTGTTCACATGCACCCACTGTGAACGGACATTTACAGCGCAAATTGGCCTCATCAGTCACACTCGCTACCGCCATAGTTAAAAGTTATTATGCCTTTTTAAAGCACAAACTATCGTCTGTCAAGACGGCAAGGTGCCAATGTCACAACAGAGGGAGAGGTGTAGAGATGGGAGAGGGGGAGAGAGGGGGAGAGGTGTAGAGACGGATTGGGGGAGAACGAACGAACGAACGAACGAACAGACTTTATTTTCAAAGGGTAACAAATTGGGCACGCAGGCCCGTCTTACATTCGGCCCTTCCAATCATTCATCTTTCTTTCATCAACAGTGCATAGGAAGAAAACATTGTCACATTAATTTTGTAAACATAAACAATGCATATTACTATGTTATGAGACACATCCACCACCCACCCACACATCCCCCATTCACTCCAACTTCCCCACCCAACCACACACACATACAATACATTCCCCCACCCATCCACCACATCCCTACACCTACACATCTCCCCACCCACACACACCTCTCACCCACCACACATCCCATCCACCCACACCCCAAGCACACATACATTCAATAACCCACACATCCCCCACCTACACACATCTCCCCACCCACTCACATATCCTCTACCCGTCCCATTTCCCACCAACAATCACTCACCCAATATCCTCCTCCACCCACACACCTCCAACCACCCAACCAAACACACATTCCTCAGCCACACACATGTCTCCCCGTCAACTCACATATTCCGCACCTACCCACACACAAATTCCGCACTCACCCACATAATCTCCCATCTCCCCCAGCCCACTCACAGATCCCGAGCCCGCACCTAGAAACATCCTCCACAATCTCCTAACCTGCACACACTCACCCACCCACATATCCTCTACCCACCCACACATCCTCTACCCACCCACACATCCTCTACTCACCCATCCCCCAACCAAACATCCCTTAACCACACACCCTTACTCATATACAATCACCCACCCACACATCCTCTACCCAACCACACATCATCCACCCAACCACACATCCTCCATCCACCCATTCCCCCAGCCACACATCCCTTAACCACACACCCTACCCATATACACACACATCCCCACCCACGCACAATCTCCCCACCCATACAAACATCCCTCACACACATCCCCACCCACCAACACATTCCCCAATCACAAACACACACCTCCCATCCACGCACACACAACCCATACATTCATCCCCTCACACATCCCTAGACACACGTACTTATCCCTCAACCACTAACACCCACACATCCCTTATCCACTCATCAACACATACATCTCCTATCTACCCACCCACACTCACACATCCCAACCACCCATCTAAGCACACATCCCCCACCCTCACACACATCCTTCACCCACCCACAAACCCAACCACACCTTCACCCACCCACACAAACATCATTTAACCACACCCAGCTCCCCTCCCACACAATACCACACCCACACACATCCCAAAGACACATCCCTCACCCACACACACATCTATCCACACATCTCCTACCCATCCACACATCCCCCAACTACAATCACCATCACTACCCACACATACATCCTTCATTCAGCCACACACACCCCCACCCAGCCAGACATATCCCCCACCCACACACACATCTCCAAATCCATCACCCACACCCATCACGCACCCTTCCCCCAACCCACACACCCCCAACACACATTCACCCACACATCTCTCACCCAAACACACTCCCCACCCATCCACCCAAACATCCCACACCCATACACATCCCTCACCCACACACACATCCCCAAACCCACAACCACCCCCACCTGCACACATCTCCCACCCACCACATATCCCCACACCCACATCTCCCCACCCACACATATACCCCCCACCCATCCCATAACCCACCATCAATCATCCATCAACATATCCTCCTCCACCCACTCACCCACAACCATCTACACAAACACACATCCCCACCCACAAACACATCTCTCCATACACCCATACATCTCGCACGCACCCACACACAATCCCCCACCCACCCACACACAATCCCCCACCCACCCACACAAACCCACCCCTCCCACCCACACATCCTGAGCCCACCCACACACATAACGAATCCACCCACACACACATCCCCCGATCCCCCAACCTACACACACATACAGTGACGATTGTCGTGAGCATTGTCGCAAAATTTTAAAGAAAATGGAGAAAAATTGTACATATACATTTTGTAACTTAAAAATTAGTGATGCAATTCAACTCTCTCTCTCTCTCTCTCTCTCTCTCTCTCTCTCTCTCTCTCTCTCTCTCTCTCTCTCTCTCTCTCTCTCACTAACGCTCTCACTAACATTACAGTAATGATATATACATACATATTATACATGATAAAATCAAGTGTCATACATAAAAAATGATAATGTGAAAGATGAAAATACACAAAAAATATGGAATGGCATGTTACAGGACATGCGAGCACTGAATTCTCTCTCTCTCTCTCTCTCTCTCTCTCTCTCTCTCTCTCTCTCTCTCTCTCTCTCTCTCTCTCTCTCTCTCTCTCTCTCTTACACAGGCACACACACATTCCCCACACACACACACATATCCCTCACATACACACCCATACATACATCCTCACATCTAGACAAATCAGCTTCTTGAACTAAACGTAAGTCCATTCCTCCTTAGTTGGATCGCTGCAGCCCTCTTCCAACGGAAAGTAGTTTTTAGATGTGGCAGTTGGACTTCGGAACCAACAACAATATATCCTGGCCTACCACAGGGATCACCATTATCTCCGGTACTGTTCAACGCCTACACAGTGAGAATCACCAGTGAGCAGATCACTGGACCTGGCAGGACATTGTCATATGCCGATGATGTTTTAGTGTATCGTCAGGGTAAGGATAGAGAGGAGGTTGCTGGGGAACTACAAACCGAACTCAATCGCATAAGTACTTGGTGTGATGAAGCTGGGGCAATGGTTAACCCAACAAAGGCAACAGTGACTTGGTTCTCGTTGAATAATCATATTGTCAACAATCCAACACCAACTGTAATGCTGTGTTCAGAGACGGTGGAAAGAACGCAGGCAATGAATTACCTGGGGATACGGTTTGATCGAAGCCTTGCTTATAATGTGCACATAGACCAGGTGATAACAAAGGCCAAGCGGGGTTTGGCAGCGATGCGGGTGATGGCGGCAGCAAACTGTGAGCAGCGCCATCTATGTCTTCTGTACGAGGGGCTGGTCATGTCTGTTTTGGAGTATGCAATGGCAATCTTGACTCTCAGCCATAAGCAGATAGAAAGGATGGAAAGGATACAGAATGAAGCTATGCGCATTATTCTTGGATGTACAAGAGATACAGCATGCAGGGCGATGCGCTACCTTCTTGATTTTCCAACCATTGAAGAGAGAATACAAGTTTGCAGGGCACGCGCCTACCTCAGAATTAACGCAAACACACAACATCCACTGCATAGTGAAATTAGGAAGGTGAAGGGCAGCAGGTTAAAAAGAGGACGGTCGTGGATGGGTCAAGCCGAAGACATTCTTCAACAGGTGTGTTCACTTGAGGACTTAGAACCTGGCGAGGAGTGGGTGCAAGTGCCAACAGACTTCTGCACATCCTTTTCAGTTTGCATCCAATTAGATAGAAAATGCAGACAAGAAAATCCGGCTGCTGTTGAGGCTGAAGTACAAGCGTTGATTTTCGAGAATTCGCTAGACGGTGACGCGGTCATCTACACAGATGGGTCGGTCGTCCGACATGTGAGAAGCTCATGGGCCTTTACAGCTCGGGCCGGAGGGAGAATTGTGAAGGAGGACTCTGGTGCTTTCACTGAAACCACAAGTAGCCTGACCATGGAAGTCATGGCAGTAAGTAAAGCAATAACATGGCTCGAGACACAGACATTCACCAGGGCTTGTTTCCTTAGCGACTCAATGAACATGATCAAGAGGATAGAGGAGGGGTCGATCCGAAGAGAATGGTTGCTGCCTCTGAAGCGGTCTCGGCTGGCAAAGATTAGTTTCATCTTCGTGCCAGGGCATGCGGGAGTACAAGGAAATGAGCGGGCTGACAAGCTCGCAGGTGAGGCTACTGTGGAGGGCGGACGCGCCATGGACCAGGCTGACATTCTGAATGCTCTACGTGATGTGAGACTTTTGCGAGAACCAAGTGATGACTGTGAATCTACAACAATGGCCAGACTGCTAGAGCATCAAATTAAAAGAGGTGTGGCCAAACAAGAACACTACGCAGGAAGCCAAAGAAGATTGATAAACCAACACAGAACTGGCGTCGTTAGCCGCTACACGCTGCGGGATTTGCTGAGGAGGGGATCCGAGCACTTATGGACTGAATGGTTCGATGTGCAGCGAGGATGATCTGTCGACTAACTAACTAACTAACTAGACAAATACTTGATGCCTCACATGATCACTGAAGCTAATAAGAACAAACTCCCACACTTTACACACAATTGAGACACTGACGATTGTCGTGAGAATTCTCGCAATTGCAAGAAGTGGAGAAAAAATTGTACATATACATTATGTAGCGTAAAAATTAGTGATGCAATTCAACTCTTTTTTTTTCTCCCCCCCCTCTCTCTCTCTCTCTCTCTCTCTCTCTCTCTCTCTTGCACTCTCTTTACATACACACACTCTCACACTCATTCACTCTCTCTCTCTCTCTCTTACTTACACTCACTAACTCTCTCACTTGCTTTACAGTAATTTACATGAATTCATTTTATGCATGTTAAAATCTAGTGCATCAAAATGATAATATGAAAAAAAAATTAGAATACACAAAACATATGGATCAGCATGTTAGATGACATGCGTGCGCTCAACTCTCTCTCTCTCTCTCTCTCTCTCTCTCTCTCTCTCTCTCTCTCTCTCTCTCTCTCTCTCTCTCTCTTCTTCTCTCTCACACACATGTACATACACACACCCACACACATCATACCCACGCAATACACACACCTGCACACATCCATATACTTACTCACACGTACTCACATAACACCCGAATATACACTCCCTCGCATACACTGCATGCATGCACACTTACACACACAAAGATATACAATACATACACGAGCACACACACACACACACACACACTCATCCATACACACACATGCACACGCACATGCATATAAACGCATATAAACACATGAACGCACACTTTAACACACGTACAGACATACACACAGAGTCACACACAGATACACACATGTACACACATATACACCCATACACACATCCAGACATGCACACACATACATTACACTTTCTCATGCACTCTCTTATTCACCCACGCTCTCTCTTTTACCCACTCACTCGCTCTCACACTCACTCATTAATGCACATACACGCATACCCACAAATTCTATCTCACTCACTCACGCTCCCTTACTCACTCATTTACTCGATGACTCTCTAACTCACACTCACTCACTAACTTTCACACTCTATCACACAGACAGGCAGACACACAACACACCCACTCTCTCAGATTCACTCATTCTCTAACTAAATCTCTCACACATATGTCCACACACTCACTCACTTTTACACTCACTCAGACACACGCGCATGCATACTCTCTCACTCTCTCTATCATACTAATTCTTCCACTCACACTCTTTCTCACTCACTCTCTCACCCACTGTCTCGTTCACACACATACAGTGAAGAATTATAGTGGAAAAATGATACTAGTAGGTGACTTATGGAGGCATATAGTCGGTATGAAGTAAGTATTGAAAGAGTTTTCGGTTGAATGTGTAGGGACTCATTGGTGTTTTCAGTTCTGTTGGAAGGCTATTCCACAAGTGAGCACCAGAATATGCGAAACAAGTTTTGTATAAGTCCAATCTAGGCTTAGGAAGCTGTAATAAATTTAAGCGCTTACTGTTCATTGCATTAGATTGAATTAACGGTAGAAGATACTCTGGGGTATTTTCAGATATAATTTTATTCACTAATTTGGCTTTGTTAAAAAGGAAGCGCTTTTGAAGTGGTAGAAGTCTTAGATGGCTGTATAATTTATTACTTTCAACGTGCTTTATGCTAGAAACTAGACGTATAGCGCGGTTTTGAAGCGAACACAATCGTTTCATATTAGATTTAGGGCAGCCATCCCAGACTGTGGAACAATAATCGAGAGGTGATTGGATATAGGATGCATAGAATATTTTACGTGTGCTTTCATCCAAAAAGTGTTGAATTTTAGCAAGTTGGTAAACTTTTTGTGCTATTCTCTTGGTAAGGGCGTGAACATGCGGGCTCCAGTTTAAATGTCTGTCAATTAAAAGACCTAATGTTTTATGTTCATTTACATTAATTATAGGTAATGTGTCCACGTGGAGCTCGAGCGGTGTCCCAGTTATGGCTAGGGTCTGTAGTTTTTGTCTGGTCGTTATTAGCATGGATTTGGTTTTGTCGATGTTAATTAACATGCGATTTTCATTGCTCCATCTACTAAGGTTGTCAAGATCGTTTTGTAAAGAGCTCTCTAAGTCACAAAGGCTCTCTTGACTTGTGTAAATAGTGCAGTCGTCCGCAAATAGATCACACGAAGTATTGAGGTATAAAGGAAGATCGTTAATATACACTGCAAAAAGCAGCGGACCTAGTATTGAGCCTTGAGGCACCCCAAAATTAAGTTGTGTGGGTCTTGATAGACAGTTATTGAAGGACACTACTTGTTGTCTGTCTGATAAAAATGACGTAATTAGGTCCACCATATTGGTGCCAGTCTTCATGTGTTTTAATTTTCTAATTAAAATATCATGATCTACCATATCAAAGGCCTTTTTAAAGTCTACAAATACTGATCCACAAATGTTGCCATTGTTGATACAAAGATGCCAGTTATCGGTCATTTTTGTAAGGGCACTATGGCAAGAATATTTAGGTCGAAACCCAGATTGACTGTCAATTATTAGATCGTTGTTAATTAAATGATGTAGTGTTATTTTATGCATGTGTTTTTCTAATGGCTTTGATAGCGACGATAGTAAGGAAATAGGTCTATAATTACCCAAGACGCTAATATCAGTTGAACCATTTTTAAGTAGAGGATACACTTTAGCAACTTTAAAGGCAGATGGAAAGTAGTTTTTGGATAGGCACTGGTTATATATGAACGTTAAGGACTCACTAATAATAGGTGCAGCACACCGACGAATTCTATTACTGATACCATCTAGGCCTTCTGAATTTGTTGCTTTGAGATTCGAGAGATATTTATATACTTCTGCAACAGACATCAAGGGAATCTCAGGGGGAATATTTCTAGAGCACTTCCCTTCACAGAATGATGACAGTGAACTTAAATTACACACTGAGTCTGGTATTGAGGACTTTAGATTCTCTATTTCTGATTGAAAGAAGTAACTGAAATCCACGCATGTTATAGAGTTTGGTATTGCTGACTCTGAAGAGTGTTTCTTGTTGGTTAGCGAGTTAATAGCCTTCCATATATTTGTATTATTTGATTTATCTACAATCAAATTTTTGAAATTATCTTTTTTTATCCTACGAATTTCATATTTAACTTTATTTCTTAGTCTGCGGTAATTGATAAAATCTTTATTTTTGTGTGCTGTATCTCGTTCTCTCATGATTTCGAGAACTTCGCTAGTGACCCACGGGGACTTATGTTGATTCTTGACTCGAACTTCTTTGACTGGCACATGTTTATCAAATACATTGTAGACTGTCTTTGTCCAGTAAGCTAGTGCATCATCCTTATCAGGAAGTTGGTAACCATGTTCAAGGGCTGCATTTTTTAAGTCGTCTAAAAATAAATTTTGGTTGAGAGCTTTAAAGTTTCTAAATTTGATGCTTAAATGTTTATTTTTAGGTGTTTTGAACCCAATTTTCGACTATGTACAACATATTGGGTAATGGTCACTAACTGCACTAACAAGGAACAGAACATTCGGTAATATTAACTGGACAAGTAACATATATATGATCAATTATAGTTGAGGAGGTGTCTGTAACTCTTGTGGGACGATTTATTAGTTGTTTGAAATTGTAAGATAGAATGATATCTTCCCATGTCTGGTTGGATTTAGTAATATCTATGTTAAAGTCACCTAATATCATGACTTCTCTACCTGCTGTAAACACCCTATCCATCATTGTAGTGAAACAGTCATACCAACTATACCCAGCACAGGGATTTCGATATAGGTATCCAATGAGAAACGGTTGCTGGCTGACTGGCTTCACCTCTAACCAAACACATTCTATCTCTTCTATCTCTAGATCACTTCTACGGGAACAGTTGAGAGAATTTGAAATGTATACAGCAATACCTGTCTCTAATTTTTGATGTGCGTCTCTTCGAATTACTTTAAACCCCTTAAGAGAGATTTCAGAGTCGGTTATTTTGTCGTTGAGACGACTTTCTGTGATTCCAAACACATGGAACTGTTTGCACAGTATTACTGAAAGCTCAGGTAATTTATTGAGCAAATGATAGATGTTGAGATGGCCTATATGTAGACCATCTTTGTTGAGCCACTGATCGTGATTGGCGAACATTACACAATGAAAAGATGATGTCGCTTGTGGTAGAACAATTTCAGAGGTTTTGAAACTTTATTTAGTGGTAGTTACGACTATTAGAGGGGATAGGAAAGTGTCTGTGATGGAGTGACATCATTAAAGCTTGGTGCAGGGCTGCAGGATTGTATTGCATTAGCTGTTGAAGTTGGCAATTCCACTGATAAGAGTGTGAATTACCGTCCAACGAGGGACCACTGCTATGAGAGCTACTGGAAGTGCCTACATTGGAAGCAGGCATCGGGGGCACCGCAACATTGTTTATCGGTGACCCCTTTGACATGCTACGTGGAGACTGTTTTATGGGCAAGGGAGGAAACAATGCACCATAGTTAGCAACATTGGGATTGGAGCCTGGGTCGCTATTTACAGCCTTGTATTCCTGGGGAATAGGCAAGGGTGGTGTGGGCAGAGGTTGAGTGTTTTCTGAACACTGAGAGATGGCTACAGCCGGAGGTGAAGATCGGTTTACTCCTGTAACTGAAACTGGTTCTAATTGTTGTGTACGTTCAGGATATTTTATGTTCTTCGCTAGTATGCTAGTTCCTAGTTTTGAACAATGTAGTTGATCCTTATATAGTTTTTTCTTGGGAGCCCCGGACGGCGATGTGAAATACGGGGTATTATTAATGAAAGCATTGTTAGTTTCTTGACAAAATTTATGCAGAGTCAGATTGCCAGCATCGGCAGTGCGGCGCTGGAATCCATAACATGGCAGTATGATTGATGAAAAGAAAATAGATGCTTTAGGAAATTTCTTGCGCAACAACACCTCCAATGTAGCGAGTTGTGAGGTGCTTATGATGTGATTGTTCATAATATTGTTGACACCGATATGGACTGTTGTTCTTCTAATTCTATCATTCACCTTGAATTTCCGCAGTGTAGAGGTCAGTCTGTCAATGTCAGCTCCTGGTAGCGGGTAGATCGAGGTAGTTTCGCTGTCAAAAGATGACATGCGGTCACTATAGATTCCCTTGAGCAGAGAGTCTCCAATGACGACATGAGTTGCACTGTCATCCATTGTTATTTCACGCTGTTGACGCGCCCGTTTGATTTCTTGCCACTGATCGCTGTCATCTTTCATGCGTTTTTGTTTATTATAGTCGTTGCTTGTTTGGGCTGGTTGTTGATGCTCAGTAGTGGTAGTGACTGAGCTCTTTAACTTCTCGTCTGCTGCTGGAGAGTCTACACTTGAGGCCTGGGACCTATTGCTGACACGCACATCAATGGGGTAGATGGATGGTGCACGTTCTACAGGTTTAGTAGTGTTGCAGCCTGTGGAAACTAACTGCATGTCATTTTGTGACGAACATCTACTGGTCATACACACCTCTGCAGCACTATGAATACTTTCTGTTTGTGCACTTTTGTCAAATGACTGTGCACTCTTTAGTTTTAAGGCATGGATTGTCGTTTTAAAGGTGTCCTTCTCTTCTTTAAGGAGGTGGATTTCTTTTTGAAGGCGAGCGTTTTCTTCTTTAAACACGGCAATGATATTAGTTGTGTTGTTGGAAATAAAGTTTTTTAGCCTGTCCTCCAAAGTCTGGATGAGTTCACGACAGGCATTGTGGTTGTGTGGTTCGGCTGAGGAAAGAGTGACTAAAGATGATGTGTTAGTCTCATCAGATTGGGCTACTGAACTGTGATGTTCGACCAGCTTGAGCTTGGGATCAGTGTCTGCAGATTCACTAGACCACACGTGTGAAGTTGGCGTTGAAGAAATCCGACGTTTGGGTGGCGTGATCGTCAAACTTTTCCCCGTCTTGTCTTTGTTTGTATTTTCATGGCGCTTGGATAAAGTAGAGTTCCGTAGGTTGGGCACCATATTAGTAATGTATGAGGCTCCAACAGGCCGGGAGTACACACAAGTTCGCCGCCTTTCGGTAACGCGTGCTTGGCGACTAACCACGCGCTAGTCCCACATGGTTAAATCACACGTTGACGTTAATCGATAATTGGTAGTTTTCAAAACTGAACGTTCTTACCTTACATTTCACAAAGAAATCAGCATTTCACTAACTAATAGTCACATAAACTTAATATATTAATTAGTATTAGATCCAGTTTTTAGAAAAACACAATGAAATACACAGCATCTCGATTGAAATAGGCACAACTTTGTTAAATTATATAAACATTGGGAGAGCTTGTGAAATCACGTCCGCTGGTAGCCGGAAACCGGATATGGTGGAGAGGGGAAAGGAGATAGGGGGACAGAGGGGAAACGGGGGAGGGGATAGGGAGAGGGGAGGGGAGAGATAGAGAGGAGGAGAGAGGAGATGGGGAGAGAGAGAGGGAAAGAGAGAGGGTTAGAGGGGAGAGGAGGAGAGGGAGAGAGGGGGAGAGGGGAGTGGGGAAGGAAGAGGGAGAGGGGGAGGGGAGAGTGGGAGAGGGGAGGGAGGCAGAGACAGAATAATAATGTTGAAAAAAGCGATTATTGGATATATAATATTTTATTTTTTTTTTAAAGGTGGGGGTCGGGGGGGGGGGGGTTTACACATTGCATATGAACATAGCTGTTCCAATTTGCGTTTGAGTGCCCTGAATATTAATACAAATGTCCTTACATGTTTAGGTCTCAAGGTTTCCAAGCTGAAAGAGCCGCCCTGTGACGTTCAAAGTCCATGCATGTGTTCCCCAGGGACAGGAGCCGTTCCATGAGGTTCCAAGTCCCTGTATGTGTTCCCCAGGGACAGGAGCCGTTCCATGAGGTTCCAAGTCCCTGTATGTGTTCCCCAGGGACAGGAGCCGCCCCATGAGGTTCCAAGTCCCTGTATGTGTTCCCCAGGGACAGGAGCCGCCCTATAAGGTTCCAAGTCACTGTATGTGTTCCCCCAGGGACAGGAGCCGCCCCATGAGGTGCCCAGCCCCTGTATGTGTTCCTAAGTAGTAAGAGCTGCCCCATGAGGTGCCCAGCCCCTGTATGTGTTCCTAAGTAGTAAGAGCTGCCCCATGAGGTGCCCAGCCCCTGTATGTGTTCCTAAGTAGTAAGAGCTGCCCCATGAGGTGCCCAGCCACTGTATGTCATTGTTGTGACCACCTCTGCTGGTGACAATGTCCAGATCAAGGGAAAACAAGTCAGTCTACCCTAAATCACTGTCGTGATGCAAGAACAAATACTCCTCTGTGACGAGACAGCCCCGGCAGCATCCGAATGACACAAGTTAAAAAGGAATTAAAGAGCCCACAATAATTTTCTATCATTCTCTAAAATCATAAACGTCCACCAGAAAATGATAGAAATGCAATAAGATTGAAAACAAGAGGAAAATACATTTTGACCACGCACGCCCCATCATCTCTGTAATGCTAGGTCTGAGAAAGCTTTGATGTCCAGATCAAACGTAAAACCCAGACACCACGGCATCAGTCGGCGGGTGCTATCAAAAGTTGAAAACTCACTGTTTTCAGTATCAGGGAAGAGAACGACGGCAATATAATGCAGGCCTTACACCTCGTCGTAACCCAGGAGATAAAGCTTGTTAATTCCCGGGAAAGTGAGAAGGCACCAGCAGATTGGAATGTAGGTATGACGCAACGTCTGTTGCATGGACCAAAGCATTGTTTCAGACACGTGGCGGAACATCAGTCAATTTGATTGACAGATGAAACTGTTGTTGTTGTTGTTTGTCCATCAAGAATGATGATGACCATTCATTTCATCCAGTGGGGTTGAAGGTGTGGAGCCGTGGGTTCTAAGATGGCTGATAAGGCCTATTTTGGCTCGAAATGTTCATTGACAATGTGGGCAAAGAATGCTTGACGTCTCTGGAGGAGGATTTCCTGCAGTGGTTTTTCTGTCCTGCCTTTTCTTCACAGCTCTTGCAGTCCTGGTTGCCTCACATATGACTGCACCTTTGCGCAATGATGCACGCCACGAATTTCGGTCTCTGGCTGCAGCCTCCCAGGTGTCATGATGAATTCCAAAAGCATTCAGTGAAATTTTCAGAGTGTCTTTAAAACGTTTCCTCTGGCCACCTTGGGAGCGTTTACCACAACGCAGTTCGCTGTAGAAAATTCGTTTAGGGAGCCTGTGATCTGGCATGCGGGTCAGGTGACCAGCCCAGCGAATCTGATTCTTCATCAGTAGAGTGTGGATACTGGGCATGGATGCTCTTTCTAGGACTTCAGTGTCTGGAATCTTGTCTTGCCATTTAATCTTCAGTAGCTTCCTTAGGCAGACTGTGTGGAAGTGGTTTAATTTCCTAGCGTGTCGCTGATAAACAGTCCAGGTTTCACAAGCATATAGCAGTGTGGATAATACAACTGCTTTGTAGACTTTTAGCCTTGTTTGCAGGCTTATTCCAGTTCTGTCCCATACATTCTTGTACAGTCTGCCAAAGGCTGCACTGGCCTTGGAGATTCTTGCATTCACTTCGTCATCGATTGTGGCAGCTTGTGACACAGTGCTGCCAAGATAGGTGAATTTGTCCACAACACTTAGTCTATGATCATTCACTTTGATATTCGGCACAGTGTGATTATTCCCTGGAGCTGGCTGGTACATAACTACAGTCTTCTCCAAGTTGATATTGAGCCCAAATTTGGCACAGGCATGTGAGAAAGCTGAAACATTATGTTGCATGTCCGCCTCTGAGTTGGCGTATAGAGCGCAATCATCAGCAAACAGGAGCTCTCTGACGGTGCCGCTGTCAATTTTGGTTTTAGCTTTCAGCCTTCTGAGATTGAATAACTTTCCATCCATACGGTAGTTGATGTCTATTATAATAGTGTGACATTACAGGTTAGGCACGTGATCGTACAGCACACAAGTCTTCGCGTTGTTAGAAAGATAACTTTATTAGTCGACTCGTTCTATCTCTGCACACATGATGGAGACTCCCTTCTTGATGTTGACATCTCTTCTCCCTAGAACCCAAGTGACGTGTGTGCTTACCTAGATACACTTCTTCATTCGTGCACCCACGTTCACTATGGTTTTCCCCCTAGTCAAGGAATGCGCAGCATTCCTTAACTCTTTACTCTTAACCTAATTCCCTCACTGTTACAATGCCTCCCCTTCTTCAAAGAGAATTTTTCCTTGAAAAAATCTCAACCCCAACTTTTAATTAGTTAACTTTACATCTCCATTCTACAATAACAACAATTCCATATATTTCCTAACTCAATTCTCCTATCTCCTCATAGCCAATTGCTAGCTAGAGACAATAATATCGAAACTCTCTACAAAACTCGTTATAAAGTTCTCTAGAAAACTTTCTACAAAACTCTCCATAAAATTCCCCACAATACAAAAGTCTCCATAAGCGAACCGCTTTTAACTTTAAAATGTCCATCTAAATTATGATTGACAAAACTGAAGATATTCCCCTTATCCTTTATTTCCCCCTTATTCACATTCTCACACTCTCAGTATTCTAGGATAGACAGAAAAAAATAGCTAGTTTAGATTTGGGTAGGTGCGCACCTGAAATTAATAAAAGTAAGGAAAAAGTAAGAAAGTAAGAAGTAATCACCTTTCTCTTCCCATACATTCTCAAAACTTTATCAAAAAATAAAGTTTCAAAATTTATCTTCAGTTTCCGTCAATAATAATTGTTATTATCAAAAAAAATATGTTAATCCAAAACTGCTAGCCTTTGTATTATTCAGATCATCAATTTCCCGTTTACCATTCCTTCCACAACAAAAAACTTCCTAACTATTATTATACTGTTAAGTACAGTCTTCTTCTTCCAGTATGCAGTTATTTAAATGCCAAAACTCAACCTGGCATTTCCCCCCATATTCTCCCATTAAACGCTGTTCAACCCAGCTCCTATTTTAAACCTTGTATATACATTGCATACCCCACATGTAATAACAACATACCCCTCCATTACTACATATAGAGTCACTTCACTAACCACTACTTTAATTCATCTTCTAACTGAACTTCAAAGTAATAATCATTTTAAACACCCTTAAGGTAACTCAATCAATCCAAAACATCGTAAAAATAACTATCTAAGTTAACTTATTTTTCACATTTCATAAAACACAATTGAAGTCCCAACAATTGAGCAAACCATTTCAATCCCCTCATCATTATCCCCACACATTAATCAATGTACACATACATTATAAATTTCAAGACCATTTTCTGAGTACCCAATAATAATTTTCCGCTTTAGAAAAACTCCATCAAGTACCTTTGTAAACACAAAAATATCGTGTCCAACTTCTTCTTCTATCTGCCATCTGCAGAACCTTGTATCCCTCTATTCATCTATCACTTCTCCATTTCTTTAATAACCTCAAATTTTTTTCTATAATTGCAATATCTACATCAATGTCGCTATCCTCTCGAGGAGAGCTATCTTCTTTCATATCAGCTTCTTCATCAGTTTCTGACTTTTCATCCATCTCTTGTTCCCCATCTGTATATCCATTACTAGCAACCGCTAATCTCTTCCTTTCTAAATCCAATCTAATTTTCCTGTCTTGCCGTCTCAACAAATTTTCAAATAGTGGCATCTCTTCCTCACTCGAAGAATTCGCTCTAAGTTTCCTTTGCCTCTTAATTTCTTTTTCTTTCTGTCTATCCAACTTTCTTTTTATTGCCTGTCTTGTATTCATAAATGGAGGTTCAATATTTTCCCTGACTGACTCTTCACTAATATAATCGTCATACACGTTATTTTCCTCTGTCATGACTGTTTTTGGTACCGTTTCTTCTTGTTCAGCTGTAGTAGATGCTGTTGTTACTTGTTTTCCATTCTCTATAGGTATTGGATATACCGATTGTCTGACCATCTGTCCACCTGACAATATTTCTTCCGAACCATAATTATTATTATTATTCTCTGCATCCCTTTCCTCATTATCCCGCCTTAAGTGTTCTACGTGTGAACGTGCAACATGCCCTGAAATTTGATTCTTAATAGTATACGACACTGGACCTTTTTTTTCTAAAATATAGTATCCCGGGACCCAATGAGCATCAAACTTAGAGTTTTTTCTATGTTTTTTATAATATACCCTATCCCCTACGTTAAACTCTTGTAAGTGTGCATTTTTATTTGCGTATTTCTTCTGTCTTTCTCTAGCTTTAATTATATTATTTCTTAAACGTATATGTGCTTTATGCATTTCTTGCAACCTTGTTTCTTGAAAATCTTCCCCCAGATATTTTCTCCTAGGCTTTAATAAATTATCAATTGGCAATATTGGTTCTCTTCCATGTACTAAGTAAAATGGTGAGAAACCTGTTCCTTCATTTTCATGTGTACGTATCGCCGCTAATGCCATCCCCAAATAAAGATCCCAATCCATATCGTGTTCTTCTACATTTTTCGCTAGAATATTGTATAGTGTTCTGTGTTGTCTCTCATTTTTAGCATTAGAAGTTGGTCTGTAATATGAAGTCCTAATGTGTTTTATATTCCAATCTTTTACCAATTTCTCAAACTTTTTATTTACAAACTCTTTCCCATTGTCTGTAAGTATTATTTGTGGACACCCAAACCTTGGTATAAATTCTTGTAAAAGCATATTTATAACTGAATCAGCACTCTTGTCTGGAATTGGATACACTTCTGGCCAAAGACTATATGAATCAACTATATGTAGTAGGTATACATTTCCCGATAATGTTTTTGGATGAGGACCTGAAATATCCAAACTTACTTTCTGCATTGGAAATTGAGGAATATCGGTATCTTGTAAAGGACATTTAATTATCTTCATGTTTCTTAACCTACACTTTTCACATGCTTCAACATATTCATATAAGCTTTTGAATAAATTCGGCCAATAATATTTACTGCTAATAGCCTTCACTAACTTATCTCGTCCAAAATGACCATTATTATCGTGGTACGCCTTTAATACTTCTTGTTCTAAATGTTTCGGAATATATTTTCTTACTCCTTCACCTTTTTCACTGATATAATATAATTGATTGTCTTCTTGTAACTCTACAAACTTTCTTTTAAAACTATTTTCCCCTGTTTCTTTCAATTTCTTTTTTATCTGTACTACTTTTGGATCTAATTCTTGTTCTGTTTTCATATCAAACTGTTCTAAATGTGGGTCTTCTGTTCTAGATTCCGACTCTTGCTCCGATGGTAAACTCTCAAATTCTTCCCTATTTATTATGGCAGAATCTAATATATTTACTTGCCAGTTTCGATCGTCTACCTCTGGTTCAACTTCATCTTCCGTGTTTCCTGATGACTGTGGGTACGGGATTCTAGATAAAAGATCGGCGCACGTATTATGTTTCCCTGACACATACTCAACCCTAGCATTATACCCTTGTAAATTCAATGCCCACGTTTGTATTTTCCTATTTTGTATTGGTGCTTCTAATATTGACTTTAATGGCATGTGGTCAGTTCTAATAATGAAATTGGCGTTATGTAAATAGTAATTTAATTTTTGAAGAGCGTAGTGTATAGCATATGCTTCTTTCTCAATAATCGGCCATTTCTTTTGAGTCTTGCTGAGTTTATGAGACAAGAAATAGATTGGTCTTTCATTTTTAACCCCTGGTATTCCAGATTCTTCTCCTTCATATGGTTGAACCAAACATGCTCCTATTGCGTTGTCTGAAGCATCTGTGTATAATATTAGCTGTTTATTCAAGTCTGGATGTGTCAATAATGGTACCACTGTTAAGCTATCTTTTAAAAGTTCAAACGCTTTTTGACACTCATCATCCCACTTAAATCTAGCGTATTTTCCCGTTAAATTCGTAATAGGTATTGCTATCCTTGAAAAAGCTGGTACAAACCGCCTATAATACGCACACGTTCCTATAAAAGCACGCACTTCCTTAACGTTAGTGGGAGGAGGTAACTCTTTAATAACCTTTATCTTTTCCTGGTCTGGTTTAATACCTTCCCTATTTATTATATAGCCTAAATATTTTGTTTCTGTCTTTAAAAACTGGCACTTACTAAGCTTTAATTTAACGTCATGCCTTCTTAATCTGTCAAATACTAGTCTAACATGTTTCAAATGATTCTCTACATCTCCCTTCGTAAAAACCAATACGTCATCAATATATGCCAGGGCAAAACTTTGCATACCGTCTAGTACCTCATTTATTAAGAACATATAGTGAGATGGTGCATTTTTGAGACCGAATGGCATACGTAAGAATTCGTAAGAACCCATATGAGTACAAAAGGCACTTTTCCTTTGCGCGTCCTTCGACATCGGAATACACCAAAATCCTGCCCTTGCATCCAGCGTTGTGAAATATGTAGAGCCATTAAGTAACCCCAAAATATCATCAATTACTGGCAGTGGGTACGCTACATTCTTAGTAATTTTATTTAACGCCCTGTAGTCACAGCAAAACCTGTTCGAACCATCAGACTTGGCCACAATTACCACCGGAGATGACCATTCCGATTTTGATCTTGTTATTATGCCTGCTTTCAACATATCTTCTATTGCCTTTTCTACGACTTCTCTATTTCTTAATGGAGTTCTGTATGGTTTTAAACTAATTGGTGGATGATCTCCCGTGTCTATTTCCATCGTAACTGTTTGTGTCTTACCCAATTCTAAATCATTTATCGCAAACACATCTTGATTTTGCTTTATAAGTTGTTCTAACACTTCTTTATTTTCTGGCGAAGTTTTTAATTGTGCTAACAATTCTTTTTCTCTTGTTACTTTGTCTATTGAATGTATTTGTGCTGTATTTCTTCTAGATGGATGGATCAATTCATCCATTCTTACGTTCCCTTTTCTTCTGTATCCGTGTCTATTATTACTTCTTTCATTAGAGGTTTCTGAATAACTTATGCCTGCCATATTTACTCTATCCGTTGCCATTATGTCACTCACGTTATGTTCTAGCTTGGCTATTACACATCCTCTGTATAATTTAATTTCTCTACCTGTGTTATTAATAACCATTACTGGAAATGTTAAACTTTTATCTAATTCTATTATTCCATCCGGAACTTCTAAACCTGGCTCATCAATTATTTCATTTTGCAATTCGGTGATTCTGACTATGTTTCCTGCTACATAATACGGGTTTCTCTTCAGTCTTGCTTGTATCAAATTAACTGACTGTGGTTTTAAATTCATGGTCGTTTTGACTCTAACTAGTGTCGACACATGCATATCTTCTTCTAGATCTACGTAAACATCTTGGAATTTTAATTTATGCAAATCAAATAAAAGTCTCACCCCATTTTTCAATAAAAAATCTCGTCCCAATATCATATTTCTATTTAAATCTTTAACTACATGGAACATATGCCTAACATTTATCCCTCCTAATTTCAAATTTATCATCGTTTGTCCTAACACTTCTAATTTTTGTCCCGTTACCGAATGAAGATTCTCCTGAATTCTAAATATTTTACAATTTTTTAACATTCGATATAAAAATGCTTCCTTAATCACGCTAACTTGTGCTCCCGAATCAACTAACGTTCTAACTTTATATTTTCCTATCTGTACTATACATGAGCTAGGATCTACCATATTTAATGACAATTGTTTTACCTCGGCTTGTTTTTTATTTCTAAATGTTCTATTATAGTCATCCTTTGGGTTTTTAATATATTGATGCCCTTTTTGGATCTTACTATCTTCCCTCCTACTGCCGATCCTATTCAGTAAGCGGGATGCCAATTTCCCTGATTTCCTGACCTTCTAAAATTTCTCTGTATTCCTCCAGAATTCCAATTTGCTGGTCTGCCATTTGCAACTCTATTCTGTATACTCGTCTGAACACCTCTACTATTTTGCGTATTCGATGGGCCACTTCTGTTACCACAAAAGCGAAAAATGTGCCCCCGTTTATGACACCCCCAACAAACCACATTCGAGTTATTAGTGTTTCCTTCCATGTTTCTTACAGTATTTCTCACTTGTCCTCTTCTATCTTGATTATATACGTTCTCGTTTCTTTGTACCATCTGTATTTCTCCTCGTCTTCCTCTCCATCCATGTCTATACTGTCCTATTTCCATAGGTTCTTCAATTCTATCTTCTGAACTACTACCTAACTCTCGTCCTACTCTTAACCTAAACCTCCTCCTCAAGCTTTCCTCTTGTATAGCGATATCTACCGCTTGTGACAATCTTGCAGGATTCTCTCTTAATAATTTAAATTTCAATCCATCTGACTTAATCCCATCAACAAAAATCCCTACTAACATCCGTTCCACCTCTTCAGCTCGTACATTCTGTCCTAAAAATGACTCTTCCGCCAAATTGATTAACCTGTCACTATATAACTGGACACTTTCTGTGCTGCTTTGTCTAGTCTGTCGCAATACTGAGAATGCGTGTTGTGGATCAGTAATTTCAGCATATTTTCTTGCGAGATCATCTTTAAATTCTTCCCAGGTTTCACCTCCTGCTGCTTCTAATTTTCTCCTAATATGGTCAGAAACTGGACTTGTACTTGTTCTGTATGCCAAATTCTTTTTCTCTCCATCTGTAGCGTTTACTAAATATGCATGCTTCTCAATAGAAATAATCCATTTCTTAAACTGATTTGCTTGTCCACTAAATCTTTCCACATCAGTGCTTATATTTTGTTGTCTTAACACTGCATCTAGCCTTAATATTGCCCCGCCAACTCCAGTGAGTACCTGTGAAAAATCTTGGGATTCCATCCTAAAATTTATAATTATTAAGGAATATACAAACAATTCAGACAATATTAATTTCAAACTCAGCAACAATACATAATCTGTTAATTACTCTAATATTATCTAATTAACTTAACTAAAGCCTCCAATTGAAGATCCTGACGAAGAATATTCCTGTTTCAATCCTGAATTCTAACAAAAGAATTTAAATGACCTCCTGATTCGGAATTACCTACACCACATAAAAAAGGACTCTAACTAAGCTCGTTGAAATGAGCAGAACAACGAAGAGTCTCTGGATTTCTTTTCTTAATAATTCAATCGGAGTCGAAATCAGATCTTTCCAATTCCTGACGTTGATTATGCTCGATATCAGGCTCGCAACAAGAATATTTGATTCCCTGCTCGATTACTGTAGATTCCCTTCGATTAAGGTCACCTTCACGCAAGCGACTTCAGCAAAAAAAAACTCACTTTCCAACAGCAATCTGTGATTTTCATATATATATATATCAGCGCAAATCCAGTCAACAACAATTGGACTTAAAGTTGACGCTATTCAGTCTCTTATTTTCATGTGTAATTCTCGGCATGGTCAGTTTAAATTTCTTTATCCAAACCCCGAGTTGAGACAAGTTTCATTTATGCCTTCCTTTAATTGAAGTTACTGTAGAGAGTATTGCAGATCTTGATTTCATAATTATTGAATTTGCACCATACCCTTGACTTCACCTTCAAACAGTCCCACGGGTTAACACTCATAATTTGTACTGATTCTTTGATGCAGAACAGCATTACTTGATCTCAATATAGCATTTTGCGTTGGTCAATTCTCCAGTTAATTTCATAATTATGCAATAACATCAGTCTTTCAAAAAAATAAGTATCAATCAAACCTTTTCTTTAGCGCTGACCTTGAAAATGGATCTCCTTCTTAATCAGGAATCTAGTGAAAACCCAGAACAGTTACCAACAGTCAGCTTTCATCTGTTGCGTTTCTTAATATTTACTTCTTCAGACACACCAGACATAACCATCTTGTATGGCGGTACTCTCTCTCACCGCGACCTCCCATGTTTCATAAATTCACGGCACCAAATCAACCTGCTATAATAGTGTGACATTACAGGTTAGGCACGTGATCGTACAGCACACAAGTCTTCGCGTTGTTAGAAAGATAACTTTATTAGTCGACTCGTTCTATCTCTGCACACATGATGGAGACTCCCTTCTTGATGTTGACATCTCTTCTCCCTAGAACCCAAGTGACGTGTGTGCTTACCTAGATACACTTCTTCATTCGTGCACCCACGTTCACTATGGTTTTCCCCCTAGTCAAGGAATGCGCAGCATTCCTTAACTCTTTACTCTTAACCTAATTCCCTCACTGTTACACTATTCCAATGTCGTCGTTCTCGAAGGCATTCATCAGCATGGCTGAAAACATGAGGCTGAACAGTGTTGGTGCCAGGACACATCCTTGCTTCACTCCATTGGTGACAGGAAAGGGTTCAGACAGTTCACCATTTTCCTGTACTCTTGCCTGCATGCCGTCATGAAATAGCCGCACTATTTGGACAAACTTTCGTGGACAGCCATATTTTGCCATAATCTTCCACAATCCATCTCTGCTGACTGTATCAAAAGCCTTGGTAAGGTCAATGAAAGTGGAGAACATTTCGCAGTTCTGTTCCTGACATTTCTCTTGCAGCTGCCTTGCAGCGAAAATCATGTCAACAGTTCCACGTTCTTTTCTGAAGCCACATTGACTCTCAGGAAGAAGACCTTGATCGAGATGGGCCGTGAGGCGATTGAGAAGAATTCTGGCGAGTATCTTCCCTGCAATTGAAAGCAAGGAGATGCCTCGGTGGTTGTCACAGGATTGGCGGTTTCCTTTACGTTTGTAAAGGTGTACTATTGACGCATCCTTAAAATCTTGTGGCATGGTCTCGTTCATCCATATGTTTGTGAAGACTTGGTGAAGCTGCTCTGTTAGGACCGGCCCACCTGCCTTGTATATCTCTGCTGGGATGGAGTCAGGACCAGGTGCCTTGCCGCTGGAGAGTTGCTGGATGGCTTTGTTTATTTCCACTATGGTTGGCAGGTCACCAAGTGTCTCATTGGTGGGAACTTGAGGAAGGCAGTTGATGGTTTCATCATCGAAGAAGGAAGTTGCATTTAAGATTTTGCTGAAATGCTCTGCCCAGCGTTGGAGGATTTCTTTCTTATCGGTGACCAATGTTCCCCCGTCTGCACTGAGGAGGGGAACTATGCCTGGTGATGAAGGACCATAGACCGCTTTCAGTGAGTCGTAGAAGTTTTTCATATCATGTCTGTCAGCAAAGCCCTGAATTTCATCAGCTTTGCTGCTCAGCCAGGAGTCCCGCATGTGCCGAAGTTTCTGCTGCACTACTCTCTGAATGTTCTTGAAAGCATCTTTTTTTGATGTTGACTTTGGGTCATTCAAATGTGCCTTGAGGAGAAGATGTTTCTCGGCCAGCAATTGGTTGATGTCTTCGGAATTTTCATCAAACCAGTCTTTATGCTTTCGGGGGGCTGGACCCAGGATTTCCATAGCAGTGTTGTAAATTGTGTCCTTTAGGGCTCTCCATTCTGTTTCTGTATCCTGTTTAGCTTCAGCATTGGGCTTGAGGCGGTCTTCCAGCATATTTTCAAACGACTGCTGCATTTTCTTGCTGTTTAGACGGGTGACATTTAGCTTTGTTTGCATTTTCGCCCCTTGAGGACGCCGTGGTGGCCTGATGTGGATGTTCATTTTCGAGACAATGAGACGATGGTCTGTCCAACATTCGGCACCACACATGGATTTTGTCACTCGAACGTCTTGTCTGTCACTCCTCCTGACGATGACATAGTCAATGAGGTGCCAGTGTTTCGAGCGAGGGTGCATCCACGATGTCCTATTTCTCATGGGGAGACGGAAAATTGTGTTCGTAATCACGAGATCATGTTCGGCACATGTCTGAAGGAGGCGGAGTCCATTGCTGTTACAATTTCCGACTCCATGCTTTCCAATGAAGAATGACTTGCGCGATGACTTGGATTAAAGTGAGGAAGAGTTGCGCAATTCGTCGACCTCACTCTCTCGCCTGAGTCCATCTGAGTCCAGTGGCAAGACAAGTCGAGACGATTGGAGACGAATACAGGTGCAGTGGATGACCAGGGCGCTCTACGTGCCTTGCCGTGCTCATTACGTTCCACAACGCTTTGCAGGTAAACGCCGTCTTGCCCGTTGAATCAGGAATGATTTCTTCCGCGCAGTCTGCCGAATCCTGTCTTCACATGCTGGGTAGGCATACCCTAGTTTACCTCTTGGTTTGACACCAAATCGGATACCCATGCCTGGTTTAGCCAGCCTCTCACAGCTGTTGCCCGGGGGGTGGCCGCTGTCGCATGCTGACAGCTACTAGGAGCCACAGGCACGAGCTGGGTGACAGACTTGGACCAGTGGGGGATGGGTCCTGAAAGGACATGAGAGCCATCCTTACCAAAGGTGCTACCAATGCCTGTTACCCCGTACCCCCCAACAGATGAAACTACCGTGCACAGGAAAGGAGGAGGGGTGAAAAGAATTTGGCACTTAATCCATCGGGGTAAATCGTCCTACATGAAAAATAGGTGGAGCTAACAGGAGCTTGGACATAGTAATTAGCTAACGTGGAAACTAGCCAGGAACGGAGAGAATAAAACTATGAGCAGTGAAAACAATTCTCAGACGCAAACTCACGTATAGCAAAAGGATACCTACTGGAGAAATATTAACATTTCGTTCTGTTGGACTTCTGTACGAAGTATTATGACAGGATTTCCTAGCTATAACCCAGGTAATACCATTACTCTGATTAGTTTGTTTGCTAGTCTGAAGGCTTGTGTAGTTTCCTGTTTCTACATATTCTCCCAAACTTTACACTTGTGGATTTTCTTTGTACTTAATGTTCCAGTTCTAGCTTTGCGATTTCACAGAGAACTATCGTCATCTTTCATTCACTACTTGGTTGTCTGATTTGTTGTATGTGATAATTTGGAGAAATCCATTATCCAAGCTACATAAGCGTGGGCTTATGCATGTACAGGAGATACATTTAGAATCATCCTGTATGATGTTAAACATTTGGGAGACTGACTACTTAGGAGAAATTCCTGAGAGCTACCAGTCTCTTGATAGCGTCCAATTAACATTGATTATTTGGACCAACACTTTGAGTGCCTACCAAGATTGTGGTGAACCCACTTGGTTTGAGGAATGGCACCAGTTCACCTTGTCTGCATGATGTCTGCATGAGGATAGACATGACTTAGGACATTCAATATCCCAGACAGATTCAGGGAAGGCATTTAATGTTCGACAGGACTGTGCGACCATCCCTTCCGACAAGACAGTATGAATGAATCAGAAAGGGAAAGAGTAAGTGAGGTTAACTTATATGGGAAACACTTCGTTACATAAATGTATGTGAATATGTATGTTTTGAGCTATAGATGTTCTAAATAGTTTTATGAATATATACATATATATTTATTTATTTAGAACTGATATATCTTTATGTAACATGCCATCGTATATCATCATATATTATGACTTGAATGTATGTTTATATGAATGTATAGACATATGTGTTTGAGATGTGTAGACGTAGATACTACCCATCTCCGATCGTTTCATTCCAGATCTCTTAGGAGCAATGGATAGTCAACAATCCATATCCGGAAGTGACTTAGGCTTGTGAAGGGACCACTTTGGACTCCTTCAATCTGACAGTGAACTGCGTCTCACTGGGGAAGCATGACCTATGTGACCTCTTAAGTTACGTATACCATATCATCATCATCATCATATGATCATCAATAGCAATAATAAACACAGTTGTTGTATTTTAAACTCAGTTGTCTGTATACATTCTAACTGTTGATAAATGTTTGTGTAGTTTAAATATGTACACACATTTGGAGAACAGTTAGTGGGGGTTCACACATATTGTCCAGAAGTGGGAATCTATGTCCGGGAGGTATCTTGCCTATGCAGTCATAAGTAACCAGATTACGTTGCATGTCTTAACTCCTCCTTTCTCACTTCTGGTGATACCAAGTACAGCCAAAACTATATAGATATATTCTATCTTCAACGAGCCACTTCTTGGCTGTTTTCTTGAGTATCAGGGACAGTGTCTTAAATCAGCATACAGACATTTGTTCCACGTTTTCTCTCTGGGATCTGGGGTGGTAATTAGTCCCTTCTGACAGAGTTAGGGGATCTTAAACTGCATCCAGAACTAAACACCAGCAGAAGAAAATGAATTTGGCTGAGTGGTTGCCCATCTGGGATCTAACCCCAGCCAGTTGGTGACATATTGGTCTGCTCGTCCGCTATAGAATCCGGGAGTAAACCCTAGAACACTTTGGTTCGCTCGCAAGGAACGAACCTATTTCAAATCTGTTAGTCTGGTATTATTCCGGTCTTGCCCATGGATAGAACCTTGGTCATTCTCACTTACATTCTTAGCAGCATTAGTTAGTTATAATTTATTTCTAATGTAATAGCTTGCTTGATTGTAGGCAAGATATTGACACATTAGGACTTCTCATCCATGATAGAATCAGAGAATAAATTCTAGACTATTGATTTTCATAAACCATTCTTTCATTCTTCACCCATTACATTTGCTAAGTATTAACTTAGCAATTTGTTTCTATAGAAGTTTGTAGAATTTAAATAACTTGTTAAAAAGTTAATAACGGATAATATCATATGAGTTAATTTACATCATTCACCACTGTAGAATTAATAATCACATTAATTAGTGATATTAATTATTTTATTGATGATTTACTTGATGATTATTTTGATTACATGCTTTATCATTTGATTTAATCATGAATAATTTGATAATGCTTAGTTAATTCAGTGTATGACGGACTGCTTTGCATCAACTTTCTCACTCTAATTCACTACTATCATTCTCACAGCAGTGTCTGTTCCTCTTGTCACTATCCTGCTCTAGCATAAATCTAACTAGCTCTCTGTAGGGTAATAATATAATTACTTGCCTGAGTTTAAGCTGAGAAGAGATCATGGATGCACGCACAGATTTCTTAGAGTCCGCTAGAGGATGGGGCATAAGGCTCGGCTTAATAGGAGAGAAGCTAGAACTATTTATCAGAGATGAAATGGATTGGTGGGACAAAGAAGATGAGCAGATGATGAAAAGACTTGCAGAATTAGAAGCAGATATGCGTCACAAAGCTGAAAAAGATGAGATTAAGAAGAAGCAAATTGAAATACTGAACATGGAGGAATCTACCAGCTCGACTGAGGAAAAGCCAATCAGTCAAGCCGAAACTCTGATAGAAAGCAGGGAAGCGGACCGTCACAAAGAAGAGGCATGCATTCCTTCGCAAATCCCCATGGCTCAGAAAAACAAAAACTTGCGCACAGAAAGGCAGATGCTTCCCCCCTCAATTCCGAAAAATAAACGGAATCGGAATAAATGTACCAAGCGTACAGTAAACAGTCACAAACGTGATAAATGTTTACACCGCAATGAAAGCGGATTAGCTGGCTTGGCAACCCAGCAATCTCAGGAGCTTCCTAAGACTTCCCAAAAGAGAAAAATCCAGGAGGAGGAGGACCTGAGGAAAACTATTAAAGAGATCGAAGGCGAGACCTTACCCGACTCTTTTATTGCCTTCAGTTCAGAGAAACTAGGAGTGGAAATGAATTCAGCTGAGACTGGAATGGATGTAAAACAGGATTCCAGTGTTTCTTTCTGTGTGGCCACACAAGATGAAACAATTATCAGTATGAATTTCTTATCTCAGGTGGGAGATGACATTGAAAATGACACCCCACAACATTCACTTCGATTGGATTTGGCACAAGAAAACCAGACCAGGGAGAGAATACTTCAATTGGACTTGGCACAAGAGAGCCCGTCCATGGAGGAAAAACAAGACACGGAGGAGAATTCTTACGATGTCAGTATCTTGGAGTCTTTCACAAAGGAATTTCAAGATATACAAAGCATTCATGTAGATAGTACTACGGACTCTGATTCAGGGACGATACACATGTCTACTATCAACAAAGAAAATACTTCTTTGGACAAGATGAAGGTAATACCTATCATCAACACAGCTGAAGCTAACAGGGGATCACAAATGATGGACTCTGCAGCGGAACAAGCTCAAAGCGGTTGGTATACTCAACACTCAGGACCTTGTTTACCTTTCACTTCAATCAATGTTGGATGTGGAGAACAGCTGTGTATGTATATTTCTACAAGGAGTGATACAAATTCACAGTTCTTGGGGAACAACATGATTTCTCAAAGCTGGGCAACTTCTACTAGCCTTATACTTTCAAACACAGATTCAAAATGGAAATCTGTTGAAGAGAAACTCACCTGGATAAAGAATTATCGAAGGAAGAAAACTCTTAAATCAGGAGGGAGTAAACTGACGCCCTACCAAGAAAGAGGCAAGTATGAGTTGAATGCACATCATAAAATTATGTTTAGCAAATGTCCTGCCAAAAGGAGGAGATTAAAGGATTTTATTATGATCTTTGGCCGAGGGAGGAAAAGAAAATGGAGCAACTTTACTGCGACCAATTCTTTTAAGAAAACACTGATGGCACTTCCTCTGCTTATAGGACAAGGGCCAGAAATTGAGTGGGCAATAACAGTCTCTCTGCGGCGCATGAGAATCTTGTTATACATTTTGCAATTTTCCGGCTGGGAAAAAGTAAAACCTCCAGAGGACAGGACATTACCGAGCAATAGCCCGGAAATCCGACACAACACCAGGAGCAAAGATTTGCAAGATTTATCCTGGAAGGATGGACATGGGATATTTCTTTTGACTCATAGAAAATCCCACTGCCAAAAGGCATATTGGGAACCCAGACTGTGAGGCAATTCTGGAAGAGAGAGAACTTAGACACATTCTTGAATGCTGCCGAGGCTCTGTTATAGGCTTCATTAATGAACCTACTTAAATTGGAGAGCTATGTGACGGGACAGCCCCGGCAGCATCCGAATGACACAAGTTAAAAAGGAATTAAAGAGCCCACAATAATTTTCTATCATTCTCTAAAAGCATAAACGTTCACCAGAAAATGATAGAAATGCAATAAGATTGAAAACAAGAGGAAAATACATTTTGACCACGCACGCCCCATCATCTCTGTAATGCTAGGTCTGAGAAAGCTTTGATGTCCAGATCAAACGAAAAACCCAGACACCACGGCACCAGTCGGCGGGTGCTATCAAAGGTTAAAAACTCACTGTTTTCAGTACCAGGGAAGAGAAAGACGGCAATATAATGCAGGCCTTACACCTCGTCGTAACCCAGGAGATAAAGCTTGTTAATTCCCGGGAAAGTGAGAAGGCACCAGCAGATTCGAATGTAGGTATGACGCAGCGTCTGTTGCATGGGCCAAAGCATTGTTTCAGACACGTGGCGGAACATCAGTCAATTTGATTGACAGATGAAACTACCGTGCACAGGAAAGGAGGAGGAGTGAAAAGAATTTGGCACTTAATCCATCGGGGTAAATCGTCCTACATGAAAAATTGGTGGAGCTAACAGGAGCTTGGACATAGTAATTAGCTAACGTGGAAACTAGCCAGGAACGGAGAGTATAAAACTATGAGCAGTGAAAACAATCCTCAGACGCAAACTCACGTATAGCAAAAGGATACCTACTGGAGAAATATTAACATTTCGTTCTGTTGGACTTCTGTACGAAGTATTATGACAGGATTTCCTAGCTATAACCCAGGTAATACCATTACTCTGATTAGTTTGTTTGCTAGTCTGAAGGCTTGTGTAGTTTCCTGTTTCTACATATTCTCCCAAACTTTACACTGGTGGACTTTCTTTGTACTTAATATTCCAGTTCTAGCTTTGCGATTTCACTGAGAACTATCGTCATCTTTCATTCACTACTTGGTTGTCTGATTTGTTGTATGTGATAATTTGGAGAAATCCATTATCCAAGCTACATGAGCGTGTGGCTTATGCATGTACAGGAGATACATTTAGATTCATCCTGTATGATGTTAAACATTTGGGAGACTGACTACTTAGGAGAAATTCCTGAAAGCTACCAGTCTCTTGATAGCGTCCAATTAACATTGATTATTTGGACCAACACTTTGAGTGCCTACCAAGATTGTGGTGAACCCACTTGGTTTGAGGAATGGCACCATTTCACCTTGTCTGCATGATGTCTGCATGAAGACAGACATGACTTAGGACATTCAATATCCCAGACAGATTCAGGGAAGGCATTTAATGTTCGACAGGACTGTGCGACCAGTCCTTCCGACAAGACAGTATGAATGAATCAGAAAGGGAAAGAGTAAGTGAGGTGAAGTTATATGGGAAACACTTCGTTACATAAATGTATGTGAATATGTATGTTTTGAGCTATAGATGTTCTAAATAGTTTTATGAATATATACATATATATTTATTTATTTAGTACTTATATATCTTTATGTAACATGCCATCGTATATCATCATATATTATGACTTGAATGTATGTTTATATGAATGTATAGACATATGTGTTTGAGATGTGTAGACGTAGATACTACCCATCTCCGTTCGTTTCATTCCAGATCTCTTAGGAGCAATGGACAGTCAACAATCCATATCCGGAAGTGACTTAGCCTTGTGAAGGGACCACTTTGGACTCCTTCAATCTGACAGTGAACTGCGTCTCACTGGGGGAAGCATGACCTATGTGACCTCTTAAGTTACGTATACCATATCATCATCATCATCATATGATCATCAATAGCAATAATAAACACAGTTGTTGTATTTTAAACTCAGTTGTCTGTATACATTCTAACTGTTGATAAATGTTTGTGTAGTTTAAATATGTACACACATTTGGAGAACAGTTAGTGGGGGTTCACACATATTGTCCAGAAGTGGGAATCTATGTCCGGGAGGTATCTTGCCTATGCAGTCATAAGTAACCAGATTACGTTGCATGTCTTAACTCCTCCTTTCTCACTTCTGGTGATACCAAGTACAGCCAAAACTATATAGATATATTCTATCTTCAACGAGCCACTTCTTGGCTGTTTTCTTGAGTATCAGGGACAGTGTCTTAACCTTTTCCACTCGATTTTTTTTTGGGTCTGACTTGTTGCCAGCTCGGAATATTTTTGGGGAAAAACAATCAAAACTGATGTCAGCTACATTCACTCATTTTCCAAAGGAAATAACAGAACATATTTAATGTTGAATGTAATTTTATTGATTATTGGTTATTATGTAATGTTATTGGCTGAAGATTGTCCAAAAAAATAGTGTTTTTTTATTTATACTGTGCCATAGTGTGGTATTTTTTGAAACATGTACCAGGATGTAGTCCGGGTTGACGTGAGCAAGCTTTGCAGTAAAAGACTGTCTGTCGCCTCTGACCAGGTGTTTTTCTGTCACTACACACTGCACAATCTTTTGTTTTCTTTTCACTGAATTGGGCAATGAAGTGCTGGCGCCGGTCAAGTCTCTCCTCTGCATCTAGAGTTGATGGTCGTCCTCTTCGGCGAATGGGCTGAGAGGCTCGTTGTTCGGACACAAGCTGCTGGATCAGTTCTTTTCTATACTGAATGTGGTCAATAACCTTGTCAGAGTGTATCTCTTTATAAAGGATGAAACTGTTCACAACTGCCACTTCTAGGAGCCAGAAAAATGTTTTTTGCCACCACTTTAGAGACTTTCTTGTGAAAGAGTAGCTGTTGCAGTAATGGTCAAAACGGTCAACAGCACCCATGTGTTTTGTGTATTCAATGACTGCATTTGGTTTTGTAATATCTTCAGTGCCACCATTGTTAGTTCTTCTCTGAATGACAGTTTGTCCAATAGCATAGTATGTGCTTAGCATGTTGACAACTCTGTTGTCTGTCCATGATAAAGCCATTTCTGTATTTTGACGTGTCCACGCAATCGTATCACCTTTTGAGAGTTTGTGCTTGTTCTTGATTTGTGGTGGCAGGCCTTGTCTGTTGCTCATGACAGTCCCAGTTGTGTGAACATGTTGATCTAATAACGCCATGGCCAGCGTATGTCCTGTGTAGAATCTGTCAGTGAACAGATGGTAGCCGCGACCACGGACTTTCTGCAACAATTCATCACATAGATGCAGAACAATTCTAGCAGTGAATGGTAAGCCAGGATTTGACAGCTGATTTGTTGTAGAGGAACCATAATATGGCTCGAACGCACATAAATAGCCAGTGTGGCAGTCAGCTAATGCGTACACTCGCAGTCCCCATTTGTGAGGCTTCTGGGGATTGTACATTTTGTACACTGTACGCCCCTTGAATCTTATTGTGCATTCATCCACAACAATGTTTTGATGTGGAATAAACAACTCCAGACACTTGTCTTTCATATAACGGACCATGTCGCTTATCTTGTTGCCTCTCGTTACACAGCTAACTGGTGTTCTTGAAGCTTGTTGTGGTGGCTGGACATGTAGCATCCAGTGAATTTGTTCAAACCTTTCTCTGGAAAATATGTTTCTGTAAAATGGCATGTAATCTATCCACTGAGTAGAGAAAAAATCTTGTATCTTTCCTCTCTCCTGCAAGGCCATTCTCAAAATGACTCCTAAATATGCCTTTATTTCAGTTGTGGAAACATCTGACCAAGAATGCCACAATGAACGAGAAGACAGTTGTTTTTGTTGTATCTTCTCAGCTGCATACCTGTTAGTTTCTTTCACTATGTTGTCAAGAAGTGCAGGTGTAAAAAAACAGTTGAAAGAAACCACATATTGTTTCAGGCACGTCTGTATCAGATATTTGCACACCAGCGTTTTGAACAGTAAACAAATGTTTAGTTATGTGAGAAGAATTCGATCTGATCCACTCATTACTCGGTACACTAGGCCCAGCTGTTGATTCAGATCGACCATCATTGGTGACATCTTCATCGCTACTGCTGTTATTATTATCAGAACCTTCTTCAGCTGACACATCTATACTTCCAATGTCTAAATAATCACTGTCACTTCCATTTATAACACTATCCAAAGACACATCTGAATCAGTTTGCTCTAAATGCGTAATAACTTCATCAACAGTCAAGCGAGCGCGTTTGCTAGGACCAGCCATGATTATCGTAGTGATCGTGTCCGGTTCGTTTTAACATTTCCTGTTAATTCCTGGATTCAAACCATAAAATTGTGGTCCAAACAAATAGATTAATGCCACAAAATTAAGGTCCACACAAATGTCTTACCTGGTAGAACATACGAGTAATTGATACTGCTTTTAAAAAGCATGTCTTACTGGGTAAGAAATTCGAGCGGAACGGGAAAATCGGGATGTCTTACCCAGCTGGACACACGAGTTCTAACCCCAGCCAGTTGGTGACATCCTCTCCCATTTTAGCCAATATGCCGTGAAACAACCCAAAGCGCTGATTTTTATTTATTTTAAAAAAAAAATAATAAACATTTATTTCGTACAAAACGGTTTGTATTTACAAGATGCGTAATGTGTGTATGTGTTTGTGTATGTATGTGTGTGTGTGCGTTCGTGCGTTCGTGCGTGTGTGTGTGTGTGTGTGTGTTCACATGTGCGAAAACAACGTATACATTCATCTACACGTGATAAAATTACATTCATGGTACTCATTTGCTCTCATGCACATTAAAATCTGTCCCCCAAAATTCTATCATACTCCAAGTATTATCATTCACACTTAATTTCTTGTAGTGCAGTGTTTCAAACTTTATTTTAATGTTACACACAATATTGAGACAACAGGAATAGACAAAAGAAGTGAACATTAAGACTATTGTTTTTAAATATAAATTCATCATCATTGTGTGCCTCATCAAATGGCGTTGGCGATCATGCACTCAGTTATCTGCAAAGTACACGAGTGCATGTATACCAGCTAGTCAAAGAGTGCACATCATCCACTGCACGGTGAGATCAAGAAGAGAAAGGGCAGCATGTTAGTTAGTTAGTTAGTCGACAGATCATCCTCGTTGCACATCGGACCATTCAGTCCATAAGTGCTCGGATCCCCTCCTCAGCAAATCCCGCAGCGTGTAGCGGCTAACGACGCCAGTTCTGTGTTGGTTTATCAATCTTCTTTGGCTTCCTGCGTAGTGTTCTTGTTTGGCCACCCCTCTTTTAATTTGCTGCTCTCGCAGTCTGGCCATTGTTGTAGATTCACAGTCATCACTTGGTTCTTGCAAAAGTCTCACTTCTCGTAGAGCATTCAGAATGTCAGCCTGGTCCATGGCGCGTCCGCCCTCAACAGTAGCCTCACCTGCGAGCTTGTCAGCCCGCTCATTTCCTTGTACTCCCGCATGCCCTGGCACGAAGATGAAACTAATCTTTGCCAGCCGAGACCGCTTCAGAGGCAGCAACCATTCTCTTCGGATCGACCCCTCCTCTATCCTCTTGATCATGTTCATTGAGTCGCTAAGGAAACAAGCCCTAGTGAATGTCTGTGTCTCGAGCCAAGTTATTGCTTTACTTACTGCCATGACTTCCATGGTCAGGCTACTTGTGGTTTCAGTGAAAGCACCAGAGTCCTCCTTCACAATTCTCCCTCCGGCCCGAGCTGTAAAGGCCCATGAGCTTCTCACATGTCGGATGACCGACCCATCTGTGTAGATGACCGCGTCACTGTCTAGCGAATTCTCGAAAATCAACGCTTGTACTTCAGCCTCAACAGCAGCCGGATTTTCTTGTCTGCATTTTCTATCTAGTTGGATGCAAACTGAAAAGGATGTGCAGAAGTATGTTGGCACTTGCACCCACTCCTCGCCAGGTTCTAAGTCCTCAAGTGAACACACCTGTTGAAGAATGTCCTCGGCTTGACCCATCCACGACCGTCCTCTTTTTAACCTGCTGCCCTTCACCTTCCTAATTTCACTATGCAGTGGATGCTGTGTGTTTGCGTTAATTCTGAGGTAGGCGCGTGCCCTGCAAACTTGCATTCTCTCTTCAATGGTTGGAAAATCAAGAAGGTAGCGCATCGCCCTGCATGCTGTATCTCTTGTACATCCAAGAATAATGCGCATAGCTTCATTCTGTATCCTTTCCATCCTTTCTATCTGCTTATGGCTGACAGTCAGGATTGCCATTGCATACTCCAAAACAGACATGACCAGCCCCTCGTACAGAAGACATAGATGGCGCTGCTCACAGTTTGCTGCCGCCATCACCCGCATCGCTGCCAAACCCCGCTTGGCCTTTGTTATCACCTGGTCTATGTGCACATTATAAGCAAGGCTTCGATCAAACCGTATCCCCAGGTAATTCATTGCCTGCGTTCTTTCCACCGTCTCTGAACACAGCATTACAGTTGGTGTTGGATTGTTGACAATATGATTATTCAACGAGAACCAAGTCACTGTTGCCTTTGTTGGGTTGACCATTGCCCCAGCTTCATCACACCAAGTACTTATGCGATTGAGTTCGGTTTGTAGCTCCACAGCAACCTCCTCTCTATCCTTACCCTGACGATACACTAAAACATCATCGGCATATGACAATGTCCTGCCAGGTCCAGTGATCTGCTCACTGGTGATTCTCACTGTGTAGGCGTTGAACAGTACCGGAGATAATGGTGATACCTGTGGTAGGCCAGGATATATTGTTGTTGGTTCCGAAGTCCAACTGCCACATCTAAAAACTACTTTCCGTTGGAAGAGAGCTGCAGCGATCCAACTAAGGAGGAATGGACTTACGTTTAGTTCAAGAAGCTGAAACATTAAAAAATCCAGTGGTACTCTGTTGTATGCGTCCTCAAGATCAATCGCTGCAGCAACGGTTTCAGTGCCTGAGTGGAAACCTTCATAGACATCATGGGCAAAGACTGCTGCATTGGTCCAGGTTTCTCTTTTTGGACGGTACCCACCCAGGGTAGGTGGGAAAACACCTTGCCTCTCTAGTTGGCTTGATATTTTCCTGGCAATTACCTTCTCCAGCAGCTTGCCTATTGTATTCTGCATGGTTATAATTCGATATCCCTGAATTTTCTTGTGGTCTTTGTCAGGCTTCGGCAAGGGAATCAGATAGCTGTGTAACCATTCCTCCTTGATGCTAGCACTCCCTATACTGTTGTTGTACATGACTGCTAGTTTCTCTAGCTCATTGTCGGTACACCTATTTATGTCGTTGTATCTTATGCCATCAGGACCTGGAGCACTGTTTTTTGATCGTCGAAGCACAGCCGTGATTTCTTGCACTGTCACTGTGTCTTCATCCGAAGTGTTCTGGGCCTTGCATCTGTCTGAGGTGACCTCCTTGGCCAGATTCCTGCCTCCCATGTCTGTCTGGTTGCTCTGCTCAAGGTAGCGTTCAAAGAGGGCTTTGCCCTTGTCCTCGTCAGTCCTCTGCCAGATGAGGTCAGCACCTTGGAAGTCAGAAATGCTCTTATTCTTGACTACACCACTCATGCTTTTATGTAGTCGCCAGAACAATTTCAGTGACTTGTCTGTGCTTACTCTTTGACACACCTCTGCCCATTTTTCGCTTTTAACCACCGTGACCAGTTTTTTTGAAATAGCTTACTTTTGTGTGCATCTCTCTTTCTAAGTGCAAGCAGGGACTAGGATGACCAGCTCTGTTCTTCTTGGCATTTTGCCATCTCCTTACAGCACTACGCTTATCCACCCAAGCCTTCTCCACCTCGAAACTCCACCACGGTGGCTGCTCCCAGCTTTTTTTCCTTTTCTTCCTGCCCTGAAACGTTCTGCGCTTGTCACGTCTTATTTTACTCACCACATCTTGCCCTGTACTGTCATACTGGAACGTCTTTACCTTTAGCTTGTGCTGCCTGGTTCTGCCTTTCTCCACCAATATGCTGCATGGGTGGTGGTCGCTGCCATGGTGTCCTAGGACACCCCATCTACACACTGTAGTGAGTGAAGGTGAAACTAGCGCCAGATCAATAGCACTGTCCTCATCGCCTGGACGGCTTGCTGTCCTGGTGACACAGCCACTGTTGATACAAACCAGGTCGATGGTTTCCAGTGCAGTCTCGAGCTCCTCCCCTTGTGTATTGGAGGAAGTGTTTCCCCATGATCTGCCTTTAGCGTTGAAGTCACCACAGAAAATAACATTTCTCTCGTGGCCTAATATGCCACTTAAGCACTGCCACTTCTGGGCGTCCACACTCGCATTGCGGGCATAAACATTAACCAACACGAATGGTGTACTGGAATGAACTCTCAACGCCTGTATTTGTATATCGTCACTGTTCCAACTGGACATGTCTAGCTCTGACGCCACCATGCTGTCGCGAACGAGAATCGCCGTTCCCAGATGTCGTCTGTTATAGAAACATTTGAAGCCGGCAATTCGGAGTAGCTGATCGCCCAGTCTCGTCTCCTGGAGTGCTACAATGTCGTTCCTGTAAACTAGGGTTTCTAAAATAGAGCCCCGTTGTTTTACACTGGCACAGTTCCAATATAGAATACGGATGTTCCTGAGTCCTAGACGGTGACACTTGAGTCTAAAACGTCTCAAGCCACCGCGCTTACCTGGCTTCTTTTTCCCTGCGCGGCTACCACGCCGCTTCGGTATGTTGACTGCTGATCGTTCGGAAAACACACGTTGTTCCGCCATGTTGAAAAAACGTAAACACTGACTTTTGATTGAGAACCACACACGCTGCTGAAAATTCACTCAAGGATGGCTTCGCTCGATGCACGAACTCCGTAGCACCCGCGCAGATCTTGAGTAGAAACTCCTGGTTTTACATCCTGGCACACCAATTACACGCAAGAAATGAATAAATCCATCCCTTACGCGAAAAAGTTAACGAACACAAAACAACACGACCGTCCGTCGCCATCTTGAAACCGGAAGCATGTTAGACAGACGAAACGCCTGGAAGGGTCAGGTCGATTATTGCGATGTAGAGTTCTGTTTTCAGTATCTACTGATCATCTACGGATACGCATCTTTTTCCGATCTTGTCATCTGATTTGCCATTTGATGATATTACACTTCATAAGTATGTGATGTTCTCTTCTTGTTTCACGGAGAATGTTTTTTTTTTAAGAAGGCTATACTCATTACCTCTGTTTTAATGATGCTAATTGTCATGCTATGGTCCTTACACACATTGTTTAGACTATTTATGTGGTCTTTTAATTATACTACTGATTTTTTAATGAATGTGTTATCAGCTGTGACAGTGTGTTAGCTGTCACATCCTCCTCCATGAGCATGCCTTCTGTCTCCTTGAATAAATTGTTTGTGTTTTCATAAGTTGTTAAACTGGCCAATGTACCTCTCAATAACAGAATATCTCCGTCTACCACAGTCTCCGCCATCACAAATGTACAGTCTCTTGCCAACACGCGGGTCAAAGCCAGAGGCAGCTGGGATATTCAGAGCAGCATTGAATGTACCCAGCACTAAGCACCCTAGGTGACTGTTGCTGTTCTTGATAATCCTCAGTTTAAGCTGTTGGACTACCTTATGACTGAACCCAAACACGTCTGCGACGACCTCCATGCTGGGGTACCCATTGACAACGAGGTAGATATCCTCGATAACTTTCACACAGTTCACAGCGAACCTTCAAGTTGATCTAAATATTTGTTTGGCAACAGATCTGACTTGACAGCGGCAGATCGTCCATTTTTGTTCATTGGATGCAGAAACACAGCCATCCTCACCTGTTCTCTCTTAGTGTATATTTCCAATAAACTTATTAATCAGCTATTATATTGCTGTTAGTTAGTTAGTTAGTTAGTTAGTTAGTTAGTTAATTAGCTAGTTAATTAGTTAGTTAGTTAGTCGATGTTTCAACTTCACGGCAACGGGTCGCCCCCATTATGCTCCGTCCCTGTGACAGTGAATATCACACAAAATGCTCCAGACTGTTCAATGTTAAAAGTGGAACAGACAGGAGTCTCGGCAATCCAACAGCCCGCACAGGCACAATGTGCGTAATGCCGCCGCCAGAATGCCCACACAAAAGTCCTCCACGAAAACCACAGTTCATCGTTGATGGAATCGGCAGTTACCAGAAAGACCTCATTGACCCGGATTATCACAAATGCTCTCTCTCTATCCGCAGGGCGACCCGCCGAAAGCGTCGCATTAAGCAAGAACTCGGTAGCTCCAGCGCCGACTCCCAGGAGTCTCCTGAAAAATGCACTCGTGAACCGAAAAGGCAAATCAGTTAATTCAGCAACAGCCGGTAGCCATTGTTCCGAACATGCAGGTCACTGCACAAATAAAAGCGGACATGCAGAAGCATTTAAAGTGAATATCACAGCTCACAGAGTCGCGCCACGCACTCACTCAGTAGCAGGGTGACGGAACCATATTACCAGTCGAACATGAGGAAATTGCGAAATGCAAACCGCAGCCACAAAGATAAATACTCCAGAGACCGTAGCGGTTCAATGCCTAACCGCCATGCTGGGGACCGGAATTTCATATTAACATGTAACAGTTTTATATTACTGTTTGTTATTATAGTGGGTCGTTGACATCGCAACATGATTACAATTTCGTGTTTACAATTACAAGGTACAGGTGTGTACCTGCCAAAAATGATAAGGTAAAGCATTTAAATAATTATAGTCAAACAAATAACTGTTCAGACGTAAACTAATAGTGATTGTAATATTATACAATGTTACAAACATGTATGGATTGATACAAGACAGGAACAAAAATGTAAAAAAAAATAAATAAATAAATAAATGATTAGTTTCGTAATTGCCAGAGATCTTCCACGAAACGAGATATGTAAAATGTTATAAATAATTTTTGTATATTTTTTTTTTTTAAAATTAAATGGCCACAGTATTTGTTATATGAATAAATAGCTATCGTTATCTCCCGTGCTGGCCATAATATTGATTTAATTACTACATTTATTTCCCCCCATTGCCTCATTTTATGTAGTAAATTGTTTTCAAACTTTATTTTAATGCCATACACATTATTGCCAAAACAGAAATAAATAACACAATGTTAGTGAGACTAATATTTTGAAATATGAATCCAGCATCATCATGTGCCTTGTGCAATGACGAAGGCGTTCATGCACACGATTATCGGCAAAGTACATGAGCACTTGTCTACCAGCGAGTCAGTGAGTGCACAGCATCCGCTCCACGGTTTGATTGGGAAGAGAAAGGGCTGCAGGTTATACCTAGGAATCTCTTGGGAGGTCAAGTCGAATATTGTGTTTTATAGTTATGTTTCTGTATCCATGATACGTGTTTGTTCTTTAATATTGATGTCTTTTGTCTTTTCATTGCATTTATTTTCGATACCATCTTTTCATTTGTCACCTATCTTCCATTAATATGATGCTGGTATGTGGAATATTCACCTATAAGTAGATCTGAAGCAATGAGCTCACAATTACAATGACCAATCTTAACTCACAATGTAGCCCTCTTTACCACCATTGGGAACATTAGAAGTTCTGGACGCGTACAATCACAGTTAAGAGTGCGAGCGTCAAGACAGTCTGCGATAAAATACATTTAACTGTAACACGTAACACTTGCCAAGATATCACAACATCTAAATATGCTGGTGTTGACTGCAATGTCCTGTAACTCATATGCCGCTAACTTATAACTTCACTGTCAGGCCAAGCTGCGGAGATTATTGTAGATCCTTTGTCGTATACTTTCTATGTAGTATTCTTTCTCTTAGTTAGTTAGTCTTTCCTCTTGAGCCTAAGGCGGCGCATAGGGCAGAAGTCCTGTCTCTCCATGCCTGGCGGTTCGCTGCTACCTGTTGTAGATCTTGGATATTTACTTGGCCATTGAATGAGCCTTCTCTAATGATGGTTCTACGCAGGGTCTCTCTTGGTCTTCCCCGTTTTCTTTTCCCTACTGGTGACCATATGAGGGCTTGGTAGGGGAGTCTTGTCTTGTCCATTCTGAGTACATGGCCGATGTAATTCCAACGGCATCTTCTTGTGAAATTTGATACTGTATCTTGCTTAGTCTCTTGTCTTATTTGCGAATTGATTCTGAAGTCTGTCCAGTGGATGTTTAGAAGTCTTCTAAGACATTTGTTTTCAAAATTGTCTAATTTTTTATCTAAAGCTACCTATTCTTTCTCTGCCTTACCCTTTCTCTGCCGTATACTTTCTCTGTCGTATACTTTCTCTGTCGTATACTTACTCTGTCGTATACTTTCGGCTCATTGTGGTCCATCAAGCACGTCAGCCAGTGTTAGTGGTGTGAGTGTGCAGTTTGGATGACCGCCTCTACGCGTTGACCAGACCAAGTGTAGGCAAATCTAGATTTTGATCTTAGCCGCCACTATTACAATTACAAGGTGTATGGGAGTCCCTAACAAATATTTGCCTATATCAAGTTGTTACCTTCACTTGCAGTTAAGCGGACAATTGTTCAGACCTATCACTCTTTAAGTAAACTAATATTGCGTACCATATTATGCAATAAGAATAGTCATGAAAGGATTAATAGTAAAATAAAAAAAAAATTTAAAAAAAAACAGATTGTTTGATTGCATAATTGTTGGAAAGTTACCATGACAAGGGGTAATTATGATGTTATAGATGTTTTTAACAATTTATTAATCACCGTATTTGTTATATGAATAAATAGCTATTAGTATCTCCTGTGCTGGCCTTATTATGAATGCAGATAATACGTGTTCTCCCTCAATGCCTAACTTCTTGTTGCACATATGTCACATCAGTCATCCACATCCCCAGTCCACTACACTTTTCTCAATACTTTTATATCGTGAACGGAGACCATCCGGATAGCTTGTATATAATTAGAATCGAATATTCTCGAACTGGTCAGGGAAGAGAGAAGGCATATGCCCATCTTTTGATTGGCTAACCCTTGGGTAGTAACGTTTATTTGTAGGCCACACCTAATAGCCTAGCAGTAGACATTTTGACATCAACTGGAGCTGTGCTATCAAAGATGGGGTGACCCTTTTGTGCCCCAATAATTCTGCAGGTTGTGATTTTTCCACACCTCAAATACCTCTATAACATCATTATATATGTTGTGAGTATGCCTGGTGGGAAGAAAGAGGCAATGTTTGAGTATTTTTATGAGAAAATGTGAAAGTTAAATCAGAACTTCATTGCGAAGTTATTCTGAGTGTTGCTTCTTCTGCCTGTCAGGTCTCCTGCGCTGTATATTCCAACTTATCTATCATTCCCCTGCTGTGACTGTTTGCGTATGCTTGGTGACTGTACATTACCTTCAATGCATATTCGCAAACCTTTGTGAATTCTAGATTCCTATGTGAATGCCTATCTTGCTCACTCTTAGACCAACTGTAAACTGCTCTTGTGAGTCTACGTTTGTCAGTTCTTGATCAGAGTGTGTGAGTAACGTGTATCTTTTTCCTTGTAAATGCTGAGAATGTTTGAGTGAGTGATTATGGTGAATTTATAAGTAATCTCTCACATTAGCAGAAGGAAAGACAAACATTATATCCAGGTTTGCGGAACGTGCCTGGCACTCCAGAATTACTAAGTCATGTAAGGCCTGGTGGCTATTTTAAGCTCATGATTACTGCAACGGGCTCTTTCTAAGATTTACCTTGAATGCAGTTTATCTCAGAAGAGATATGACATTTGTTTCCTGCAACATTGGTTTTGGGTTCAAATAAACTGCGTTCCAAAACGGGAAAATATGTGTTCGAACATGTGTGTCAGCTGAATATAAAGTATGGCTCATGCAGATGTATTGTGGAAAATACATGTTTTCTTTCATATGTGATTGTTTCACATGTGAAATATTGCTTAAGCAATTAAGCTTGATTACCTCCTGGAGTGGATAATGATTTCACCCAGTGGGGAAATAGCACATGATGATGGTGATGATTTGATGGTGTTTGTAAACCAGGTCTGGCTGCAAAAGGAACCTTGGCATTGTGGTGTGGGTGTGAATTAGATAGCACATCTATATCCCAAAGTACCACCTAAAAGGATTATGTATTTGCTTACTGGTATAATGTTATTGCCTAATGCAATTATGGATATTGTCTGTCTCTTATGTGTCTCACATATGCCTAATGATGTTGGTTCAGCATGTTTATCTTCTCATGAAATGTATCTTGGAATACTTATCTCATGGTCTTTGTTTCATGCTGTCCACTTCATAAAATATGCCTTGCAATGTCTGTCTCAGGGTGCCCAGAACTCCTGTGGTTTAAACCCTGGGAGAACCTTGACTTGTGTAATCAGGTGGTTAACTTGTTGATTGTATAATCCTGTCCCTGATTCAGCATATGATCCTGTGTTTATCACAGATATATATATGTATATATATATATATATATATATATATATATATATATATATATATATATATATATATATATATATATATATATATATATAATAATAATATAAAATATATCACCCACAGGCCATTAGGGTGGAATGCACCCATCACCATCAAAGAGAGATGGTATTTGAATAACACCCCTCCTTTCTCCTCCCCATGTCTCTGTGTGGGTGTGTTGATGATTTGATATGACAATTATTCAATACCCATGTATAGAAAATGTTGTACCTTTTATATATCAACATAGAACAAGGAAGGTGGAGAAGGCTTCTTTATTGGGACATACAAATAAAAGTCCCTACCTCAGGACTGCTACTCCTTTATGAAAAATAAGTGGAACTAAAATAATTAGAAGCACCAAACTTTGAGGAAGTTACCAGCCTAATTCTGTAACCTCATTTGCCAAAGCTGTAGGTACTGAAAGGGTCATTCTTTAAACCCAACACAGGATAGACTCCTCTATTATCTCCATGACAGAGATCGCCTTCAATATTGGAAGTGAATATCCCGATTCATATAGAGAGACCTCCTGGACTCAGTGTCTCAGACAGGCCATGAACAGATAGTTGCTGTGTGCCTGAAACTTACCATTATTTTCTCAAGTCTGGATAGTCAGTATCTTGGGAAATACCTACTCCAGAATGGTTGTAGAATTCATGGGAGGAGGCTGGCCTGAGTTGACCGTTTATTTCCAATATCTGGATTATTATAAGTGATGTTCAAAAACAAGAACAGGTATCTTGTATTTATCCCCATTTTGAACATTGTGTAGTAGTGGTCATGCAGTGGATTATTGACTTGGGATTTTCACCTCAAGAACGCCCATCATGGTGCTCACACAGTGGTTGTTTGTTGGGACTTGAAACTTGAGTGAGGTCAGACTTGTAAGGTGATATGCTGCAGTGTGATGGATTGTTTCCTAACCCCTGGTTGGACCTCAGAAAGTTATGGTCAACATGCACCGAAAATGTATCTGGTATTATCAGGAAGATTATATCCTCATCTATCTGAAGTACCCCCGTCGACAGCTTCACCGGCAGTCTGGTCATCATTGAGGTTCATCACAGATTTAACTCTTCAGATACTGATTCACAAGAGGGAGTGTATTGTATGAGACATGGCATATAAAAGCTGTTACCTGGAGCTTTCCCAACACCGCTTACTGGTGATAACAGGCCGATAACAGACCAGATCTAGCAGTATGCACCTATGACTTGTCCACTCAAACACTCTTAAAGGTTTTCCTCAGTGAAGAATGAAGAAGATAACATTTGTTAGATTATATCTGTGATGAAGAAGAAGTAGTGTTGGTGAGGAGTTTTAGTTGGAGAGGAGGAGAGTTGTGGTGAAGATTGAGATTAGGTTGGTGGGTAATTATGAGAATGGTACCAAGTTTTTTATCTGTAGGCATATTCTGCATTTATGTATGTTTATTACATGCCTTAGTTGAAATGCAGAAGTGACAAGGAGAAACCATTGGTCCGTACTCAACCCCCACAATCAACTTAATAAAGAATGTTGTTGTAACCCGTGTTTTTAAGTACATGTCCCAGGTGAATGTCTTGTACGGTTACTGTCAAGTATTGTTCCTGGTGAATGTCTTGTTCTACTGTTGTTGGTTATGGTGAATTGTGAAGGTCCTGTATGGATGCTGTCCAGTATCTTTCATGATGTATGCCCAACTTTTGTCAAGCGCCTGTCATGTAGATGTCTGTTCTAACTGGTGTAAAGTACAGTTATTGTTAATGTTTATGTCTACTATTGTTGAGTCCTAAAAGTCTAAATGTCCAATTGTCCAACTTACATGTGTCAATAGGTTAATAATAATAATGGGGAGATCAAGGTGGCTGACTGAAAGCACACTTTCAACAATATAGTGAGGGGGCTACTTTCCCCGGTTGGGGTGGCGACTAGTCAAGATCTCTCCCTGGCCTTTGAGGGGACCTTTTCCTTCTTTTTTATAGTTTCTGTGTAGGTACTTGGGCTTAGGTCTAAGATGCACAGAGGGGGTTCTGAGCCAGGAAAACTGGTTCCTCAAAAGGGCTTAAGCGGGAATGATTTCAATTTCTATTGAGAGGCCTCTAGACTCTTGCCAAATCATACCCTGTATCTTGCCTATCTGTTATACAAGATATATTTACAGAGACCACTTCTAATTGGGGCCTCTGTCTTCTTGTAACATACCACAACATACTTTTTAAACCTTATTTTATTGCTATGTACATTATTGCCTAAATAGAAATAAACAACAAAATATTAGCGAACAGGGGTACACATATTTTGAAATACGTTGAAATACATGCTTTGTCAAATTTCGTAGACGATCATGCACACGCTTATCGGCAAAGTAAATGAATACATGTCTACCTGCGAGTCAATGAATGAACATCATACACTGCTCGGTGAGATCAACAAGAGAAAAGGCCGCAGACGAATGTTGCTAATTCCCCGAACTGCCAGAGCTAATGAAAAAAAGAAGAGGCTCATGAAGTTATACAGACTAGGCAAATAAAAAAAAAAAAGTTGCTTAAAAGTCGACAGGGTCGACTTCATCGCACCAGGTTTTATCCCATATGGCTCGGTCTCTTTCCGCAGCGCGGAAAGCGTCGCACAAAGCACGAACTCCGTAGCTCTAGCGACGACCCACAGGAGTCTCCGAAAAATTTAACTCGTGAACCGAAGGACGCGGCCCGGAATCCAACCCACAACCTTCGGAGCCCGAGTTAAACAGCTTGACCACTTCGCCACGAAGACTCCTAAATTTCTAGGCAAATACCGATCTATGGACAGACAATGAGACGACAAGTAATGTAAAACAAAGTAACAGTGGAATAATCAGCGGAAGAGGAGGCAGAGACAGAACAAGGGCAACTTTGCTGGGTGTACTAAGAAGGTATCGTGGAGGAATGTCATCGGTGGAGCTGATTCAGAGCACCAAGCTGGGAGATCTGAGGAGAGGCACATGATCATGATGATTATGACTTGTTTTATTTTTATTTTTTCCTATCTCATCTTGTTTCTCTTGTATTTACAGAGTCGATCTAAAGCAGAAATAGTGGGATATCAGCCATGTGCACATGTGGATTGGCGTCGCAGACATCAGAGCACATACTCCAGGACTGCCCAAACTACAACATATCCAGGCGAACCTTCTGGCCTAGAGAGACAACAGTGGAAGATAAACTCTATGGATCGCTGAGTGCACTAAAAAAAAAGACTGTTAGATTCATACAAGAGACAGCATTGCAGTTATATATGTATTTCAAGCGAATGAAAGAAGAAGAAGAAGAATAGTGGGAGAGTGCCCGTTTATGCGCTTCGTATATCGTGATTCCCATGGACACTGTTATTCCATGTGCTCATCGTTTATATTGTCGGCCACTTCTGATTCCATGTGTTCTGTACATCATTGCTTGTTGGGGTATTGTGTCAGTTGGTATCCTAATTATATGGCCGAACCATTTAACTTGCTGTTTTAAGATAACATCTAGCGCTACTATAACCTCTACTTTGGTCCTGATTTCATCATGTCTGAATTTCTCTCTTTTTGACACGTTGATATTTCTTTCCAGGAATTTCATTTCAGTTGTTGTAATTTTTGTTTCTGTTTTTATTTCATTGTCCATGTGTACATTAGTAGCATATAGTTGGTAGAATGTTTATATTTAAGAGTGCTTTTTCAGTCTCTACTAATACGTGCTTGTTCTTTAGTATTGGTGGCATTTGTCCAATTATTGGGTTTGCCTTATTGCATCTTTTTTTTTTCCATCTCGTCTCACATGTCTTCCAATAATTTAATGATGGTAATTGAAACAGGATATGGATGATCAATGGGAAATGTTAAAGAATTCAATCAATGTGGCTGCAGAAACAACTATTCCAAAATTAAAGAAGGTGGGTCGTAAGAAATGGATGACTGAGGAAATTTTACACTTAATGGAAACAAGAAGACTCAACAAAAATAATCCTGCCAAATATGAAGAAATTCACAGACAAGTCAGAATATTATGTAGGAAGGCAAAAGAATCATGGCTTGAGGAAAAGTGCTTAGAAATTGAAAAACAACACAACAGTCAAAATACCAAATTAGTGCACAAAAGAATTCAGGAACTTACTAATAAAAGAACAAGTACATCAACAGGCTGTCTAAAAACTAAAGATGGCAAAATCATAATAGAAAAAGATCAGATTCTACATGTATGGACAGATTATGTGAAAGACCTGTATAATGATAACAGAGAGGAACAGTATGCTATTAGATTTAATAATGAAGGACCGGCAATTTTAAAGATGGAGGTTCAAAATGTTCTTAAGCATATGAAAGCTGGCAGATAACATCACAACAGAAATGATTAAAGCTTTAGAAGAATTTGGACTAGAGCAAGTCACTAGACTGCTGAACACATTATATGATACTGGAGATATACCTTCTGAATTATGTAATTCTGTATTTATTGCAATCCCAAAGAAATCAGGAACCTTAGAATGTGATCAACATAGAACAATTAGTATAATGAGTCACATCACAAAGATTTTGTTACGAATTATCATGCAAAGAGTGAGGAAGAAAATACAACCTGAAATAGGGGAAGAACAATGTGGGTTTGTAGAAGGAAAGGGTACAGTAAATGCTGTGTATATGCTGCGAACAGTTATTGAACGTGCTTTAGAAGTAAACAAGGATATACATCTTTGCTTTATTGACTACACAAAGGCTTTTGATAGAGTTAGACATGTCAACATTGTGGATATGCTTGCAGATCGACAAATTGATGGGAAAGACATTAGACTTATAAAAAACATATATTGGAAACAACAAGCTGCCATAAGGATTGATAATGAAGTAGGACAATATCAACCTATTAAGAGAGGTGTTAGGCAGAGATGTGTAATGTCCCAGATCTTTTTTCCCTATACAGTGAAAATATTTTCAGAAATGTAGAAGACCTAAATGGAATCAGCATTGGAGGACGAAACATAAATAACATTAGATATGCAGATGATACAGTATTGATTGCAGACAATGAACAGGATCTGCAACAATTAGTAGACGCTGTTGTTGTACACAGTGAGCAGCTGGGGTTGGAATTAAATTGTAGGAAGACACAGGTTATGGTCGTCACTAGGAAGAACGAAGTACCACAATGTAATATACAAGTAAATGGGGATATTCTTCAACAAGTGAATCGGTTCAATTATCTCGGAACAGTCATAACATCTGATGGCAGATGCCTTGAAGAGATTAGAACAAGAATCGCCATTGCGAAAGTAGCCTTTAGCAAGATGAAAAACATTCTGACCAATAAAATGATGTCAATTGAAACGAGAAAAAGAGTGTTGAGGGGATACATAGAGCCTTTTCTTTTGTATGGATGTGAAACTTGGACAATGTGCAGTCAAGCTGAAAAACATCTGATGGTCGCAGAAATGTGGTTTCTGAGGAAAATGCAAAGAATACCATGGACAGATAGAAAAACCAATGACCAAGTACTACAAGAGACAAATGAAAATCGTAGACTGATTAGAGAAATTAGACGTAGACAGTCAAAATTTTTTGGACATGTTATGAGAAGAAATGGACTGGAGAACTTAGTGACAGCTGGCAAGATCGAAGGGAACTGACCAAGAGGAAGACCGAGAGGAAAATACCTGGATGGCTTGGCCACATGGCATGGACGAGACAGGAACACTGAGCTGATCCACAACTCTGGTGATCGAGTGAAATGGCGAATCATGACCGCCCACGCTTTCCGGCATGGCACATGATTGATTGATTGATTGAATTGAAACATTTACCTATAAGTAGATCTGAAGCAATGAGCTCACATTTACAATGACCAATCTTGACTCACATTGTTACTTTCTTCCAACCATGGATGAACTTGTAGAAGTTCTGAACGCCTATACTCACGGTTAAGAGTGAAAGCGTCAAGACAGTCTGCTGTCAACAACCTGTTTTCGTGCGAAACCCTTCATTCACCCCTCGAAATCACAAAACACATCGTGTGGGTGAATGGGCATTCAAGCTTCATGCTTTATTATGTATAATACACTTCGCTCTCTGAGCAAACACTAGTAATGAGCACATTCAATGGTAATCAACTATCCTAGATTAAATATAACTATGTTTCTTATAACTCTACACCATAAGGGAAAAACACCGAGGTCTTGTCACACCGACTGTCAGTCTCCGTCTGACTCAGTTCACTTCTCGAGTCCAGTTTCTCCTTCCCTTCCCTCGTGCGGTTAGCTGTGCATCGTTCTGGCACACTTACCACGATGGTCCAGTTGTCCAGTCCTCGTCCTACAGCTATACTAGAGTTCAGTCTGTTTACGGGTAATCCCCGTGCTTACGTTAGTCATGTCCTAATTATGTCCTAGCTAGTACACCTGCGTGTCCTGTCTAGGTCTGGTCCTAACACTAGTTTGGAGTACTACCTCCTTCTACTGTCTCTCTCTATATATACTCTTATATAGAGTTCCTATCATATCCTGTCTCTGTCCTTTACTTTCATCTGTCCTTGTCCTACTTGTATCTATGTCTATACTAGTTCCATATCTGTCCCTTCCAGCACTCTGACACTGCGATCAAATATATCTAAATGTACTGTAACGCCCAGTGTTGGAGATTCCTTACCGTAATCTTTCTGTGCAATACTGGTCACTGGAGTGACATATCTGGCCTGCACACGACACTGTTCATTACCCTCACTAGTTACAATGTATATTTAGGACCGTCCGGCCCATTTTTGTCCACCAAGACCAGCCTGCCAGTGTTGGTGATTTGAGCTTACAGATTTGATGACCACCTCTGCATGCTGGCCAGATCCAGAGCAGATAAACCTATATTTTGATCTTAGCCGCCACTAGTTTCAATTTACAAGTGCTCGCGGTTCCCACAGGGGCCAAAAGCCGCCCCATCAGGACCCCACGTCGCTATGTGTCATCCGGTTGACCTCTGATTGCGGCCCTGGCAAGATCAAACGAATACACTACACCAAAAGACCGAGCACAATTACAAGGTGCACGAGTGTACCAGCTAAAAATAAAATTGATATTTGTGTACATGTTAGTGTGCATATACCATTAAGCAGATAATTGTTCAGTCATTAAGTAAATTAATGTTGTGTACGAAAGCATAGTTTATTAATAATCATGTATGTATTAATACAAGATGTTAAAAAACAAATAAAAGGATTGTTCAACTGCATAATTGCCGGACATTTTCCATGAAAAGAGGCTAGTAAAATGTGACAAATATTTGTTTAAAATTAAATAATGACAGTATTTGTTATATGAATCAATAGCTATCGTTATCTCCCGTACTGGCTGTATTATGAATATGTACTATATTTATTTCCCCTCGTAGTCTCATTTCCTGTAGTACAATGTATTACAATTTTATTTTAATGTCACGCACATTATTGCCGTAACATAAATATACAACAACATTCTAGTGAACAGTGAGACTAATATTTTAAATACACTTGCTCGACTGACTGGCATGCATCACCATACTGGACTGTCATTCACCGATGATTGTATATAGGTTTCACAATTCACTGATTTTAAAAAAAAAAACGGATAACAGAAAGTTGCTCTGGTGCATGTCAAAAGTCGGGCGCCCATCTTTAAGCTGTCCTGATGACGTCACCCTGTACACCTGCGCCATGTTGGTTATTGTAATTGTTATCCTAACAACAATATTGACAGGGTACCCGACAATGGCTTGGTTATTATAATTGTTATCTTAACAACAATATTGACAGGCTACAAGACAATGGCTTGGTTATTATAATTGTTATCTTAACAACAATATTGACAGACTACAAGACAATGTCTTGGTTATTATAATTGTTATCTTAACAACACTATTGACAGGCTACAAGGCAATGGCTTGGTTATTATAATTGCTATAGAACATTCAAATTGTTTATGTGAATCCCGCTCTTAGATGAGCACGTATCTACCCGCGAATCAATGAATACACAACATCTACTGCACGGTGAGGTCAAGAACAGAAAGGAGCAGATGGATCACCATAGTCTGGTAAGAATGAGACAGCGAGGTGTGACAAGGGGATCTGGCCGACGCTCGACGCTCAGAGGAAAGGCTAGACGGACATATAATCAGATTGCTACTGGAACTATTAGTGTTGGAACTCTTCGCTGGCTGCTGGGGATGGGGACGGAGCGCTTATGGGAATATCCCGAATGCTGTGATGTCGGTTCCTAAATCAATCAATCAATCAATCAATCAAGCCCTGGAAGCGTCAGATCGAGCACAGCTATCAAAAGGTCTGTTCACTCGAGAACATAGATTCTTATGAAGAATTGAGACGGGTGTCAACAATATGTAGTGCGTTCTTTGCACTATATACATTAGACTGGATAGATGGTGAAAACAACAACATCCGGTAATATTAGAGGTAGAAGTTCAAACATTTACTTTTGAGAGTTCCTGTTAGGGTAAGTAGCCATCTAGACAGACGGATCTATTTTTTGACATAGTGGAGTTCAATGGTTTACACAGAAATCAGGTCAGAGTGACATTTGTGAAGGAAGAATGATATGCCTTGGCTTTAACACAAGTTGTTTGACTATGCATGGCAATGGCAGTAACTACAGAAAAAGCCTGACTGGAGATACAGATCGTAACCCGACATGGCAGTATCTAAAGCAGTAGCCTCACTGGAGACGCAGATTGAAACCCGACATGGCAGTAACTAAAGCAGCATCCTGACTCGAGATCCAGGCTGTAACCCGACATGGCAGTAACTAAAGCAGTGGCCTGTCTGGAGTTACAGGTTGTAACCCGACATGGCAGTAACTAAAGCAGTATCCTGACTGGAGACACATATTTTAACCCGCCATGGCAGTAACTACAGTATTAGCCTGACGGGAGACACATATTTTAACCCGACATGGCAGTAACTAAAGCAGCAGCCTGACTGGAGATACGGGCTGTAACCCGACATGGCAGTAACTAAAGCGGTAGCATGGCTGGAGACACAGATTGCAATCCAACATGGCAGTAACTACAGCAATAGCCTGACTTGAGACACAGATTGTTATGAGGCGAACTAAACTAGAGAACTTGGTGACAACTGGCAAGATTGAGTGAAAAGAACAAGGAAAATGCAGAGAGGTAAACATCCAGATGCCTTGGCCACGAGGCATGGTCGAGCCAAGAACAAGGAGCTGATCCACGAGTCTGGTGATCGTGTGAGATGGCGAAACATGACCGCCCACGATTATCGGCATGACACGTTATGATGAAATTACTCTCTATAGCTCCATGTAACGATATGTCTCTCTGGTTTGTAATCCCTCTATGTCTTTGTGAATGATTTACATGTGAGTGTGTGAGTGCGCGCGCTCGCGTGTGTATGTGTGTGTGTGTGTGTGTGTGTGTGTTTGTGTGTGTGTGTGTGTGACTCTCTGTGCACTCTGACCAGATCAAGTGCAGTTAAGGTTGATTACAATTACAAGATACACGTTTATTTTTATTATTTAAATTTTTTTTTTTAAATTGTTTGTAATAAAGGTTTATTTCGTACAATGTTTACATGTCGTCCTTGACTTGGGGACCTAAATTACAAGTACCTCTAAAGTTGGAGTGAGTTCGCCTGATGGCGATGGACAGTGTTGCTAACTCAATGGAAAATTCAGTCCATCTCTACTATAAATACTTGAGTTCAAAGCACGCAAGCACAAAACACACACACACACACGCACGCGCCCACACACACACACGCACACGCACACACACACACACACACATGATAATTTTACATGCATGGCATGGTGTAATTACCTACCCATTACTTGTTGACGACATTGATGAAGTAATCATTTGCTCTCATGCATACTAAAATCTTTCGATATAAATTATTTCACTCTCATTCAAACTTAGTTTTACTTAAATCAGTTTAACTGTTTATCATTAAATATTTTATAATTACTTTTGCTTTCTGAAAATGTTACCTTTAAAAAGACTTAAATTAGCTGTACCTTCATCCAACATGCTGAATACTAAGTATATTTGGCCTATTACAATTTTTTTTTTTAAACGTTCATTTCATACAAAGCAATGTATACCGTATTTTACAGAGTATAAGACGCACTTTTTTCTTCAAAAAATTGCCTCCAAAATTCAGGTGCGTCTTATACAATAAATTAATTAAATGTTATTTTTTTTTAAATTGCTTAAAAATTAAAGTGCGTCTTATAGTCCGTAGCGTTTTATAGTCCGTAAAATATGGTATTTACAAGGTGTAATGTGTATTTCTTTTGTTTGTGTATATTGCAGAGCATTGCCGTTTGTTAGTGCTAGGTGTCACGTGTGTAAATAAAACAAATACATACATATATACAGTTATGATAATATGACATTTATGGCATAGTGCATGTAAACACACATGCCTTGCATATGCTTCATTTCCACTTCCACAAGCGGAATGTACGTAACATCTGTCCATCTCTCCCTCTCCTCTCTCTCTCTCTCTCTCTCTCTCTCTCTCTCTCTCTCTCTCTCTCTCGCTCTCTCTCTCTCACACACTCACACACACACACACACACATTGTATCTTGATCTATCTCATACCGTTTGGAGACAGCAGTACATTGAATGCCGTGAGCTTGGGCTATAAACTTTAAATTATCATTCCCATTAAAATGTGGCTTCTTTGTAATTTCTTGGTCACTTAGCTACCGAGGTGAAGGTTCACATTGTTGGTGTTGTTGGCCTGATGTCAAATTACAGGATGACTCTCTAGTGCCCTGTAAATGTCCATGTCCCGTTTTGTTTGGGGGACAAGAATCAGGGATTTATAACTAGCAATTAGATTCCATGGCCTGTCCAAAGGGAGATAATTGGTTCAAAGCTGTGATAGTGACTGGGAAGGACTTAAAATCTGACCACTACCAGCCACTTTAGCTTATTGTGTACTTAAAGGACTCATTTAATTTGTTTATACATAGTGATGCATATTCTTTTTCTTTTCAACCTTATCATTTCCATATAACATTATTTTAATACTTGAGATATCGCCTTGGTTTAAAGGCTGCTACACGCGTGCGCACACATACAAATACACACTCAGACACTCATAAACATGCGCGCGCAAATACATGCACCACACACACACAAACATACACACACGCACGCACACACACACACACACTTGCATCAACACCCAGACGCATACGTATGTTACTGCCAACGACACAGACACACATCCGCAATATATTTCATGTTGCACATTCAAATAAATAATGGGAAATTTATTAATAATGGTAGCATTAGTAATAAAAGTATTATTAATAATAATAATAATAATAATAATAATAATAATAATAATAATAATAATAATAATAATAATAATAATAATTGTAAGATTATTAATACCGTCAGTAAACACATTTACAGTTTGTTGTATCCTTTGTTTAAAACAAGTTATTTGCTTCTTCTGTAATATGTGCTGTCTTCAGGTAAAACTCTTACAGGATTTGCGCTTGCGGGGCTAAGGTTAGAATGTTTGAGACTTTTTGTTGATAAAGTTGTTGGACAATGTCTTTGTTGATTGTTCTGTCATTGTATAATGCTTTGTTACTTAATGTAAATATAAGATTCTGTACTCTGCCAATAGAACAAGTAACTTTGTGTGGGTGTCTTGTGTGGAGTAAGGAATGGAATTTATAATGATTGCTTTGTATACATCTGTTCTTTGTTTCGTATGAGTGTTTAGGATGTTTTGTAGGAGATTTCTTGTTGGCATGATTGTGTCGCATTCGTAATAGATGTGCTCTTCTGATTCTTGGACATTCCGTCTACAAATCTGACACTGTAGTATTTGTTTAGTTATTTTTGCTGTTCTCTCTGTTATTGGGGTCATACTGTAAACAAGCCTATATGTAATTTCATTTGCTTTTGGGGTAATCTGCTTGTTGTGAATATTAGAGAAAGTTTCGGTATAATCTTTTATGAACTATCTGTGTCCTCTTTTAATTCTGAGGTGTACTGGAGTTGCTTGTAATTTAACTAAATGCTTGTAGATTGTATGTGTTTTCTTGTGTAGTAATTTTTCGTGTCCTGTAATGGCTGACATACATGTTTTGTAAAATGTTGGGAGAGTGCCAAAGGAATGTGAGGATGTATTCCTAATAGGTTTTAAATAAGATAGCCTAATTCCAATGTAATAGTGTGCTAAAGGGTGTTTTTCATTGTGTTGTATGATTTTACCTACGTGTTTGATCCTAAGTGCTTGTATTTTGGTTGTTATGTCTTGGAGGGCGATACCTCCATCTGTTTTTACTTGTATGAGTGTAGTAAGTTTGATACTGTAGATGGTGCTGCCAACCATAAAGCGTCTAATCCATTTGTTAATGTTTGTGACAGTCTGATGTGGGGGATCTAGGAGTGTGTACAGATATAGTATTTTTTGAATTATATATGTATTAACAATGGTACTTCTACCAAATATGGTGGTTGTTTTGTATTTTGTATTTTATCGTTTATATTTTGTGTTTTGTATTTTATCGTTTCTGTAGTTTAGTGGTTTTCACATCCGCCTAACACGCGGAAGGTCCCGGGTTCAAGCCCCCGAGGAAACATTAATATTAACCGGTCTCTGTGGCTAAGCGCTTGCTAACGCAGTTTGTGAGCCCGTATAACCGGGTTCGAAACACAGCGGTGCTGGTTTTTTTTCGAAAAAGAAATAGGGGCCGGTCGTTCAGAAAGCAATGGCAAACTACTGAACGTAACACTTACCTAGTACATCAACAGCAGCTGAAAATGCTGGTGTTGATTGCAACGTCCCGTAAGGGATACGCAACAATTTTTTATTTTTTAAATTTTTTTTGTATTTGTACCTCTGTAACATATCTGTTATTTTCTTCTCTTGATTTTGCCATGTGTCTTTGTGTGTCTAATTTGGTTCACCTTGAAAGACTATTCCGTACAATTTTATAAGATTGGTTGATGTTAAGTCAAATGGAAAATCCGCCTTATTTTCCATTTGCCTAAGCCCATTATATTAGATTGTTGGACGTTTAATTTTGCCCCACTCCCTGTGCCGAAAAACGAGAACTTTTCTAAAATTATCCGTACAGATTTTTCAGTAGTCGGAAGGTAAATGGTGTCGTCCGCATAAGCACGCAGCTTTTGTTCACCCTTCCCTGGTATGAACGTACCCCTGACATTGTCGTCCTGTCGTATCTTTTCTAGAAGTGGCTCTAGGGTGACAACGTATTCTATATGTCCACACAGGTGTTATTTGGGCATATCATCCATTGTCAAGAATCTATCCTCCCTGGCTTAGTCACTGTCAGAGTTGTCATCACTTGTTTTGACATCCCCAACAAGCTAGCGAGTTACTGTATGATCCCAACAACAGTTTTCAATAACAAGCTGCCAATCTGCGTGATGTCCGGAAACTCTAAATGACAGACGGGACTGTTTCATCCCGAGCTGAGTACTTCCGCTTAAATCCGACCTGTTTATGAACAGTGACATGGCAGTAACAAAAGCAGTAACCTGACGTGAGACACAGATTGCAAGCCGAAATAACAGTAACTATAGCAGTAGAGTGAAAGGAGATACAGATTATAATGCGACATGGCAATAACAGTTAAAAGTGGGAGCACCAAGACAGTCTACGATAAAATATATCTAACCAGTGTCACGCCAAGTGGCGGAGATTGTTGTAGATTCTTTGTCGTATACTTTCTATGCAATGATGGATGCTGGTATGGTGTATCTGGCCTGAACATTACAACTTTTCATTATCCTCCCAAGTGTCAATTATTTCAGGAACTATTAGTCCCATTATGTTCCTATTGGCCCAGTGTGGTCATCAATGCCCGTCTGCCAGTGATAGTGGTCAGTGATTCGAATTTTCAGTTTGAATGACCGACTCTATACACTGAACAGTTGAAGTGCAGACAAATCTAGACCTTGATCTTGTCCGACACTTGTTACACTTACAAGGTACACGCGTGCACCTGCCAAAAATGAATCTGTTTCCACTTACTCGATCATGCAGTTAAGCAGATAATTGCTCACAACTATAGCTCTTTAAGTAATCTAATATTGTGTACTACATTATGCAATAGAAAAAGCCATGCATTAATTAATATATGATAGTTAAAAAGAAAACATGAAGGGATTGTGCCATTGCATAAATGGCATAGCTCTTTCGTAAAAAGAGGCAAGTAAATGTTATAAACATTTTAAACAATTAAATAGTCACCGTAAGTGTTATATGAATAAGTAGCTATAGTTATCTCCCATGCTGGTCTTAATGTGGATTTAGATTATTTTTGTCTCCCCTTGTTGCCTCATTTTCCTGTACTATAGTGTTTTCAAACTATATTTAAATGTTATGCACATTATTGTTAACTCTTTCGCTACCGTGATCCCATCTGTGGGCACGATGTATTTCCTGAGATGGCAGTCCGCCCTTTTAGTGCCACAAAATGATCAGTGGTTTATTTCACATATTTCTGCTCCGTTTCGGAAATTTAAGTTACAGTAAACTAAAAAGTCGTACAGCCGAAAGATCTCTACGCCATCTTGGTGCGGTCAATCGTTTTCTAATATTGGATTCTTGTGAATTTTCAGTTTTAAGGTAGTGTTAATTTGTTTGTTTTGGTTTTTCACAATGGAAACGCCCACCAGTATGCGTCCACGTAGAATGACTTCAGATCAAGCTAGATTATTATTCGAAACTGTTTTAAACAATAGTGATTCCGATAATAGTGATTCAGACAGCAGTTATATCTGTGAATCTAACATTTTAGCACGTGGTGATAAAGATATTACTAGTGGAACGTCGTCTTCAGCTGAGGTGTCTGATGAATTTCCGTCTGACAATGAATGTCAGGATGTCACAATCACTTCTCAGCGGAAAGGAAAGCAAACAGTACAAAATAAGAATAAAACTGGAGGAAAAAACTTGAATCTACAAGCTTCTGTACAGCGTGATGCACCTATCCCATCACCATCGACATGGCAAGATGTGTCAAAAGGAGAAACAAAACCGAAGTTTGAGTTTCGTCCTCGAAGATCTCACGTCAACTCTAAACTTTATCATCTGCAAACACCTATTTTCTCAAAGTTTTTTTTTGATGATGACATAGTGGATTGTTTAATTAAAAATGTAAACAAATATGCAGAAAAGATCTTGATGCAGAACACTCCTAAAAGAAAACATTCTAGTCTGTTATCCTGGACCCCACTCACGAAGCATGAATGGCTGAAGTTTACGTCTGTCATTATTGCTATGGGACTTGATCCAAGACCATCTATCAAAGACTATTGGTGTACAAGTGCACATTTATATACTCCTTGGTATGCCACTATGTTTCCCAGGAACAGATTTGAATCTATTTTTCACACCATGTTTCACGTATGTGAACCAGAAGCATCAGGTGAAAAAAAAATTGATCCTCTTGTTGACATGATCCTGAAGAAATTCCAGGAAGCATTTTACCCATTTGAAAATGTGTCCATTGATGAAATGATTATTGGATGGAAGGGCAGATTTCAGCACAGACAATACAATGCAACAAAACCTCACAAGTACCACATCAAAACATTTGGCCTTTGTGATTCTGCGACTGGCTATGTGGTGAATTTAAAAATTTACTATGGACGAAACACCGAATACAGTCCAGATTTAGATCTCACAACTGCTCATGCAGTGAAAGTGTTTGCCACACTACTGAATGTTCTCGGAGCTGGCCATCACATCTTTGCTGACAGATTCTACACTTCGAAAGCTCTGATTGATTATCTGCATTCCAACAATTTCAATTATACAGGGACACTGAATGTCAACCGAGTAGGCTTCCCTCCTGAGTTGAAGCATTTGCGACTTCAGCATCAAGAGATGAAGTGGTTTCTTGAAGGAGAAAGAATATTGTGTGTGGCATGGAGAGATAAAAAAGCTAAAAAACCATGCATTGTTGTCTCTACCAAGTCTGTAGTTGGAACTGTTGAGAGCGGATTGCGAAAACCCCAAAGCAAGCCGAAGATGATCCATGAATATAACATGGCGATGAATGGCTGCGACAGAATGGACCAAATGGTTGGATATTATAATATCCATGATAGGAAAACCATTAAGTGGTGGAAGAAAATCTACTACTGGATCTTTGAAATTGCACAGATCAATGCTCACATCCTACATTCTATATGCCAAACAGAGAAAGGAGGAAAAAAACTGTCATTGAAGGATTTCAAGAAAAGTTTACTGGAAAGTGCTCATTGCGAAGCAGATTCAGAATCTGCGGCAAAACTTCTTTTCGGATGGTTGATTGGAAGCAATGGTGTTTATAGTTTAGAATAGTGTTGTTTGTTCAGTAAATTCAATTGGATTAGCAGTGATCAGGATATTGGATAACAACGCCCCCTCGGTAAGTACAATGTTTACATTATTTTTTACCTCTTTTTAACAAATTATTTTAGAAGTTATATTATTATTTTTATTTTATTTACAACATACAGCAAAAATTCTCCTACCAACATATTCCTTGTGCAATCCCCTTTATTTTGATATATAATACAACATTTCTGCTACAATTTTAACCATTTTCATAACATTATTGCGACATACACCAATTTCCAGATTTCGGCCATTAGTTTTTTTCATTTTTGTGAAAAAGACATGGTTCAGAATATGCACCAAAACTTCCTTTTGGGTGATTTATATGAACAATACTATTTATATTCTTGAAGACAAGTGGTGTTTGTTTGATTATTCAGTAAATTAAACATGATTAGCAGTATAGGAGTGTAGAAAACACATTCTAAGTGCAATGTTTACATTATTTTTACCTACTTTTGTCCAATTATTTTACAAATTATATTATTATTTTTATTTTATTTACAACCTAAAGCAAAAATTCTCCTACCAACATATTCCTTGTGCAATCCCCTTTATTTTGATATATAATACAACATTTCTGCTACAATTTTAACCATTTTCATAATATTATTGCGACATACACCAATTTCCAGATTTCGGCCATTAGTTTTTTTCATTTTTGTGAAAAAGACATGGTTCAGAATATGCACCAAAACTTCCTTTTGGGTGATTTAAATGAGCAATACTGTTTATATTCTTGAAGACAAGTGGTGTTTGTTTGATTATTCAGTAAATTAAACATGATTAGCAGTATAGGAGTGTAAAAAACACATTCTAAGTGCAATGTTTACATTATTTTTACCTACTTTTGTCCAATTATTTTACAAATTATATTATTATTTTTATTTTATTTACAACCTAAGGCAAAAATTCTCCTACCAACATATTCCTTGTGCACTTCCCTTTATTTTGATATATAATACAACATTTCTGCTACTATTGTAACCATTTTCATAACTTTACTGTGACAGACCCCACCTTCAAGATTTCAGCCATTATTTTTTGTCATTATTTGTGAAAAATACATGGTTCAGAATATGCACCAAAACTTCTTTTTGGGTTACTTTAATGCGCAATACTGTTTATATTCTTGAAGACAAGTGGTGTTTGTTTGATTATTCAGTAAATTAAACATGATTAGCAGTATAGGAGTGTAGAAAACACCTTATAAGTGCAGTTTTTTAAATAATTTTTACCTCTTTAATTTCAGTTGTTATTATTAAACCTCTCATTATTGTCATAATATTTGTAACCTATCAATTAATTATTAACACTGTCATGTTCCTTGTGCAATCCTCTTTAATTTGATATGTAATACAATAGATCTTCTACCATCTTAACCATTTTCAAAGCATTATTGTAACACACCCCTAGTTCCAATTTTCTGCCATAAATTTCTGTTTGGTCACAGCCCAGTTTTTGTTAACAGCAACACAAAAAAAAAAAAAAAAAAAAAAAAAAAAAAACGACACAATTTTTTAGAACAGTGAGACAAATATTATGATATATGGATTCATCATCATCATTATCATCATGTGCCATGCGGAATAAAGTAGGCGATCATGCACTCCCTTATTAGCAAAGTACATGAGCACATGCCTAGCAGTGAGTCAATGAGTGCACAGCATCCACTGCACGGTGAGGTCAAGAAGAGAAAGGGCAGCCGGTTAGACAGAGGAAACTCCTGGAGGGGTCAGGCCGAGCACAGCATTTAAAAGGTCTGTTCACTCGAGGACATAGATTCTTGTGGAGAATGTATACAAGTGCAAGCAACATGCAGTACGTTCTTTTGAGTATGCATCGGACTGGATGGAGGGTGACAACAGCAACACCCGATACAGTTAGAGGTAGAAGTTCAAGCGTTTGCTTTTAAGAGTTCTTATTAGGTTAATACTCATCTAGACAGACGGGTCTATTGGTGGACATAGGGGAGCTCAAGGGTCTTTGCCGATCAGGTTAGAGGGCCAAGTGTGAATGAAGACTGCAAGCATTTGAAAATCAAACACGTGGTCTGACTATAGTGTCAATGGCAGTAGGAGGCACAACTCTGAAAGAAGACTGGCGTGATTTCGTCTTAACAGACTTTTGACTGTCTGGCTATGGATGCCATGGCAGTAAAAAAAAGCAGTAACCTGACGTGAGACACAGATTGTAACCCGACATGGCAGTAACTAAAGCAGTAGCTTGACTGGAGACACAGATTATAACCCGACATGGCAGTAACTAAAGCAGTAGCTTGACTGGAGACACAGATTATAACCCGACATGGCAGTAACTAAAGCAGTAGCTTGACTGGAGACACAGATTATAACCCGACATGGCAGTAACTAAAGCAGTAGCTTGACTGGAGACACAGATTATAACCCGACATGGCAGTAACTAAAGCAGTAGCTTGACTGGAGACACAGATTATAACCCGACATGGCAGTAACTAAAGCAGTAGCATGACTGGAGACACAGATTATAACCCGACATGGCAGTAACTAAAGCAGTAGCTTGACTGGAGACACAGATTATAACACGACATGGCAGTAACTAAAGCAGTAGCTTGACTGGAGACACAGATTATAACCCGACATGGCAGTAACTAAAGCATTAGCTTGACTGGAGACACAGATTATAACCCGACATGGCAGTAACTAAAGCAGTAGCTTGACTGGATACACAGATTATAACCCGACATGGCAGTAACTAAAGCAGTAGCTTGACTGGAGACACAGATTATAACCTGACATGGCAGTAACTAAAGCAGAAGCTTGACTGGAGACACAGATTATAACCCGACAAGGCAGTAACTAAAGCAGTAGCTTGACTGGAGACCCAGATTGTAACCTGACATGGCAGTAACTAAAGCAGTAACCTGACGGGAGACACAGATTGTAACCTGACATGGCAGTAACAAAAGCAGTAACCTGACGTGAGACACAAATTGTAAACCGAAATAACAGTACTATAGCAGTAGCGTGACAGGAGATACAGGTTATAACGCGACATGGCAATAACAGTTAAAAGTGGGAGCACCAAGACAGTCTACGATAAAATATATCTAACCAGTGTCACGCCAAGTGGCGGAGATTGTTGTAGATTCTTTGTCGTATACTTTCTATGCAATTATGGATGCTGGTATGGCGTATCTGGCCTGAACATTACAACTTTTCATTATCCTCCCAAGTGTCAATTATTTCAGGAACTATTAGTCCCATTATGTTCCTATTGGCCCAGTGTGGTCATCAATGCCCGTCTGCCAGTGATAGTGGTCAGTGATTCGAATTTGCAGTTTGAATGACCGACTCTATACACTGAACAGTTGAAGTGCAGACAAATCTAGACCTTGATCTTGTCCGACACTTGTTACACTTACAAGGTACACGCGTGCACCTGCCAAAAATGAATCTTTTTCCACTTACTCGATCATGCAGTTAAGCAGATAATTGCTCACAACTATATCTCTTTAAGTAATCTAATATTGTGTACGACATTATACAATAGAAAAAGCCATGCATTAATTAATATATGATAGTTAAAAAGAAAACATGAAGGGATTGTGCCATTGCATAAATGGCAGAGCTCTTTCGTGAAAAGAGGCAAGTAAATGTTATAAACATTTTAAACAATTAAATAGTCACCGTAAGTGTTATATGAATAAGTAGCTATAGTTATCTCCCATGCTGGTCTTAATATGGATTTATATTATTTTTGTCTCCCCTTGTTGCCTCATTTCCTGTACTATAGTGTTTTCAAACTATATTTAAATGTTATGCACATTATTGTTTAAACAGCAAAAAAAAAAAAAAAAAAAAAAAAAGACACAATTTTTTAGAACAGTGAGACAAATATTTTGATATATGGATTCATCATCAACATTATCATCATGTGCCATGCGGAATAAAGTAGGCGATCATGCACTCCCTTATTAGCAAAGTACATGAGCACATGCTTAGCAGTGAGTCAATGAGTGCACAGCATCCACTGCACGGTGAGGTCAAGAAGAGAAAGGGCAGCCGGTTAGACAGAGGAAACTCCTGGAGGGGTCAGGCCGAGCACAGCATTTAAAAGGTCTGTTCACTCGAGGACATAGATTCTTGTGGAGAATGTGTACAAGTGCAAGCAACATGCAGTACGTTCTTTTGAGTATGCATCGGACTGGATGGAGGGTGACAACAGCAACACCCGATACAGTTAGAGGTAGAAGTTCAAGCGATGGCTTTTAAGAGTTCTTATTAGGTTAATACTCATCTAGACAGACGGGTCTATTGGTGGACATAGGGGAGCTCAAGGGTTTTTGCCGATCAGGTTAGAGGGCCAAGTGTGAATGAAGACTGCGGTGCATTTGAAAATCAAACACGTGGTCTGACTATAGTGGCAATGGCAGTAGGAGGCACAACTCTGAAAGAAGACTAGCGTGATTTCGTCTTAACAGACTTTTGACTGTCTGGCTATGGATGCCATGGCAGTAAAAAAAAAGCAGTAACCTGACGTGAGACACAGATTGTAACCCGACATGGCATTAACTAAAGCAGTAGCCTGACTGGAGACACCGATTATAACCCGACATGGCAGTAACTAAAGCAGTAGCTTGACTGGAGACACAGATTATAACCCGACATGGCAGTAACTAAAGCATTAGCTTGACTGGAGACACAGATTATAACCCGACATGGCAGTAACTAAAGCAGTAGCTTGACTGGAGACACAGATTATAACCCGACATGCCAGTAACTAAAGCAGTAGCTTGACTGGAGACAGAGATTATAACCCGACATGGCAGTAACTAAAGCAGTAGCTTGACTGGAGACACAGATTATAACCCGACATGGCAGTAACTAAAGCAGTAGCTTGACTGGAGACACAGATTATAACCTGACATGGCAGTAACTAAAGCAGAAGCTTGACTGGAGACACAGAGTATAACCTGACATGGCAGTAACAAAAGCAGTAACCTGACGTGAGACACAAATTGTAAACCGAAATAACAGTACTATAGCAGTAGCGTGACAGGAGATACAGGTTATAACGCGACATGGCAATAACAGTTAAAAGTGGGAGCACCAAGACAGTCTACGATAAAATATATCTAACCAGTGTCACGCCAAGTGGCGGAGATTGTTGTAGATTCTTTGTCGTATACTTTCTATGCAATGATGGATGCTGGTATGGCGTATCTGGCCTGAACATTACAACTTTTCATTATCCTCCCAAGTGTCAATTATTTCAGGAACTATTAGTCCCATTATGTTCCTATTGGCCCAGTGTGGTCATCAATGCCCGTCTGCCAGTGATAGTGGTCAGTGATTCGAATTTGCAGTTTGAATGACCGACTCTATACACTGAACAGTTGAAGTGCAGACAAATCTAGACCTTGATCTTGTCCGACACTTGTTACACTTAAGAGGTACACGCGTGCTCCTGCCAAAAATGAATAATTTTCCACTTACTCGATCATGCAGTTAAGCAGATAATTGATCACAACTATAACTCTTTAAGTAATCTAATATTGTGTACTACATTATACAATAGAAAAAGCCATGCATTAATTAATATATGATAGTTAAAAAGAAAACATGAAGGGATTGTGCCATTGCATAAATGGCAGAGCTCTTTCGTGAAAAGAGGCAAGTAAATGTTATAAACATTTTAAACAATTAAATAGTCACCGTAAGTGTTATATGAATAAGTAGCTATAGTTATCTCCCATGCTGGTCTTAATATGGATTTATATTATTTTTGTCTCCCCTTGTTGCCTCATTTCCTGTACTATAGTGTTTTCAAACTATATTTAAATGTTATGCACATTATTGTTTAAACAGCAAAAAAAAAAAAAAAAAAAAAAAAAAGACACAATTTTTTAGAACAGTGAGACAAATATTTTGATATATGGATTCATCATCAACATTATCATCATGTGCCATGCGGAATAAAGTAGGCGATCATGCACTCCCTTATTAGCAAAGTACATGAGCACATGCTTAGCAGTGAGTCAATGAGTGCACAGCATCCACTGCACGGTGAGGTCAAGAAGAGAAAGGGCAGCCGGTTAGACAGAGGAAACTCCTGGAGGGGTCAGGCCGAGCACAGCATTTAAAAGGTCTGTTCACTCGAGGACATAGATTCTTGTGGAGAATGTGTACAAGTGCAAGCAACATGCAGTACGTTCTTTTGAGTATGCATCGGACTGGATGGAGGGTGACAACAGCAACACCCGATACAGTTAGAGGTAGAAGTTCAAGCGATGGCTTTTAAGAGTTCTTATTAGGTTAATACTCATCTAGACAGACGGGTCTATTGGTGGACATAGGGGAGCTCAAGGGTTTTTGCCGATCAGGTTAGAGGGCCAAGTGTGAATGAAGACTGCGGTGCATTTGAAAATCAAACACGTGGTCTGACTATAGTGGCAATGGCAGTAGGAGGCACAACTCTGAAAGAAGACTAGCGTGATTTCGTCTTAACAGACTTTTGACTGTCTGGCTATGGATGCCATGGCAGTAAAAAAAAAAGCAGTAACCTGACGTGAGACACAGATTGTAACCCGACATGGCATTAACTAAAGCAGTAGCCTGACTGGAGACACCGATTATAACCCGACATGGCAGTAACTAAAGCAGTAGCTTGACTGGAGACACAGATTATAACCCGACATGGCAGTAACTAAAGCATTAGCTTGACTGGAGACACAGATTATAACCCGACATGGCAGTAACTAAAGCAGTAGCTTGACTGGAGACACAGATTATAACCCGACATGGCAGTAACTAAAGCAGTAGCTTGACTGGAGACAGAGATTATAACCCGACATGGCAGTAACTAAAGCAGTAGCTTGACTGGAGACACAGATTATAACCCGACATGGCAGTAACTAAAGCAGTAGCTTGACTGGAGACACAGATTATAACCTGACATGGCAGTAACTAAAGCAGAAGCTTGACTGGAGACACAGAGTATAACCTGACATGGCAGTAACAAAAGCAGTAACCTGACGTGAGACACAAATTGTAAACCGAAATAACAGTACTATAGCAGTAGCGTGACAGGAGATACAGGTTATAACGCGACATGGCAATAACAGTTAAAAGTGGGAGCACCAAGACAGTCTACGATAAAATATATCTAACCAGTGTCACGCCAAGTGGCGGAGATTGTTGTAGATTCTTTGTCGTATACTTTCTATGCAATGATGGATGCTGGTATGGCGTATCTGGCCTGAACATTACAACTTTTCATTATCCTCCCAAGTGTCAATTATTTCAGGAACTATTAGTCCCATTATGTTCCTATTGGCCCAGTGTGGTCATCAATGCCCGTCTGCCAGTGATAGTGGTCAGTGATTCGAATTTGCAGTTTGAATGACCGACTCTATACACTGAACAGTTGAAGTGCAGACAAATCTAGACCTTGATCTTGTCCGACACTTGTTACACTTAAGAGGTACACGCGTGCTCCTGCCAAAAATGAATAATTTTCCACTTACTCGATCATGCAGTTAAGCAGATAATTGCTCACAACTATAACTCTTTAAGTAATCTAATATTGTGTACTACATTATACAATAGAAAAAGCCATGCATTAATTAATATATGATAGTTAAAAAGAAAACATGAAGGGATTGTGCCATTGCATAAATGGCAGAGCTCTTTCGTGAAAAGAGGCAAGTAAATGTTATAAACATTTTAAACAATTAAATAGTCACCGTAAGTGTTATATGAATAAGTAGCTATAGTTATCTCCCATGCTGGTCTTAATATGGATTTATATTATTTTTGTCTCCCCTTGTTGCCTCATTTCCTGTACTATAGTGTTTTCAAACTATATTTAAATGTTATGCACATTATTGTTAAAACAGCAAAAAAAAAAAAAAAAAAAAATAAAAGACACAATTTTTTAGAACAGTGAGACAAATATTTTGATATATGGATTCATCATCATCATTATCATCATGTGCCATGCGGAATAAAGTAGGCGATCATGCACTCCCTTATTAGCAAAGTACATGAGCACATGCCTAGCAGTGAGTCAATGAGTGCACAGCATCCACTGCACGGTGAGGTCAAGAAGAGAAAGGGCAGCCGGTTAGACAGAGGAAACTCCTGGAGGGGTCAGGCCGAGCACAGCATTTAAAAGGTCTGTTCACTCGAGGACATAGATTCTTGTGGAGAATGTATACAAGTGCAAGCAACATGCAGTACGTTCTTTTGAGTATGCATCGGACTGGATGGAGGGTGAAAACAGCAACACCCGATACAGTTAGAGGTAGAAGTTCAAGCGATTGCTTTTAAGAGTTCGTATTAGGTTAATACTCATCTAGACAGACGGGTCTATTGGTGGACATAGGGGAGCTCAAGGGTTTTTGCCGATCAGGTTAGAGGGCCAAGTGTGAATGAAGACTGCGGTGCATTTGAAAATCAAACACGTGGTCTGACTATAGTGGCAATGGCAGTAGGAGGCACAACTGTGAAAGAAGACTGGCGTGATTTCGTCTTAACAGACTTTTGACTGTCTGGCTATGGATGCCATGGCAGTAAAAAAGCAGTAACCTGACGTGAGACACAGATTGTAACCCGACATTGCAGTAACTAAAGCAGTAGCCTGACTGGAGACACAGATTATAACCCGACATGGCAGTAACTAAAGCAGTAGCTTGACTGGAGACAGAGATTATAACACGACATGGCAGTAACTAAAGCAGTAGCTTGACTGGAGACACAGATTATAACCCGACAAGGCAGTAACTAAAGCAGTAGCTTGACTGGAGACACAGATTACATCCCGACATGGCAGTAACTAAAGCAGTAGCTTAACTGGAGACACAGATTATAACCCGACATGGCAGTAACTAAAGCAGTAGCTTGATTGGAGACACAGATTATAACCCGACATGGCAGTAACTAAAGCAGTAGCTTGACTGGAGACACAGATTGTAACCTGACATGGTGTAACAGTAATGGAGTACTGGGGTATTATTAGGATCTAGTGGGAAACAGATACAGCACGATTGAGCATTGAGACTGAAAGCTGGGAGAGATGCTCAATCGTGACGTATTGGGTTGGCAAGGGAGTGAACATCACACCCTTGAGAGGAAAAGAAGCAAGTTGTCATCATGAAGCAATAAACTATTTTAACTTAACCTCTGGCTTGTTAATCTCTGTACACACTGTTACAGGATTAATTATGGAGCATGTGACCAGGATCCGAACCTGATATAATCGCCTGAGAAAAAAAAAAACAATGCGAAGTCAAGCCGAATAACATCGCGGAGAAGTCAATAACTAAACAGAAATACTAGCGGCACGTTAGAGAACAATTAGTGAACGTGATAACAGGCGCACCAAAAGATGGCCAGTAAATTTGTAAATCTTAGTTATCTGTGAATACAGAGGCCAAAAGCTCACCCAGGAGTGGTCCTCTGTAAGTCTTTTTCAAGACTTAAGATAACAAATAAAGTAGCGCCAAGAGCCTTGATATAACCGTCACTTTGCAGAGTCCGCAATTCAAGAAGTTTATTATAGCCGCCGTTCTGCAGTTTGATTGTCAGCAACAGGCTTAACATGGACGGTGCCTGAATTGTTGCGTTTCAAGAGCCATTAAAGCCGCTGTGAGGGAACCGGAGTGATCATGTCCTGAGAGTTTGGGCAAACCAGCAAGTCAGCCAGAACATTTTGTCGGTCAGAACAAGAACTCAGGAATTCTGTAGAGGAGCAATTCAGTCTGAACATTTTGTCGGGACAGCATGAAAGACTCCTCGTTTTTTTCGTTGATCGGGCCATAGATTGTTGAAACAGTCAAATATCACTGGGCCTCGGCTGATCCTGATACTTTTTTGGGCCTCGTTATTACTAAGACCCTATCAAAACTTCGAAGATGTACCCCACCCGGGGTGAAAGCAAAGACCAATATCAGATGTGACCCGACCAGGGGTTGAAGATTATCCAGGCATCCCATGAGAAGTGACCTGAGGGGAAGAGATAGGCTACCTAAACTCCACTACCTAAATTCCGCGACTGATGGTCAGCTGATGCAGGCACCTGGTGTTCGAACTTAATTTGACGGCGAGGGTAAATTTCTGTATTATATGAACATAGTAATTGACTGAACAGTTTTATAAAATAAGTGAGTGCATTATTTAAATTTAGAAGTAAATTTGTGTGATACTTAGACCCAGAAAATAACTGCGCATTGCTATAATAAGTGAGTGCATTGCTTAAATTGAGAAGTTAAAATTGTGTCTATAATAAGTAAGTGTATTCTTTAAATTTAGAGGTTGAAATTGTGTGTTTCTTTGCTTGCCTTATTTCAGTATTATTTCAGCATGGCGGAACAGGACACCTTAGCACAGGTTTAGCTCTGTTTAGGAATATTTTAGCAGAGCAGATTCATCACGACACAAGTGAGAATTATTTCGGCTGAGATAGCATAAAGGATAAAAATGGATAAAGAATTGGGACGCGTGACTGCATGGTTGCAAGAATTGAAAGTAGCGGTCGATGAGGTAAATAATTTTGTAGAAAGGTTAAGAAGAAGAACAAATGGACTAGAGACCTATAGATTTAATGTACAAGGCAACAGAGTAGGAGGGAATAACAGAAGACAGCCAGTGCTTAATGAAGACAGAAGACGATATGATTCTATGTATGCGGCTGGTTATGACGAACCAAGTCCAAATGCTTATAGGGTAAGAGACGGTAAGAAGAACAGACATAATAGTGAAAGGTCAGACTGGTATAGTATTGGGCGTGAGAGAAACCTTGCAAAGAAATCGTGGGACTGGCCCTCTCACAGTGCAACCGCCAGAAAAAGACGTAACGACTGGTTTGAAAAGAGACAAAGACAATATTTGAAGTCAGGATCGAAAGACAGAGTGGAACACAAAGATAAGAATGCAACGACACCTAAAGTACTTGCCAACATTAGTATGGAACAGGAAAAGAAGAAGACGGTAGTAGTAAAGAAAAGAAACCGAGAAACACAGACGCAGGCAGGTAATACGATAGAAAATAGTACACAGACTCAGGTAGATACAGTAGAAAAAAAGGTCCAGGTACAACCAGCCAGCAAGATAACAAAGGGAAGTCAAACTGACTTAATAGAAACTCAGTCAAAACCAACTCATTTGACTAAGAGAGACAAGGGTGAATTTAGGAAAGATGGACAGACGAGGACCAAGAACGAAAGAAAGATAAAGAGGAGAAGTATTGAAGAAAGAAATAGCATGGTTGTAAATAGAGGTAGTGCCATGTCAAGTTCTTCAGCTATAGACAGGAAACTAATTCCCAAATGGTGTAGGAATATTAGCTGCCAGAGTTCAAGTTACGGAGAAGATATTCCTACAGCCGAATATTATAGTGATGCTGAAACGGATATTATTACTGAGGATTCAGAGAATGAGAGAAGTGCACTACGAGCAGATCCTGAATTGAAGAGTGAGATTTCCTCATATGATGTAGTTCCTGGTAGACAAGTGAACGGAACTTTGGAATTAGATACCAGCTTAGGTGACAGGAAAGTAGGAAGGGCCAAGGGACGAAGACCGAGAAAGAGAAAGAAAGTCAGACGTTCTAAAGGCGACTATGAGAATAGAGTCGACGTGGCTGCGGTGAACTACTATAATGAATCTGATGAGGGAACAATTGTTAGTGTGTCATCTGAAGACGAAATGGGGAGGTACAAACGTTACATAAGGTATACAGGGAACAGTGAACAGACCGACGCTGGAAATAAGAAGAAAACATTTAAGAAGACAAATAGTAGACAGATAGCGGGAATTTACTCAACGACAGAAAGTGACTTAAGTAAAATAGAAGACCTTATGACCTTAAGACCTGAGTACTTTAACAGGTTGACAACAGATAGTGAAGAGGACATAATAAGAGAAAGACGGGTTAGTATATTGAGAGACAACGAAATGTTTAACTTGGACACACTCTATAACGGTTAAAATTCCTTGGGTGAAGAAGAAAAATGAAATAGTTTTGGGCTTATGAGAAGAACTCCGGTTTGAGAGTATAGGTATATGAGCTGTCTAAAATAGACAGATGAATTTTTTGGGGTAGCATGGTACAGGGTAGGTGATAGTGATGTTGAGGTTAAGGAAGTACGGCAAATGATATTCCACGTGGATTACGTAATACAGGATATCTACTATTTGGTCACGATGTAGAGAAAGTATATTAAGTAAAATAGGGTAGATTCAGGACGGAATTAGTAGAGGGTAAGAGATAAATTAAGTATGAATGTTTGTATTAGAAATAGTTTGACTCAGAGCTATGACGTGAGGTCCGAGATAGTTTTGCTTGTTGGTTTGAGTATTGTTGACAGGTGAACCAAGACTGACAGGTGAGGTGGTATAGATTGAGGAGGCACTGAGTATCCTGTGTGTGTAAAATAGCCAGTTGAACGTGAGAATAAAAGTAATAGACTGTAGAAGTGGATGCTTGAAAAATACGAGTCACGTCGTGCTTGCGGAGAAAGAAGAAAGGTGTTATGTGTGGAGAAGTATAGAATGATTACGAGATTAATGATCTGTTGGAATGTTGTTTGTTTTGAAGAGATAGTAGATAGTGCTGTGAAAGCAATATAAGTTGCGAGATGTCATGTATAGGGTCTGGCCTTCGTATAGGAGTAGAGATATAAGAAAACAGTGAATTGAGAAAGTCCTCTGGTTATGCGTTGTTCATAAGTGAATATAACTGTAGTCAGACAGGTGTTCGGCGTGATGAAGGAAGTAAGAGAGAGGTGTGATGAAGTCGCCTAAGTGAAATACGTAGATAGAATGTAATGGTTGCGCTGATGTATCTTATGTCAATGTGTGTGGAAGAGATCGATACGCTTAGATTGTGCTGAGTGATTGCTGGAATGTTGAATTGGCGTCTAAATTGTCTTTGTGGTAATAGTATAGACACGTTAGGTTGTCGCGATGCGAGAGTAGGCGTGAGATGAGAGCGAGGTTGTGTGTCATTGTCCGTGTGAATACGAGAAGAGCGGTTGATAAGTGACGTTGATAAATCGTGGTGGAACATAGAGCATGCGAAAATCGAGAGATAGAAAGAACGTGATTAGAGAATTGTGATGTCCTTTCGTTAGATTAAGGAAGTTGTGTGACTGAATGACGGAATGAGAGTTAACATTCTGAATGATGTTTCATAAAACATTGTTTAGTATTCTTGACAGGGACATGTAGAAGCAGGAATGCCTAATACTGAGAAACGAGGAAAGTGAGGTCCGTTGTCAGTTGTAAGTGGCGTGGCTTGCAGTTCTGAAAGAGTCCCGAGAAATAATAAGAAGAGTGAAAGATGCGGAGGTAAACATGGTTAGTAAAATGAATGTTGGAGAACGTGTTCCGAGGAAGATGACCGGTTTGATTGTCGTCACGATGTAAGAGTGCTAGAAGAGACTTGAGGATAGCTTAGAGTAGTCGTGGTGAGATGTTGGAAGAAAATGATGTGTTTAAGTAAATTGCGTCGGATAGACGAGAAACTTAAAAAGTAGAGTTGGTTGTATTGGTGAGAGACAAAGTTATGTTAGACGTAAGAGGTTAGAAGGTTGGAGATACCGTGGTTAACGGTAATAAAAATAAGTAGTTGTAGAAATACTTGGAATAAATCCAAGGGAAATAATTGACCACTGGTACTTTGAGGTAACATTGAGATAATAATAGGTAAAAGGAGTTGACCTGTAGTTTACAGTGATGGAATTACAAATAATATGATGTGTAAGGAGTTAGTTTGACTTCCAGAAAATGGAACGGTCAATTGTGGAGTGGTGATTGTGGTTGAGGAGAACAAATATTGTTCTAAATTAAAGAAGTTAGTCTGTGGTTAACAGATATATACATACGTAGCAGTGAGGTGTTTGTTTTCTCGGTTATGGGAGGTCAAGGTTGATGGGCCACTGTACGTAGTAATTTGAAGGGAGTTGTATTTATTAGAAAACCTTCTCTTTAGCAAGAAGACAATTGTTTTGTGGAGTCTGAGTGTTGATGCCTCATGTATAAAATGTTTTTTTTTGCTTGATTTGGTCCTGTAAAATGATTGTTATTATTTTAGAATAGGATTATTGTGTTTGTAGACTTTTGTGTGTAAACTACTGGTCCGTAAAAGAGACCAGTAGTAGTAGGTAAAAATAGAATAGGATGTATGTTATATCATCATCACCATCATCATCACCATCATCATCATACCTTTAGTTGAGTTGCGGGGAAACATAAATGATTGTTACAAAAATTTGGGGGGGGGGGGGGGTATGATGTTCTGTTGTGATTTTATTTCGCTGTTTTGTATGTTAAATAGTAGTTAGTTAAGTTATGTTTAAGTTACAGGGTTTTGTCTAGAATAAAGACAATACATGGGCTTTATTTTAGTCCATCGTTTAGAAAATAGTAATAAACTACTGGGGACTAGAAGAGAGACATTTATTTGGGATCCTTCGTTCAGAAAAGAGTTAATAAAACTACTGAGAGCTAATAAAGAAACGCATTCTCTTTGTGTAGAATAAGTTCATGGGTATTTTATTGCTGTGATAATCAGCGTAGAGAGGTTAATAGTTAATATGGTTATGAAGTAGTGGAAATGTATGGATGGTTATGGGGAAGTTTAGAGTTACACTAAAGTCAGCATTGACTGGAAATATATGGATTAGAAGCCATATGGGGGAAGAAAAGATTAATATAGCAGTGGGGTAAATGAGGAGAAAGTTTTAAACATGGGGTACAAGAGGTCAGAAGAGTCATGATATACACGAGAATGCTGGGTTATAGAAGAATAAGAAAATTACCCCAGAGAGTAAACATGAATTGGATCCATGTTTAACTAGACACTGTGGATAACAGTACAATAATAAAGGGGTGTAAGTGTGTTGATGAGAAATGAACATAGGGGAGACATAGTGACTTGGGGTGTTTGTAGGTCCGTAAGAAAGGGACTGAGATAAAGTTGATTGCAAGCAGTCACAGACATGAGTGGTTATTTTTGCTGCTGTGGGTTACGGCACGAATTATGAATTGAGAGGTGGAAGATGTTAGAGAGGCATTGGCTTACATGGCCTGGGCAGGATGTAAATGTTTATCCCTTTGGGTGTATTAAGCTTCAGAGATAGAATAATAAGTGGGTTGCTGGAGTAGGGTATATAATGGTCAGATTACGATGTTGTGGTTAACATTCCGAAGTTACTGGTGTCTATAATAAATAGACATTTAAGGGGAGATTTCGAAGTTACTAAGTTACTGTAGATAACGGCATGAAGGGAGATTTGAGTAGTTGTGCCCATAATAAATGGACAGTAAGGGGGCAAGAGAGGTATATTATGTGAAGTGATCTGTATTGGAACAGGTCTTGATTTTTAATTGTGTCCTCGGGACGTGTTTTGTGGTTGACATTACAATGAGAGGTTGAAGTAAGGTTCAGAGACATAAAAGTAGTAGTGTCTGTAATATATATTGGATGTGAATAATGGTTTTGATGCTGTAGATAGCAGCGTAAACATTTACCATAATGAGTGGTAAAGGTGTGTGATTTGGGTGAGTGTGGTTTTAGACTTTATTACATAAAGTCTCAAATGACATAGGAGGGTAAAGGAGTATGGTTTGGTAAAGGGGGTGTGTGATTTTTAGCTGAGTGTGGTCTTTGTGTGGAAGAATTCTACTGCTTCTTTTAAATGCCGGTGGCCACCGATTCTTTATCTTTCTATCGTGTGAAAGTGATTTCAAGTTAGTCGAAAGGGGAGAATGGTATCAGCGTTTGAAATAGTAAGCGGAATGCTTATGAAGTGGAAAAGTAATAATTAAGAAGTTGTGTTATAATGTATTTTATAAAGTTGATATTGAATTGTTATTAAAGATATGTAAATATGTTATGGTTGTTTGAAGAGCCAGAAACGAAGAAGAAGTGGGTTGATATATATATATATATATATATATATATATATATAGCAGGGGAAGAGTTAAAGAAATAGAGTATTTACTTAAGGGGAGCTGATTTAGGGAAGATTAGAGGCAAAAGAGGGAATAGAGTAAGGGGATTAGGAGTAAAGATTTTTCCTTTATAAGGAAAATTCTTTAATAAACATGGGGAGGTGTAACAGTAATGGAGTACTGGGGTATTATTAGGATCTAGTGGGAAACAGATACAGCACGATTGAGCATTGAGACTGAAAGCTGGGAGAGATGCTCAATCGTGACGTATTGGGTTGGCAAGGGAGTGAACATCACACCCTTGAGAGGAAAAGAAGCAAGTTGTCATCATGAAGCAATAAACTATTTTAACTTAACCTCTGGCTTGTTAATCTCTGTACACACTGTTACAATGGCAGTAACTAAAGCAGTAACCTGACTGGAGACACAGATTGTAACCTGACATGGCAGTAACAAAAGCAGTAGCCTGAAGTGAGACACAGATTGTAAACCGAAATAACAGTACTATAGCAGTAGCGTGACAGGAGATACAGGTTATAACGCGACATGGCAATAACAGTTAAAAGTGGGAGCACCAAGACAGTCTACGATAAAATATATCTAACCAGAGTCACGCCAAGTGGCGGAGATTGTTGTAGATTCTTTGTCGTATACTTTCTATGCAATGATGGATGCTGGTATGGCGTATCTGGCCTGAACATTACAACTTTTCATTATCCTCCCAAGTGTCAATTATTTCAGCAACTATTAGTCCCATTATGTTCCTATTGGCCCAGTGTGGTCATAAATGCCCGTCTGCCAGTGATAGTGGTCAGTGATTTGAATTTGCAGTTTGAATGACCGACTCTATACACTGAACAGTTGAAGTGCAGACAAATCTAGACCTTGAGCTTGTCCGACACTTGTTACACGTACAAGGTACACGCGTGCACCTGCCAAAAATGAATCTTTTTCAACTTACTCGATCATGCAGTTAAGCAGATAATTGCTCACAACTATAACTCTTTAAGTAATCTAATATTGTGTACTACATTATACAATAGAAAAAGCCATGCATTAATTAATATATGATAGTTAAAAAGAAAACATGAAGGGATTGTGCCATTGCATAAATGGCAGAGTTCTTTCGTGAAAAGAGGCAAGTAAATGTTATAAACATTTTAAACAATTAAATAGTCACCGTAAGTGTTATATGAATAAGTAGCTATAGTTATCTCCCATGCTGGTCTTAATATGGATTTATATTATTGTCTCCCCTTGTTGCCTCATTTCCTGTACTATAGTGTTTTCAAACTATATTTAAATGTTATGCACATTATTGTTAAAACAGCAAAAAAAAAAAAAAAAAAAAAAAAAAAAAAAAAAAAAAAAAGACACAATTTTTTAGAACAGTGAGACAAATATTTTGATATATGGATTCATCATCATCATTATCATCATGTGCCATGCGGAATAAAGTAGGCGATCATGCACTCCCTTATTAGCAAAGTACATGAGCACATGCCTAGCAGTGAGTCAATGAGTGCACAGCATCCACTGCACGGTGAGGTCAAGAAGAGAAAGGGCAGCCGGTTAGACAGAGGAAACTCCTGGAGGGGTCAGGCCGAGCACAGCATTTAAAAGGTCTGTTCACTCGAGGACATAGATTCTTGTGGAGAATGTATACAAGTGCAAGCAACATGCAGTACCTTCTTTTGAGTATGCATCGGACTGGATGGAGGGTGACAACAGCAACACCCGATACAGTTAGAGGTAGAAGTTCAAGCGTTTGCTTTTAAGAGTTCTTATTAGGTTAATACTCATCTAGACAGACGGGTCTATTGGTGGACATAGGGGAGCTCAAGGGTTTTTGCCGCTCAGGTTAGAGGGCCAAGTGTGAATGAAGACTGCGGTGGATTTGAAAATCAAACACGTGGTCTGACTATAGTGGCAATGGCAGTAGGAGGCACAACTCTGAAAGAAGACTGGCGTGATTTCGTCTTAACAGACTTTTGACTGTCTGGCTATGGATGCCATGGCAGTAAAAAAAGCAGTAACCTGACGTGAGACACAGATTGTAACCCGACATGGCATTAACTAAAGCAGTAGCCTGACTGGAGACACCGATTATAACCCGACATGGCAGTAACTAAAGCAGTAGCTTGACTGGAGACACAGATTATAACCCGACATGGCAGTAACTAAAGCAGTAGCTTGACTGGAGACACAGATTATAACCCGACATGGCAGTAACTAAAGCAGTAGCTTGACTGGAGACACAGATTATAACCCGACATGGCAGTAACTAAAGCAGTAGCTTGACTGGAGACACAGATTATAACCCGACATGGCAGTAACTAAAGCAGTAGCTTGACTGGAGACACAGATTATAACCCGACATGGCAGTAACTAAAGCAGTAGCTTGACTGGAGACACAGATTATAACCCGACATGGCAGTAACTAAAGCAGTAGCTTGACTGGAGACACAGATTATAACCCGACATGGCAGTAACTAAAGCAGTAGCTTTACTGGAGACACAGATTATAACCCGACATGGCAGTAACTAAAGCAGTAGCTTGACTGGAGATACAGATTATAACCCGACATGGCAGTAACTAAAGCAGTAGCTTGACTGGAGATACAGATTATAACGCGACATGGCAGTAACTAAAGCAGTAGCTTGACTGGAGACACAGATTATAAACTGACATGGCAGTAACTAAAGCAGAAGCTTGACTGGAGACACAGATTATAACCCGACAAGGCAGTAACTAAAGCAGTAGCTTGACTGGAGACACAGATTGTAACCTGACATGGCAGTAACAAAAGCAGTAACCTGACGTGAGACACAGATTGTAAACCGAAATAACAGTAACTATAGCAGTAGCGTGACAGGAGATACAGATTATAACGCGACATGGCAATAGCAGTTAAAAGTGGGAGCACCAAGACAGTCTACGATAAAATATATCTAACCAGTGTCACGCCAAGTGGCAGAGATTGTTGTAGATTCTTTGTTGTATACTTTCTATGCAATGATGGATGCCGGTATGGCGTATCTGGCCTGAACATTACAACTTTTCATTATCCTCCCAAGTGTCAATTATTTCAGGAACTATTAGTCCCATTATGTTCCTATTGGCCCAGTGTGGTCATCAATGCCCGTCTGCCAGTGATAGTGGTCAGTGATTCGAATTTGCAGTTTGAATGACCGACTCTATACACTGAACAGTTGAAGTGCAGACAAATCTAGACCTTGATCTTGTCCGACACTTGTTACACTTACAAGGTACACGCGTGCACCTGCTAAAAATGAATCTTTTTCAACTTACTCGATAATGCAGTTAAGCAGATAATTGCTCACAACTATATCTCTTTAAGTAATCTAATATTGTGTACTACATTATACAATAGAAAAAGCCATGCATTAATTAATATATGATAGTTAAAAAGAAAACATGATGGGATTGTGCCATTGCATAAATGGCAGAGCTCTTTCGTGAAAAGAGGCAAGTAAATGTTATAAACATTTTAAACAATTAAATAGTCACCGTAAGTGTTATATGAATAAGTAGCTATAGTTATCTCCCATGCTGGTCTTAATATGGATTTAGATTATTTTTGTCTCCCCTTGTTGCCTCATTTCCTGTACTATAGTGTTTTCAAACTATATTTAAATGTTATGCACATTATTGTTAAAACAGCAAAGAAAAAAAAAAAAAAAAAAACGACACAATTTTTTAGAAAAGTGAGACAAATATTTTGATATATGGATTCATCATCATCATTATCATCATGTGCCATGCGGAATAAAGTAGGCGATCATGCACTCCCTTATTAGCAAAGTACATGAGCACATGCCTAGCAGTGAGTCAATGAGTGCACAGCATCCACTGCACGGTGAGGTCAAGAAGAGAAAGGGCAGCCGGTTAGACAGAGGAAACTCCTGGAGGGGTCAGGCCGAGCACAGCATTTAAAAAGTCTGTTCACTCGAGGACATAGATTCTTGTGGAGAATGTATACAAGTGCAAGCAACATGCAGTACGTTCTTTTGAGTATGCATCGGACTGGATGGAGGGTGACAACAGCAACACCCGATACAGTTAGAGGTAGAAGTTCAAGCGTTTGCTTTTAAGAGTTCTTATTAGGTTAATACTCATCTAGACAGACGGGTCTATTGGTGGACATAGGGGAGCTCAAGGGATTTTGCCGATCAGGTTAGAGGGCCAAGTGTGAATGAAGACTGCGGTGCATTTGAAAATCAAACACGTGGTCTGACTATAGTGGCAATGGCAGTAGGAGGCACAACTGTGAAAGAAGACTGGCGTGATTTCGTCTTAACAGACTTTTGAATGTCTGGCTATGGATGCCATGGCAGTAAAAAAAGCAGTAACCTGACGTGAGACACAGATTGTAACCCGACATGGCAGTAACTAAAGCAGTAGCTTGACTGGAGACACAGATTATAACCCGACATGGCAGTAACTAAAGCAGTAGCTTAACTGGAGACACAGATTATAACCCGACATGGCAGTAACTAAAGCAGTAGCTTGACTGGAGACACAGATTATAACCCGACATGGCAGTAACTAAAGCTGTAGCTTGACTGGAGACACAGATTATAACCCGACATGGCAGTAACTAAAGCAGTAGCTTGACTGGAGATACAGATTATAACCCGACATGGCAGTAACTAAAGCAGTAGCTTGACTGAAGACACAGATTATAACCCGACATGGCAGTAACTAAAGCAGTAGCTTGACTGGAGACACAGATTATAACCCGACATGGGAGTAACTAAAGCAGTAGCTTGACTGGAGACACATATTATATCCCGACATGGGAGTAACTAAAGCAGTAGCTTGACTGGAGATACAGATTATAACCCGACATGGCAGTAACTAAAGCAGTAGCTTGACTGGAGACACAGATTATAACGTGACATGGCAGTAACTAAAGCAGAAGCTTGACTGGAGACACAGATTATAACCCGACAAGGCAGTAACTAAAGCAGTAGCTTGACTGGAGACACAGATTGTAACCTGACATGGCAGTAACAAAAGCAGTAACCTGACGTGAGACACAGATTGTAAACCGAAATAACAGTAACTATAGCAGTAGCGTGACAGGAGATACAGATTATAACGCGACATGGCAATAGCAGTTAAAAGTGGGAGCACCAAGACAGTCTACGATAAAATATATCTAACCAGTGTCACGCCAAGTGGCGGAGATTGTTGTAGATTCTTTGTCGTATACTTTCTATGCAATGATGGATGCCGGTATGGCGTATCTGGCCTGAACATTACAACTTTTCATTATCCTCCCAAGTGTCAATTATTTCAGGAACTATTAGTCCCATTATGTTCCTATTGGCCCAGTGTGGTCATAAATGCCCGTCTGCCAGTGATAGTGGTCAGTGATTCGAATTTGCAGTTTGAATGACCGACTCTATACACTGAACAGTTGAAGTGCAGACAAATCTAGACCTTGATCTTGTCCGACACTTGTTACACTTACAAGGTACACGCGTGCACCTGCCAAAAATGAATCTTTTTCCACTTACTCGATCATGCAGTTAAGCAGATAATTGCTCACAACTATATCTCTTTAAGTAATCTAATATTGTGTACGACATTATACAATAGAAAAAGCCATGCATTAATTAATATATGATAGTTAAAAAGAAAACATGATGGGATTGTGCCATTGCATAAATGGCAGAGCTCTTTCGTGAAAAGAGGCAAGTAAATGTTATAAACATTTTAAACAATTAAATAGTCACCGTAAGTGTTATATGAATAAGTAGCTATAGTTATCTCCCATGCTGGTCTAAATATGGATTTAGATTATTTTTGTCTCCCCTTGTTGCCTCATTTCCTGTACTATAGTGTTTTCAAACTATATTTAAATGTTATGCACATTATTATTAAAACAGCAAAGAAAAAAAAAACAAAAAAAAAAACACGACACAATTTTTTAGAAAAGTGAGACAAATATTTTGATATATGGATTCATCATCATCATTATCATCATGTGCCATGCGGAATAAAGTAGGCGATCATGCACTCCCTTATTAGCAAAGTACATGAGCACATGCCTAGCAGTGAGTCAATGAGTGCACAGCATCCACTGCACGGTGAGGTCAAGAAGAGAAAGGGCAGCCTGTTAGACAGAGGAAACTCCTGGAGGGGTCAAGCCGAGCACAGCATTTAAAAGGTCTGTTCACTCGAGAACATAGATTATTGTGGAGAATGTATACAAGTGCAAGCAACATGCAGTACGTTCTTTTGAGTATGCATCGGACTGGATGGAGGGTGACAACAGCAACACCCGATACAGTTATAGGTAGAAGTTCAAGCGTTTGCTTTTAAGAGTTCTTATTAGGTTAATACTCATCTAGACAGACGGGTCTATTGGTGGACATAGGGGAGCTCAAAGGATTTTGCCGATCAGGTTAGAGGGCCAAGTGCGAATGAAGACTGCGGTGGATTTGAAAATCAAACACGTGGTCTGACTATAGTGGCAATGGCAGTAGGAGGCACAACTCTGAAAGAAGACTGGCGTGATTTCGTCTTAACAGACTTTTGACTGTCTGGCTATGGATGCCATGGCAGTAAAAAAAGCAGTAACCTGACGTGAGACACAGATTGTAACCCGACATGGCAATTAACTAAAGCAGTAGCTTGACTGGAGACACAGATTATAACCCGACATGGCAGTAACTAAAGCAGTAGCTTGACTGGAGACACAGATTATAACCCGACATGGCAGTAACTAACGCAGTAGCTTGACTGGAGACACAGATTATAACCCGACATGGCAGTAACTAAAGCAGTAGCTTGACTGGAGACACAGATTATAACCCGACATGGCAGTAACTAAAGCAGTAGCTTGACTGGAGACACAGATTATAACCCGACATGGCAGTAACTAAAGCAGTAGCTTGACTGGAGACACAGATTATAACCCGACATGGCAGTAACTAAAGCAGTAGCTTTGTCAAAGACTGAACTATGAGGCCAGAGGTCTGCCTCAAGATAGAACACCACCGGGAAGAGTGGTCAACCTCATATAGATTAGAGGTGATACCTTGCCCCGGAATAAGGGCAGGATAGGTGATAGAATGGGGGGCTATTAACTAGTCTCTCATGAGACACGGAGACGGTGACCAGATAGTTAGCACTCTGGTCACGTCAGAATCACGGCGCCTACATGATAGCCATGAGTGCCAATCAACAGAAAACAGCTAATGTAAGCGTGCCAAATAGAACGGCACGCAGAAAGCCGAAGGACACCTCAAGGTCCTTCCGCGTGGTGTGTAACCACGCGAGCAAGCTAGTCAGACTGGGGACTGACTTTGTAGCGAGCACATCGTTGTAGTATTGATAGGAGATTTGTGTAACCAAATAGATAGAATTAGCATTAGGGTTTAGAAAACTAGTGATAGGCCATTCTGTGGCTTTGTGTGTGGTTTTGATAGCGACTGTTATGTACTTGTAAAGAGCCACCGGCAATAAAATGTATCATTTATTTCCTCTCACACGACTTGCAAGTTTCTTGTGTGGTGCGAGAGAAGTAATCTGATGATGCCTTACACATGAGTTGTTGACAGGCAAAGATTAATGTGGTGTCAGAAGTGGTGCTTGGACGAAAGCGCCAAGCAAATACACTCATCCACGGCTCTAGACTAAGTTTACAAATAGTGAAGTAGTGATTTAATTTGTGTCAGTGACGGTTAACGTGTGCAGAACTAGGACAAGTTGCTAACGAAACTGTGCCTATCGTGACGAAATAACGCTTATTTATGTTTAGTAAAATATTATATACTTAAATCATGTGTTTCTTCAAAGTTGTAAGTATCGATATTATTATTTTCTGTTATTTATTCATGTAATTATTTATTTATTTATGAATAACTATCAAAAATGATTCTTGGCGGAGCGATACACAGCCAGCAACAATATCGAGTTTTGCAAGCTAAAAATAGTGCTGCGCCTCTGACGTAGCACGATTGACAAGCAGTTGAGTTACGCCATTGGCAATCAGCATCTGAGTGTTTACAAATCGGTAAACTGCTGCCCGCCTGAATCAGTGCTTTATATTACCTATTATTTATTTATTTGAGTTAATAATTGAATATATTTGTTTATTTAAACAATATTAATATATTTTCGTTTATTTCAAAGCAGTTATTGATTTTGTTTTTGGTACTTTTTCTTGTGTTTACCGTCACGATGGCACTATTTTCAGCCAGGCAAATTAGACTGGTCTGCACAACACTTGCATAGATTAAACTAGGTTAGTGACGAAAGGCATATACGGTTAGAACGAAGACAGGACATTGACAATTAAATATTAAGTAAACTATATTCTGTTTTGTTCGTGGGCATGTCATTGTCATTGTGTCGAATTGTCAAATAATATGTCGTTTGCTATTTGCTAATTGTTGCTGCTCTGTAAACCAGGGTGAACAACAGCTGATTATAAGATTGGTGTGTATGCCGAAGTGCCAAACAGGTGACCTAGATAGAGAACTCGTGGCGATACTGAAGCGCCAAACAAGGTGACCTGTGTTACCGGAGTGTGTTCCTTGGTCTCGGGAACATTAAATTGAGTAAAACCTATATATTTGGCATGCTATGTGATTAATAGTGCATCTCTTTTTCAGCTTGTAATGCATTAGCATACTTTTGTGCTCTGTTTTTTTTTGCAGGACTAAATTTTTCAGGTTTTACACAAAGAGTACAATTTGCAGTGCTCAGATATTAAGAAATATGACATATCAAAGAAAAATATGTGAATAAAAAGTTCAGTGTAGGTAAACGCTAGCTATTTACCTAACATCATGGCTACTTTAGCTGACTTCGTAAAAGCAGGCAAAGAAATGCAATACACAGGTAAAGAGCTAGAAGAATATGCTGATAAGAAATTTAAGGAAGCAAAGGATGCAGAGAGAGATGAACGCGAACAGGAAAGACAACACCAGATACAACTAGCTGAGATAACAAAACAGAAAGAAATAGAAATTAAACATAAGGAACTAGAATTAAAGCAAAAGCAAATAGATCAGGAAAAGGAAATAAAACAAAGAGAACTAGATCTAAAGCAAAAAGAGATAGATGAAATGATTAAAGTTAAAGAAAAACAAATTCAAGTAGAATCAGAGACACAGTTAAAGATGAAAGGTATGGATGTAGACTCACACGCAGAGATCTCTGCCACTAAACTTAAAAGTCAACAAGAAGAAAATAAGTTCAACAAATACAAAAATATTATCAAACCATATTGTAAAGAAGATTCAATATCAGCCTGGACAGAAAATGTCGAGTATCAATTTAAATATCACCAAGTTCCAATAGACATGTGGGCTATGATTTATATGAAGAACCTAAGTGGTGAGCCCCTTAAAGTGATAGAAACTATACCAACTGATCTTAGATCTAACTATCAATACATCCATGATAGGATAATGCAACACATTTTACTTGATGCCCCTGGGTATCAGGTTCAGTTCTCAAATTTAAAACCTAAACCTAGTGAGACCTTCATTGACTACGTCTCAAATGTTCAGAGTGTACTAAATAGATGGCTTAAAGCAGCTAACATTGGGAAAGACTTTGATAGACTTAAGAATTTAATAGCCATGGATAAAATCATATCCACTATACCATCTCCTTTTGCTAAATTTCTACAGCAGTCAGACATTGAGAACATAGAGCAGTTCGAAAAGAAAGGGTCTGCATATTTTTCTTCTAACAGAGATATTTTTAAGACCTCAGATGACTCTGAAGTAGTATCCTTTGTGAAAGACCAACCAAAAAATTATCAAAGTAAGAGAAAACCCTTTCAGAAAATCGACACAAAAGATAGGAAAGTATCAAAATGTATTTATTGTCAACTTTTGCATGACACTTATGCTATGTGTGACAAATCGCCAAATTATCAGGCGCGTCTTGAAAATGTTATCAAGAAGCAACAAAACAAAAGATCTGCATACAGGCGTGCAATCAAATGCTTCTTTTGTTCCAGCTACGGCCATTATTCAAATAAGTGTCTGGGCCGCCAACGTATGAAAGCCAACAATGCTATTTTGATTGATACATCTTCTGACAGTGGCAGTGAGACTGAATGTGAGATTGAAAATGTATTACCTATCAAGCAATCTGAAGATGTGTGTTGTGTGAACGATGTATTAAGTTTTGACAATTGTGTCCAATGTCACCAATTTCATGCAGACGGAAAATTAGAATGTGGGCATTTTGTAACATCCTCCGTAGAGAATGCAAATGCAGTTATTGCCTCCAGAGGCAATCTATTGTTTCACTCTGCAATGGTCAATGATAAGCCATGCCGATGTTTGCTTGACAGTGGCAGCTCTATTATTGGTGTGAAAAAGGAACTTGTTAATCCAAAGGATTATACTGGTGACTCTGTAAAATGCCGTACTTTTTCTGGTAATATAGAAACCTATCCTCTGGCAAGAGCCCATATAAACACCCCGTTCCTTTCTGGTACCTTTACTTGTGCAATACTAGACAACCCTTGTGCTGAGTTAATTCTTGGGTGTCTGCCCCAGCTAAAGCACTGTACAGATGAAGAAATATCTGTCTGGGAGGAGAAGAATGGTTTCACTCCAGTAAACAGTGCATATATCCTCGGACATCACAGTCCTAACAAAGGTACTAGACCCATAACACTTGAAACTGGTCAATACATAATGGTGCTACTACCAGACAAGCATAATAAAAGGTTAACTTCATGGCAAGGGCCTTTCAAGGTGATACAACAACTTTCAGATGTTGACTATGAAATATCAATAAACGGGCACTTAAAGATATTCCATGTCAACATGCTGAAACCTTACTTTTCACGACAACAGACGGAAGTAGAGACAGACGAACAAAGTGCACCCACATCTAGTGATCAGACGACAGACATACACAACGCAACTACACTAGTTAGCGAGACTGGCATATCCGACGATATCCATACATCTAGCGAGAATACAGAATACACACTTAGTACCACCACCGTACTGAATCAGGTAGACGACGACGGAATGGAACTACCCGTTCCTATTGTGGACAAGACTGCCACATTAGATAGCATACAGATAGAACAGGGACTAACAGACAGTCAACGACGACGATTAGTAGAATTAGTGACGGAATACAAAGACATATTTTCTGACATTCCAGGTAGGACGGACAGAATCGAACACTCCATTCTTCTTTCGGACTCTAAGCCTATTAAATGCAGGCCGTACTCAATCCCACTTAGCTATAGGGAAAATCTAAATAAGGAAATTCTTAATTTAGAAGCTAGTGGGATCATCCAGAAATCCACTTCTGAGTACTCTTTTCCAATCGTCCTAGTTAAGAAAAAAGATTCCACAATTCGTCTGTGTATGGACTATCGAAAACTCAACAACGTCACTAAGATCGACGCAGAGCCAATTCCTTCCTGCGAAGATCTTATTCTTGACATGTCCACCTCCAAAATCTTTTCTACACTAGATTTTACTAAGGGATATTGGCAGGTCCCTATGCAGTCTCAATCCATCCATCTTACTGCTTTTTCAACACCCTTAGGACTATACGAGTGGCGTTTTCTTCCTTTCGGACTTCGAAATGCTCCTGCCACTTTCGTACGCTTAACTGGAGATCTACTTCATGGAGTGACGAATACAGTGACCTATATAGATGATATATGTGTCCATACTGATGACTGGACAACACACTTACTGAAACTAAGACATGTCTTTGATAGGGTGCGACTCTTCGGGCTCACTGTCAAACCGAGCAAAGTCGAATTGGGCCTAAAAGAAATTGACTTTTTAGGTCATGTCATTCTCAGGGTCAACAATAGACTTATTACAAAATTTATGAACCTGACCATGCCTACCACAAAAAAGCAGGTCAGAAGCCTTTTGGGGTTAGTAAATTACTATAGCAAATTCATACCAAATTTAGCGGAAATTACAAGTGTATTTTCCAATGTTTTAAAGGCATCTGTAAAATTAGATGTCAAAGATGCATTATTAATTTCTGCATTGTCAAAATTGAAAATCCTTTTTAGTAATATACCAATTCTCCGCTTGCCTAATCCTACGCTCGTTTATTATCTTAGGACAGATGCCAGCAGGATCTCCATCGCTGCAGTATTAGGCCAATTTTATGATGGCATTTTCCACCCGATTTGCTAGGTGAGCCGTAAGATCACACCTACTGAGTCCAGATATTCCATATCAGAGTTGGAAGCCCTAAGCGTCATCTATGCGGTGAGGAAGCTCCATCGATATCTGGCGGGTGTTCACTTCATTGTCCAGACTGACAACTCCCCAATCACGGTCATACAGAGTGGTGTGCATCGGAATGACCGTATATATAGGTGGTCGCTAATACTACAAAATTACACCTTTAGTATAGAGCATATCAAGGGTAAGGATAACATCTTGGCTGATACCCTTAGTCGACCATCTGAGGTAGAAATACCAGAGATACCACATAAGAGTGTAGAGTAATAGATGTTAACTTAGTACAGTAAAATATTCTATGTTAAATATGTTACAAATACATAGATATTATGTGCTGAACTAGGTACTGAGAACATTGAATTACTATGTGTCCGTAGACATCCAAAATTAAGAACGTTGCTCTGAGAACAAATATATCACTTTGTGAACGAGGACAGCTCAGTACTTGCTAGGCTCCATAGATGTTCCAGTGAATCATTTGTGTTAAGCAGAGAAAAACAGTGTCAGAACATTACATGAATACAGACACGAAAACAGTGGTCTACGACACAAGCGAACTCTACAGGTGCAATACCCATAAGACACAAGTGTGACTGTGTAATGTATTTGATATACCCAGGATATATAGTATGCCACTGAAAGCATTTTCTGAACATTAAGGGCAACGACTAACCTGATGTATTCAAATACCATGTATATAAATACTCATTGTGATATGTATTATAACGTTTTAATATAGTCATAAATTATAGGTAGATTATCTCATTTAAGTTATATTTAGATTTAGCTAATATAATAGTTTTCATTTTTTTTTACCTTAGATAGATTATTAATTTACCCACTTATTTAGCTTAAAAGTAGAATAGGATAGTAATTTAAAGATAACAACTAATTATAAACTACAATAATAAATTTAGATAGTAATAGTACCATTTAGTTTATTACATTTCACTTAGTTTCATGTCATTTGAATTCGTTCCATCTTAATGAACCAATCCATTTAACAAACATTATCATTTAGTATTATAATTAGTTTAACACCGTAATAGAATACATAGATTATACAAGTAAACATACATCATTCACACCATTTAGATTAAGAATATCAATCATATAGTTTTTTTTTTTTCACTTAAAAACATTAGTTATAATTGTGTTAGATTTAACGTCACCCATATTAGAAAGGTACGTAACTTATTACATTTCACATTACCCATTTCACAAAGGTACATAACTCATCTCACATCAATTTCATTTTAAATACTTAGATTACATCCCTTAAATTAGATAAATATTACGAGTAATGTAAGCTTTTGTGAGGATTAATACCCACATCTAAAGATTAATGTTTGAGGATTAATGTGACAGATAGATTAAGATAGGTAACACATTAAATATATATTTATATAACTAGTATTAGTATGTCAGTATTTAGAATATTATTGTAATAGAATATAGTGGTGAATAATACCAGGGTACAAACCATCAACCCTTTTTCTTACATGTAAATATATTGTAAATACTTGACGTGTGCAGCAATTTACGCACAGTCATGAGGCTCAACTGTGTCAAACTGAGCCATACTTGTACAGTGTCACTCCAAGGTTTTTAAATAACTAGGAGGGTAAGAGATGTGTGACAGAAGTGCGAAAGTGGAAAATGTGTGACAGATGTGTGAAAGTGAAATAGGGTGGACTGAAGTGTGAAAGTGAGAGCGAATGTAAATTATACAAGAGAGAGTGAGATCAGTCAGCGGATTTTTCTGCCGCTCAACGCGACTTTTTATTTATTGTCTGCGTCAAATGTGTGCTTTCTTTGTTGTGTTGTGATGAATGTGTTGTGTGTAGTTTAGTGTAGATCTTAGAGAAAGTATTTTAAGTCCCATAAGACGGAAATGTAGTCACTAATTAGTGTGATACACTTCTTTGTGGCCTCATTCAACCGAATTATGGCACTTGAAAACTTACTTACATACACATAATAGTTAGATACACATGTTAGAGAGTAGATTATACTAATAATATAATCCAAACACGCAAACAACCAGAAAAACAAACATATAAATTGCATACACTGTTTGTAGATCAAAGGGAGATAACTCCGGGTCAGGGGACATAATAGACAACGAAACACTAACGTAACAGTGAAAGAGAACTTTACACGCGGAAGCGAGATAGGTAAAGCCTGTCGCACACAGCTTGTGTAATGGTTGTTTAATATTATATGGGGGACATGAAGCAATTCATGTGTTGACCCTAAGAAAGTCAACTTTGTATGGGTAGTGAGTTAATTTACTATTTGAGGGCAGGTCTTATTAGACAACGGTCCGGTTCAGACATACCTCTATTTAATATAATATTGCGATTGAGAAGAGGGCTCACGCCAACCAGACAAGTTTGTGGCGATTGCCAGTAACCAAGTAAAGTGATACGACATTGTGACAATAGGCAGTAGAAGTCTATTAAGTAGCCCAAAGCCAGGTTATCTACAGTCTTTGACAAAAATTAGATACACTAATTTTTTTAGAAACCTCTTGCGTCACAACCAACGAGTCAAAGTTGATGACGCAACACAGGAGGGGAGGGTGTGTGTCAAAGACTGAACTATGAGGCCAGAGGTCTGCCTCAAGATAGAACACCACCGGGAAGAGTGGTCAACCTCATATAGATTAGAGGTGATACCTTGCCCCGGAATAAGGGCAGGATAGGTGATAGAATGGGGGACTATTAACTAGTCTCTCATGAGACACGGAGACGGTGACCAGATAGTTAGCACTCTGGTCACGTCAGAATCACGGCGCCTACATGATAGCCATGAGTGCCAATCAACAGAAAACAGCTAATGTAAGCGTGCCAAATAGAACGGCACGCAGAAAGCCGAAGGACACCTCAAGGTCCTTCCGCGTGGTGTGTAACCACGCGAGCAAGCTAGTCAGACTGGGGACTGACTTTGTAGCGAGCACATCGTTGTAGTATTGATAGGAGATTTGTGTAACCAAATAGATAGAATTAGCATTAGGGTTTAGAAAACTAGTGATAGGCCATTCTGTGGCTTTGTGTGTGGTTTTGATAGCGACTGTTATGTACTTGTAAAGAGCCACCGGCAATAAAATTTATCATTTATTTCCTCTCACACGACTTGCAAGTTTCTTGTGTGGTGCGAGAGAAGTAATCTGATGATGCCTTACACATGAGTTGTTGACAAGCGTGACTGGAGACACAGATTATAAAGCGACATGGCAGAAACTAAAGCAGTAGCTTGACTGGAGACACAGATTATAACCCGACATGGCAGTAACTAAAGCAGTAGCTTGACTGGAGACACAGATTATAACCCGACATGGCAGTAAATAAAGCAGTAGCTTGACTGGAGATACAGATTATAACCCGACCTGGCAGTAACTAAAGCAGTAGCTTGACTGGAGACACAGATTATAACCTGACATGGCAGTAACTAAAACAAAAGCTTGACTGGAGACACAGATTATAACCCGACAAGGCAGTAACTAAAGCATTAGCTTGACTGGAGACACAGATTGTAACCTGACATGGCAGTAACAAAAGCAGTAACCTGACGTGAGACACAGATTGTAAACCGAAATAACAGTAACTATAGCAGTAGCGTGACAGGAGATACAGATTATAACGCGACATGGCAATAGCAGTTAAAAGTGGGAGCACCAAGACAGTCTACGATAAAATATATCTAACCAGTGTCACGCCAAGTGGCGGAGATTGTTGTAGATTCTTTGTCGTATACTTTCTATGCAATGATGGATGCCGGTATGGCGTATCTGGCCTGAACATTACAACTTTTCATTATCCTCCCAAGTGTCAATTATTTCAGGAACTATTAGTCCCATTATGTTCCTATTGGCCCAGTGTGATCATCAATGCCCGTCTGCCAGTGATAGTGGTCAGTGATTCGAATTTGCAGTTTGAATGACCGACTCTATACACTGAACAGTTGAAGTGCAGACAAATCTAGACCTTGATCTTGTCCGACACTTGTTACACTTACAAGGTACACGCGTGCACCTGCCAAAAATGAATCTTTTTCCACTTACTCGATCATGCAGTTAAGCAGATAATTGCTCACAACTATATCTCTTTAAGTAATCTAATATTGTGTACTACATTATACAATAGAAAAAGCCATGCATTAATTAATATATGATAGTTAAAAAGAAAACATGATGGGATTGTGCCATTGCATAAATAGCAGAGCTCTTTCGTGAAAAGAGGCAAGTAAATGTTATAAACATTTTAAACAATTAAATAGTCACCGTAAGTGTTATATGAATAAGTAGCTATAGTTATCTCCCATGCTGGTCTTAATATGGATTTAGATTATTTTTGTCTCCCCTTGTTGCCTCATTTCCTGTACCATAGTGTTTTCAAACTATATTTAAATGTTATGCACATTATTGTTAAAACAGCAAAAAAAAAAAAAAAAAAAAGACACAATTTTTTAGAAAAGTGAGACAAATATTTTGATATATGGATTCATCATCATCATTATCATCATGTGCCATGCGGAATAAAGTAGGCGATCATGCACTCCCTTATTAGCAAAGTACATGAGCACATGCCTAGCAGTGAGTCAATGAGTGCACAGCATCCACTGCACGGTGAGGTCAAGAAGAGAAAGGGCAGCCGGTTAGACAGAGGAAACTCCTGGAGGGGTCAGGCCGAGCACAGCATTTAAAAGGTCTGTTCACTCGAGGACATAGATTCTTGTGGAGAATGTATACAAGTGCAAGCAACATGCAGTACGTTCTTTTGAGTATGCATCGGACTGGATGGAGGGTGACAACAGCAACACCCGATACAGTTAGAGGTAGAAGTTCAAGCGATGGCTTTTAAGAGTTCTTATTAGGTTAATACTCATCTAGACAGACGGGTCTATTGGTGGACATAGGGGAGCTCAATGGATTTTGCCGATCAGGTTAGAGGGCCAAGTGTGAATGAAGACTGCGGTGCATTTTAAAATCAAACACGTGGTCTGACTATAGTGGCAATGGCAGTAGGAGGCACAACTGTGAAAGAAGACTGGCGTGATTTCGTCTTAACAGACTTTTGACTGTCTGGGTATGGATGCCATGGCAGTAAAAAAGCAGTAACCTGACGTGAGACACAGATTGTAACCCGATATTGCAGTAACTAAAGCAGTAGCCTGACTGGAGACACAGATTATAACCCGACATGGCAGTAACTAAAGCAGTAGCTTGACTGGAGACACAGATTATAACCCGACATGGTAGTAACTAAAGCAGTAGCTTGACTGGAGACACAGATTATAACCCGACATGGCAGTAACTAAAGCAGTAGCTTGACTGGAGACACAGACTATAACCCGACATGGCAGGAACTAAAGCAGTAGCTTGACTGGAGACACAGATTATAACCCGACATGGCAGTAACTAAAGCAGTAGCTTGACTGGAGATACAGAGTATAACCCGACATGGCAGTAGCTAAAGCAGTAGCTTGACTGGAGACACAGATTATAACCCGACAAGGCAGTAACTAAAGCAGTAGCTTGACTGGAGACACAGATTGTTACCTGACATGGCAGTAACAAAAGCAGTAACCTGACGTGAGACACAGATTGTAAACCGAAATAACAGTAACTATAGCAGTAGCGTGACATGTGATACAGATTATAACGCGACATGGCAATAACAGTTAAAAGTGGGAGCACCAAGACATCTACGATAAAATATATCTAACCAGTGTCACGCCAAGTGGCGGAGATTGTTGTTGATTCTTTGTCGTATACTTTCTATGCAATGATGGATGCTGGTATGGCGTATCTGGCCTGAACATTACAACTTTTCATTATCCTCCCAAGTGTCAATTATTTCAGGAACTATTAGTCCCATTATGTTCCTATTGGCCCAGTGTGGTCATCAATGCCCGTCTGCCAGTGATAGTGGTCAGTGATTCGAATTTGCAGTTTGAATGACCGACTCTATACACTGAACAGTTGAATTGCAGACAAATCTAGACCTTGATCTTGTCCGACACTTGTTACACTTACAAGGTACACGCGTGCACCTTTTTTTTTTTTTTTTTTTAAAACTTTTATTGAGTGTTAAGAAACATTTGCATTTGTATTGTTCGTGTTGTTACAGAGCGTTGCATGTGGAAGTGTAGGTGACATATGCGCAAATTTTTACAACATTTGTTTCAACCTTTTTACATTTGAAATGGGGGGTAACGAAAAACGAGTACAAACAACAACAAGACGGTAGTATACCATTTTTTCCCTCTGCCACCCCCTCACCTGTCAGCACCAACCCCACCAATACCATCATCACCACTTGGTAATGAGGAAAATGGCAGTAAAACTTGTTAGAACCGACCGGTGAAGGCAGCAGCAGCATCAAAACCAACAGTATCGAAAAGGTGGGGGGGGGGAAGGGGGGGGGGTTGTCAAGGAGTATCCTAGTTTACAATGCAGGAGGGGTAGTTGTTGCATTTGTATTGTTTGTGTTGTTACATGCGTACTGTGTGTTCAGTATTTGTGTGCGTGTTTTTACAGAGCGTTGCATGTGGGCGTGTAGGTGACATATGCGCAAAAATTTCAAATATTTTATACATTTAAACATTTCTCCATTGACATTGTTGTAAGGAAATATTTTAAATCAAAGGCGTGATGGTAGCGGGCTGTTATTTTTCCCCTGCCGCCCCGCTCTCCTGTCAGCTCCAAAAACTCCTACCAAGTACCATCACCCTCGGTGATGATAAACATGGCGGTGCAGAACTGAAACAAAACGGCGAGGGTGGCAGCAGAGACAACAATCACAGTATCAAAAGGTTGGGAAAGGGGGATGTGATAGTATACGCGTTTACAAAGCCATATATATTAATAGTGATTACAATGATAATAATGCAAAGTAGCAACCAAATACATAAATAATTTCCTAGTGACAAGGAATAACAGTGCTGAGACTAGTGATAGACTCAATGATAATAAATAATAGTTTTAACATGTGATGTTTTGTGCTAAATTGATTACCTTAGGAATGGTGTTTACATGAAATACATCTTATAATAATAATGACAAGGAATAAACAACTACTAAGGGTGATGACAGCAATGCTAATATTTATAAACACAATGGTAGGATTTGTTTTGATAATGATCACATTTTCCAAATATGTGATTCCATTGGCTAAATGATTTTCTTAGGAATGGTGTTAAACCATGGCAGGTACATACAATAACAATAGCATCCTGCACTGTTAAATAATATAGTAGGTGTAAAAAGGAGTTGGTTATCCTTTTTCTCCTTGCTTATTTTTTTTTTTTTTTTACATATGCATGCAATGTTCAATAATAGTAGAAGTAAAAGGAGTTGGTTTTCTTTTTCTCCTTGCTTATTTTTTGGTCATATTTGTAAGGATTCATTTATTTTTGTCCCTTCCTCTTTTTTTTTTTTTTTTTTTTAAACTTTATGTAAAAAGTAAACAAGCATCAGTATTTGCACAACATTTTAACAATCTTTACATTTTTGTTTCCCTTGCCATCTTCTCACCAATTTGTTTCACTCCATCAATGCCCTTATCACCACTATCTGGGCAATGATGGTAAAGGCAGGATAGCGCGTGCACTTGCCAAAAATGAATCTTTTTCAACTTACTCGATCATGCAGTTAAGCAGATAATTGCTCACAACTATAACTCTTTAAGTAATCTAATATTGTGTACTACATTATACAATAGAAAAAGCCATGCATTAATTAATATATGATAGTTAAAAAGAAAACATGAAGGGATTGTGCCATTGCATAAATGGCAGAGCTCTTTCGTGAAAAGAGGCAAGTAAATGTTATAAACATTTTAAACAATTAAATAGTCACCGTAAGTGTTATATGAATAAGTAGCTATAGTTATCTCCCATGCTGGTCTTAATATGGATTTAGATTATTTTTGTCTCCCCTTGTTGCCTCATTTCCTGTACTATAGTGTTTTCAAACTATATTTAAATGTTATGCACATTATTGTTAAAACAGCAAAACAAAACCAAAAAAAAAAAAAAAAAAAACGACACAAATTTTTAGAAAAGTGAGACAAATATTTTGATATATGGATTCATCATCATCATTATCATCATGTGCCATGCGGAATAAAGTAGGCGATCATGCACTCCCTTATTAGCAAAGTACATGAGCACATGCCTAGCAGTGAGTCAATGAGTGCACAGCATCCACTGCACGGTGAGGTCAAGAAGAGAAAGGGCAGCCGGTTAGACAGAGGAAACTCCTGGAGGGGTCAGGCCGAGCACAGCATTTAAAAGGTCTGTTCACTCGAGGACATAGATTCTTGTGGAGAATATATACAGGTGCAAGCAACATGCAGTACGTTCTTTTGAGTATGCATCGGACTGGATGGAGGGTGACAACAGCAACACTCGATACAGTTAGAGGTAGAAGTTCAAGCGTTTGCTTTTAAGAGTTCTTATTAGGTTAATACTCATCTAGACAGACGGGTCTATTGGTGGACATAGGGGAGCTCAAGGGTTTTTGCCGATCAGGTTAGAGGGCCAAGTGTGAATGAAGACTGCGGTGCATTTGAAAATCAAACACGTGGTCTGACTATAGTGGCAATGGCAGTGGGAGGCACAACTGTGAAAGAAGACTGGCGTGATTTCGTCTTAACAGACTTTTGACTGTCTGGCTATGGATGCCATGGCAGTAAAAAAGCAGTAACCTGACGTGAGACACAGATTGTAACCCGACATTGCAGTAACTAAAGCAGTAGCCTGACTGGAGACACAGATTATAACCCGACATGGCAGTAACTAAAGCAGTAGCTTGACTGGAGACACAGATTATAACCCGACATGGTAGTAACTAAAGCAGTAGCTTGACTGGAGACACAGATTATAACCCGTCATGGCAGTAACTAAAGCAGTAGCTTGACTGGAGACACAGATTATAACCCGACATGGCAGTAACTAAAGCAGTAGCTTGACTGGAGACACAGATTATAACCCGACATGGCAGTAACTAAAGCAGTAGCTTGACTGGAGATACAGATTATACCCCGACATGGCAGTAACTAAAGCAGTAGCTTGACTGGAGACACAGATTATAACCCGACAAGGCAGTAACTAAAGCAGTAGCTTGACTGGAGACACAGATTGTAACCTGACATGGCAGTAACAAAAGCAGTAACCTGACGTGAGATACAGATTGTAAACCGAAATAACAGTAACTATAGCAGTAGCGTGACATGTGATACAGATTATAACGCGACATGGCAATAACAGTTAAAAGTGGGAGCACCAAGACAGTCTACGATAAAATATATCTAACCAGTGTCACGCCAAGTGGCGGAGATTGTTGTAGATTATTTGTCGTATACTTTCTATGCAATGATGGATGCTGGTATGGTGTATCTGGCCTGAACATTACAACTTTTCATTATCCTCCCAAGTGTCAATTATTTCAGGAACTATTAGTCCCATTATGTTCCTATTGGCCCAGTGTGGTCATCAATGCCTGTCTGCCAGTGATAGTGGTCAGTGATTCGAATTTGCAGTTTGAATGAACGACTCTATACACTGAACAGTTGAAGTGCAGACAAATCTAGACCTTGATCTTGTCCGATGCTTGTTACACTTACAAGGTACAAGCGTGCACCTGCCAAAAATGAATCTTTTTCCACTTACTCGATCATGCAGTTAAGCAGATAATTGCTCACAACTATAACTCTTTAAGTAATCTAATATTGTGTACTACATTATACAATAGAAAAAGCCATGCATTAATTAATATATGATAGTTAAAAAGAAAACATGAAGGGATTGTGCCATTGCATAAAAGGCATAGCTCTTTCGTGAAAAGAGGCAAGTAAATGTTATAAACATTTTAAACAATTAAATAGTCACCGTAAGTGTTATATGAATAAGTGGCTATAGTTATCTCCCATGCTGGTCTTAATATGGATTTAGATTATTTTTGTCTCCCCTTGTTGCCTCATTTCCTGTACTATAGTGTTTTCAAACTATATTTAAATGTTATGCACATTATTGTTAAAACAGCAAAAAAAAAAAAAAAAAAAAACTACACAATTTTTTAGATCAGTGAGACAAATATTTTGATATATGGATTCATCATCATCATTATCATCATGTGCCATGCGGAATAAAGTAGGCGATCATGCACTCCCTTATTAGCAAAGTACATGAGCACATGCCTAGCAGTGAGTCAATGAGTGCACAGCATCCACTGCACGGTGAGGTCAAGAAGAGAAAGGGCAGCCGGTTAGACAGAGGAAACTCCTGGAGGGGTCAGGCCGAGCACAGCATTTAAAAGGTCTGTTCACTCGAGGACATTGATTCTTGTGGAGAATGTATACAAGTGCAAGCAACATGCAGTACGTTCTTTTGAGTATGCATCGGACTGGATGGAGGGTGACAACAGCAACACCCGATACAGTTAGAGGTAGAAGTTCAAGCGTTTGCTTTTAAGAGTTCTTATTAGGTTAATACTCATCTAGACAGACGGGTCTATTGGTGGACATAGGGGAGCTCAAGGGTTTTTGCCGATCAGGTTAGAGGGCCAAGTGTGAATGAAGACTTCGGTGCATTTGAAAATCAAACACGTGGTCTGACTATAGTGGCAATGGCAGTAGGAGGCACAACTGTGAAAGAAGACTGGCGTGATTTCGTCTTAACAGACTTTTGACTGTCTGGCTATGGATGCCATGGCAGTAAAAAAAAGCAGTAACCTGACGTGAGACACAGATTGGAACCCGACATGGCAGTAACTAAAGCAGTAGCCTGACTGGAGACACAGATTATAACCCGACATGGCAGTAACTAAAGCAGTACCGCCATAGTTAAAAGTTATTATGCCTTTTTAAAGCACAAACTATCGTCTGTCAAGACGGCAAGGTGCCAATGTCAGCTTGACTGGAGACACAGATTATAACCCGACATGGCAGTAACTAAAGCAGTAGCTTGACTGGAGACACAGATTATAACCAGACATGGCAGTAACTAAAGCAGTAGCTTGACTGGAGACACAGATTATAACCCGACATGGCAGTAACTAAAGCACTAGCTTGACTGGAGACACAGATAGTAACCTGACATAGCAGTATCAAAAGCAGTAACCTGACGTGAGACACAGATTTTAAACCGAAATAACAGTAACTATAGCAGTAGCGTGACAGGAGATACAGATTATAACGCGACATGGCAATAACAGTTAAAAATGGGAGCACCAAGACAGTCTACGATAAAATATATCTAACCAGTGTCACGCCAAGTGGCGGAGATTGTTGTTGATTCTTTGTCGTATACTTTCTATGCAATGATGGATGCTGGTATGGCGTATCTGGCCTGAACATTACAACTTTTCATTATCCTCCCAAGTGTCAATTATTTCAGGAACTATTAGTCCCATTATGTTCCTATTGGCCCAGTGTCGTCATCAGTGCCCGTCTGCCAGTGATAGTGGTCAGTGATTGGAATTTGCAGTTTGAATGAACGACTCTATACACTGAACAGTTGAAGTGCAGACAAATCTAGACCTTGATCTTGTCCGACACTTGTTACACTTACAAGGTACACGCGTGCACCTGCTAAAAATGAATCCTTTTCCACTTACTCGATCATGCAGTTAAGCAGATAATTGCTCACAACTATAACTCTTTAAGTAATCTAATATTGTGTACTACATTATACAATAGAAAAAGCCATGCATTAATTAATATATGATAGTTAAAAAGAAAACATGAAGGGATTGTGCCATTGCATAAAAGGCATAGCTCTTTCGTGAAAAGAGGCAAGTAAATGTTATAAACATTTTAAACAATTAAATAGTCACCGTAAGTGTTATATGAATAAGTAGCTATAGTTATCTCCCATGCTGGTCTTAATATGGATTTAGATTATTTTTGTCTCCCCTTGTTGCCTCATTTCCTGTACTATAGTGTTTTCAAACTATATTTAAATGATATGCACATTATTGTTAAAACAGCAAAAAAAAAAAAAAAAAAAAAAAACACGACACAATTTTTTAGAACAGTGAGACAAATATCTTGATATATGGATTCATCATCATCATTATCATCATGTGCCATGCGGAATAAAGTAGGCGATCATGCACTCCCTTATTAGCAAAGTACATGAGCACATGCCTAGCAGTGAGTCAATGAGTGCACAGCATCCACTGCACGGTGAGGTCAAGAAGAGAAAGGGCAGCCGGTTAGACAGAGGAAACTCCTGGAGGGGTCAGGCCGAGCACAGCATTTAAAAGGTCTGTTCACTCGAGGACATTGATTCTTGTGGAGAATGTATACAAGTGCAAGCAACATGCAGTACGTTCTTTTGAGTATGCATCGGACTGGATGGAGGGTGACAACAGCAACACCCGATACAGTTAGAGGTAGAAGTTCAAGCGTTTGCTTTTAAGAGTTCTTATTAGGTTAATACTCATCTAGACAGACGGGTCTATTGGTGGACATAGGGGAGCTCAAGGGTTTTTGCCGATCAGGTTAGAGGGCCAAGTGTGAATGAAGACTGCGGTGCATTTGAAAATCAAACACGTCGTCTGACTATAGTGGCAATGGCAGTAGGAGGCACAACTGTGAAAGAAGACTGGCGTGATTTCGTCTTAACAGACTTTTGACTGTCTGGCTATGGATGCCATGGCAGTAAAAAAAGCAGTAACCTGACGTGAGACACAGATTGTAACCCGACATGGCAGTAACTAAAGCAGTAGCCTGACTGGAGACACAGATTATAACCCGACATGGCAGTAACTAAAGCAGTAGCTTGACTGGAGACACAGATTATAACCCGACATGGCAGTAACTAAAGCAGTAGCTTGACTGGAGACACAGATTATAACCCGACATGGCAGTAACTAAAGCAGTAGCTTGACTGGAGACACAGACTATAACCCGACATGGCAGTAACTAAAGCAGTAGCTTGACTGGAGACACAGATTATAACCCGACATGGCAGTAACTAAAGCAGTAGCCTGACTGGAGACACAGATTATAACCCGACATGGCAGTAACTAAAGCAGTACCGCCATAGTTAAAAGTTATTATGCCTTTTTAAAGCACAAACTATCGTCTGTCAAGACGGCAAGGTGCCAATGTCAGCTTGACTGGAGACACAGATTATAACCCGACATGGCAGTAACTAAAGCAGTAGCTTGACTGGAGACACAGATTATAACCAGACATGGCAGTAACTAAAGCAGTAGCTTGACTGGAGACACAGATTATAACCCGACATGGCAGTAACTAAAGCACTAGCTTGACTGGAGACACAGATAGTAACCTGACATAGCAGTATCAAAAGCAGTAACCTGACGTGAGACACAGATTTTAAACCGAAATAACAGTAACTATAGCAGTAGCGTGACAGGAGATACAGATTATAACGCGACATGGCAATAACAGTTAAAAATGGGAGCACCAAGACAGTCTACGATAAAATATATCTAACCAGTGTCACGCCAAGTGGCGGAGATTGTTGTTGATTCTTTGTCGTATACTTTCTATGCAATGATGGATGCTGGTATGGCGTATCTGGCCTGAACATTACAACTTTTCATTATCCTCCCAAGTGTCAATTATTTCAGGAACTATTAGTCCCATTATGTTCCTATTGGCCCAGTGTCGTCATCAGTGCCCGTCTGCCAGTGATAGTGGTCAGTGATTGGAATTTGCAGTTTGAATGAACGACTCTATACACTGAACAGTTGAAGTGCAGACAAATCTAGACCTTGATCTTGTCCGACACTTGTTACACTTACAAGGTACACGCGTGCACCTGCTAAAAATGAATCCTTTTCCACTTACTCGATCATGCAGTTAAGCAGATAATTGCTCACAACTATAACTCTTTAAGTAATCTAATATTGTGTACTACATTATACAATAGAAAAAGCCATGCATTAATTAATATATGATAGTTAAAAAGAAAACATGAAGGGATTGTGCCATTGCATAAAAGGCATAGCTCTTTCGTGAAAAGAGGCAAGTAAATGTTATAAACATTTTAAACAATTAAATAGTCACCGTAAGTGTTATATGAATAAGTAGCTATAGTTATCTCCCATGCTGGTCTTAATATGGATTTAGATTATTTTTGTCTCCCCTTGTTGCCTCATTTCCTGTACTATAGTGTTTTCAAACTATATTTAAATGATATGCACATTATTGTTAAAACAGCAAAAAAAAAAAAAAAAAAAAAAAACACGACACAATTTTTTAGAACAGTGAGACAAATATCTTGATATATGGATTCATCATCATCATTATCATCATGTGCCATGCGGAATAAAGTAGGCGATCATGCACTCCCTTATTAGCAAAGTACATGAGCACATGCCTAGCAGTGAGTCAATGAGTGCACAGCATCCACTGCACGGTGAGGTCAAGAAGAGAAAGGGCAGCCGGTTAGACAGAGGAAACTCCTGGAGGGGTCAGGCCGAGCACAGCATTTAAAAGGTCTGTTCACTCGAGGACATTGATTCTTGTGGAGAATGTATACAAGTGCAAGCAACATGCAGTACGTTCTTTTGAGTATGCATCGGACTGGATGGAGGGTGACAACAGCAACACCCGATACAGTTAGAGGTAGAAGTTCAAGCGTTTGCTTTTAAGAGTTCTTATTAGGTTAATACTCATCTAGACAGACGGGTCTATTGGTGGACATAGGGGAGCTCAAGGGTTTTTGCCGATCAGGTTAGAGGGCCAAGTGTGAATGAAGACTGCGGTGCATTTGAAAATCAAACACGTCGTCTGACTATAGTGGCAATGGCAGTAGGAGGCACAACTGTGAAAGAAGACTGGCGTGATTTCGTCTTAACAGACTTTTGACTGTCTGGCTATGGATGCCATGGCAGTAAAAAAAGCAGTAACCTGACGTGAGACACAGATTGTAACCCGACATGGCAGTAACTAAAGCAGTAGCCTGACTGGAGACACAGATTATAACCCGACATGGCAGTAACTAAAGCAGTAGCTTGACTGGAGACACAGATTATAACCCGACATGGCAGTAACTAAAGCAGTAGCTTGACTGGAGACACAGATTATAACCCGACATGGCAGTAACTAAAGCAGTAGCTTGACTGGAGACACAGACTATAACCCGACATGGCAGTAACTAAAGCAGTAGCTTGACTGGAGACACAGATTATAACCCGACATGGCAGTAACTAAAGCAGTAGCTTGACTGGAGATACAGAGTATAACCCGACATGGCAGTAGCTAAAGCAGTAGCTTGACTGGAGACACAGATTATAACCCGACAAGGCAGTAACTAAAGCAGTAGCTTGACTGGAGACACAGATTGTTACCTGACATGGCAGTAACAAAAGCAGTAACCTGACGTGAGACACAGATTGTAAACCGAAATAACAGTAACTATAGCAGTAGCGTGACATGTGATACAGATTATAACGCGACATGGCAATAACAGTTAAAAGTGGGAGCACCAAGACATCTACGATAAAATATATCTAACCAGTGTCACGCCAAGTGGCGGAGTTTGTTGTTGATTCTTTGTCGTATACTTTCTATGCAATGATGGATGCTGGTATGGCGTATCTGGCCTGAACATTACAACTTTTCATTATCCTCCCAAGTGTCAATTATTTCAGCAACTATTAGTCCCATTATGTTCCTATTGGCCCAGTGTGGTCATAAATGCCCGTCTGCCAGTGTTAGTGGTCAGTGATTCGAATTTGCAGTTTGAATGACCGACTCTATACACTGAACAGTTGAATTGCAGACAAATCTAGACCTTGATCTTGTCCGACACTTGTTACACTTACAAGGTACACGCGTGCACCTTTTTTTTTTTTTTTTTTTTTTAAACTTTTATTGAGTGTTAAGAAACATTTGCATTTGTATTGTTCGTGTTGTTACAGAGCGTTGCATGTGGAAGTGTAGGTGACATATGCGCAAATTTTTACAACATTTGTTTCAACCTTTTTACATTTGAAATGGGGGGTAACGAAAAACGAGTACAAACAACAACAAGACGGTAGTATACCATTTTTTCCCTCTGCCACCCCCTCACCTGTCAGCTCCAACCCCACCAATACCATCATCACCACTTGGTAATGAGGAAAATGGCAGTAAAACTTGTTAGAACCGACCGGTGAAGGCAGCAGCAGCATCAAAACCAACAGTATCGAAAAGGTGGGGGGGGGAAGGGGGGGGGGGTTGTCAAGGAGTATCCTAGTTTACAATGCAGGAGGGGTAGTTGTTGCATTTGTATTGTTTGTGTTGTTACATGCGTACTGTGTGTTCAGTATTTGTGTGCGTGTTTTTACAGAGCGTTGCATGTGGGCGTGTAGGTGACATATGTGCAAAAATTTCAAATATTTTATACATTTAAACATTTCTCCATTGACATTGTTGTAAGGAAATATTTTAAATCAAAGGCGTGATGGTAGCGGGCTGTTATTTTTCCCCTGCCGCCCCGCTCTCCTGTCAGCTCCAAAAACTCCTACCAAGTACCATCACCCTCGGTGATGATAAACATGGCGGTGCAGAACTGAAACAAAACGGCGAGGGTGGCAGCAGAGACAACAATCACAGTATCAAAAGGTTGGGAAAGGGGGATGTGATAGTATACGCGTTTACAAAGCCATATATATTAATAGTGATTACAATGATAATAATGCAAAGTAGCAACCAAATACATAAATAATTTCCTAGTGACAAGGAATAACAGTGCTGAGACTAGTGATAGACTCAATGATAATAAATAATAGTTTTAACATGTGATGTTTTGTGCTAAATTGATTACCTTAGGAATGGTGTTTACATGAAATACATCTTATAATAATAATGACAAGGAATAAACAACTACTAAGGGTGATGACAGCAATGCTAATATTTATAAACACAATGGTAGGATTTGTTTTGATAATGATCACATTTTCCAAATATGTGATTCCATTGGCTAAATGATTTTCTTAGGAATGGTGTTAAACCATGGCAGGTACATACAATAACAATAGCATCCTGCACTGTTAAATAATATAGTAGGTGTAAAAAGGAGTTGGTTATCCTTTTTCTCCTTGCTTATTTTTTTTTTTTTTTTACATATGCATGCAATGTTCAATAATAGTAGAAGTAAAAGGAGTTGGTTTTCTTTTTCTCCTTGCTTATTTTTTGGTCATATTTGTAAGGATTCATTTATTTTTGTCCCTTCCTCTTTTTTTTTTTTTTTTTTTTAAACTTTATGTAAAAAGTAAACAAGCATCAGTATTTGCACAACATTTTAACAATCTTTACATTTTTGTTTCCCTTGCCATCTTCTCACCAATTTGTTTCACTCCATCAATGCCCTTATCACCACTATCTGGGCAATGATGGTAAAGGCAGGATAGCGCGTGCACTTGCCAAAAATGAATCTTTTTCAACTTACTCGATCATGCAGTTAAGCAGATAATTGCTCACAACTATAACTCTTTAAGTAATCTAATATTGTGTACTACATTATACAATAGAAAAAGCCATGCATTAATTAATATATGATAGTTAAAAAGAAAACATGAAGGGATTGTGCCATTGCATAAATGGCAGAGCTCTTTCGTGAAAAGAGGCAAGTAAATGTTATAAACATTTTAAACAATTAAATAGTCACCGTAAGTGTTATATGAATAAGTAGCTATAGTTATCTCCCATGCTGGTCTTAATATGGATTTAGATTATTTTTGTCTCCCCTTGTTGCCTCATTTCCTGTACTATAGTGTTTTCAAACTATATTTAAATGTTATGCACATTATTGTTAAAACAGCAAAACAAAACCAAAAAAAAAAAAAAAACGACACAATTTTTTAGAAAAGTGAGACAAATATTTTGATATATGGATTCATCATCATCATTATCATCATGTGCCATGCGGAATAAAGTAGGCGATCATGCACTCCCTTATTAGCAAAGTACATGAGCACATGCCTAGCAGTGAGTCAATGAGTGCACAGCATCCACTGCACGGTGAGGTCAAGAAGAGAAAGGGCAGCCGGTTAGACAGAGGAAACTCCTGGAGGGGTCAGGCCGAGCACAGCATTTAAAAGGTCTGTTCACTCGAGGACATAGATTCTTGTGGAGAATATATACAGGTGCAAGCAACATGCAGTACGTTCTTTTGAGTATGCATCGGACTGGATGGAGGGTGACAACAGCAACACTCGATACAGTTAGAGGTAGAAGTTCAAGCGTTTGCTTTTAAGAGTTCTTATTAGGTTAATACTCATCTAGACAGACGGGTCTATTGGTGGACATAGGGGAGCTCAAGGGTTTTTGCCGATCAGGTTAGAGGGCCAAGTGTGAATGAAGACTGCGGTGCATTTGAAAATCAAACACGTGGTCTGACTATAGTGGCAATGGCAGTAGGAGGCACAACTGTGAAAGAAGACTGGCGTGATTTCGTCTTAACAGACTTTTGACTGTCTGGCTATGGATGCCATGGCAGTAAAAAAGCAGTAACCTGACGTGAGACACAGATTATAACCCGTCATGGCAGTAACTAAAGCAGTAGCTTGACTGGAGACACAGATTATAACCCGACATGGCAGTAACTAAAGCAGTAGCTTGACTGGAGACACAGATTATAACCCGACATGGCAGTAACTAAAGCAGTAGCTTGACTGGAGATACAGATTATACCCCGACATGGCAGTAACTAAAGCAGTAGCTTGACTGGAGACACAGATTATAACCCGACAAGGCAGTAACTAAAGCAGTAGCTTGACTGGAGACACAGATTGTAACCTGACATGGCAGTAACAAAAGCAGTAACCTGACGTGAGATACAGATTGTAAACCGAAATAACAGTAACTATAGCAGTAGCGTGACATGTGATACAGATTATAACGCGACATGGCAATAACAGTTAAAAGTGGGAGCACCAAGACAGTCTACGATAAAATATATCTAACCAGTGTCACGCCAAGTGGCGGAGATTGTTGTAGATTATTTGTCGTATACTTTCTATGCAATGATGGATGCTGGTATGGTGTATCTGGCCTGAACATTACAACTTTTCATTATCCTCCCAAGTGTCAATTATTTCAGGAACTATTAGTCCCATTATGTTCCTATTGGCCCAGTGTGGTCATCAATGCCTGTCTGCCAGTGATAGTGGTCAGTGATTCGAATTTGCAGTTTGAATGAACGACTCTATACACTGAACAGTTGAAGTGCAGACAAATCTAGACCTTGATCTTGTCCGATGCTTGTTACACTTACAAGGTACAAGCGTGCACCTGCCAAAAATGAATCTTTTTCCACTTACTCGATCATGCAGTTAAGCAGATAATTGCTCACAACTATAACTCTTTAAGTAATCTAATATTGTGTACTACATTATACAATAGAAAAAGCCATGCATTAATTAATATATGATAGTTAAAAAGAAAACATGAAGGGATTGTGCCATTGCATAAAAGGCATAGCTCTTTCGTGAAAAGAGGCAAGTAAATGTTATAAACATTTTAAACAATTAAATAGTCACCGTAAGTGTTATATGAATAAGTGGCTATAGTTATCTCCCATGCTGGTCTTAATATGGATTTAGATTATTTTTGTCTCCCCTTGTTGCCTCATTTCCTGTACTATAGTGTTTTCAAACTATATTTAAATGTTATGCACATTATTGTTAAAACAGCAAAAAAAAAAAAAAAAAAAAAACTACACAATTTTTTAGATCAGTGAGACAAATATTTTGATATATGGATTCATCATCATCATTATCATCATGTGCCATGCGGAATAAAGTAGGCGATCATGCACTCCCTTATTAGCAAAGTACATGAGCACATGCCTAGCAGTGAGTCAATGAGTGCACAGCATCCACTGCACGGTGAGGTCAAGAAGAGAAAGGGCAGCCGGTTAGACAGAGGAAACTCCTGGAGGGGTCAGGCCGAGCACAGCATTTAAAAGGTCTGTTCACTCGAGGACATTGATTCTTGTGGAGAATGTATACAAGTGCAAGCAACATGCAGTACGTTCTTTTGAGTATGCATCGGACTGGATGGAGGGTGACAACAGCAACACCCGATACAGTTAGAGGTAGAAGTTCAAGCGTTTGCTTTTAAGAGTTCTTATTAGGTTAATACTCATCTAGACAGACGGGTCTATTGGTGGACATAGGGGAGCTCAAGGGTTTTTGCCGATCAGGTTAGAGGGCCAAGTGTGAATGAAGACTTCGGTGCATTTGAAAATCAAACACGTGGTCTGACTATAGTGGCAATGGCAGTAGGAGGCACAACTGTGAAAGAAGACTGGCGTGATTTCGTCTTAACAGACTTTTGACTGTCTGGCTATGGATGCCATGGCAGTAAAAAAAAGCAGTAACCTGACGTGAGACACAGATTGTAACCCGACATGGCAGTAACTAAAGCAGTAGCCTGACTGGAGACACAGATTATAACCCGACATGGCAGTAACTAAAGCAGTACCGCCATAGTTAAAAGTTATTATGCCTTTTTAAAGCACAAACTATCGTCTGTCAAGACGGCAAGGTGCCAATGTCAGCTTGACTGGAGACACAGATTATAACCCGACATGGCAGTAACTAAAGCAGTAGCTTGACTGGAGACACAGATTATAACCAGACATGGCAGTAACTAAAGCAGTAGCTTGACTGGAGACACAGATTATAACCCGACATGGCAGTAACTAAAGCACTAGCTTGACTGGAGACACAGATAGTAACCTGACATAGCAGTATCAAAAGCAGTAACCTGACGTGAGACACAGATTTTAAACCGAAATAACAGTAACTATAGCAGTAGCGTGACAGGAGATACAGATTATAACGCGACATGGCAATAACAGTTAAAAATGGGAGCACCAAGACAGTCTACGATAAAATATATCTAACCAGTGTCACGCCAAGTGGCGGAGATTGTTGTTGATTCTTTGTCGTATACTTTCTATGCAATGATGGATGCTGGTATGGCGTATCTGGCCTGAACATTACAACTTTTCATTATCCTCCCAAGTGTCAATTATTTCAGGAACTATTAGTCCCATTATGTTCCTATTGGCCCAGTGTCGTCATCAGTGCCCGTCTGCCAGTGATAGTGGTCAGTGATTCGAATTTGCAGTTTGAATGAACGACTCTATACACTGAACAGTTGAAGTGCAGACAAATCTAGACCTTGATCTTGTCCGACACTTGTTACACTTACAAGGTACACGCGTGCACCTGCTAAAAATGAATCCTTTTCCACTTACTCGATCATGCAGTTAAGCAGATAATTGCTCACAACTATAACTCTTTAAGTAATCTAATATTGTGTACTACATTATACAATAGAAAAAGCCATGCATTAATTAATATATGATAGTTAAAAAGAAAACATGAAGGGATTGTGCCATTGCATAAAAGGCATAGCTCTTTCGTGAAAAGAGGCAAGTAAATGTTATAAACATTTTAAACAATTAAATAGTCACCGTAAGTGTTATATGAATAAGTAGCTATAGTTATCTCCCATGCTGGTCTTAATATGGATTTAGATTATTTTTGTCTCCCCTTGTTGCCTCATTTCCTGTACTATAGTGTTTTCAAACTATATTTAAATGATATGCACATTATTGTTAAAACAGCAAAAAAAAAAAAAAAAAAAAAAAACACGACACAATTTTTTAGAACAGTGAGACAAATATCTTGATATATGGATTCATCATCATCATTATCATCATGTGCCATGCGGAATAAAGTAGGCGATCATGCACTCCCTTATTAGCAAAGTACATGAGCACATGCCTAGCAGTGAGTCAATGAGTGCACAGCATCCACTGCACGGTGAGGTCAAGAAGAGAAAGGGCAGCCGGTTAGACAGAGGAAACTCCTGGAGGGGTCAGGCCGAGCACAGCATTTAAAAGGTCTGTTCACTCGAGGACATTGATTCTTGTGGAGAATGTATACAAGTGCAAGCAACATGCAGTACGTTCTTTTGAGTATGCATCGGACTGGATGGAGGGTGACAACAGCAACACCCGATACAGTTAGAGGTAGAAGTTCAAGCGTTTGCTTTTAAGAGTTCTTATTAGGTTAATACTCATCTAGACAGACGGGTCTATTGGTGGACATAGGGGAGCTCAAGGGTTTTTGCCGATCAGGTTAGAGGGCCAAGTGTGAATGAAGACTGCGGTGCATTTGAAAATCAAACACGTCGTCTGACTATAGTGGCAATGGCAGTAGGAGGCACAACTGTGAAAGAAGACTGGCGTGATTTCGTCTTAACAGACTTTTGACTGTCTGGCTATGGATGCCATGGCAGTAAAAAAAGCAGTAACCTGACGTGAGACACAGATTGTAACCCGACATGGCAGTAACTAAAGCAGTAGCCTGACTGGAGACACAGATTATAACCCGACATGGCAGTAACTAAAGCAGTAGCTTGACTGGAGACACAGATTATAACCCGTCATGGCAGTAACTAAAGCAGTAGCTTGAATGGAGACACAGATTATAACCCGAAATGGCAGTAACTAAAGCAGTAGCTTGACTGGAGACACAGATTATAACCCGACATGGCAGTAACTAAAGCAGTAGCTTGACTGGAGACACAGATTATAACCCGACATGGCAGTAACTAAAGCACTAGCTTGACTGGAGACACAGATAGTAACCTGACATGGCAGTAACAAAAGCAGTAACCTGACGTGAGACACAGATTGTAAACCGAAATAACAGTAACTATAGCAGTAGCGTGACAGGAGATACAGATTATAACGCGACATGGCAATAACAGTTAAAAGTGGGAGCACCAAGACAGTCTACGATAAAATATATCTAACAAGTGTCACGCCAAGTTGCGGAGATTGTTGTAGATTCTTTGTCGTATACTTTCTATGCAATGATGGATGCTGGTATGGCGTATCTGGCCTGAACATTACAACTTTTCATTATCCTCCCAAGTGTCAATTATTTCAGGAACTATTAGTCCCATTATGTTCCTATTGGCTCAGTGTGGTCATCAATGCCCGTCTGCCAGTGATAGTGGTCAGTGATTCGAATTTGCAGTTTGAATGACCGACTCTATACACTGAACAGTTGAAGTGCAGACAAATCTAGACCTTGATCTTGTCCGACACTTGTTACACTTACAAGGTACATGCGTGCACCTGCTAAAAATGAATCTTTTTCCACTTACTCGATCATGCAGTTAAGCAGATAATTGCTCACAACTATAGCTCTTTAAGTAATCTAATATTGTGTACTACTGTGACGAAACGGATAAAGAACGGCAGATCTCTGCATAATATCCCTTTGAAGGGAGTGCGATGCGTTGGTCTCCCTTGAATTAATATCAATTAATAGGGGATTCCCCATCAAAAAATAGTGCGGGGCGGAGCTATTCTAGTTATTCATAGAAAATCTAGAATGTTCCCTCAAGTGCGTATGATGTACAGATCTCTAAGTTCACGAGTGCTTCATGCAGCACGGGTTGGTGGAACTTATCGTGACTCTGGTTTTCTTCATGAATCATGAAAGTCACGCGGCCCGTGTAGGCGAGTGGAAGGCGCACTGACTTTGTCGTGAGCAGTCGCCCACCAAACCTCAGCGTAGACAGATCGCAGCCAACAGGCTGTTGTAATTTGGATGTCAATATTCTCGGCCAGTGCGGACATCTACAGTCAAGGTTGTGATTCTTCAATCACAGGTTAGTTGAGTACTTATTCTATGATTTAATTGTTGTCGTAATGCCGTGCTGAGTTCCCGGAATGAATTAATTGCCATCGCAAAATTGAGTTGTCGCGTAGAGTTATCCGTTACAGTTGGCGGTTGCATTTTTAAGTAGGCTTTATCGATCAGCAATGTAATGTGTTACCTGACGGAACAAGCCGTGTTCCACAGCGAGTGGTGTGTAAATAAAATAGGCCGAACGATGTGCGTTACAGTGTGTAGCAGTTACGGGTTTGGTTTATTCATTACGCAGGCAAGGCGACAGTTTGTCCGTCATGACATCAACATGCTAGACGCGGTAAATGATAAGGTAGAGCTTAGTATTAGAAATGTGTAATGTGCTTCGTGACATTAGAATGGTAACGTAATTGTTCTATCAGTGATGGTGATTTTTCGAGGAATCAAGGTGAAATCAGCAGGGGTGTATTTGCTGTGTGCAGATAGCAGTGTTATTCCGCGTAAGCCGAATGACGTTGCATCGGTAGGATAACAATTGATAAGAAGTATTCATGATACTATTGTTACTGCTTGTTGTCATGTCCGTACGCAAGGATGACCGTGCGTGTTCCATCTTACGTTTGTCTAGGCAGCGGGAGGTAGGCCGGTAACCCCAACCCGATCGGTAATAGGTCCGACCCAATGCAATCGTGCATATCCGATGAATGAACATACCCGATCGAGGGTGATGCGGCACTCCGTAATTCGAGGCCGAGGTGTCTAGATAGATCGAGGTTTGAACCTAACCGTTTCTGTCTCTAATATTCTACTCTTCTGGAACCCTGACTCGGTTCATGGAGTACTTGGAGTACTGCCGTGAAGTAGTAGTATAGGAGGGGCATAACCCCCCCCCCCCCAAAAAAAAAAAAGATGGAGCCAGAGTTTGGTAGTGGAGTCTGGAGGTTTGCTACATTGGATGACGTGACTTAAGTCGTCACGGGACAAGGTACACGAGACCCACAGTAGCTGTGGGAAAGTGTAGTGGTGGATGGTCACCACAGCTGTGCTCGACCGGCACAGGGATGACTGACCTGAAAGATAGTCAGTGAATACAAGGGCAACTCAGGATCTGGGGCAGGGATCCCAGACCTGACACTATGGCTGTGATATGATTTTGTTAGTAAGTGTAACAAGTCATGAGTTCTCCTTAGTTAATGCTATAGTAATGAATTATCAGGAGTATAATTCATTATGGACATATAGTTATTACTGTGTGTAATTCATCAGTCCATGGGTGAAGGGATTGATGAATTGATGAGTCTATCAGGAAGGAGATGTCCGGCTGGACACCTTCTCGATACAGTAATCCCTACACTGAAAGGAAATTAAGTGTATATGTTGATTGATGATGGGAGATGAAACCGGATTGGACTGGCACCAGGCGAAGGATGCTTGACAGAGTCATACAGTCGACTCTGGTGCTAGGGGTTATATGTAGCCCAGACGTGTTACTTGACTGAACAGGTGTGCTATTACTTTTTCTACCATCATTATGCCTATATATTATAATGACTAAGTAGATCTATGCTGTGATGATTTCATACTCATGTTGGTAGACATGAGGAATGTCTGAGAGGCAGGTGACAGGGTGGAGATGCTGGTAGTCTTTGTTGTAGTTGAGTACTCACACCAACCTCTCCGTGTTTCAGGATCTGTTAGTACTATCCAGAAGAAGATTCAAGAGCTGCACCATGAGCTCTATGGGCCCACTCATTCCAGTGCCTATCCAGAAGTTGATTGAGGCCATACTGGGAGTGGTTGTCTGAGTCTGCGAGATCAATGTTGGAGGGAGCTGAGTGCTGAATAAGTCGGTAGGTCGAGGTTAGGACCTCCGTCAAGAGCCCGACGAGTGTCATCCGATCCTGAGAGGATCCAACACTGAAACGTCTGGTGATTCAAGCCAGTGAAGCACTGGTGACATTCAGTCTCTGTGTAAACCTTGGTAATTGCAAGGTAGTGACCTTTCAAGTTGTGCGAGGTGATCATTGTTACCGGTCACCATGACCTGTGTTATATGCTTCTGGCCCGGCTGGGTTATGGGACACCATGTATCAGTTGATGCTTAAATAGTGTTTTTACATTGGTTACCTTTATGAAGCCAACATGTGGTCCAGTGAACTAGGACATTGATTACAACATTGGTGGAAACACCTGAGTGACATGGTTGGTAAGGTAGGGAGCTACCTCATGCCAACGTTATGAACTGTTGACAATGTTTGTGAAGGTAGGGAGCTACCTCATGCGATCGTGATGAACTGTTGACAGTGTATGCTAGGTTGTGATTACTACCTATTGATCAGGGTAGTTACATGATACTGTGTGAAGATCTATTATCCAAGGACATGGAACTAAGGTGAAGTGTTTAGTCACCTGATAGACTTTACCAGTGACATTGTGTGTTCGTGTGGAGCAACCGCTTATTGTGTAGGTGACATATCAGTGTGTGGGTCACTGATGAGATAGAAGAGTGACCTGGCTCTTGTGTATGTTGAGACGGTGCTACATGTATTTTTTCTGCAAGTGGGAGACCGCTAATGTTATAGGGTTGGCCCAGACTTCATCAGGAGTGTGACGAGGGAAATAGTACGACAACAAGGAAGGATCCTTGTTCAGCAGTGCAGTGTCAGTCAGGCAGTGGTACTGCGCTTGATCAGCCCTTGCTTGGTTCTCTGGGTGAAGAGGGAACTTTGGAGAGGCAGCAGACCTTGGAGTTCCAGTCCACTGGAGGAGCCTGGGTGAGTCGCTACCACGACTGGACAACCGCACGAGCTATCGTCCGCCTCCATGATGAATACTCATCTGCGTCTTTGATCTTGTACATAGTTCTTCTAGTCTGGCTTTCAGCCATCCTTCTCTGTGTTGTGGTTGACGTAGTTCAGAATTAAATTTTTGTTCTCTTAGCTATGACTTTGTGCAGTGATATGACTGGTGTCTGGTCCGAGCCCCCTTGGGGTTTGGAACCCTAGGTGAGGGAGGGAAGGTTAAGCTGTCCCGGCTTGTGTGGGGCCTGGTAGATGTAGAGTGCTATTGAGGGGGTTGGAGCAAAGGCAGTGGATAGTATCTATCGTGGCAAACCAGTCCAAGCCCCGGCGGTCTTGTCACAAGATAGAGTGGGGGCTCGTCCGGGATCTTCTCTTTGTTCTGACATCTCGTAGGAATAGGTTATAGTGTCATCTGTCCTATACCTATTATCTACTTGACGAGTAGGGCTACTGATACCTTTCTCTTCGACGTGGACAGACATTTAGTTAAGTTAGTATAGATACATAGTTACAGTGTTGGTTGGAGTACAGTTAGCATTGTGATTGGGTATTGCATATCTATACTGATACTAAGTTACCCTAAGCATGGCTACTCGTACTTTAGATTTAGCTAAGGTGCGGGCATCTGCAACTGAGGTGGGATTGGAAGGTGAGGAATTTAAAGCCTATGTACTGGAAGTAGAGAGAGACTTCAGAGCAGAAGAGAGTGAGAGAAGAAAGTCAGAAATTGAGCTGGAAGCTCGAAAGGTAGCACTTGAAGAGCAAAAGTTGGTGGCAGACCAACAGGCACAAAAACTGGCAGCTGACCTAGAGTCTAAGAAATTAGATGCTAGGAAGTTGGAAATGGAACATGAGTTCCGTATGAAGCAACTTGAGGTAGAGGCTAAATCGGTTGGTGAGTCTGAGGGAGCAGTAGGTGGAGTAGCTTTACCTAGCTCATCAGTAGCCAGCAGACCAGCTTACCATGCTATGAAATGGCCGTTTCCACCATTTGAACCGGACCAAGAGAAGATAGATCAATTCTTAGAGAAGTTCGATGCAATGTGTAAAGCTATGGGTTTAGAGCCTGAGCGTTGGAATCTTAAGCTTTCACAAGGACTCCGTGGCACCGCGTACGAAGTGTATGCGCGTCTTCCCCCAGGGATGGAAAATGATTATCCAACCCTGAAATCGGCTCTTTTGAAAAGATTCGAAATGACAGCCCATGCGTACAGGCGGAGGTTCAGAACTTCCAAGAGAGAGCCAGGGGAGAAGTTCTCGGCCTATAGTGTGAGGTTGAACTCATACCTGTTGAAGTGGATGGCGTTGGCCAATTTCAAAGAGGATTATGAGAGTCTGAGAGAGTTGATGGTGGTGGATCAAATGAAAATGCAGATGTCCAAGCCTTTAAGGAATTTCTTAGGGAAAAATGGGGCGGAAAGGCTAGACATAGTAAATAAGTTAGCTGAAAGGTATGTGGAAGTCTATGGTGAGACTGGGGATTCCAGTCAGACTGATTCACAGAAAAGGCAGAAGGGGCTTGATCAGAAGCCCAAGACCAAAGGTCCCAAAGAATCATCCAATGTAGCAGATCCTGTGGTAAAAGACTCTGGTAAGAAACCCGATAAGCAAAGCCCTCCCGCCTCCCCAAAACGGAAGTGGAGTAAGAGGTGGTGTAAGCACTGTAAGTCTCCTTCCCATAATACTGTAGATTGTCTGAGGAAGCCAAAGGACTTGCACTTTGCGTGTCTCGCCTCTACTAGAGGTAGACCTAGCGAGACCACACCTAAGGGTCGGGAGAAACCAAAGTCTAAGAAATCACCTGTGATCGAAACGATAGAGGTGAATGGGAAGCAGGTGGAATGTCTATACGATACAGGATTGCAGTTTGAAGCTGTAATCTCATCCCACCTTGTGAGCCCAGGGCAGCTCACCGGCGAGACAAGAGAATTTCAGCTGGCCATGAGGAGCTCCGTAGCTATGGACTTGCCGATTGCTCGGATTGACATTCGGTGCAGGTATGTTACGGGTAGCATCCAGGCGGCTGTGCTGCCTGATCCTATTTACCCTTTGATCCTCGGTCGTCCGCATGTATTCCTGGGGGACCCCAGGGAACATTGTCTAGTGAGCGCTAGGCAGGCCAGGGCTAAGGATGGAAAAAGGCAGTGTGGTAAGGAAATAGACCATTCTCTTGTGAGGTTAGTGAGCAGTGCTCAAAGTGGGGACCAGACTTTGCGTCCTTACTTACTGGAGGTGTCCCAAAGTTCTGTCCCGCCAACTCCGGGTCAGTTCTATGTAGAAAACCGGTTGCTTTATCGAAGAGCCGGGCAAGGGGATAGCCAGTACGGTCAGATGGTAGTCCCTACTGACTACAGATCCCGCTTGATACATAGAGTGCATACCTTATCCTTAACCGGACATAAGGATGTGGGGACAACAGTCCAGTGTCTTTCCAGCCACTACCACTGGCCTGGAATGACAGGCGACGTGCGGAGATATATCCGGTCGTGCCCAACGTGTTGTCTGGCAGCACCAAAGCACAAGACCAAAAACGGTTTATCTCTGCAGATTGGAGATAGGGTTCTCGCGCTTCTCCCAATCGAGGGGGCGGAATTCGAACTCGGATGGCAGGGCCCTTTTCCTGTGGAGCGGATAATGTCCCGATCCACGTATGAGGTGAAGGTCCGCGGGGAATTGCGTAAGTTCCATTGTACTCTCCTTCAGAATTTGGAGAGGTCCGAGGTAGTTTCTCCACAAGAGAGTGCGACTACCATCGCGCTAGATTCGGTTCTGGGTCCAGACGAGGGCGAGGAAGACTCAGTCCTACGCAGTACATCCTGTGGGGAGGGTCTGCGGTCTCCTGAGCGTTCAACCGTAGATAGGGCAAACAGGCTCCGTCGGGAAGAGACCCATGGTGTTAAGCACACTGGGAATCGAGGTCGGACAGGCGAAGTCACAACTGGCACGACGGGATCGTCGGGTGACTCGATACGCCGACAGGCTCACTGTCCTTACTCACGGGAGAGAAGGCAGGAGCAAGGGTACTCCAGACGAACCTGGAGTAAGCGACCATTCATTTCGGTCGACATCCGCGAACAGTCCACGAAGGTGATGCCTAGTCGGGATAGGAAATATCCTATTGTCGGAAGGGACGAACGAACCTTCAGTAAAGTAACCGATGGCCTGCAACAGGTGGATGCGGAACAGTCCAGTGTAGACAGATCCTGTAAGCCAATCACCAGGCCGTTACGTTTCGGGCCTAATCGCTGGAGATAACGTGTGTTTGAGGCGGTGGTGAGTGATCCAGCATCCATACCATTCTGGTGGATCTCCGCAGGGAAAGTGAATGTTATGGAACGTCTTTTCCTGGGAATCCAATCTTGATAGAGTAGAGGTTCAGAGTTCAGACCGATCTTTGTCTAGTGAGTTCGACCGGGTCGACCATCTTAAGTGGGGGCCTATGTGACGAAACGGATAAAGAACGGCAGATCTCTGCATAATATCCCTTTGAAGGGAGTGCGATGCGTTGGTCTCCCTTGAATTAATATCAATTAATAGGGGATTCCCCATCAAAAAATAGTGCGGGGCGGAGCTATTCTAGTTATTCATAGAAAATCTAGAATGTTCCCTCAAGTGCGTATGGGGTAGAGATCTCTAAGTTCACGAGTGCTTCATGCAGCACGGGTTGGTGGAACTTATCGTGACTCTGGTTTTCTTCATGAATCATGAAAGTCACGCGGCCCGTGTAGGCGAGTGGAAGGCGCACTGACTTTGTCGTGAGCAGTCGCCCACCAAACCTCAGCGTAGACAGATCGCAGCCAACAGGCTGTTGTAATTTGGATGTCAATATTCGCGGCCAGTGCGGACATCTACAGTCAAGGTTGTGATTCTTCAATCACAGGTTAGTTGAGTACTTATTCTATGATTTAATTGTTGTCGTAATGCCGTGCTGAGTTCCCGGAATGAATTAATTGCCATCGCAAAATTGAGTTGTCGCGTAGAGTTATCCGTTACAGTTGGCGGTTGCATTTTTAAGTAGGCTTTATCGATCAGCAATGTAATGTGTTACCTGACGGAACAAGCCGTGTTCCACAGCGAGTGGTGTGTAAATAAAATAGGCCGAACGATGTGCGTTACAGTGTGTAGCAGTTACGGGTTTGGTTTATTCATTACGCAGGCAAGGCGACAGTTTGTCCGTCAGGACATCAACATGCTAGACGCGGTAAATGATAAGGTAGAGCTTAGTATTAGAAATGTGTAATGTGCTTCGTGACATTAGAATGGTAACGTAATTGTTCTATCAGTGATGGTGATTTTTCGAGGAATCAAGGTGAAATCAGCAGGGGTGTATTTGCTGTGTGCAGATAGCAGTGTTATTCCGCGTAAGCCGAATGACGTTGCATCGGTAGGATAACAATTGTTAAGAAGTATTCATGATACTATTGTTACTGCTTGTTGTCATGTCCGTACGCAAGGATGACCGTGCGTGTTCCATCTTACGTTTGTCTAGGCAGCGGGAGGTAGGCCGGTAACCCCAACCCGATCGGTAATAGGTCCGACCCAATGCAATCGTGCATATCCGATGAATGAACATACCCGATCGAGGGTGATGCGGCACTCCGTAATTCGAGGCCGAGGTGTCTAGATAGATCGAGGTTTGAACCTAACCGTTTCTGTCTCTAATATTCTACTCTTCTGGAACCCTGACTCGGTTCATGGAGTACTTGGAGTACTGCCGTGAAGTAGTAGTATAGGAGGGGCATAACCCCCCCCCCCCAAAAAAAAAAAAAAAAGATGGAGCCAGAGTTTGGTAGTGGAGTCTGGAGGTTTGCTACATTGGATGACGTGACTTAAGTCGTCACGGGACAAGGTACACGAGACCCACAGTAGCTGTGGGAAAGTGTAGTGGTGGATGGTCACCACAGCTGTGCTCGACCGGCACAGGGATGACTGACCTGAAAGATAGTCAGTGAATACAAGGGCAACTCAGGATCTGGGGCAGGGATCCCAGACCTGACACTATGGCTGTGATATGATTTTGTTAGTAAGTGTAACAAGTCATGAGTTCTCCTTAGTTAATGCTATAGTAATGAATTATCAGGAGTATAATTCATTATGGACATATAGTTATTACTGTGTGTAATTCATCAGTCCATGGGTGAAGGGATTGATGAATTGATGAGTCTGTCAGGAAGGAGATGTCCGGCTGGACACCTTCTCGATACAGTAATCCCTACACTGAAAGGAAATTAAGTGTATATGTTGATTGATGATGGGAGATGAAACCGGATTGGACTGGCACCAGGCAAAGGATGCTTGACAGAGTCATACAGTCGACTCTGGTGCTAGGGGTTATATGTAGCCCAGACGTGTTACTTGACTGAACAGGTGTGCTATTGCTTTTTCTACCATCATTATGCCTATATATTATAATGACTAAGTAGATCTATGCTGTGATGATTTCATACTCATGTTGGTAGACATGAGGAATGTCTGAGAGGCAGGTGACAGGGTGGAGATGCTGGTAGTCTTTGTTGTAGTTGAGTACTCACACCAACCTCTCCGTTTTTCAGGATCTGTTAGTACTATCCAGAAGAAGATTCAAGAGCTGCACCATGAGCTCTATGGGCCCACTCATTCCAGTGCCTATCCAGAAGTTGATTGAGGCCATACTGGGAGTGGTTGTCTGAGTCTGCGAGATCAATGTTGGAGGGAGCTGAGTGCTGAATAAGTCGGTAGGTCGAGGTTAGGACCTCCGTCAAGAGCCCGACGAGTGTCATCCGATCCTGAGAGGATCCAACACTGAAACGTCTGGTGATTCAAGCCAGTGAAGCACTGGTGACATTCAGTCTCTGTGTAAACCTTGGTAATTGCAAGGTAGTGACCTTTCAAGTTGTGCGAGGTGATCATTGTTACCGGTCACCATGACCTGTGTTATATGCTTCTGGCCCGGCTGGGTTATGGGACACCATGTATCAGTTGATGCTTAAATAGTGTTTTTACATTGGTTACCTTTATGAAGCCAACATGTGGTCCAGTGAACTAGGACATTGATTACAACATTGGTGGAAACACCTGAGTGACATGGTTGGTAAGGTAGGGAGCTACCTCATGCCAACGTTATGAACTGTTGACAATGTTTGTGAAGGTAGGGAGCTACCTCATGCGATCGTGATGAACTGTTGACAGTGTATGCTAGGTTGTGATTACTACCTATTGATCAGGGTATTTACATGATACTGTGTGAAGATCTATTATCCAAGGACATGGAACTAAGGTGAAGTGTTTAGTCACCTGATAGACTTTACCAGTGACATTGTGTGTTCGTGTGGAGCAACCGTTTATTGTGTAGGTGACATATCAGTGTGTGGGTCACTGATGAGATAGAAGAGTGACCTGGCTCTTGTGTATGTTGAGACGGTGCTACATGTATTTTTTCTGCAAGTGGGAGACCGCTAATGTTATAGGGTTGGCCCAGACTTCATCAGGAGTGTGACGAGGGAAATAGTACGACAACAAGGAAGGATCCTTGTTCAGCAGTGCAGTGTCAGTCAGGCAGTGGTACTGCGCTTGATCAGCCCTTGCTTGGTTCTCTGGGTGAAGAGGGAACTTTGGAGAGGCAGCAGACCTTGGAGTTCCAGTCCACTGGAGTGTGATGTTGTTTCCCCGAGAAGAGATTGGGATCAACATGCACATCTTTAAACTGATTATCTGTTGGGATTATTGACTGACTTTTCGTCTACACTCTTCTCTTCCGTCTTCCCTTCCATATATCTACTTCTTTTACTCTCTCGATTATTCCCTCAACACATACTCAGACAACAGTTCCTTTCAACGATAAGATAAAAGATTTATTATAAAAAACTATGTCGGGTGTATGTATGGATATTGTCTATGTAGTTGCTAGTGTTCTTCTGGTGTGGCTGCTAGATAAGATGTTGATAGATAGTCTTCGTGTCTTTCTCTCGTCTCTTCTCTCGGCTAAAGTACAGGACGATATATAGACACCACAGAACGATCTCACCCGGACGGCTCCGTCTGCTTGAGTCTGTAGATAAATCCGTTCTTTGTAATGAAAATGTTCACCACTGTATTAAATGTACTTAACCTGCTCACTATTTGCTGTCCGCTAAAAATGAATGTTCGTTGCTTTCTTATAGCGTTCTTTAATCCATTCTGGAAAAACACATCGAGTTTCTAGAATGTTCTATTAGTGTTCTGTAAAAAGTTCTACACTTGATATTTGGTAATTGATATATGCACTTGGTACGCACTTTGCAACTCTTTGATACTGCGTAATTTGGGTCTTTTTCCTTTAGTTTGTATAATGTATATTTTCCATTCTCTGTCCTCCTGACTTATTAAGATGACACTTCTTTTCCTTCCTGTCTTATGCACAAGTGTCGTGCGTTATGACTTTAAAGTGCTTTCTCGTGGGTTATCAACACTGGGTGATCTTGACCACAGCCCTCTGTGTAATCTCTTAGTTGATAAGTCCCGCACTGGTATGGAAACCTGTGTGATATACATTTAATAATGAGATCTGTGTCTGCTTCCTCTTCTCTCCTATGTGAGTGTCTCTTCCTCCAGCCGAAATGAAAAAGCTTCCGAAAAAACCCACTCTGACATAGGATAGAAGATTCACCTAATCGTCTATACTATTCCTACTCATAGCAAGCAATGATAAATGCTATTCACGCACATCTATATTCATATCCTAAAACTATATTTTAATATACCTTATACACATCGCTGTTCCTTTATAGAATTAATGTAGGTCCACGAATTGAAATTAATCCGTAGCCAAGCACTTTATCCCATTATAAGGGAGGATATTTCTTTTCCTTCCAGGACACATAATTCTATCTTTCCGTCCAGTTGGGGAACACACACTCAACTGACACAAAGAAGTGGCCACCCTCTTTAGATCATCTTTGTCCCATCGTCCTTGACATTGCTGGACAAAGCAAATTCAGACTTCATTGTCCTAGTTTGTGGAAAATTCCAGATCTGGGGCTTTTCCGTATATCCCTACCTCCAGAACGCAATAGACTGGTCCATGATGCTGTCTCTCTTGGTCGCTAACCAAATTTTCCACTCGACAGTTACCTGTGTTGTAGTCGACTCTCCCGACTTGACCTACATACACATGCGCTGGTCAATCCTTTGTGGTTATCCTTCTGTTTCATTAACTCGGGAATTAACCGTTCACCTGCCTGGTTTTTTTAACCCTTCTCCTACGTGGGCAGTCGATGTATGCAGTCGTCCATCTGGGAATCATTAACTCTCAGTATTTCACGACATAGGCCCCCTCTTAAGAGATTAGACCGCGTCGAATCTTTCTCACTGTAGGTTTGATTCCCATGATCCACAACCCTAATCTACTTCCTCCGGAGCTGGATGTCTGGATAAGAAATCTGCTCCTACATTCTCCTTTCCAAGGATGTATTCCACAGTGAAGTCCCGATGCAGCAACAACGTCCATCACATCCACCGTGCGTTGAGCTTCTGCTAAGTCGCTATTAACATCACGTTTTGATGATATGATTGGATCCTCACATGGCTCATCTCATTATCCAGTAGGCGCTCTAATTGACACCCTACTATACTACTAACGACTGAAACTAGTGTTGGCTCCTCGCTCCTGTACGTTCAGTCGACCTCCTTTCGACTTGCGTCAGCGACGGCTCACAATACAGACGGATTGTCCCATCCTGATTGTAACACTGCTTCCATGTCCTCTTAGTTTCCCCCGGCTTTGCCTCTGGGGATGCTCCGCCTCGTCCTCGATGGACCGAGTCGTCTTTCCCAAATCTCCTGGACTTTTGCTTCCAGGACCATCTTGGGCGATATTGTATCTGGTCAGCCAATCTTCGGTTGGAGTCCTGGGTAATTCTCGCTTTTCCCGACGTTACCCACCCCTTCTGAACTTGGTTACCGGTGAAACTTTCACTCTTGTCCTTTCCCTGACTTGTGATTTCCCTCCTCCTGTCGTTGGGTAAATCTGACCTATCACGTACTGTCCCATAGGCCCTCCTATGTTGTACTGGCGATCTCTGGTCTTCGTCTGGACTGGTAACCTTTGTCCCAATAGCTGCCATCACCATAAAGTGCGAAGCTTTGCTCCCGGATCTCTCCTCATATTTCCTAATGAGATGTCTAGGGAGATTTTTCTTCTCTTCCCCGATCCGTATTTTGTAGATGTTCTTGGACACCACCTTTTCCACAGGATAAGGACCTTTCCATCCTACTTGGAGTATATTGGTCTCTGTTGGACTCCACACTTCCACTTTGTCTTCCACTTTAAGAGCTAGTTTCCTCTTAATTCGCTTGTTGGGTGGTGCTTTCTGGCACTCCGAACAAGACTTCACCCACCGGCGTACATCTCCGGTCATTCCTGGCCAGCAATAATGGCCGGATATTTGCTGCAAGGTCTCTCTGACACCCATATGTCGATTCTCGCCTATGATGTGTCCACTCTGAAGAATGTGAGGACGGTGGGTCTCTGGAACCACCCACTGCTCGTGCAGGTTATCTCCCCTCCCAGCTCTCCGATAGAGTAGTTGATTCTTCAGAAAGTACTGTCCCCGTTCTGGTGGCTCAGCACTTCTTTGCAGCTTCCTGTAGCAAGGATGCAACGTAGTATCCTTCCTCTGGGCAGTATGCAATTCTCCTATCTCTGAGTTGTCGCATAGTGTCTCTGCCTCTTTTTCCTTCCCTTGAGATCCACTGACTACGGTTCCCTTGTAGGCTGGCTGTTTGGGCATCCCCAAAAAGACATATTTCGTGCCAATGATCATTGGGAAAAGGGAGTCAGCTAATACCGCCGCAGGAATAATGCCCGTGACGTACCTGGATTTAATCTCCACCTTGGCGATTGGCAGCGTCATGGTAACAGCACTCCTCATTGCCGGCTTTAGCTCTATGGTCTCCCCTGTAAGTTGGTCTGGGCTTACTAAGCTGGCGTCCACCACCGCTTCCCCATCCAAACCTGTATCGTAGAGACAAGCAACCTGCTGGCCATTGACTTCAATCAGTTCAACCACAGGTGGTCTCTCTTGGTCCTGAGTGTCTTTCATCTCCTTGACCGTTTCCTTGCCTTCCTCTTTTGATTCCTCGAGGTTGGTTATGCAATTGGCGTCGGTTGCCTTGCATCTGCAGTCCACAGTATTATGTGTTATCGACTGGCAGTGAGTGTACCATGTTCCCTTCCTAGGTTTCCGTGTGTCCTTTGTGTTCCTTTCTCCTTCGCCAACCTCAGCCTTGTCTGTGATCACCGATGTAGGAATCACTTTGCATGCTGCGAAGTAAGAACTTTTAGGTTTCGATCTGCAGTCCTTCGTGTTATGCGATGGTACCTTGCAAAATGAACACCACCTCTCAGACCACGGTCGTTTCGCTTGAGAATTCGAGGTGCTCTGGGTTCCTACCTTCACCTTCTCTGAACTCTCCTCTGTGTGCTTTATATAAGGTTCCCCTTTTTCTCCTTCCCAGTTTTTATGTTTCTTTTTCTCTGGTTTCTCCTGACCTTTGGTTTGAGTACTTAGTTCCTCAGTTTCACCATGTACTTCCACGAATCGCTCCGCCAGCTTATTCACAACATCAATCCGTTCCGCCCCTTGTTCTCCCAAGAAGGTTCTGAGAGGTTTCGACATTTGCTTTCGCATCTGGTCGACCACCATCATCTCTTCGAGACTCTCATAATCCCTCTTGAATTCTGCCAAGTCCATCCATTTCTGGAGATAGGATTTCAGCCTTAGACTGTATGCGGCGAATAGTTCTCCCGGCTCTCGTCTAGCCGATCTAAACTTCTTCCTATACGTTTGTGCTGTGATGTCAAAATGTTTCATCAAAGCGGCTTTTAATTCCTGGTAATTATTTTCCTGTCCTGGTGGTAAGCGTGTGTACACTTCAAATCCCGAACCGACTAATCCCTGTGATAGTTTAAGAGCCCATCTGGTCCGATCCAGCCCCATAGCGATTGACATTGCTTCGAAACGAGATGCGTATTGATCAAATCTTTCTTTAGACTGATCGTAGACAGCTAAGGGAAACTTCATGGCATGGTAACCATGTCCACTCATATGGGTTGCACCCGGTGAAGAAGAATTTCCTTCCGCTCCATCTATTTCTCCCTTAGTTTGTGTCTTGAGTTCTAGCTCTTTCATGCGATATTCATGTTCTCTGATCTTGTTGGCTTCCTCTGCTTGCAACCTCTTGTTGTCCTGTTCCAGTTCCATTCGTTTCAATTCCAACTCAGTCTTACGGTCTTCTCTTTCCGCTTGACGAATCTCTCTCTCTCTTTCTTGTATGTAATCAGTTAGCTCGGTACCAGCTAACCCAATTTCCTCCCCGTTGGCTCTCAGTTCTGCTGTAGTTACTTTAGGAGTTGCCATAGTTACAGCAGATAAGTCAGCACGTTGAGTAAAGATCCCTCAAGGCAGAAAAGAAGTACTCACTATACAATTATATTCCACCTAGAACCTATATCATTATCTATGTCTATCTAATATAATAAACCTACGACACCACACAGTACATCACAACCACTCTCTCATCCACAAGAGGAGATATAGGATAAAGACTTGTGTGACTGTGTGACTAGGTATGTAATGTCTTACCACCTATCCACATTCACTCTGTCTGGAACTTTCTCACTGTAAAGTCACCAGCATTAATGAACTGTTTCCACCATAAATGTAATGGCACCATATATCCAATGGACGTCCTTCCATTAAAAGTCATCAATATATACTTCTTCTTATTCCAATCAGTATGTCCCAACATGTAGGTACTCCGCTATGCCTGTGCCAATATGCAGGTCATATGGGTATAATGTATGTACGTATCCCGCTCGCTCCACCAATTATGTGATGTTGTTTCCCCGAGAAGAGATTGGGATCAACATGCACATCTTTAAACTGATTATCTGTTGGGATTATTGACTGACTTTTCGTCTACACTCTTCTCTTCCGTCTTCCCTTCCATATATCTACTTCTTTTACTCTCTCGATTATTCCCTCAACACATACTCAGACAACAGTTCCTTTCAACGATAAGATAAAAGATTTATTATAAAAAACTATGTCGGGTGTATGTATGGATATTGTCTATGTAGTTGCTAGTGTTCTTCTGGTGTGGCTGCTAGATAAGATGTTGATAGATAGTCTTCGTGTCTTTCTCTCGTCTCTTCTCTCGGCTAAAGTACAGGACGATATATAGACACCACAGAACGATCTCACCCGGACGGCTCCGTCTGCTTGAGTCTGTAGATAAATCCGTTCTTTGTAATGAAAATGTTCACCACTGTATTAAATGTACTTAACCTGCTCACTATTTGCTGTCCGCTAAAAATGAATGTTCGTTGCTTTCTTATAGCGTTCTTTAATCCATTCTGGAAAAACACATCGAGTTTCTAGAATGTTCTATTAGTGTTCTGTAAAAAGTTCTACACTTGATATTTGGTAATTGATATATGCACTTGGTACGCACTTTGCAACTCTTTGATACTGCGTAATTTGGGTCTTTTTCCTTTAGTTTGTATAATGTATATTTTCCATTCTCTGTCCTCCTGACTTATTAAGATGACACTTCTTTTCCTTCCTGTCTTATGCACAAGTGTCGTGCGTTATGACTTTAAAGTGCTTTCTCGTGGGTTATCAACACTGGGTGATCTTGACCACAGCCCTCTGTGTAATCTCTTAGTTGATAAGTCCCGCACTGGTATGGAAACCTGTGTGATATACATTTAATAATGAGATCTGTGTCTGCTTCCTCTTCTCTCCTATGTGAGTGTCTCTTCCTCCAGCCGAAATGAAAAAGCTTCCGAAAAAACCCACTCTGACATAGGATAGAAGATTCACCTAATCGTCTATACTATTCCTACTCATAGCAAGCAATGATAAATGCTATTCACGCACATCTATATTCATATCCTAAAACTATATTTTAATATACCTTATACACATCGCTGTTCCTTTATAGAATTAATGTAGGTCCACGAATTGAAATTAATCCGTAGCCAAGCACTTTATCCCATTATAAGGGAGGATATTTCTTTTCCTTCCAGGACACATAATTCTATCTTTCCGTCCAGTTGGGGAACACACACTCAACTGACACAAAGAAGTGGCCACCCTCTTTAGATCATCTTTGTCCCATCGTCCTTGACATTGCTGGACAAAGCAAATTCAGACTTCATTGTCCTAGTTTGTGGAAAATTCCAGATCTGGGGCTTTTCCGTATATCCCTACCTCCAGAACGCAATAGACTGGTCCATGATGCTGTCTCTCTTGGTCGCTAACCAAATTTTCCACTCGACAGTTACCTGTGTTGTAGTCGACTCTCCCGACTTGACCTACATACACATGCGCTGGTCAATCCTTTGTGGTTATCCTTCTGTTTCATTAACTCGGGAATTAACCGTTCACCTGCCTGGTTTTTTTAACCCTTCTCCTACGTGGGCAGTCGATGTATGCAGTCGTCCATCTGGGAATCATTAACTCTCAGTATTTCACGACATGGAGGAGCCTGGGTGAGTCGCTACCACGACTGGACAACCGCACGAGCTATCGTCCGCCTCCATGATGAATACTCATCTGCGTCTTTGATCTTGTACATAGTTCTTCTAGTCTGGCTTTCAGCCATCCTTCTCTGTGTTGTGGTTGACGTAGTTCAGAATTAAATTTTTGTTCTCTTAGCTATGACTTTGTGCAGTGATATGACTGGTGTCTGGTCCGAGCCCCCTTGGGGTTTGGAACCCTAGGTGAGGGAGGGAAGGTTAAGCTGTCCCGGCTTGTGTGGGGCCTGGTAGATGTAGAGTGCTATTGAGGGGGTTGGAGCAAAGGCAGGGGATAGTATCTATCGTGGCAAACCAGTCCAAGCCCCGGCGGTCTTGTCACAACTACATTATACAATAGAAAAAGCCATGCATTAATTAATATATGATAGTTAAAAAGAAAACATGAAGGGATTGTGCCATTGCATAAATGGCATAGCTCTTTCGTGAAAAGAGGCAAGTAAATGTTATAAACATTTTAAACAATTAAATAGTCACCGTAAGTGTTATATGAATAAGTAGCTATAGTTATCTCCCATGCTGGTCTTAATATGGATTTAGATTATTTGTGTCTCCCCTTGTTGCCTCATTTCCTGTACTATAGTGTTTTCAAACTATATTTAAATGTTATGCACATTATTGTTAAAACAGCAAAAAAAAAACAAAAAAAACGACACAATTTTTTAGAACAGTGAGACAAATATTTTGATATATGGATTCATCATCATCATTATCATCATGTGCCATGCGGAATAAAGTAGGCGATCATGCACTCCCTTATTAGCAAAGTACATGAGCACATGCCTAGCAGTGAGTCAATGAGTGCACAGCATCCACTGCACGGTGAGGTCAAGAAGAGAAAGGGCAGCCGGTTAGACAGAGGAAACTCTTGGAGGGGTCAGGCCGAGCACAGCATTTAAAAGGTCTGTTCACTCGAGGACATAGATTCTTGTGGAGAATGTATACAAGTGCAAGCAACATGCAGTACGTTCTTTTGAGTATGCATCGGACTGGATGGAGGGTGACAACAGACACACCCGATACAGTTAGAGGTAGAAGTTCAAGCGTTTGCTTGTAAGAGTTCTTATTAGGTTAATACTCATCTAGACAGACGGGTCTATTGGTGGACATAGGGGAGCTCAAGGGTTTTTGCCGATCAGGTTAGAGGGCCAAGTGTGAATGAAGACTTCGGTGCATTTGAAAATCAAACACGTGGTCTGACTATAGTGGCAATGGCAGTAGGAGGCACAACTGTGAAAGAAGACTGGCGTGATTTCGTCTTAACAGGCTTTTGACTGTCTGGCTATGGATGCCATGGCAGTAAAAAAGCAGTAACCTGACGTGAGACACAGATTATAACCCGACATGGCAGTAACTAAAGCAGTAGCTTGACTGGAGACACAGATTATAAGCCGACATGGTAGTAACTAAAGCAGTAGCTTGACTGGAGACACAGATTATAACCCGTCATGGCAGTAACTAAAGCAGTAGCTTGACTGGAGACACAGATTATAACCCGACATGGCAGTAACTAAAGCAGTAGCTTGACTGGAGACACAGATTATAACCCGACATGGCAGTAACTAAAGCAGTAGCTTGACTGGAGATACAGATTATACCCCGACATGGCAGTAACTAAAGCAGTAGCTTGACTGGAGACACAGATTATAACCCGACAAGGCAGTAACTAAAGCAGTAGCTTGACTGGAGACACAGATTGTAACTTGACATGGCAGTAACAAAAGCAGTAACCTGACGTGAGACACAGATTGTAAACCGAAATAACAGTAACTATAGCAGTAGCGTGACATGTGATACAGATTATAACGCGACATGGCAATAACAGTTAAAAGTGGGAACACCAAGACAGTCTACGAGAAAATATATCTAACCAGTGTCACGCCAAGTGGCGGAGATTGTTGTAGATTATTTGTCGTATACTTTCTATGCAATGATGGATGCTGGTATGGTGTATCTGGCCTGAACATTACAACTTTTCATTATCCTCCCAAGTGTCAATTATTTCAGGAACTATTAGTCCCATTATGTTCCTATTGGCCCAGTGTGGTCATCAATGCCCGTCTGCCAGTGATAGTGGTCAGTGATTCGAATTTGCAGTTTGAATGACCGACTCTATACACTGAACAGTTGAAGTGCAGACAAATCTAGACCTTGATCTTGTCCGATGCTTGTTACACTTACAAGGTACAAGCGTGCACCTGCCAAAAATGAATCTTTTCCCACTTACTCGATCATGCAGTTAAGCAGATAATTGCTCACAACTATAACTCTTTAAGTAATCTAATATTGTGTACTACATTATACAATAGAAAAAGCCATGCATTAATTAATATATGATAGTTAAAAAGAAAACATGAAGGGATTGTGCCATTGCATAAAAGGCATAGCTCTTTCGTGAAAAGAGGCAAGTAAATGTTATAAACATTTTAAACAATTAAATAGTCACCGTAAGTGTTATATGAATAAGTGGCTATAGTTATCTCCCATGCTGGTCTTAATATGGATTTAGATTATTTTTGTCTCCCCTTGTTGCCTCATTTCCTGTACTATAGTGTTTTCAAACTATATTTAAATGTTATGCACATTATTGTTAAAACAGCAAAAAAAAAAAAAAAAAAAAAAAAAAAAAAAACTACACAATTTTTTAGATCAGTGAGACAAATATTTTGATATATGGATTCATCATCATCATTATCATCATGTGCCATGCGGAATAAAGTAGGCGATCATGCACTCCCTTATTAGCAAAGTACATGAGCACATGCCTAGCAGTGAGTCAATGAGTGCACAGCATCCACTGCACGGTGAGGTCAAGAAGAGAAAGGGCAGCCGGTTAGACAGAGGAAACTCCTGGAGGGGTCAGGCCGAGCACAGCATTTAAAAGGTCTGTTCACTCGAGGACATTGATTCTTGTGGAGAATGTATACAAGTGCAAGCAACATGCAGTACGTTCATTTGAGTATGCATCGGACTGGATGGAGGGTGACAACAGCAACACCCGATACAGTTATAGGTAGAAGTTCTTCTTCTTCTTCTTTCGTTCGCTTGAAATATGTCTATATCTGCAATGTCGTCTCTTGCATGAATTGAACTGTTTTTTTCAGTTCACACAGTGGTCCATAGAGTTTATCTTCCACCGTCGTCTCTCTAGGCCAGAAGGTTTGCCTAGATATGCTATATTTTGGGCAGTCTTGGAGTATGTGCTCTGCTGTCTGCGACGCCAATCCACATGTGCACATGGCTGTTTCACCAATCTTGAATTTTGTATACATGTGGTTGCGTAATCTATTGTGTCCTGTTCTGAGGCGCAGAATAATGACTTGTTCTGGTCTGTCCATAATGTGGTAGTCATCTTGAGCAGGTTTTGGTGGCTTTCTGACTGATTTGATCATTCTTTTCTTTTGGTGGTATGTAACGGGCACATCAGGCTGTTCCTCTTTGGCTCCTTCCTTAGCCAATTGATCAGCTCTGTCGTTTCCGGGTACTCCACAGTGGGATGGTATCCACTGTATGGTGACTTTATGCTGACTGCTAAGTTCAGAAAGTAGTGTCCTTAGTACTGGCAATTTCCCAGAGAGGAGCGCCTCGAGTACTGATTTTGCATCTGTTAGTAGCACCACAGGTTGTGTACCATTGCTGTTATTTAGTAATTTCTCTGTTGCTATCTTGATTGCCTCAATTTCGGCATCATAGTTATGGCAGTACTTTCCTGTCGGTACTCTGGCTGTGTCCCTAGTATTATTTGGGTATTCTATGTACACTCCCGCTCCTCCATTTCGAACAGCATTTTGTGCTGACCCATCTGTGTAGACTCGGATCCAGAGGTCCTGTGGGTATTCTTCATCAAGGAAGCTGAGAGTGGCTGTTCTGCGCTGCACACTGTTCTGTTCTTCCTTGTCAAATATTCCTCTCACTTTTGTCTGGATTTGTAATGATAGTCTATGCTCATCTTTCCATGGAGTTCGCTCTGGAATAGTTGTTAGGGGGATACCAACTGTGGGCAGATCAGTGGTTTCTCTGCAGAGTCGTTTGGCCTGGTGGATAAAACTACTTCTTTTCAACCGCCCCATAGCTAGGTTTTCAAATCTGTTCTTCATAGGGTGGCCTGGCAAGCTGAGGAACTTTTCTGCTTGTATTAGCGTTTTCGTATCTCTGCGCTCACTCAGTGCCTGTGTCCTCCCCATCTTCTCCATTTCCACTATAGGGGTTGATCTCATCCCTCCTGTGGTGACTCTAAGTGCTTGATTTTGCACCTTGTCCAGCTCTTGTAGTGTGGTATTTGATGCTGAACACCACGCAGTTGACCCATATTCCAGGTGTGGTCGTATGCTCTGTTGGTAAACTTTGCTAAGTATTTTCGTACTGGCTCCCCATGTGGTTCCACTTAGCTTTCTCAGGATGGCTATTTTCCTTCTGGCTTTTGCTACTGCTTTGTTGATGTGCTTTCTCCATGTCAGCTTGCCATCAAATGTTACTCCAAGGTGTGTTGGTTCTTTATCTTCTCTTAGGGGTGTTCCATTTATCTGGATGATCCCTGCCTTTTGTTTTGGAGAGAGGGTAAATAGGGTGGTGCTGCACTTGTCAGTGTTTATGCTGACACACCATCTATTTGCCCATGCAGCAAATGTATCTACAGCTCTTTGTAGCAATCTGGTGGCCACTGATGCATATTCATTTGTGCTCCATAGAACCAGGTCATCGGCGTACATTGCCGCTTTAATTCCATGCGGTAGGTGAGCAACAAGATCATTGATGAAGATTAGAAAAAGTGTGGGGGACAAGACTCCACCCTGGGGGACACCGTGACGCAGTAGTACTTTCTTGCTCTTGAGTCCGTCTATCTGTACTCGGGCTCTTCTGTTGTGCAAGTATGCTTTCACCCATTTGTACATTCTTCCATTGACTTTGCAGTTTCTCAGTTTCTTCATCAGACCTTCTTTCCAGACTTTGTCAAAGGCTTTCTTCAGATCTATCCATGCCGCAAGCACCAGCTTCTTCTCTTGGAATGCATCCTCAATTTCTTGAGAGAGGTAGGTTGTCTGATCTTCCGTAGAGTAGCACTGCCTAAAGCCAGCCTGCTGTGGCACAAGGATGTTTTTACTTTCAATGTACCACTGCAGTCTGTGATTGATGATGCGCTCCAGTGTTTTGCAGAGACAGCTGGTGAGGCTAATTGGTCTGTAGCTAGAGGCAATGGAACCATCTTTCCCTGATTTTAGGAGGGGTATCATGATTGCTTCTCTCCAGGCTTGTGGAACACTGCCTAAGGTCCAGCTGTTATTGAAGATCTGCAACAGCTTTGTTTTGGCCTCTGTTCCTAGGTTCCTGATCATTTCATTGGAGATACCATCAGCTCCTGGTGACTTTCTCATTTTCAGTTTTGATATGGCTAGCTCCAGTTCGCTGATTGTGATGGGTGCCTCCAGAACCTCATGTACTATTTCCTTCTGTCCTGTATGTTGTCGTTTCTCTCGAATCTCTTGTTGATTCTCTGGACTAATTTTGATATTGCTATCTTGTGCGAACGAGTCCGCAAAATGGTCAGCTGCTTGCTTTCTTGTTAAGATTTTTCCATCTTTATGTAGTGCAATTTTTGAGTTTCTCCCTGTGCCCTCGTCATTAAGCTGTTTTATTAGCTTCCACAATTTCCTTGTGTCTCTTTCAAAGTTCAGAGACTCCGTTTTCTCCTGCCAGCTTTTCCGTCTAGCCTGCAGCTTGGCCCTTTGAAATTTGGCTTTTGCATGCTGGAATTTATTGTGGTGCTCTTGGCTGGGTGTGGCCTCTGCTTGCTTTCTACACACTTCAACATCATTATGCAACTGTTCCAGTTCACTACTCCAGTAGGGTTTATATTGTTTACGGGCTCCTCTTGGTACTGTTTCTCGCGCTGCCTGTAGTATGCATTTCCCAAACTCTTCAACTGCTTTATTTATGTCTTTCTCAGTGTTCAGGTTTCTAACCAGTATGCTGGTGCGATGCTTGTACATTGCCCAGTCTGCTTTCTTGTAGTTCCACCTCGAGAGGGTGCTGCTTTCACTTACAAGCTCATTTTCTACGGTTAGAAAGACTGGCCGATGGTCACTGCCACCAAGTTGTTTCCCAACAGTTCGTGTAATGTTCCACTCCAGGTCTGGTGAATGAAAAGCCAGGTCAGGTGTAGTTGAAGAGTGCCATGATCTCGAGTAGAAAGTATGTGGGTCGGACGGCTTGTTAATCAACATGAATCTATTCTCATCTTGCCAGTCTTCCAGTCTCTCTCCTCTCTGGTCCATGTGATCATAGCCCCAGCTCTGCGAGTGGCTGTTGAAATCGCCACACACAATCATTTTTTCTTTTAGTGGTAGAGTGTCCAGTGCCTGTGGGCGGTCACTTGGACAGTAGTAATTGATCAGATGTAGATCTGTATTACCTGTCTTAAGTTTAAGTGTCTGATACTCAGCCCCTTCCATGTAGACTTTGATTTGGGAAGCCATGATGTTATTTCTTACAAGGGTCAGTATCCCACCTTTTCGCCTGTTCTTTCGGTCAGATCGGTAACACTGGTAGCCTCTGATTTTGAAGGCTATATTTTCATTGAGGTGAGTTTCTTGCAAGCAACATATGCTTACTTTCTCTTTGTCCAGGATGTTTTCTAATTCAACTTTTTTGTTGCTGACTCCCTCCGCATTCCAGTGCATTATTTTAAGTCTTAGTTTAGTATGGCCAGTCGTCCTATTCTCATGTCCCCTGGCTCCACAGGACATCTGAGAAGGACCTCCAGTAGTTGGGGTTGGACCCTTTCGAGACATAGGGCCCGGCACTGCACCTGCCTGGGGGTCCAAAGCAGGGCGAGCACCATAACGATTAGCAGTAGTCGACATATTCCATTTTGCGTGATTGCGTGGCATCCTGATTTCTGTGGTGCGCCTCTTGGCTGGTTGCCTCCGTCTTCAGCACCTTTCTTTGCTAGAGCAGACTGTGGTCTCACTCGAGTGTAGATGTGTACGCGCGCACACGCCTGTCTGCGCATGCATGTCCGTGCATACACATCTAGAGCATACTGGTTATTTTCCGGCGCCAGAGACTCGCCGTCGCCCCTTCTCCTGTTAGTTTAAACAGGCCCGCCACGTGAAGGCCAGGAGTTGGACTTTTGCTGCATAGGTTATGTATTCACGAGCCATTGAGGTATTTGAGCAATGTTGGGCGCTCACCCCAACACCGCGCCTCGGCTACATACAGCAACATTTGGAACCCAGAGGTAGAAGTTCAAGCGTTTGCTTTTTAGAGTTCTTATTAGGTTAATACTCATCTAGACAGACGGGTCTATTGGTGGACATAGGGGAGCTCAAGGGTTTTTGCCGATCAGGTTAGAGGGCCAAGTGTGAATGAAGACTGCGGTGCATTTGAAAATCAAACACGTGGTCTGACTATAGTGGCAATGGCAGTAGGAGGCACAACTGTGAAAGAAGACTGGCGTGATTTCGTCTTAACAGGCTTTTGACTGTCTGGCTATGGATGCCATGGCAGTAAAAAAGCAGTAACCTGACGTGAGACACAAATTGTAACCCGACATTGCAGTAACTAAATCAGTAGCCTGACTGGAGACACAGATTATAACCCGACATGGCAGTAACTAAAGCAGTAGCTTGACTGGAGACACAGATTATAAGCCGACATGGTAGTAACTAAAGCAGTAGCTTGACTGGAGACACAGATTATAACCCGTCATGGCAGTAACTAAAGCAGTAGCTTGACTGGAGACACAGATTATAACCCGACATGGCAGTAACTAAAGCAGTAGCTTGACTGGAGACACAGATTATAACCCGACATGGCAGTAACTAAAGCAGTAGCTTGACTGGAGATACAGATTATACCCCGACATGGCAGTAACTAAAGCAGTAGCTTGACTGGAGACACAGATTATAACCCGACAAGGCAGTAACTAAAGCAGTAGCTTGACTGGAGACACAGATTGTAACTTGACATGGCAGTAACAAAAGCAGTAACCTGACGTGAGACACAGATTGTAAACCGAAATAACAGTAACTATAGCAGTAGCGTGACATGTGATACAGATTATAACGCGACATGGCAATAACAGTTAAAAGTGGGAGCACCAAGACAGTCTACGAGAAAATATATCTAACCAGTGTCACGCCAAGTGGCGGAGATTGTTGTAGATTATTTGTCGTATACTTTCTATGCAATGATGGATGCTGGTATGGTGTATCTGGCCTGAACATTACAACTTTTCATTATCCTCCCAAGTGTCAATTATTTCAGGAACTATTAGTCCCATTATGTTCCTATTGGCCCAGTGTGGTCATCAATGCCCGTCTGCCAGTGATAGTGGTCAGTGATTCGAATTTGCAGTTTGAATGACCGACTCTATACACTGAACAGTTGAAGTGCAGACAAATCTAGACCTTGATCTTGTCCGATGCTTGTTACACTTACAAGGTACAAGCGTGCACCTGCCAAAAATGAATCTTTTTCCACTTACTCGATCATGCAGTTAAGCAGATAATTGCTCACAACTATAACTCTTTAAGTAATCTAATATTGTGTACTACATTATACAATAGAAAAAGCCATGCATTAATTAATATATGATAGTTAAAAAGAAAACATGAAGGGATTGTGCCATTGCATAAAAGGCATAGCTCTTTCGTGAAAAGAGGCAAGTAAATGTTATAAACATTTTAAACAATTAAATAGTCACCGTAAGTGTTATATGAATAAGTGGCTATAGTTATCTCCCATGCTGGTCTTAATATGGATTTAGATTATTTTTGTCTCCCCTTGTTGCCTCATTTCCTGTACTATAGTGTTTTCAAACTATATTTAAATGTTATGCACATTATTGTTAAAACAGCAAAAAAAAAAAAAAAAAAAAAAAAAAAAAAAAAAAAACTACACAATTTTTTAGATCAGTGAGACAAATATTTTGATATATGGATTCATCATCATCATTATCATCATGTGCCATGCGGAATAAAGTAGGCGATCATGCACTCCCTTATTAGCAAAGTACATGAGCACATGCCTAGCAGTGAGTCAATGAGTGCACAGCATCCACTGCACGGTGAGGTCAAGAAGAGAAAGGGCAGCCGGTTAGACAGAGGAAACTCCTGGAGGGGTCAGGCCGAGCACAGCATTTAAAAGGTCTGTTCACTCGAGGACATTGATTCTTGTGGAGAATGTATACAAGTGCAAGCAACATGCAGTACGTTCTTTTGAGTATGCATCGGACTGGATGGAGGGTGATAACAGCAACACCCGATACAGTTAGAGGTAGAAGTTCAAGCGTTTGCTTTTAAGAGTTCTTATTAGGTTAATACTCATCTAGACAGACGGGTCTATTGGTGGACATAGGGGAGCTCAAGGGTTTTTGCCGATCAGGTTAGAGGGCCAAGTGTGAATGAAGACTGCGGTGCATTTGAAAATCAAACACGTGGTCTGACTATAGTGGCAATGGCAGTAGGAGGCACAACTGTGAAAGAAGACTGGCGTGATTTCGTCTTAACAGACTTTTGACTGTCTGGCTATGGATGCCATGGCAGTAAAAAAAGCAGTAACCTGACGTGAGACACAGATTGTAACCCGACATGGCAGTAACTAAAGCAGTAGCCTGACTGGAGACACAGATTATAACCCGACATGGCAGTAACTAAAGCAGTAGCTTGACTGGAGACACAGATTATAACCCGACATGGCAGTAACTAAAGCAGTAGCTTGACTGGAGACACAGATTATAACCCGAAATGGCAGTAACTAAAGCAGTAGCTTGACTGGAGACACAGATTATAACCCGACATGGCAGTAATTAAAGCAGTAGCTTGACTGGAGACACAGATTATAACCCGACATGGCAGTAACTAAAGCACTAGCTTGACTGGAGACACAGATAGTAACCTGACATGGCAGTAACAAAAGCAGTAACCTGACGTGAGACACAGATTGTAAACCGAAATAACAGTAACTATAGCAGTAGCGTGACAGGAGATACAGATTATAACGCGACATGGCAATAACAGTTAAAAGTGGGAGCACCAAGACAGTCTACGATAAAATATATCTAACAAGTGTCACGCCAAGTTGCGGAGATTGTTGTAGATTCTTTGTCGTATACTTTCTATGCAATGATGGATGCTGGTATGGCGTATCTGGCCTGAACATTACAACTTTTCATTATCCTCCCAAGTGTCAATTATTTCAGGAACTATTAGTCCCATTATGTTCCTATTGGCCCAGTGTGGTCATCAATGCCCGTCTGCCAGTGATAGTGGTCAGTGATTCGAATTTGCAGTTTGAATGACCGACTCTATACACTGAACAGTTGAAGTGCAGACAAATCTAGACCTTGATCTTGTCCGACATTTGTTACACTTACAAGGTACACGCGTGCACCTGCTAAAAATGAATCTTTTTCCACTTACTCGATCATGCAGTTAAGCAGATAATTGATCACAACTATAACTCGTTAAGTAATCTAATATTGTGTACTACATTATACAATAGAAAAAGCCATGCATTAATTAATATATGATAGTTAAAAAGAAAACATGAAGGGATTGTGCCATTGCATAAAAGGCATAGCTCTTTCGTGAAAAGAGGCAAGTAAATGTTATAAACATTTTAAACAATTAAATAGTCACCGTAAGTGTTATATGAATAAGTGGCTATAGTTATCTCCCATGCTGGTCTTAATATGGATTTAGATTATTTTTGTCTCCCCTTGTTGCCTCATTTCCTGTACTATAGTGTTTTCAAACTATATTTAAATGTTATGCACATTATTGTTAAAACAGCAAAAAAAAAAAAAAAAAAAAAAAAAAGACACAATTTTTTAGAACAGTGAGACAAATATTTTGATATATGGATTCATCATCATCATTATCATCATGTGCCATGCGGAATAAAGTAGGCGATCATGCACTCCCTTATTAGCAAAGTACATGAGCACATGCCTAGCAGTGAGTCAATGAGTGCACAGCATCCACTGCACGGTGAGGTCAAGAAGAGAAAGGGCAGCCGGTTAGACAGAGGAAACTCTTGGAGGGGTCAGGCCGAGCACAGCATTTAAAAGGTCTGTTCACTCGAGGACATAGATTCTTGTGGAGAATGTATACAAGTGCAAGCAACATGCAGTACGTTCTTTTGAGTATGCATCGGACTGGATGGAGGGTGACAACAGACACACCCGATACAGTTAGAGGTAGAAGTTCAAGCGTTTGCTTGTAAGAGTTCTTATTAGGTTAATACTCATCTAGACAGACGGGTCTATTGGTGGACATAGGGGAGCTCAAGGGTTTTTGCCGATCAGGTTAGAGGGCCAAGTGTGAATGAAGACTGCGGTGCATTTGAAAATCAAACACGTGGTCTGACTATAGTGGCAATGGCAGTAGGAGGCACAACTGTGAAAGAAGACTGGCGTGATTTCGTCTTAACAGACTTTTGACTGTCTGGCTATGGATGCCATGGCAGTAAAAAAAGCAGTAACCTGACGTGAGACACAGATTGTAACCCGACATGGCAGTAACTAAAGCAGTAGCCTGACTGGAGACACAGATTATAACCCGACATGGCACTAACTAAAGCAGTAGCTTGACTGGAAACACAGATTATAACCCGACATGGCAGTAACTAAAGCAGTACCGCCATAGTTAAAAGTTATTATGCATTTTTAAAGCACAAACTATCGTCTGTCAAGACGGTAGCCGTTGCCAATGTCAGCTTGACTGGAGACACAGATTATAACCCGACATGGCAGTAACTAAAGCAGTAGCTTGACTGGAGACACAGATTATAACCCGACATGGCAGTAACTAAAGCAGTAGCTTGACTGGAGATACAGATTATACCCCGACATGGCAGTAACTAAAGCAGTAGCTTGACTGGAGACACAGATTATAACCCGACAAGGCAGTAACTAAAGCAGTAGCTTGACTGGAGACACAGATTGTAACTTGACATGGCAGTAACAAAAGCAGTAACCTGACGTGAGACACAGATTGTAAACCGAAATAACAGTAACTATAGCAGTAGCGTGACATGTGATACAGATTATAACGCGACATGGCAATAACAGTTAAAAGTGGGAGCACCAAGACAGTCTACGAGAAAATATATCTAACCAGTGTCACGCCAAGTGGCGGAGATTGTTGTAGATTATTTGTCGTATACTTTCTATGCAATGATGGATGCTGGTATGGTGTATCTGGCCTGAACATTACAACTTTTCATTATCCTCCCAAGTGTCAATTATTTCAGGAACTATTAGTCCCATTATGTTCCTATTGGCCCAGTGTGGTCATCAATGCCCGTCTGCCAGTGATAGTGGTCAGTGATTCGAATTTGCAGTTTGAATGACCGACTCTATACACTGAACAGTTGAAGTGCAGACAAATCTAGACCTTGATCTTGTCCGATGCTTGTTACACTTACAAGGTACAAGCGTGCACCTGCCAAAAATGAATCTTTTTCCACTTACTCGATCATGCAGTTAAGCAGATAATTGCTCACAACTATAACTCTTTAAGTAATCTAATATTGTGTACTACATTATACAATAGAAAAAGCCATGCATTAATTAATATATGATAGTTAAAAAGAAAACATGAAGGGATTGTGCCATTGCATAAAAGGCATAGCTCTTTCGTGAAAAGAGGCAAGTAAATGTTATAAACATTTTAAACAATTAAATAGTCACCGTAAGTGTTATATGAATAAGTGGCTATAGTTATCTCCCATGCTGGTCTTAATATGGATTTAGATTATTTTTGTCTCCCCTTGTTGCCTCATTTCCTGTACTATAGTGTTTTCAAACTATATTTAAATGTTATGCACATTATTGTTAAAACAGCAAAAAAAAAAAAAAAAAAAAAAAAAAAAAAAAACTACACAATTTTTTAGATCAGTGAGACAAATATTTTGATATATGGATTCATCATCATCATTATCATCATGTGCCATGCGGAATAAAGTAGGCGATCATGCACTCCCTTATTAGCAAAGTACATGAGCACATGCCTAGCAGTGAGTCAATGAGTGCACAGCATCCACTGCACGGTGAGGTCAAGAAGAGAAAGGGCAGCCGGTTAGACAGAGGAAACTCCTGGAGGGGTCAGGCCGAGCACAGCATTTAAAAGGTCTGTTCACTCGAGGACATTGATTCTTGTGGAGAATGTATACAAGTGCAAGCAACATGCAGTACGTTCTTTTGAGTATGCATCGGACTGGATGGAGGGTGACAACAGCAACACCCGATACAGTTAGAGGTAGAAGTTCAAGCGTTTGCTTTTAAGAGTTCTTATTAGGTTAATACTCATCTAGACAGACGGGTCTATTGGTGGACATAGGGGAGCTCAAGGGTTTTTGCCGATCAGGTTAGAGGGCCAAGTGTGAATGAAGACTGCGGTGCATTTGAAAATCAAACACGTGGTCTGACTATAGTGGCAATGGCAGTAGGAGGCACAACTGTGAAAGAAGACTGGCGTGATTTCGTCTTAACAGACTTTTGACTGTCTGGCTATGGATGCCATGGCAGTAAAAAAAGCAGTAACCTGACGTGAGACACAGATTGTAACCCGACATGGCAGTAACTAAAGCAGTAGCCTGACTGGAGACACAGATTATAACCCGACATGGCAGTAACTAAAGCAGTAGCTTGACTGGAGACACAGATTATAACCCGACATGGCAGTAACTAAAGCAGTAGCTTGACTGGAGACACAGATTATAACCCGAAATGGCAGTAACTAAAGCAGTAGCTTGACTGGAGACACAGATTATAACCCGACATGGCAGTAATTAAAGCAGTAGCTTGACTGGAGACACAGATTATAACCCGACATGGCAGTAACTAAAGCACTAGCTTGACTGGAGACACAGATAGTAACCTGACATGGCAGTAACAAAAGCAGTAACCTGACGTGAGACACAGATTGTAAACCGAAATAACAGTAACTATAGCAGTAGCGTGACAGGAGATACAGATTATAACGCGACATGGCAATAACAGTTAAAAGTGGGAGCACCAAGACAGTCTACGATAAAATATATCTAACAAGTGTCACGCCAAGTTGCGGAGATTGTTGTAGATTCTTTGTCGTATACTTTCTATGCAATGATGGATGCTGGTATGGCGTATCTGGCCTGAACATTACAACTTTTCATTATCCTCCCAAGTGTCAATTATTTCAGGAACTATTAGTCCCATTATGTTCCTATTGGCCCAGTGTGGTCATCAATGCCCGTCTGCCAGTGATAGTGGTCAGTGATTCGAATTTGCAGTTTGAATGACCGACTCTATACACTGAACAGTTGAAGTGCAGACAAATCTAGACCTTGATCTTGTCCGACATTTGTTACACTTACAAGGTACACGCGTGCACCTGCTAAAAATGAATCTTTTTCCACTTACTCGATCATGCAGTTAAGCAGATAATTGATCACAACTATAACTCGTTAAGTAATCTAATATTGTGTACTACATTATACAATAGAAAAAGCCATGCATTAATTAATATATGATAGTTAAAAAGAAAACATGAAGGGATTGTGCCATTGCATAAAAGGCATAGCTCTTTCGTGAAAAGAGGCAAGTAAATGTTATAAACATTTTAAACAATTAAATAGTCACCGTAAGTGTTATATGAATAAGTGGCTATAGTTATCTCCCATGCTGGTCTTAATATGGATTTAGATTATTTTTGTCTCCCCTTGTTGCCTCATTTCCTGTACTATAGTGTTTTCAAACTATATTTAAATGTTATGCACATTATTGTTAAAACAGCAAAAAAAAAAAAAAAAAAAAAAAAAAAGACACAATTTTTTAGAACAGTGAGACAAATATTTTGATATATGGATTCATCATCATCATTATCATCATGTGCCATGCGGAATAAAGTAGGCGATCATGCACTCCCTTATTAGCAAAGTACATGAGCACATGCCTAGCAGTGAGTCAATGAGTGCACAGCATCCACTGCACGGTGAGGTCAAGAAGAGAAAGGGCAGCCGGTTAGACAGAGGAAACTCTTGGAGGGGTCAGGCCGAGCACAGCATTTAAAAGGTCTGTTCACTCGAGGACATAGATTCTTGTGGAGAATGTATACAAGTGCAAGCAACATGCAGTACGTTCTTTTGAGTATGCATCGGACTGGATGGAGGGTGACAACAGACACACCCGATACAGTTAGAGGTAGAAGTTCAAGCGTTTGCTTGTAAGAGTTCTTATTAGGTTAATACTCATCTAGACAGACGGGTCTATTGGTGGACATAGGGGAGCTCAAGGGTTTTTGCCGATCAGGTTAGAGGGCCAAGTGTGAATGAAGACTGCGGTGCATTTGAAAATCAAACACGTGGTCTGACTATAGTGGCAATGGCAGTAGGAGGCACAACTGTGAAAGAAGACTGGCGTGATTTCGTCTTAACAGACTTTTGACTGTCTGGCTATGGATGCCATGGCAGTAAAAAAAGCAGTAACCTGACGTGAGACACAGATTGTAACCCGACATGGCAGTAACTAAAGCAGTAGCCTGACTGGAGACACAGATTATAACCCGACATGGCACTAACTAAAGCAGTAGCTTGACTGGAAACACAGATTATAACCCGACATGGCAGTAACTAAAGCAGTACCGCCATAGTTAAAAGTTATTATGCATTTTTAAAGCACAAACTATCGTCTGTCAAGACGGTAGCCGTTGCCAATGTCAGCTTGACTGGAGACACAGATTATAACCCGACATGGCAGTAACTAAAGCAGTAGCTTGACTGGAGACACAGATTATAACCAGACATGGCAGTAACTAAAGCAGTAGCTTGACTGGAGACACAGATTATAACCCGACATGGCAGTAACTAAAGCACTAGCTTGACTGGAGACACAGATAGTAACCTGACATAGCAGTAACAAAAGCAGTAACCTGACGTGAGACACAGATTGTAAACCGAAATAACAGTAACTATAGCAGTAGCGTGACAGGAGATACAGATTATAACGCGACATGGCAATAACAGTTAAAAATGGGAGCACCAAGACAGTCTACGATAAAATATATCTAACCAGTGTCACGCCAAGTGGCGGAGATTGTTGTTGATTCTTTGTCGTATACTTTCTATGCAATGATGGATGCTGGTATGGCGTATCTGGCCTGAACATTAACACTTTTCATTATCCTCCCAAGTGTCAATTATTTCAGGAACTATTAGTCCCATTATGTTCCTATTGGCCCAGTGTGGTCATCAATGCCCGTCTGCCAGTGATAGTGGTCAGTGATTCGAATTTGCAGTTTGAATGACCGACTCTGTACACTGAACAGTTGAAGTGCAGACAAATCTAGACCTTGATCTTGTCCGACACTTGTTACACTTACAAGGTACACGCGTGCACCTGCTAAAAATGAATCCTTTTCCACTTACTCGATCATGCAGTTAAGCAGATAATTGCTCACAACTATAACTCTTTAAGTAATCTAATATTGTGTACTACATTATACAATAGAAAAAGCCATGCATTAATTAATATATGATAGTTAAAAAGAAAACATGAAGGGATTGTGCCATTGCATAAAAGGCATAGCTCTTTCGTGAAAAGAGGCAAGTAAATGTTATAAACATTTTAAACAATTAAATAGTCACCGTAAGTGTTATATGAATAAATAGCTATAGTTATCTCCCATGCTGGTCTTAATATGGATTTAGATTATTTTTGTCTCCCCTTGTTGCCTCATTTCCTGTACTATAGTGTTTTCAAACTATATTTAAATGTTATGCACATTATTGTTAAAACAGCAAAAAAAAAAACAAAAAAAAAAACGACACAATTTTTTAGAACAGTGAGACAAATATCTTGATATATGGATTCATCATCATCATTATCATCATGTGCCATGCGGAATAAAGTAGGCGATCATGCACTCCCTTATTAGCAAAGTACATGAGCACATGCCTAGCAGTGAGTCAATGAGTGCACAGCATCCACTGCACGGTGAGGTCAAGAAGAGAAAGGGCAGCCGGTTAGACAGAGGAAACTCTTGGAGGGGTCAGGCCGAGCACAGCATTTAAAAGGTCTGTTCACTCGAGGACATTGATTCTTGTGGAGAATGTATACAAGTGCAAGCAACATGCAGTACGTTCTTTTGAGTATGCATCGGACTGGATGGAGGGTGACAACAGCAATACCCGATACAGTTAGAGGTAGAAGTTCAAGCGTTTGCTTTTAAGAGTTCTTATTAGGTTAATACTCATCTAGACAGACGGGTCTATTGGTGGACATAGGGGAGCTCAAGGGTTTTTGCCGATCAGGTTAGAGGGCCAAGTGTGAATGAAGACTGCGGTGCATTTGAAAATCAAACACGTCGTCTGACTATAGTGGCAATGGCAGTAGGAGGCACAACTGTGAAAGAAGACTGGCGTGATTTCGTCTTAACAGACTTTTGACTGTCTGGCTATGGATGCCATGGCAGTAAAAAAAGCAGTAACCTGACGTGAGACACAGATTGTAACCCGACATGGCAGTAACTAAAGCAGTAGCCTGACTGGAGACACAGATTATAACCCGACATGGCAGTAACTAAAGCAGTAGCTTGACTGGAGACACAGATTATAACCCGACATGGCAGTAACTAAAGCAGTAGCTTGACTGGAGACACAGATTATAACCCGACATGGCAGTAATTAAAGCAGTAGCTTGACTGGAGACACAGATTATAACCCGACATGGCAGTAACTAAAGCACTAGCTTGACTGGAGACACAGATAGTAACCTGACATGGCAGTAACAAAAGCAGTAACCTGACGTGAGACACAGATTGTAAACCGAAATAACAGTAACTATAGCAGTAGCGTGACAGGAGATACAGATTATAACGCGACATGGCAATAACAGTTAAAAGTGGGAGCACCAAGACAGTCTACGATAAAATATATCTAACAAGTGTCACGCCAAGTTGCGGAGATTGTTGTAGATTCTTTGTCGTATACTTTCTATGCAATGATGGATGCTGGTATGGCGTATCTGGCCTGAACATTACAACTTTTCATTATCCTCCCAAGTGTTAATTATTTCAGGAACTATTAGTCCCATTATGTTCCTATTGGCCCAGTGTGGTCATCAATGCCCGTCTGCCAGTGATAGTGGTCAGTGATTCGAATTTGCAGTTTGAATGACCGACTCTATACACTGAACAGTTGAAGTGCAGACAAATCTAGACCTTGATCTTGTCCGACACTTGTTACACTTACAAGGTACACGCGTGCACCTGCTAAAAATGAATCTTTTTCCACTTACTCGATCATGCAGTTAAGCAGATAATTGCTCACAACTATAGCTCTTTAAGTAATCTAATATTGTGTACTACATCATACAATAGAAAAAGCCATGCATTAATTAATATATGATAGTTAAAAAGAAAACATGAAGGGATTGTGCCATTGCATAAAAGGCATAGCTCTTTCGTGAAAAGAGGCAAGTAAATGTTATAAACATTTTAAACAATTAAATAGTCACCGTAAGTGTTATATGAATAAGTAGCTATAGTTATCTCCCATGCTGGTCTTAATATGGATTTAGATTATTTTTGTCTCCCCTTGTTGCCTCATTTCCTGTACTATAGTGTTTTCAAACTATATTTAAATGTTATGCACATTATTGTTAAAACAGCAAAAAAAAAAAACAAAAAAAAAACGACACAATTTTTTAGAACAGTGAGACAAATATCTTGATATATGGATTCATCATCATCATTATCATCATGTGCCATGCGGAATAAAGTAGGCGATCATGCACTCCCTTATTAGCAAAGTACATGAGCACATGCCTAGCAGTGAGTCAATGAGTGCACAGCATCCACTGCACGGTGAGGTCAAGAAGAGAAAGGGCAGCCGGTTAGACAGAGGAAACTCTTGGAGGGGTCAGGCCGAGCACAGCATTTAAAAGGTCTGTTCACTCGAGGACATTGATTCTTGTGGAGAATGTATACAAGTGCAAGCAACATGCAGTACGTTCTTTTGAGTATGCATCGGACTGGATGGAGGGTGACAACAGCAACACCCGATACAGTTAGAGGTAGAAGTTCAAGCGTTTGCTTTTAAGAGTTCTTATTAGGTTAATACTCATCTAGACAGACGGGTCTATTGGTGGACATAGGGGAGCTCAAGGGTTTTTGCCGATCAGGTTAGAGGGCCAAGTGTGAATGAAGACTGCGGTGCATTTGAAAATCAAACACGTCGTCTGACTATAGTGGCAATGGCAGTAGGAGGCACAACTGTGAAAGAAGACTGGCGTGATTTCGTCTTAACAGACTTTTGACTGTCTGGCTATGGATGCCATGGCAGTAAAAAAAGCAGTAACCTGACGTGAGACACAGATTGTAACCCGACATGGCAGTAACTAAAGCAGTAGCCTGACTGGAGACACAGATTATAACCCGACATGGCAGTAACTAAAGCAGTAGCTTGACTGGAGACACAGATTATAACCCGACATGGCAGTAACTAAAGCAGTAGCTTGACTGGAGACACAGATTATAACCCGACATGGCAGTAATTAAAGCAGTAGCTTGACTGGAGACACAGATTATAACCCGACATGGCAGTAACTAAAGCACTAGCTTGACTGGAGACACAGATAGTAACCTGACATGGCAGTAACAAAAGCAGTAACCTGACGTGAGACACAGATTGTAAACCGAAATAACAGTAACTATAGCAGTAGCGTGACAGGAGATACAGATTATAACGCGACATGGCAATAACAGTTAAAAGTGGGAGCACCAAGACAGTCTACGATAAAATATATCTAACAAGTGTCACGCCAAGTGGCGGAGATTGTTGTAGATTCTTTGTCGTATACTTTCTATGCAATGATGGATGCTGGTATGGCGTATCTGGCCTGAACATTACAACTTTTCATTATCCTCCCAAGTGTTAATTATTTCAGGAACTATTAGTCCCATTATGTTCCTATTGGCCCAGTGTGGTCATCAATGCCCGTCTGCCAGTGATAGTGGTCAGTGATTCGAATTTGCAGTTTGAATGACCGACTCTATACACTGAACAGTTGAAGTGCAGACAAATCTAGACCTTGATCTTGTCCGACACTTGTTACACTTACAAGGTACACGCGTGCACCTGCTAAAAATGAATCTTTTTCCACTTACTCGATCATGCAGTTAAGCAGATAATTGCTCACAACTATAGCTCTTTAAGTAATCTAATATTGTGTACTACATCATACAATAGAAAAAGCCATGCATTAATTAATATATGATAGTTAAAAAGAAAACATGAAGGGATTGTGCCATTGCATAAATGGCATAGCTCTTTCGTGAAAAGAGGCAAGTAAATGTTATAAACATTTTAAACAATTAAATAGTCACCGTAAGTGTTATATGAATAAGTAGCTATAGTTATCTCCCATGCTGGTCTTAATATGGATTTAGATTATTTGTGTCTCCCCTTGTTGCCTCATTTCCTGTACTATAGTGTTTTCAAACTATATTTAAATGTTATGCACATTATTGTTAAAACAGAAAAAAAAAAAAAAAAAAAAAAGACACAATTTTTTAGAACAGTGAGACAAATATTTTGATATATGGATTCATCATCATCATTATCATCATGTGCCATGCGGAATAAAGTAGGCGATCATGCACTCCCTTATTAGCAAAGTACATGAGCACATGCCTAGCAGTGAGTCAATGAGTGCACAGCATCCACTGCACGGTGAGGTCAAGAAGAGAAAGGGCAGCCGGTTAGACAGAGGAAACTCTTGGAGGGGTCAGGCCGAGCACAGCATTTAAAAGGTCTGTTCACTCGAGGACATAGATTCTTGTGGAGAATGTATACAAGTGCAAGCAACATGCAGTACGTTCTTTTGAGTATGCATCGGACTGGATGGAGGGTGACAACAGACACACCCGATACAGTTAGAGGTAGAAGTTCAAGCGTTTGCTTGTAAGAGTTCTTATTAGGTTAATACTCATCTAGACAGACGGGTCTATTGGTGGACATAGGGGAGCTCAAGGGTTTTTGCCGATCAGGTTAGAGGGCCAAGTGTGAATGAAGACTGCGGTGCATTTGAAAATCAAACACGTGGTCTGACTATAGTGGCAATGGCAGTAGGAGGCACAACTGTGAAAGAAGACTGGCGTGATTTCGTCTTAACAGGCTTTTGACTGTCTGGCTATGGATGCCATGGCAGTAAAAAAAAAGCAGTAACCTGACGTGAGACACAGATTGTAACCCGACATGGCAGTAACTAAAGCAGTAGCCTGACTGGAGACACCGATTATAACCCGACATGGCAGTAACTAAAGCAGTAGCTTGACTGGAGACACAGATTATAACCCGACATGACAGTAACTAAAGCAGTAGCTTGACTGGAGACACAGATTATAACCCGACATGGCAGTAACTAAAGCAGTAGCTTGACTGGAGACACAGATTATAACCCGGCATGGCAGTAACTATAGCAGTAGCGTGACAGGAGATACAGATTATAACGCGACATGGCAATAACAGTTAAAAGTGGGAGCACCAAGACAGTCTACGATAAAATATATCTAACCAGTGTCACGCCAAGTGGCGGAGATTGTTGTAGATTCTTTGCCGTATATTTTCTACACAAAGATGGTCCCTGGTGTGACGTATCTGGCCTGGACATGACACCTTTTCATTATCCTCAGTAATTACTTTTTTTTTTTAAATGTTGTTTCGGCCTATTGTCGTCCACCAAGGCCAGTGTACCAGTGTTAGTGATTTGGTGATTCCAGTTTACAGTTTCCATGAACGCCTGTGCATCCTGGCCAGACCAAGGGCAGATAAATCCATACTTTATTCTTAGCCGCCACTAGCTACAATGTATGGGTGGAGGGGTGGGGTGGGAGGGGGGTGTCTTGGACGCCACAGTAACCAGATCCGCCAATCAGCTCCCCATTCCTGTGTGTCATTCTGTTGACATCTATCCTCTGTCCAGATAAGGCACAGATACACTTTGATGTTAGCCAGAAGACCGAGTACAATTACAAAGTACACGAGTGTACCTGCCAAAACCACTATTTTTCCATCGTAATGTAACCATGCCGGTCTCTCTGGCCAAGGGGTTACAACACTTTCTCCGTAATCCCGTATATCACGCACAGCCTCGTTGCGGGCGAGAGCTGGGAGCGGTTCGTCCCCCGCTGGTGAGTTGCGGGATAACTGAGCCGGCCGCTCAGAAAGCAATAGCAAACTACTGAGCGTAATCTTGCCAAGAGATCAACATACAGCTGAAAGATGCTGTTGTTGACAGCTAAGTCCTGTAGAGGATACGCGATAAAAAAAAAAAAAAATGAAAAAAAAAATGTAACCATACAATTAGACAGATACTTGTTTAGAACTGTCACTCTTAAAATAAACTAATATTGTGTAGGATATTATACATTTTAATAGTCATGTCTGGATTAATGCAGTATAGTGGAAAGGAAATAAAATGCTTGTGTGATTGCATAATTGCTGGAGAGCCTCCACGGAAAAGAGGCAAGTAAGATGTGGCAAATATTTTAAACAATTAAATAATCACCATTTATGTTATATGAACAATTATTCATTTTTATCTCCTGTGCTGGTCTTAATATGGATGTAGATTATATTTTCTTCCCCTCATTGCATAATTTCCCATAGTACAATGTTTTAAAACTGTATTAAGCTTGTTAAAGTGTTCTGAAGTCATAATGATTAATCTACATAGGTCAGTGTTGTGCAAAAAGGATGACAGGATAATCAGTTTACAATTATTGTGGAAGACAATTGACATTACCGTGCGAACCTGTGTATATTTCAGCTTGCAGGAGTTATCTAGTTATTTTACTATATGTTGTGTGAATTCTGCAGTATTAGTTGAGTTGAGTTGAGTTTAGTTTAGTTTAGGGAGTCTCTGTGGCGAAGTGGTCAAGCTGTTTGACTCGTGCTCCGAAGGTTGTAGGTTCGATTCTGGGCCGCGTCCTTCGGTTTACGAGTTAAATGTTTCGGAGACTCCTGTGGGTCGTCGCTAAAAGCTACGGAGTTCGTGCTTTGTGCTACGCTTTCCGTGCTGCGGAAAGAGACCGAGCCATATGGGATAAAACCCGGTGCAATGAAGTCGACCCTGTCGACTTTTCAGCGACTTTAGTTTAGTTTAGTTTAGTTTAGTCAACGGATCAACATCACGAAACACGGGTGTAACCCATAAGTGCTCCGTTCTACTCCTAACTCAAGCCTGAGTTCGGAGAAACGCAGCTCAGTGCACGAATTCCGTAGCACCGGCGAGTCTCATGAAATACTTTGTGTAGATTTTTAACTCGAAATTTTCCTCGAGCAGCCCCGTTAGGCTACTCTTTTTCGATTTCCAACTGCCAAGGGATTTTTTACGTGCGCAACAATACACACGGGCGTCTGATCTCACTACCCAGAGGCCAGGGGAAATTGTGTTACTAGCAGTCCACTTGAAAACATCCCGGCCCTCACCGGGACTTGAACCCGGGACCTCCAGCACTCGATGCGGACACCATACCTCGAGACCACCTAACCCCCTATTTCTGCAGTATGTACCTGACGAGATGCAGCGAAATATCTCAGACAATAAATCGTGCAATCTATTGTTTGTGTCTTAGTTATTCAAATTCACTACGGGGCAACATTGTTTTAACATTACAATGTGTAATCATAAGCCGGGTGTTGCCATGGTTATATGCTTACAATTTCGCGTTTACAATTACAAGGTACAGGCGTGTGTGTACCTGCCAGAAATGATAAATACGACAACTAACAACAACTTAGTAGATAATTATTCAGACCTATCGCTCTAAAACAGCATTGTATGTCTCTTTTCAGTCTTACTTAATTTAGTCCTCATAATGGTCCATCCATCCATCATGTGCCATGCCGATAAGCGTGGGCGGTCATGTTTTGCCATCTCACTTGATCACCAGAGTCGTGGATTAGCTCCGTATCCCTGTCTCGGCCATGCCATTTGGCCCAGTCTTCCAGGTATTTACTTCTCGGTCTTCCCCTTGGTCTCTTCTCTTCGATCTTGCCAGTTGTCACCAAGTTCACCAAGATATTTTTTTCTCATAACATGCCGAAAAATGACTCTAATCAGTTGACTATCTTCATTTGTGTCGTGAAGGACTTGTTCATTGATTTTTCTGTCCGTCCATGGTTTTCTTTGCATTTCCCCCAGAAACCACATTTCTACAGCCATCAGATGTTTTACAGCTTGTCTGCTCATTGTCTACGCTTCACATCTATACAAAAGTACAGGTTCTATGTAGCATTTCAACACTCTTTTTCTCGTTTCAATTGATATCATGTTATTGGTCAGTATGTTTTTCATCTTGCAAAAGGCTACCATCGCAATGGCAATTCTTGTTCTAATCCCTTCAAGGCATCTCTTATCAGACGGTATAACTGTTCCGAGATAACTGTATCGATTTACTTGCTTAAAAATATGTCCATTTACTCGTATATCACATTGTGGTATTTTCTTCTTCCCAGTGACGACCATAATCTGTGTCTTCTTACTATTCTTACTTGCTGTTGTATGCATGCATTAATATAGGCAAAATGCTAAGTTCATTTAAGGTGTAACTCATACGACCAGTCAATATACATTATTTAGTGAAACGTAAATACACGTCATAATTAATTAAAATGTATAGCCTTTTGACAGCGCCTGACGTGTTGTAGGTCTGGTCGCACAAATGAATAAGTGGCCAATCGCTACATCACTTTTGCGGGCGCGGAGCCCAGTCGTGGAACCCGCGCCCGATCGTCCTCATGATACTATCATCCCAGCTGGGTATCAACGTCGCCAGCGCTGGAGCTAACTAACCATGTACATGCATATGCATAGCTTTGGAAGTCATTAAATGAGATAAAAAATGAACGGCGGAGATCACGAGCAGAGTAGTGTGTCAGAAAGAGTCATATTTCAGGAAGTCTAGTCTATATAACCTGCTATTTATTATTAAATGGTAGATACAACACACTGAAATGATATATAAAACACTGAATCTTGGAAAATGAAGGTGCCATGGGCCTCAAGCATGAATAAACTAGCAAATACACCCTTAGTTATGAAATACGGGGTAAAGACAAGAAAACAATTGTTCAATTATGTAATATTATGAACCATATTTTAAAGACGAATGAATGTTTTAACATCACTATGGTATGAAAGTTGAGCGAAAGATGTATAGATGAGAGGAGTGAATGAAGACAAAGTAAACATTGAGAGAGAGAGAGAGAGAGAGAGAGAGAGAGAGAGAGAGAGAGGGGGGGGGGAGAGAGAGAGAGAGAGAGAGAGAGAGAGAGAGAGAGAGAGAGAGAGAGAGAGAGAGAGAGAGAGAGAGAGAGAGAGAGAGAGAGAGATTTAGCGGAATTTTTTTTCTCCGCGCAAATCTTCTTATTATGACTTGTCTCTGTAAATCTGTGTAAGCAATGTGTTGTTCAGTTTTAAGTGTGTAACTGCCATACTTTAGAAATAGTAGTAGTAAATAGAGAAAGTACTTTGAGCATCTTAAAACGAAATTGTAGTCATAAATAAAATTAACCAACATTTGTAGCCACAATAATCCGATTTACGGCTCTCGAAGTAATACATACATGTAGAATAGAAACACAGACACATGTTAGCAAGTTATTTACATTGTAGTTTATTAGATAACACGCAAACAAACAGGAAAACAAACACATAAAAGCTGCATTCACCATTTGTTGCATAGAACGGTAACTTAAAACAGGGGACACAATAACTTCTTTAAAAATCCTGAAGGTAACATTGAAAATATTTATTCACAAACGGAAGTTAAAAAGATGAAGAGTAGAACATAGAGCATACGAGTTGGTACTAATATTATAGGGGAACATGAACAGTCATGCTCATGTGTTGTTCTCTTAACAGAAACAACTTTTTGCGGGTTGTCATTGTCGCGTGTCGTCCCGGGAGGAAAGTGGAATCAACAAGCACACCTTTAACTTATTATACTTTGTGATTATTTACTGACTTTTGTCTACACTCCTCCCTTCTGTCTTCCATACACCATCTCTCTCTCTCTCTCTCTCTCTCTCTCTCTCTCTCTCTCTCTCTCTCTCTCTCTCTCTCTCTCTCTCTCTCTAACTCGCTCACAAGCCTTCATAACATACCCTGACAAGAGTTTCCTCCAACAATTAATAACCTATTTATTGTTGAAAACTATGTCAGTTGTATGTATTGAATGTGTGTATGTTGTTGGTAGTGTCTGCTAATGTGAGTGCAAGATAGGACTTTTGAATATTAGTCTCAGTAACTTTCTCCTGCTTCCTACGGCCATTCAACCAGACGTCACATAAATAATTAGAACGTTCTCACCCTGAATGCTCCGTTCAGCTTGAGTCTGGAGGTAAATCCGTTATTGAAAAAAAACAACTGTTCACCACTGTATCACCGTAAAGTAATGTGATCACGGTAAGTCTTATGCTTAGACTGGGTTTTCTTTGATTATTCGTTAATTAATAAATCCACCATGGAAAAACACATAGCTAATGTCTAGCACTGTCTATTGGTCCTGCAAACGTTCTACACACGGTATTCAGTTCTTTTATGAACACCTTTTGTACGCATGGCAACTCGTCATGAATTATTCCTTTGTGTCTTTATATTAATTTACAGTGTCATTATTCTTCAGTTCGGGGTCATCCTGCCTTTTTATAATGATCGTTATTTCCTGTATTTTCTAAACTTTCTCTGCCCCCGTGAAGTGCCTGATTAAAGTGAAAGTTCTTTCCTTTATTATCAACACTGCTTTCTCTGTACAAGAGACGTACTGTTCTATCTTCTTTGATATGTCAGGCGGTGTGTTGGAACCTTATATATAGAATTTATGTAAATCCCAGAATCGAAATCTATCAGCACATAATCACTCTATCCCATTGCAAGGGATGATATTTCTTTTTTATTACAGGACACATAAATCCAGCTTTCCGTCCAGTTTGGTAGCACACTCTGCTCCAAAACAAGTTTTCCACTCATTTATACTCAGTGTCAATTCCTCCGCTGTTTTTGATCCCCAATCAATTTTAGCCGTCCCTCCCCACATCAAACGTCTGTGAAGTCACGTCTACGTCAATTGCTCGCGCTACTCTGTTCCTCCGCTATTTCCGTCGTTCATCACTCGTCGCACTTCAAAGAGATTACACAGTCTTCGTGTTTTCCCCGTTCCGATGTATTCGTGTCTCCGTCTTGTCGGCCGATAAGATCGGCAGTCACTGACCTCTGCGAAAACCTGTCCCTGACTTCGCTACCTTTCGGTCAACGACCAGCCCTTTGTCCTCGTTCACGACAGAAAACTCGATTGTTAACCCTCCTCAGACCTTGTAATTAATCTTACTCGTTTATCAGGGAATCATTAACTCACAGTATCCCGTGACAGTCATATTGGGCAATTTGAGGACAGGTCGAGACATAAGTCAACGGGTGAAAGTCAAAAGACATAGGGTCAAACGACGGAAGCCAGGACATAAGTCATAAGACAACGGTTCCGGATCAATACAATTCCCAAGAATATAATAGAGGTCTATAGCCAACTATATTGATGTGATGCACTACTCAATTAGCCGAGTGAATCAATATAACAATGTGAAAAGGGAAATGAAGATAGTTTGTTCTATCCCCAGAAGAGATACTTAAACTGATGAGATCGTTGACAAAAAGTGGACAGCCAATTTTTCAATGACTAATACGTGTTACATACGGGAGTTAAACGGTTGTAACACTACACAAAGAGGAGAGGAGTGTGTCAAAGATCTACACACATGGGCTTAGAGAGTTAAGACGGAGCTATACAGAGTATACTAGACAAGAGAGACACAGGCACTATATTTAGCTTGACAACAGGACACAAGTGTGACTGAGAGAGAATAGACGTGTTCGCTAGGAACCATATGTAGTTTATAGACAATAGTGTTAGCTAGACCTTAGATTCCAATTAGTGTATAGTACCATTATTTCCACCTCTTCATTGCATCTGTGAAACATACCATGTTTTTGATTATCAATGAAGTAATCCGCTCGCTGAGCTTGTGTGTCATAAGCTCTAAATAAAAATGTATCCTTTTGCAAACCACATGAGTTATTGATTCGTGTTGTGCAAAAGTAGGGAGTCCTGAATAACCTGTCGCAAGTAGGTTGTTGACAGGCAGGACCCATTTCAACGATCTACACACAGGGGCTTAGAGAGTTAAGACGGAGCTATACAGACAATACTAGACAGGAGAGACACAGGCACTATAATTAGCTTGACAGCAGGACACAAGTGTGTCAACGACGAGAGCATTAAGTGCGTATGAGCGAGAGTATATGAAACTCGCCTCTCGACGAATAACTGGGGAATACCAGTTACATGAGTTAACTAACCAAGCGTGCTGAGACTCTACGCACGCAGAACTCGTCAGCGCACGCAGGACTGAATGTCCGAAGTTGAACGCGCAACTAGAAGCGTGCCTCAGACGGGGGACAAGGACTGAGAGAGAAGAGACGTGTTCGCTAGGAACCATATGTAGTTTATAGACAATAGTGTTAGCTAGATCTTAGATTGCAATTAGTGTATAGTATCATTATTTCCACCTTTTCATTGCATCTGTGAAACATACCATGTTGTTGATTATCAATGAAGTAATCCGCTCGCCGAGCTTGTGTGTCATAAGCTCTAAATAAAAATGTATCCTTTTGCAAACCACACGAGTTATTGATTCGTGTTGTGCAAAAGTAGGGAGTCCTGAATAACCTGTCGCAAGTAGGTTGTTGACAGGCAGGACCCATTTGGTGTCAGAAGTTTCTGAACCAACGTCTAGAGACTCTAAATTTATTTTGTGGTGTTAAAATTATCCAAACGTGAATTACTAAATATAAAGTTTTGAAATAGATTTTTTCGAGAATGAACACCAAAATACTTTAAAAAGTACTATTTGTGGAGCTTGTACCACAATTAACAGAAAAGAATTTATAAACTGTGTAATTCTGTGAAAATTAATAAGAAATGTGTATGAAGTTGGTTAGATGAATATTGTACAAATATGTTGCAAAGTTTTCAAGCACACCAATGTGTACATATCATTTTGTGTGATACAGCCATCAATGTCAACATTTTGTGTGATACAGCCATCAATGTCAACATTCATCACATTTGATAGATATTAGCTACTAAACGGAATCGATAGAGGGTAGTTATACCAGCTAGGAAAGAAAGTGAAGACAAGACGACAGTGACATTCATACGACGCATCATCTTACAAATCATGACTTTCATTGATACTATCATATCATTCATTCAATAATATCATCTATCATTATCAAAATCACATTTGTTGTTGATCAGCCACATGAAAAATGAACATGTATCTGTAACATAGACATGTTTTTCTAAACTATTGATGCTCTAACAAACAGAAGCGTCAGTTTTCCAATCAAGTCGATCATTGGTGTATACAGAAGTCAGAGGTGGAACATCCCAAGTGCCAAGTTTTTTCCAACCGATTAGATGAGTATATTTTCGAATCATATTGATACTGACCATTTTAACGATGCATCTTATTTTTCAGCAACGATGGAAATAACTAACATGTAACTGTACAACTATTGTGTGAAATTGAAATATTAATGTTGTGAAATAACATAAGATCACAAAATGGCATCGTTAAATGACTGCATCCAGGCAGGCAAAGCACTAGGCCATACTGGACAGGAATTAGAGAGATGGGTTGATCAAAGATATAAAGAAGAAATTGCTCAAGTAGAGAGAAATGCTGCCTTAGATAGAGATGAAAGAGCACTAGAAAGACAGCATCAAAAAGAGCTGAAAGAAGCAGAGGAAGCCACGAAACAAAAACAGTTGGAATTAGGCAGACAACAGGCAGACATAGAATCCATTCAAGAGCTAGAAAAACGGGGGTCGGCTTACTTTTCTGCAAATCGTGATGTCTTTAAAACCACCATCCATGATACTGAAATCACTGCCTTTGTGAAAAATGAACCAAGTAGATCGTATAGGCAAAAAGAATATCGTAAGAAAGACCAGCCTTATCAGAAGCCTCCACTGTGTAGTTATTGCAAACTTTATCATCCTAGTTATTCTATGTGTGATAAGAACCCAGCCTATCCATCTCACTTAGAAACAGTCATACAGAAGCAAGAGAATAGGAGAAATTCTTTTAAACGTGTCATCAAATGTTATTTTTGTTCGAGCTATGGCCACTATTCGGCAAAGTGTTTGGGCAGACAAAGAATGAAAGCAAACAATGCTATGCTCATCGATACGTCATCTGATGATGAGAGTGTCATTGACTCTGAGCTTGAGAATGTACTACCAGAGAATGTGTGTGAAAGTGTGACAGCAGTTACTGATATATCTGATTTCAATAAATGTCATCAATTTCATGTGGAGGGAAAATTAGAATGTGGTCACGTGATTCCATGTGCTATTGAAAATGCTAATGCAGTTAATGCCTCCAGAGGTAAATTGAAGTTCTACGTTGACTGGTCAACAATCAACCATGCCAGTGTTTGGTGGACAGCGGGAGCACGTTACTTGGCCTGAGAAAAGAACTGGTGAGACCAGAAGATTACACGGGTGAATTTGTCAAATGCCGTCCTTTTTCAGGAACAATTGAGAAATATCCACTGGCAAAAGCGCATATAAATACCCAATTTCTTACCGGCACATTTACGTGCGCAATCCTTCAAGACCCTTGTACGGATCTTATTTTAGGATGCTTGGCTTCACTAAAGAAATGTACTGACGATGATATTTTAGCCTGGAAGGAAACGAACCTGGCTAACGCTGTAACGAGGTCAGAAACTCAAACACACTACACTGACCTACAGAACGAGATGTTACAGCTGTTAACACCTTACTGTGCTACTAACAATAATACCCGCCAAGAATTTATCGAGGCACAACGCACCGATCAAACTATCGCACCTTATTTTAATTTGTTAGGTGAGCGACCGAAAGTGACTAAAAATACATCTTGGTATTTTAGAATACACAACGGAATTCCCATGCTTTATTACACAAATAATAACCACGTAATTCAGCAAACGGTGTTACCTGTAACATACCGACAAACTGTGCTAAAGATCGCACATGAGTCACCGTTTGCTGGACATTTGGCCTATGACAAAACCAGAGCCAGAATTTTGTCACACATTTACTGGCCTAAATTCTATACTGATATAAATTTTTTCTGTCGTTCGTGTACTATTTGTCAACATCTTGTAAAAAAGGGTAAGCATGTGACGGCCGAAGTTCAACGGTCATTATTAGAATCACAACCAATACACCTTGAACCTAATCAGAAAGTTCTCATGTTACTACCTGATAAACGAAATTTATTGCTAACATCATGGCAAGGGCCATTCAACGTCGAACGGAAAGTGTCGGATGTTGACTATGAAATATCGATAAAGGGAAAATTAAAGATATTCCATATCAACATGCTGAAACCATATTTCTCACGACAGGAACTACAGACAGACGAACAAATTGCACCCACACCAAGTAATCGGACGACAAACGTACACAACAAAACTAAACTAGGTAGGGCGACACATGACAGCGACATCGCAAATACACTTAGCCAGATAACAGCACACACAGCTAATACCACTACAGTACTTAACCAGGCAGATGACGACGGATTAGAATTACCAGTCCCTACTGTAGACGCGACTGGGACCATTGACAGTATACGGATAGAAACCAAACTTACTGACGAGCAACGACGACAGATGATAGATTTAGTGACAGAGTACAAGGACATTCTCTCCGACATCCCAGGAAAGACAGACAGAATAGACCATTCTATCATTCTGACTGATAACACCCCTATCAAATGTCGACCTTTTTCTATCCCTCTAAATTATAGGGCAAATCTCGACAAAGACCTACTATCTCTTGAGTCGAGTGGAATAATTCAAAGACCACAGTCGGAATATTCCTTTCCTATCGTTCTTGTCGCCAAAAAGGACGTAACAATCCGCATCTGCGTCGATTATAGACGTCTAAACAGAGTGACAAAGATCGATGCTGAGCCAATTCCAGCATGCGAGGATTTGATTCTAGATATGTCTACATCTCGTATATTTTCCAAAGTTGATCTCACTCGAGGCTACTGGCAAGTCCCGATGCAACAAAATTCAATTCCTTTGACAGCTTTTTCCACACCTCTAGGACTCTATGAGTGGCGCTTTCTTCCTTTTGGCCTTCGTAATGCTCCTGCCACATTTGTACGTCTTACTAGAGATCTACTCCACGGGGTACCCAATACATCTACATACATAGATGACATATGTGTACATACTGAAGACTGGACGTCACACCTACAGAAACTGAGACATGTCTTCGACAGGTTACTATTATTCGGTCTTACCGTCAAACCAACTAAGGTTGAGTTGAGCATGGAACAAATTGACTTCCTAGGCCATACCATCTGCAGAGGCCAACTCAAAACAGACGAGAAAATAGTCACAAATATTCTAAACTTGACTATGCCAACGACCAAGAAACAGGTCAGAAGTCTGCTTGGACTTGTAAACTACTATAGTAAGTTTATTCCCAATCTGGCGGAAATCACCAGTGTTTTTTCAAATATTTTGAAAGCTTCGGCTAAATTGGATGTGAAAGATGCAACGTTAATTGGAACGTTATCAAAGTTGAAATATCTATTCAGTGTACCATCTATTTTGCGATTACCTAATAAAGATCTTCCCTATTTTCTCCGCACAGACGCAAGTGCGATTGCCATATCTGGTATATTAGGCCAGTTTTACGATGGGAGGTTCCACCCAGTGATGTACGTAAGCCGGAAAGTTACCCCAGCTGAATCAAGATACTCAGCATCTGAATTGGAGGGCCTTAGCGTAATCTATTGCGTTAGAAAAGTGCATAGGTTTTTGGCAGGTACAGAGTTTGTAATCCAGTCCGACAACTCTCCCCTGGCGGTAATGCAGTCTGGCATCCCTCAAAACAACAGGATCTACAGATGGTCTTTAATATTGACAAACTATGCCTTTACAATCCAACATTTGAAGGGATCATTGAACTCGTTGGCAGACGTCTTAAGTAGACGTTCAGATATACCAATACCTGAAGTGCAGGAAAAGGACGACGACTTATCACCAGAAACAGTGACACTGTAGCTATTAATGAAATCAGTGCAGTGTGTGATAGAAAAATTACACTTTAAGTACGTTCTGTAAGTGCGTTATTATCGCCAGCCAACTAAACTGTGTAAGAAAAACAGTGCCTGTATGAGTAAATGAACAGGCACATTAGTAACATTATACAGCGCTAACACATATAGAAGTCTTAATTACATCGAAAGTGTTAGACTTGAACCTACAGAAACTAGTAGGGAACGTTATATATAGACACTATCATGAAAGGAGAGCAGATAATACTGTGGTGAATTAAACTAGGTTATGAAACTAGTCTACCAGGAACAGTGCTCGAACATTAAAACAGAAAGGACCCATTTGGAATGGACGACGTTAGTGTAGTTATATAATAACGTAATTGTGATATGTATATTACATTGTGGTTTTTTTTAAACAGTGCGCATAACCTCATTGTGTATAGTTAAAAGTGAATTGCAAATGTTCCATTACTTCTATGACGTTATTTATGTCAGTTTATAGGTATAAATCATCCACATTTATTTAAAAACATCATTTAATTTAACAACTACGATAGAAATGTAATTATTAGACGTTACTTTATCACATCACCATGTAAACATAATCATTTATAGATTAATTTCCTTAAGACATCATTTCTAAACTAACCCAACCAGTAGAAAATTAACATCATTTTATTTACCGATAATACTATAAGGTAACTAACCCACTTTGCTTAGAGATCTTAGTCAGATATGACTGAGCTACCGTATAACAGTAGATGGTACTACCTGGTTTCTGTTCGCGCCGAACGTTGGGCGGCGCTTACCAAACCCAACACCCCACATTGTGCCAACGGCTTCCGGCGGAAGAGCGCAATTGGGAGGGTACAAGCCTTACCCTGGTGCGAGGAAATGCAAGCTAAAGACAAAATTGTCATGGCAGGGCTGACCAGGCCCTAAGCCTTGGTTGGCGACTGGTCTAGGATCGAAGCTCCGACAGGCGGACAGTTAAAGCATTGCTTTGCTGATCCGGCAGCTTCTGCAGCTTGTCTTGTTCCAGATGTAGGGGTGTTACCTTTCCTCTGGAGTGAACTAGGCAGGCCGAGAGAGGGATCATGCTGCATGGGCAACACATGATCTCTATATTTTAGCCCAGGCTTTGTGCTATGGAGAATGCAAGAAAAATGTCGTGAACAGAATCAACCACTGTTTATTGCCTTCATCGACCTCACAAAGGCATTTGATTTGGTCAGTCGTGAGGGTCTGTTCAAGGCACTAAAGAAGATTGGCTGCCCACCAACTCTTCTGTCCATTGTGGAATCGTTCCACACAGGAATGAAGGGTATAATCAAGTTTGATGGTGCAACTTCTGAAGAATTTGAAATCAAGAGTGTAGTTAAGCAAGGTTGTGTACTAGCTCCCACCCCCTTTGGACTATACTTTTCACTTCTGCTGAAATATGCATTTCGTGATCAGGATGGTGGTATATACATTCACTCACGCTCAGATGGCGGCCTCTACAATGCTCAGAGATTGAAGGCTAAGACCAAAATTAGGAGGGTACTGATCAGAGAATTGCTTTTTGCAGATGATGCTGCAGTTACGACCAACTCTGAGGAATAGAGAGAAAAAGCAGCGGCTGCAGCAGGATATAACAATATGAAATGGAAACAAATAGGTATTTTAAATTCCTGCGAGAAAAAACGGACTAAACATTAACAAACGTTGCACATACCTTACAAGGAGATCCACGTGTCGCGAAATACAGGTGAAAAATCCGAAATCAGAAGCACTCAATAAATATAAAAATGAATAATAAAATAAGATAAAATACACACGAACGCATACAATACGACACACAGACGTTTCGATTCTAAGAATCTTTGTCAATGACAACACAGATAGCTGACGACAAAAACACAAACACACGACCTATCACTTATAGTGCACAACCTGATAATTGTCAGGTTGTGCACTATAAGTGATAGGTCGTGTGTTTTTGTTTTTGTCGTCAGCTATCTGTGTTGTCATTGACAAAGATTCTTAGAATCGAAACGTCTGTGTGTCGTATTGTATGCGTTCGTGTGTATTTTATCTTATTTTATTATTCATTTTTATATTTATTGAGTGCTTCTGATTTCGGATTTTTCACCTGTATTTCGCGACACGTGGATCTCCTTGTAAGGTATGTGCAACGTTTGTTAATGTTTAGTCCGTTTTTTTCTCGCAGGAATTTAAAATACTTATTTGTTTCCATTTCACTCTGAGGAAGAATTGCAATGTCTACTATCTGCATTCTCCAATGCTTGTTCTGAATTTGGTTTAACAATTAGCAAAAAGAAGACACAGATTATGTCACAAGGTGCACATGGGGTACCATCAATCTTTATTGACGACGCCGAACTATAGATAGTAGACCATTTTACATATCTAGGATCAGTGGTAAATAGCAAATTATCCCTAGATCAGGAAATCAACATCCGGATTGGTAAGGCAGCAACAACAATGAACAGGTTACGAAAAAAAGTCTGGGAGAACAGGAAGCTTACTGCGAAAACAAAAGTCCTTGTCTATCAAGCCTGTGTCCTTAGTACTCTTCTCTATGGCAGTGAAACCTGGACAACTTACTCACACCAAGAGAACAATTTAAACAGCTTTCATTTGCGGTGTCTGCGAAGAATTCTTGGTATTAAGTGGCAAGACAAAATCACAAATACTGAAGTATTGGAAAGATCAGGTTGTGTGACAGTTTATTCCAGTTTATTCCAGTTTATTCCTGTTTATTCTAGTTTATTCCAGTTTATTCCATGCTCAGTCTTCGTAGACTTAGATGGATAGGACATCTTAGGAGGATGGATGATGGTATAATACCAAAGGATATCTTTTTTGGTGAATTACAGATGGGTAAGAGATCTCAGGGTCGGCCTCTACTACGATACAAAGATGTGTGTAAGCGGGACATGATTGATACAGGCATTGATAATGCACATTGGGAGCAAGTCGTCGCTGAACGTGTTGCATGGAGGGCAAATATCAGAAATGGAATAAAGTCAAAGGAGAATATTATTGCAGAAAAGTCACAAACCAAGCGTTTGAGACGTAAGATGGTGCATGCTGGTGGAAATGACCACGTGTTCAGATGCACCCACTGTGAACGGACATTTACAGCGCAAATTGGCCTTATCAGTCACACTCACTACCGCCATAGTTAAGAGTTGTTATGCCTTTTTGAAGCACAAACTATCGTCTGTCAAGACGGCAAGGTGCCAATGAGTTAATTAATTAGGTTATTTCCCTTAGGTTAATTTAGAACAGCACACGAAATTACTATAGCTTAGTTAGATTAGTTAGTAACACATGATCGGTAACTAACCATCATTGCAAACATGTATAATATGTTGTATAGATATGACGCGTGCAAACTCATAGCACAGTCATGTGGCGTGAAAACTTGTACGATTCAGCCAATCATTTATTGTAAATATGTATTGTTCATTTATGTAATATTATGAACCATATTTTAAAGACGAATGAATGTTTTAACATCACTATGGTATGAAAGTTGAGCGAAAGATGTATAGATGAGAGGAGTAAATGAAGACAAAGTAAACATTGAGTGAGAGAGAGAGAGAGATTTAGCGGATTTTTTTTTTCTCCGCGCAAATCGTCTTATTATGACTTGTCTCTGTAAATCTGTGTAAGCAATGTGTTGTTCAGTTTTAAGTGTGTAACTGCCATACTTTAGAAATAGTAGTAGTAAATAGAGAAAGTACTTTGAGCATCTTAAAGCGAAATTGTCGTCATAAATTAAATTAACCAACATTTGTAGCCACAATAATCCGATTTACGGCTCTCGAAGTAATACATACATTTAGAATAGAAACACAGGCACATGTTAGCAAGTTTATTACATTGTAGTTTATTAGATAACACGCAAACAAACAGGAAAACAAGCACATAACAGTTGCATTCACCATATGTTGCAAAGAACGGTAACTTAAAACAGGGGACACAATAATTTCTTTAAAAAACCTGAAGGTAACATTGAAAATATTTATTCACAAACAGAAGTTAAAAGGTGAAGAGTAGAACATAGAGCATACGAGTTGGTACTAATATTATAGGGGAACATGAACAGTCATGCTCATGTGTTGTTCTCATAACAGAAACAACTTGTTGCGGGTTGTCATATTGGGCAATTTGAGGACAGGTCGAGACATGAGTCAACGGGTGAAAGTCAAAAGACATAGGGTCAAACGACGGAAGCCAGGACATAAGTCATAAGACAACGGTTCCGGATCAATACAATTCCCAAGAATATAATAGAGGTCTATAGCCAACTATATTGATGTGATGCACTACTCAATTAGCCGAGTGAATCAATATAACAGTGTGAAAAGGGAAAAGATAGTTTGTTCTATCCCCAGAAGAGATACTTAAACTGATGAGATCGTTGACAAAAATGGGACAGCCAATTTTTCAATGACTAATACGTGTTACATACGGGAGTTAAACGGTTGTAACACTACACACAGAGGAGAGGAGTGTGTCAACGATCTACACACAGGGGCTTAGAGAGTTAAGACGGAGCTATACAGACAATACTAGACAGGAGAGACACAGGCACTATATTTAGCTTGACAGCAGGACACAAGTGTGTCAACGACGAGAGCATTAAGTGCGTATGAGCGAGAGTATAGGAAACTCGCCTTTCGACGAGTAACTGGGGAATACCAGTTACATGAGTTAACTGACCAAGCGTGCTGGGACTCTACGCACGCAGAACTCGTCAGCGCACGCAAGACTGAATGTCCGAAGTTGAACGCGCAACTAGAAGCGTGCCTCAGACGGGGGACAAGGACTGAGAGAGAATAGACGTGTTCGCTAGGAACCATATGTAGTTTATAGACAATAGTGTTAGCTAGACCTTAGATTCCAATTAGTGTATAGTATCATTATTTCCACCTCTTCATTGCATCTGTGAAACATACCATGTTGTTGATTATCAATGAAGTAATCCGCTCGCCGAGCTTGTGTGTCATAAGCTCTAAATAAAAATGAATCCTTTTGCAAACCACACGAGTTATTGATTCGTGTTGTGCAAAAGTAGGGAGTCCTGAATAACCTGTCGCAAGTAGGTTGTTGACAGTTATGAAATACGGGGTAAAGACAAGAAAACAATGACGCATGCATAAAACAAACGCGGTGCGCATTTATTGAACGTAACGTAGAAAGGGTAACTAGATAGTCGGGTAGAGAACGGCTGAAGGAGGAACATCACGATGCAGTTCCCAGAAGCCAGTAATTGAAAGTTGGACACCAGAGAAGATCCAGTTCGGTTATAATATAGAGAAACAATCCTATGAGCTACCAAGTATAGAAGGGAACAATGTAGAGATTGACACGCAGTCTATTCCATCAGTAACCGTGCTCAGAAGTTTGCACAGCTCATTTTATCAGTTACCGTGCTCAAGAGGGTTGTGGCATCACCCTAGACACATCGCAATTAGGCAGCCAGCGGTAGCGTGAGTACTATATGATCGGTTGACTGTGGGTGAATGTGAAGTAAAAACAGTATCGTGCTTGACGATAAGCGTGGTGAATCTAAGAATGTTTAAGGGGCAGAACGGGAGTGTCACATGGGAGTGCGTATGCGGTCGTGGACCGGTATAGGTGTGATGATACGTTGTGAGACTGTCAACAAATAAATTCTTGGCCTGTATTAGGACGCACACGAGTCCTGTCATGTATCAACATTTATCGTCAACCAACTGCCATGTATATGTATCCGTCAACGAAAGCGAGAAGTACGAGCCGTGAGGACGCATATCAACCCATGGCAGTAGGTACACATTAAGACGAAGTTAGAAGCAAGGAGTTGTGGCTGGTTGTAAATACCTTGGGCTGTCGGATTGGTTAATTGATTGATGCAATAATCGGTAATATAGCATCCCGTGCAAATCAGTAGATGCCCCGACTCCTGCAGCAAAGTTCGCAATGTGTAGATGCTAATCGTTTAACAGACATGTCGTTATAAACACGTCCACCCCCCCCCCCCTCCCCCCACGACCGCCGTATACCACACTCACCCATAGCTCTTAATGCAGGCATCCTTGGATATTCTGTTGCCAGTTGTGTAGGGAAGACAATGAAAAGAATAGACAGCCGCAGGATAAAGTGGTGCCCAGAATGTAAACACAACCTGCTTCTAGAACAAGATGGATTCAGATATTGTTATTGCATATAATATCAAGTCGCATATGATGTGTCGCAGATAGTAGAATATGCCATTGACGAGAAGAAAGAGGTTATGACGTTAGGGATCGACATCACACAGGCGTTTGACAAAATGTGAAAAGAAGGCATCATAAATAAATTATCAAGAAGCGCAATCCTTGGATTCAATCTTTCCTGTATAACAGGACAACCGGAGTTGTTATGGATGGCCGACGAAGCAGAATATATTTAATTTATCATTGAGTTCCTCAAGGAGGAGTTAATCTCTCCAACTCTCTTTCCGGTTGACCTCAATGACTTAGATTACTTACATACAGGAATGAATGCTGCACTACATGCATATACCTAGAAAATCTGGTGCACAGATGAAAGCAGCACATCAGCAAACTGCAGACTGTAGCCAGCTGATGATATGTTGATGAGACCGGACCAAACTAAAATGATTATTTTGCCGGTTAATGCAGAAGAACATGGCTACCACCCGGAAAATCAAAACAAAGACGATCTGTCATGCCTGTTTGCCTGTTTTTGTTGACTATATGCCTTAAAGAAAGCTGAGGGAGTTTTACCCTGGAAGGGTATAGTTGATTTATGGGCAGACATTGGTGCAATTAACTGAGTGTCTGATGACTGTAATGTCAGAACTCTCGTGTATTTTTCGGTGTTACAATTTTTGGCGTCTGTCTCTCAAGCTAAGATGTTAAAATGTTTTACGGTGTCTACATTTCCCTTGTTAACGTGTCTTACTTTTGTCAGTGTTGAAGTATTTCCTGTTTAAATGTCACATCTTTAGTTAGGGTGTCTGGCGTTTGTTTGAGTAACACATTCTACTCATTTTAAGAGTGTACTATTCAGTTATTGTAACTGGTGTACCTGACAGACATGGCCTGGTTTGAGGGCAGAGGTATGGTTGTTTACTAGGGAACACTCATTGTTAATGTTTGATTGTAGAATCCGTGTGTCTGTAGTGTTTGGTTTTATGCTTCATAGACTGTTTGAAAATTAGTTGTCCCTGAAGTTGTAGAATTTGATAAATAAAGAGCGTTTTTGTTGTTCCCGATTTGTTAGTGTGTATGATTAGTTTGTACACTCGCTGATGCTATTACAGCTTTTGACATAGCGTTTCACCAAACTGCATTTTCTTAGTTCGGTCCGGTAACTAGCAGTCCCACGGGATAGTAAATGGACAATAAACAGTTCTCTTTGGCTTCATTTAGTGACGCAAGATTTAGTAGCCAAAAAGGGAGACTTGTGAGTAAAAGGTTAATTGGAAACATATCAAGAGAAGGTCCGAGCAGGTAGAGAGAAGACAAATTTATGTCTATTGAGTGATCAGTTCATTCTAAAGACACACCGACATTTTAAAAATGGATGGCTTGGCCAAAGATGTCATTTTCATAATTTGTGCCTAAAAGTCATGGACAACAAGAACAAAATTTCATACCTGCAGAAGTCAAAACAGTTATACAGAAAAGTCCTTAAAACAAATCTCCAGTTCCATATGGAATAACCACAGCAGCTATTCAGGCCAGTGGGGAAAACATGAGTTAACTGGCTAACAAGACTTTTTAATGTAGCATGCGAGGAAAGAAAAGTCCCAGATGATTGGCAACAGGCAATTTTTATAATGACATTTGTGACCCTGTTGATAGAAGCTCCTGTTCTAGTATTTCTCGTCCTTGACTTGGGAACATACAATACAAGTACCTCTGAAGTCAGAGTGGGTTAGTCTGATTTCGAGGAACACTGGTAATAATTTCTAATGTGCATGCAAAATGCATTTCAGTGCTATTAGAAGTACGTGTGTGAACTACGCATGAGTTCAAGGCGAGCTAGCTACTGTACTTTGCCTTGTCCACCAACAGAACAGACATGTGATAGTGTGGATAGAAACACGCTGTGGACACAGCTCTAAACCATATGGAGTGAGTACACGGCTAACACACTTAAACTGATGCAACAACAGTGAATGCACGATACGGATAAATAGTGGACACCTAGAACCCTTCACCATAATATGGGGAGTACGCCACTGTTGTGTCATGTCCTCTCTCGTGTTCATAACACATATCGACAACATATGTAAAGAAACAGCCAAATAGAGACAACACCGCATGATGAAAAGAACACACAAGAAGAACCAACGGCAAATTACACCATCAAAGAACTCATATTTGCGGACGATCAAGCACTAATAGAAAAATCAGAGCAGAATCACAAGTCTACATAAGTAGTAAAACACAATGTGTAAGGAACATAATATGATAGTTAGCATCGGTAAAACATAGATAATGACTATAACCAAAGGAGAAAACACAACCACAGATTAATCGAAATGATTTGAGTTGAGTTGAGTTGAGCTAAGAAACGACATAATTGCACTCGGGATATTCTCACACGCGCTCCGTCTCCTTGTTCAACAGCCAGCCAAGAGTCCTACTGCTAATAGCTCCAACTGCAATCAGACTGAAAGTTCTCCGGGTCTGTCCTCTCAGTTTTGAAATTGGCCCAGAGCCCGTGCCGATCCCTCACCATACCATTCTCCCCAGATACGTGTGCTCAGTCTGTTCCACCTCTGCCTCCACCGAGTCCCACAAGTGTCCGACCACCTGTTCCTAGTCCATGGGTAATATACCTAGAGAGGTGCATTTCCTGTCAGCCTATCTGCCTGTTCATACCCCCACACTCCCGCTTGACCAAGGCAGACAATACATACACTTCCCACAATATGTGACCTTTGAATCGAAACAAGCCATTCTACACGAACCATTCATTTTTTGTACCTTACTTATCATACCCGTGTGTCCGTAATGAAGACAATGTGTTTTACAACGGTCTTCTCCAGCCATAGGAAAGCTGTTGTTACTGTTTCCACCTTCATGGTCATGCTGGAGGTTGAATTCTCATGTACCAGACTCTCCTTTGTTTCAAGCATCATCCACTAGCCTTCGCAATGAAACCCCAGCGACTATGTCTGTCTCTCACCACTGACCCACCGGTGTAGATCACTATGTCTGTTTCTCACCACTGACCCATCAGTATAGATCACTATGTCTGTTTCTCACCACTGACCCATCAGTATAGATCACTATGTCTGTTTCTCACCACTGACCCATCAGTGTAGATCACTATGTCTGTTTCTCACCACTGACCCATCAGTATAGATCACTATGTCTGTTTCTCACCACTGACCCATCAGTGTAGATCACTATGTCATCTAAAAGAACATTCCATGAAGCAAGTAAATAGTGGCATGTACTTAGGAATTATAATATCATCAAATGTCAAATCAGACGATTAGATCGAAAATAGATGCAATAATGCGAACCAACACGTCGGACAAATGCTACCATTACTAAAGAACAAACACTATCAATAAGTACTGAAAAGCACTCTACAACACAAACTTCCTAAAACTCTATGCTACCAATGTCAATCTTGGAAAATGCCAGAAAAATAGAAAAGAAAAGTTACAACAACAGCAATTGGATGTCTACTTAATGTATCAAGAAGAGAGAAAATCAGAAATGATGAAATCAGGACTAAATTGAGGGTTATAGCAACGATAGATTTCATCAGAAAGCAGCAAGTTAAGTGCTTTGGCAAAAAAAAAAAAAAAAAAAAAAAAAAATACATCTAACACAGTGGTTCTCAACCTATTTTGGCCCGTGCCCCCCTTCACCATATTTTTAGAACGTCATTCCCCCCTTTCATATTTCCTACCTAAAATTCCCCCTCCTTCACCTACACAGTATACGTAATAATGGAAGCACATACTAAAACAAGTCTAGACGTCGACATAAAACGTGATTTGTGGGTCTACTGACTTTATAAAATGAATTTTAGAAGGGTGAGACGTACAGAACCGTAACGTATGAAGGGAAAAACACGATCAAGTAATCGGTTCTTGTATTAACGCGATCTTGAAATAATCTTCACCCCCCCCCCCCCTTGGAAACCCAAAACCTGGGGGGGGGGGGAATTCCCCACCGGTTGAGAACCACTGATCTAACAGTATACCACAACAAGCAATGATATACAGACCAAACGGAAACAGAAGATGAGGCCTACCATGTAGACTATGGGCACAGGGAATAGCAAAGTGGATGGAGATCTCGATACATGAAGCCCATAAACGGGCATTCTCCGGCTGATTATGCTTTACCTCTACACTGCAAGTACAAGGAGACAAGATAAGATGAGGCGATATAAGGTGAGATGAGTGCATTTGTGCCCATTGGACAACAAAGTATGCCACTTCGCTTCCTTAAAAACCAGGAGAATCATTTCAATGTGGCTCTCCGTAGTAGAAGATTGTTGTCTCCAAGAAGTGGGTTTCACCAGGTACCCTCGCCAGAAGCTTGTGGGCTGAAGGACTGTTTATCTTTGTTGGTATGGGTGTACAGTACAAGTCTAACCATGGTTTGCGTGAAGCATGGAGGCATCGTGTTTCTGCAGTATGAAATGGTATAACTTTTGAGTATTAAATAACAACAAAAGTATAGTTCTATTCTAAATAAATGTCCGAATCATGTAATATGTATGTGTCCTATAAATCCAGTAATGTATGTTATTCTTATAATTGTCCATAGTTTCTCCTTTCTCTATCTATACCTTCTCGCTTTATTTTTCCAACTGTGTTCTTATGCATCTCAGGTCATGTAATGCGATTTTACGATTGTGTTTTTCCAGAACAGTTGTTGTTTACCATTGTTACCACGACATTGGGAAGAATAGTGCGTCTGTGAGCTTTTTCTTTGTATGCTAGTTGATATTTTAATGTTTAAGTATAGGTGTTATTTTATATTATTTTGGTGTCAGGTCTTAGTCAGATATGAATGAGCTACCGTATAACAGTAGACGGTACTACCTGGCTTCTGTTAGCGCTGAACGTTGGGCGGCGCTTACCAAACCCGACACCCCACATTGTGCCAACGGCTTCGGGCGGAAGAGCGCAATTGGGAGGGTACAAGCCTTACCCTGGTGCGAGGAAATGCAAGCTAAAGACAAAATGTCATGGCAGGGCAGACCAGGCCCTAAGCCTTGGTTGGCGACTGGTCTAGGATCGAAGCTCCGACAGGCGGACAGTTAGAGCATTGCTTTGCTGATCCGGCAGCTTCTGCAGCTTGTCTTGTTCCAGATGTAGGGGTGTTACCTTTCCTCTGGAGTGAACTAGGCAGGCCGAGAGAGGGATCATGCTGCATGGGCAACACATGATCTCTATATTTTAGCCCAGGCTTTGTGCTATGGAGAGGCAATAATGCAAGAATAATGCCGTGAACAGAATCAACCACTGTTTATTGCCTTCATCGACCTCACAAAGGCATTTGATTTGGTCAGTCGTGAGGGTCTGTTCAAGGCACTAAAGAAGATTGGCTGCCCACCAACTCTTCTGTCCATTGTGGAATCGTTCCACACAGGCATGAAGGGTATAATCAAGTTTGATGGTGCAACTTCTGAAGAGTTTGAAATCAAGAGTGGAGTTAAGCAAGGTTGTGTACTAGCTCCCACCCTCTTTGGAATATACTTTTCACTTCTACTGAAATATGCATTTCATGATCAGGATGGTGGTATATACATTCACTCACGCTCAGATGGCGGCCTCTACAATGCTCAGAGATTGAAGGCTAAGACCAAAATTAGGAGGGTACTGATCAGAGAGTTGCTTTTTGCAGATGATGCTGCAGTTACGACCCACTCTGGGGAAGAATTGCAATGTCTACTATCTGCATTCTCCAATGCTTGTTCTGAATTTGGTTTAACAATTAGCAAAACGAAGACACAGATTATGTCACAAGGTGCACATGGGGTACCATCAATCTTTATTGACGACGCCGAACTAGAGATAGTAGACCATTTTACATATCTAGGATCAGTGGTAAATAGCAAATTATCCCTAGATCAGGAAATCAACATCCGGATTGGTAAGGCAGCAACAACAATGAACAGGTTAAGAAAAAGAGTCTGGGAGAACAGGAAGCTTACTGCCAAAACAAAAGTCCTTGTCTATCAAGCCTGTGTCCTTAGTACTCTTCTCTATGGCAGTGAAACCTGGACAACTTACTCACACCAAGAGAACAACTTAAACCGCTTTCATATGCGGTGTCTGCGAAGAATTCTTGGTATTAAGTGGCAAGACAAAATCACAAATACTGAAGTATTGGAAAGATCAGGTTGTGTGACAGTTTATTCCATGCTCAGTCTTCGTAGACTTAGATGGATAGGACATCTTAGGAGGATGGATGATGGTAGAATACCAAAGGATATCTTTTTTGGTGAATTACAGATGGGTAAGAGATCTCAGGGTCGGCCTCTACTACGATACAAAGATTGATTGATACAGGCATTGATAATGCACATTGGGAGCAAGTCGTCGCTGAACGTGTTGCATGGAGGGCAAATATCAGAAATGGAATAAAGTCAAAGGAGAAAATTATTGCTGAAAAGTCACACACCAAGCATTTGAGACGTAAGATGGTGCATGATGGTGGAAATGACCACGTGTTCACATGCACCCACTGTGAACGGACATTTACAGCGCAAATTGGCCTTATCAGTCACACTCGCTACCGCCATAGTTAAAAGTTATTATGCCTTTTTAAAGCACAAACTATCGTCTGTCAAGACGGCAAGGTGCCAATGAACAGGTGTTATTTGATAGGTAATATAGTTTGCTTACTGTATTATCATTTCTATCTGTCTATCTAGTCATCAATACTCTGTATACACACGGCCCATATACATGTACCCCTTAACGTTTTTAATGGTTTTCCATTCACATTTACATTTTTCTTTAACCGCTGTCTTAAACCGTCATGACTTCTGTGTTGTGGATGTTAATATTCATATTAGAAATGAAACAAATTATATGGCCCTCATCAGCCATTTCTTCAACACATACTTGTTGCTCGGATTATCTAGTCTTACTATGTTCGCTGTATTACACTTTCATACTATTTCTCTTTGGTCGCTGTCTTAAATGTTCGTTCTATTTCTCTATGTTCGTTGTCTTACATTTCCATACCATTTCTATATATTCGATGTCTTCCATGTTTATCACATTTCTCTATGTTTGCAGTCTTACAATTTCAAACTATTTCTCTATGTTTGCAGTCTTACAATTTCATACTATTTCTCTATGTTTGCAGTCTTACAATTTCATACTATTTCTCTATGTTTGCAGTCTTACAATTTCCTACTATTGCTCTATGTTTGCAGTCTTACAATTTCATACTATTTCTCTATGTTTGCAGTCTTACAATTTCATACTATTTCTCTATGTTTGCAGTCTTACAATTTCATACTATTTCTCTATGTTTGCAGTCTTACAATTTCATACTATTTCTCTATGTTTGCAGTCTTACAATTTCGTACTATTTCTCTATGTTTGCAGTCTTACATTTCCATACCATTTCTATATATTCGATGTCTTCCATGTTTATCACATTTCTCTATGTTTGCAGTCTTACAATTTCAAACTATTTCTCTATGTTTGCAGTCTTACAATTTCATACTATTTCTCTATGTTTGCAGTCTTACAATTTCATACTATTTCTCTATGTTTGCAGTCTTACAATTTCCTACTATTGCTCTATGTTTGCAGTCTTACAATTTCATACTATTTCTCTATGTTTGCAGTCTTACAATTTCATACTATTTCTCTATGTTTGCAGTCTTACAATTTCATACTATTTCTCTATGTTTGCAGTCTTACAATTTCATACTATTTCTCTATGTTTGCAGTCTTACAATTTCGTACTATTTCTCTATGTTTGCAGTCTTACAATTTCGTACTATTTTTCTAAGTGTTTGTGTTTTTGTTTTGTTTTGTTTTGTTTGTTTGCTTTTTTTCTGTGATTACCTCTGCCATTCAATTTTTCTACGCTGTGTTTTTAATGCATGGTATTATTTCTATGGATATATGTTTAACTAATTATTTTAGTACTTGCTATTGTCGTATTCTATATTATTGCACCTATTACTACAAAAAGACAAATTCCCCACACATTTATTGATAAGATTCAAGTATTGCCACATCGTTACTGTTTCTTCAAGCCATCCTTAATTTCTTTAATGTTATTTTTTTTTTTAAAGCTTATAGGTGATTTGCATACACAGGTTTGGTTGCTGGTCGTTTAAAAAGCTATGGCAAACTACTGAACATAAACTTTCAATGAAATCACAAAAGTAAAACATGTTGAAGTTGATTGCGATGTCCTGTAATGTATATGTAATTAACTAAAGGTAACATTTATTGATTTATTTAGTTGTTTCGGGATTTGAGGTTTGAAGATTGTGCACTATCCACTACTGACAACGCTGATCGTATTCCGGCACGAACCACATGCCTTGCCCGGGTCTGATTGGAACTTCCAATTTGGAAGCATTAGACTCGAGTTTCGCTCTCGTTTGAGCTGGTCAGTATTGCATATCCCTGACTGGACTCGAGATAGAACTATTGATCACTGGCGTGTGAGGCGGGCGTGTAACCACTTGACCGCGCGGCTCCCGCTAGACGCCACACAATGTATCATAATAGAATATTACCTCACTCATTGTAGGCTATAGCTCAGCGACTGTCGGCCCCTGGTGTGCCTTGCCAGATCCACAAGACCTGCTCATTCGGGGCTACATCGATTGACGGATGTCGGTCGTGGTGATCGGGCAAACTTTGAGCTATAGTATACAATAGGTGACGTTGTAATATTCTAGTCTTAATTTACATTCCAAGATTAATAAATGTTTCATAGATACAATTGGGTATCTGTATTATGCGAAATTACAGTATCAAGGGACACAAATAGCAGTTATTGTAAAGCAACAAGGGAGACAATGACATTTACATTTTGGAGTATAAGTGAAGTCTCTTTAATGCAAATAGGTAGATGAAACGACCATATAACATAATCTCATCTATGAAACATATTGCACCTGAGATAAATATCTACAGTCATAAGTGTAAGTAATAGCGATATCTTCGATTTCCATGTGACTCACACGGGAGACAATATTTAAAATGCAGTGCAGTCTAACTGCGGGATAATATATGCAGTGCATTATCTGTACGTTCACAATTTGGGGTATAAAGATTCATTATATATTTGGCTGGCACCTATGCATGTGCCTAATAAAGATATCAAATACAGTCGTTGTGATTTTTAATGGCATGTAGAAGCAAATGATATCGGTTATTGTCTGTGATAAACAAATGGATTACTATAGTCGCTGATGTTTGCATTAACGCAGCAGATATGTTTGATCCTAGCAAAGCCACATATGTTCGATGTCTTACATTTTTGTACTATTTCTCAACGTTCGTTGTTTAAAATTTGCGTACTCTTTCTCTATGTTAGCTCTATTACATGGTCGTACTATTTCTCTATGTTAGCTCTATTACATGGTCATACTATCTATGTTAGCTCTATTACATGGTCATACTATTTCTCTCTGTTATCTCTATTACATGGTCGTACTATTTCTCTATGTTAGCTCTATTACATGGTCATACTATTTCTCTATGTTAGCTCTATTACATGGTCGTACTATTTCTCTATGTTAGCTCTATTACATGTTCGTACTATTTCTCTATGTTAGCTCTATTACATGTTCGTACTATTTCTCTATGTTAGCTCTATTACATGGTCATACTATTTCTCTATGTTAGCTCTATTACATGGTCGTACTATTTCTCTATGTTAGCTCTATTACATGGTCATACTATTTCTCTATGTTAGCTCTATTACATGGTCGTACTATTTCTCTATGTTAGCTCTATTACATGTTCGTACTATTTCTCTATGTTAGCTCTATTACATGTTCGTACTATTTCTCTATGTTAGCTCTATTACATGGTCATACTATTTCTCTATGTTAGCTCTATTACATGGTCGTACTATTTCTCTATGTTAGCTCTATTACATGGTCATACTATTTCTCTATGTTAACTCTATTACATGGTCGAACTCTTTCTCTATGTTAGCTCTATTACATGGTCGTACTCTTTCTCTATGTTAACTCTATTACATGTTCGTACTCTTTCTCTATGTTAACTCTATTACATGGTCGTACTCTTTCTCTATGTTAACTCTATTACATGGTCGTACTCTTTCTCTATGTTAACTCTATTACATGGTCGAACTCTTTCTCTATGTTAGCTCTATTACATGGTCGTACTATTTCTCTATGTTAGCTCTATTACATGTTCGTACTCTTTCTCTATGTTAGCTCTATTACATGGTCGTACTATTTCTCTATGTTAGCTCTATTACATGTTCGTACTCTTTCTCTATGTTAGCTCTATTACATTTTCGTACTCTTTCTCTATGTTAGCTCTATTATATGTTCGTAATATTTCTCTATGTTAACTCTATTACATGGTCGAACTCTTTCTCTATGTTAGCTCTATTACATGTTCGTACTCTTTCTCTATGTTAGCTCTATTACATGTTCGTACTATTTCTCTATGTTAGCTCTATTACATGTTCGTACTATTTCTCTATGTTAACTCTATTACATGGTCGTACTCTTTCTCTATGTTAGCTCTATTACATGTTCGTACTATTTCTCTATGTTAACTCTATTACATGGTCGAACTCTTTCTCTATGTTAGCTCTATTACATGTTCGTACTATTTCTCTATGTTAACTCTATTACATGGTCGTACTCTTTCTCTGTGTTAGCTCTATTACATGTTCGTACTATTTCTCTATGTTAACTCTATTACATGGTCGAACTCTTTCTCTATGTTAGCTCTATTACATGGTCATACTATTTCTCTATGTTAGCTCTATTACATGGTCATACTATTTCTCTATGTTAGCTCTATTACATGGTCGTACTCTTTCTCTATGTTAGCTCTATTACATGTTCGTACTATTTCTCTATGTTAGCTCTATTACATGTTCGTACTATTTCTCTATGTTAGCTCTATTACATGGTCGAACTCTTTCTCTATGTTAGCTCTATTACATGGTCGTACTATTTCTCTATGTTAGCTCTATTACATGGTCGAACTCTTTCTCTATGTTAGCTCTATTACATGTTCGTACTATTTCTCTATGTTAACTCTATTACATGTTCGTACTATTTCTCTATGTTAACTCTATTTCATGGTCGTACTCTTTCTCTATGTTAGCTCTATTAAATGGTCATACTATTTCTCTATGTTAGCTCTATTACATTGTCGAACTCTTTCTCTATGTTAGCTCTATTACATGGTCGTACTATTTCTCTATGTTAGCTCTATTACATGGTCGAACTCTTTCTCTATGTTAGCTCTATTACATGTTCGTACTATTTCTCTATGTTAACTCTATTACATGGTCGTACTCTTTCTCTATGTTAGCTCTATTACATGGTCATACTATTTCTCTATGTTAACTCTATTACATGGTCGTACTCTTTCTCTATGTTAGCTCTATTACATGTTCGTACTATTTCTCTATGTTAACTCTATTACATGTTCGTACTCTTTCTCTATGTTAACTCTATTACATGGTCGTACTCTTTCTCTATGTTAACTCTATTACATGGTCGTACTCTTTCTCTATGTTAGCTCTATTACATGGTCATACTATTTATCTATGTTAACTCTATTACATGGTCGAACTCTTTCTCTATGTTAGCTCTATTACATGGTCGTACTCTTTCTCTATGTTAACTCTATTACATGTTCGTACTCTTTCTCTATGTTAACTCTATTACATGGTCGTACTCTTTCTCTATGTTAACTCTATTACATGGTCGTACTCTTTCTCTATGTTAACTCTATTACATGGTCGAACTCTTTCTCTATGTTAGCTCTACTACATGGTCGTACTATTTCTCTATGTTAGCTCTATTACATGTTCGTACTCTTTCTCTATGTTAGCTCTATTACATGGTCGTACTATTTCTCTATGTTAGCTCTATTACATGTTCGTACTCTTTCTCTATGTTAGCTCTATTACATTTTCGTACTCTTTCTCTATGTTAGCTCTATTATATGTTCGTACTATTTCTCTATGTTAACTCTATTACATGGTCGAACTCTTTCTCTATGTTAGCTCTATTACATGTTCGTACTCTTTCTCTATGTTAGCTCTATTACATGTTCGTACTATTTCTCTATGTTAGCTCTATTACATGTTCGTACTATTTCTCTATGTTAACTCTATTACATGGTCGTACTCTTTCTCTATGTTAGCTCTATTACATGTTCGTACTATTTCTCTATGTTAACTCTATTACATGGTCGAACTCTTTCTCTATGTTAGCTCTATTACATGTTCGTACTATTTCTCTATGTTAACTCTATTACATGGTCGTACTCTTTCTCTGTTTTAGCTCTATTACATGTTCGTACTATTTCTCTATGTTAACTCTATTACATGGTCGAACTCTTTCTCTATGTTAGCTCTATTACATGGTCATACTATTTCTCTATGTTAGCTCTATTACATGGTCATACTATTTCTCTATGTTAGCTCTATTACATGGTCGTACTCTTTCTCTATGTTAGCTCTATTACATGTTCGTACTATTTCTCTATGTTAGCTCTATTACATGTTCGTACTATTTCTCTATGTTAGCTCTATTACATGGTCGAACTCTTTCTCTATGTTAGCTCTATTACATGGTCGTACTATTTCTCTATGTTAGCTCTATTACATGGTCGAACTCTTTCTCTATGTTAGCTCTATTACATGTTCGTACTATTTCTCTATGTTAACTCTATTACATGTTCGTACTATTTCTCTATGTTAACTCTATTTCATGGTCGTACTCTTTCTCTATGTTAGCTCTATTAAATGGTCATACTATTTCTCTATGTTAGCTCTATTACATTGTCGAACTCTTTCTCTATGTTAGCTCTATTACATGGTCGTACTATTTCTCTATGTTAGCTCTATTACATGGTCGAACTCTTTCTCTATGTTAGCTCTATTACATGTTCGTACTATTTCTCTATGTTAACTCTATTACATGGTCGTACTCTTTCTCTATGTTAGCTCTATTACATGGTCATACTATTTCTCTATGTTAACTCTATTACATGGTCGTACTCTTTCTCTATGTTAGCTCTATTACATGTTCGTACTATTTCTCTATGTTAACTCTATTACATGTTCGTACTATTTCTCTATGTTAACTCTATTTCATGGTCGTACTCTTTCTCTATGTTAACTCTATTACATGGTCATACTATTTCTCTATGTTAGCTCTATTACATGGTCGAACTCTTTCTCTATGTTAGCTCTATTACATGTTCGTACTATTTCTCTATGTTAACTCTATTACATGTTCGTACTATTTCTCTATGTTAGCTCTATTACATGTTCATACTCTTTCTCTATGTTAACTCTGTTACATGTTCGTACTCTTTCTCTATTACATGTTCGTACCCTTTCTCTATGTTAGCTCTGTTAAATGTTTATACCATTGCTATATCTATTATTACTAGCACTGCATTTACAAGTTATTTATATATATAAAGATTGTCATACCAGTTGCGATTACATTAAATGTGTTATTCATTTGCTGCGTGTAATTTCTTGGGAAGTTTACATTCAGTAGATTGCCATGCCATTTTACAAAAACCAGCGCCCGGAAGTGTACCTCCAATCGCCAGCAGCTGTTTCGAAAGCGGCGCCAACTGCGTTCTTATCCCCTTTGTTGAAGGTACAACTACGGGTGCCAGCCAAATATAGTCTCGGAACAATATGAACAGTGACATCAATTAATAATAGACCTCTATCCTGCCTACACCATAAAACATATCACTTGTGGGAATAGCAGATCGCATCCAAAGAAAATGTTTAGCGCGAATTAACGCTTTGATTTGTAACAATTGTATGGGCGTTGGTGGTTCATGGAAAACTATTAAACATAAACTTGTATAGTACATCACAAACAGCTAAATAAAAACAATATGGGGTTGATTATGTTGTTCTGTAAAGGACATATCATCATCATCATCATCATCATCATCATCATCATCATTATCATCATCATCATCATCATCATCCACTACTGCCGTCAAGCGTCGTGGGGAGGAATAATTTGCGCTCCAGCGCCTTCGAGCTGCACAGGATAGTGTCATTCCGTGTGATTGTACAATGTCTTTAATGTCATCAATCCATTTTCTACTTTCCTCTTGGTCGACATGGCCAGACAGCTTGATCATTTGTCTTTAAATAAATGTCTCACAAGGTGTTGATCCCACCGTCTGTCTGATAACAACATTTCTTTCTCGGTCTCGGACTGTTAAGTTGGAAGCTCTCCTCAGGCATCTCATCTCGCAGGTGTTGATTTTGCGAAAGTGTGATTTGGTTAAAGTTCAAGTTTGAGATTGGTAGCATAGTGTTGGCGTGAATATGCTGTTTATTATCTGTCCTTTTGTGGACATGGGTATATTTGGATGTTTCAGTAAGAGTGACAGTTGATATGTAAGTGCACTAGAAGTTTGACATATGATTTCGATTTCTCTGTCCAGTCTGCCATCTTCTGTGATAATACTTCCAAGATATTTGAATTCTTTAACTTATTTCAGAGTTGTGCTATTTATCTGTATACTTTGTGGTCCCGGCGATCTTCTAACTTGCATTACTTCGGTTTTGGCAGTGATTATACTCATATTGTATCTGCTGCAGGTTGAACTCAGATTAGTAATATGATTTTGTCGTCAACCCCCATCGCTGTTAAACAGGCACTGATCGTCTGCAAACAGAAGTTAATTTATTTCCTGTGGGTCAATTGTTTCTTCTGAAGTAAAGAGTTCTAAATTTTATGAATCTGTTCTGTCCAGACTTGCTTCTTTGGATATTCTGTCTAGGTAGACATTAAATAGCAGAGGAGAGAGCACACATACCTGTCTCACTCCCGCATTGACTGTGGACATATCTGATATACCTTCTTGTGTTCTTACTGCACTTCGGCTCGAGTGATACATGGCTATGATGTTTTCTAGCAATTGCCCTTGTATCCCATAGTCTCCAAGGATGGTCCATAATTTGTATCTGTCTACTCTATCGAAAGCCTTTTCCTGATCTACAAACACAATATTCTGCTGATCACTATAGTCGATAGTTTTTTCACGTATTTATCTAAGTGTAAATAGTGCATCAGTGCAACTTTTACCTTTCCGAAAAACCGAATTGTACTTTGCTTAACTGTCTGGCTCTTTGATCCAATAGTTGTGCGTACATTTTCCCTCTATAGCTAAGGAGTGATATACCTCTGTATATTTCGCACTCTTTCATATTGCCTTTCTTTTTCCATATTAGTACTATTATTGCCTGTTGCCAATCATCTGGGATTTTTCTTTCCTCGCATGATACATTAAAAAGTCTCGTTAGCCAGTTAACTCATGTTTTCCCCACAGGCCTGAATAGCTACTGTGGTTATTCTATATGGACCCGGAGATTTGTTTTAAGGACTTTTCTGTATAACTGTTTTGACTTCTGCAAGTATGAAATTTTGTTCTTGTTGCCCATGACTTTTAGGCACAAAAGCTAGGTTTTCTATGTTATGTGTGGGGTTAAGTAGTTCTTGAAAGTAATCTGCCCACCTTGCAAGTCTTTGTTGTGGTTTAAATAAGGGTCTACCTCTTTTGCTTTTATAATGGTGGTTGGGTTATATCATGCATCTCTGTTTATCATTGTATTGACACGTTTATAAAATTCTCTTGCGTAGTCTTTGCTAAGTGTCGCCATATGTTCACCGTATATTCTCCAGGATTCATCTTTAGATGCTCTAATTGTTCGTTTGGCATTTCGTCGTGCTATTCTATGAGTAACGTAGCCTTGTTCAGATTTGGTTGTAATCCACTTTTTAACGCTACCTTCGTTTTGAATATGCTATCTTTAACTTCGTTGTTCCACCAGGTTGTCCTTAATGTTTTGTCCCGCCCTACTTTCTTTGTCCCACATTTATTTTCCAGTATGTCGAGCATGGCAGCTTTGAAAATTACCCATTCCTTATCTACGCTAGAGTATCAGCAGGGATGTTCTTATGTAGTTTTTTTGATTTCATGATTGAATTCTTCTTTAACCGTTTTTTCCTGCAACCTCCTGTAATTCATGACATGTGTTGTTACCTTTTTGTTTCTTATATTCCTGTATGTTGGAATCTTTTTTATTATGACTGGTTTGTGATCAGTATCAACGTCTGTATTTGGGAGTGCCCTTGAATCTAATAGCAGTCCTCTGACTGATTTCCTAATTAGAATAAAGTCAATTTGAGATGCTTGGTCTATGTCATTCCATTTATACCAGGTCTTGGTGTGGCTATGATAATATATATATATATATATATATATATATATATATATATATATATATATATATATATATATATGCTATTATTAGTCCGTGTTCGGAGCATATGTTGTGTAGATGTTGACCATTGATGTTACATTCAGTCTCTGTGTCGCTGAACTGCTCCATGCATTGATCCCACGGTATTGTTCGTGTGCCTATTCGTCTGTTAAAATCACTAATCACAATAAGATCATCTGTCTCCCTGACATTATTCAACGTGTCTGCAAGTTTATCAAAATACTCGTCTTTGTCTTCGTCGCTTTAAGTGTCGTTACATGGGGCATATGTTTGTATACAAGTTGTTGTTCTATTTCCTTCTATGATCTGTACTAGTATTATCTTTTCCGATATAAATTTAGTGTTGATAATGGCTTTCGCTGTGTCTGAATGTAACAAAAATCCCACTACATGTTTACCTGTAACAGGCTGGTCGACGCCACTCCATATATGAACGTAACTTTCATGTGTTCGTTTTGTGTTCTGACCCTTTTTCCTAGTATCTGCGAGTCCTAATATTTGAATATTTCATTTTATTTTTTCCAAAAACTCTATGAGAACTAGTTCCGTATTTCATAGACCCGTAACATTCCAAGTCCCGAATATCTCATGTCTGTCTCGAAATTTAACTGTTGTTGGTCGCTTGTTGTTCGGCTTCGGTGTGTTTAAGGTGTGAACGCTGATAGAATTGCGCATTTCTTTCAATTTCCTCCATAATTCTCGAGCTATAGTACTTGAACAAATGAATTCCCTACCGGTTTGCTGGACCTGACGTAGGTTCATCCTTATTTGAACAGAATTATGTTAAGAAACACGCACAAAACACATAAAAAGGTCATGTAACTAACTTTAATCATACATGAGCATTGTTATTACTAGCAAACGCTAATTTCTTCAAACTAACTATTTGCATTAAACTGCTTTCATTTATACTCATATACATTATTGATTCAGTCTCCCTTGATACTTACATAGATAATATCTATTTATGCCCCTTGAAACTATGATTTCCTTGTATACATATTTCTACACATTTTTACATCTGATGCATTACAATGATCGAAATGAGTTGCAATATTCATAACGCAATGAGGAAAGCTGGTAGTACACAGAGTACCAAAGTGGACTTGTGAAGATGCCTGCATATTATTTCAAGTCTGTACTTTGTACTTGTGTTTCCTGCAGCTGACTTTCCCCACCAACATGCTGCAGGGGCGGTGGACAATGTCATGGTGTCTCAGGCTCATTATCATGAAGAAATGCCATGCCAATAAACGTGGACTTCATGTTTCGCCATCTCATACCATCACCAGAGTCATGGATCAGCGTTGTGTTTTTCTCTCGACCATGCCTCGTGGCAATGCCATCCAGCTATCTTCTTCTATGTTTTGGCCTTGTTCTTGTTCCTTCAAAGTCGTCAATTGTTACCAGGTTCTTTAGTTTATTTTTTCTCGTATACTGTCAAACAATCTGGACTGCCGACGTCTAAATTCTCTAATTAGTTTACTTGTGGCTGTGTTTTGTTTTGTTTCTTACATGACTCACTTATTGTTTTTCTGTCGTCCCATTGTATGTTCTTTCCCTTTTCCCCAGAAAACAGATGTCCCTTGCATGTAGATGTTGTTTTCAGTGTGTCTGGTCATTGTCCACATTTCACAGCCACACAAATGTAGAGGTTCTATGCAGCACTTCAACAATCTTTGTCTCATTGCAGTGGATGTCTTTCTATTGATCAGTATGTATTCCATCTTGCAAAAGGCTACCCTTGTCATAGCGATGTTTGTTCTAATCTCTTCAAAGTACATCCCATAAGATAACTGTTCCGAGATAGTTGCGCCGATTCACTTGTTTAATAATATTGCTCATCTCATGTCTATTTGCTAGTAAATTAAATTGTGACATTTCTTTCTTATTAGAAACGTACACAATCTCGTTTTCTTACAATGTAATGTTAACTCTGTTTGCTCACTGTGCACAATAACCGCATCTACTAAATATCACCATAGGACGGCTGCCACTCTCTCAACATAGTGATAACCGGATCATTAAGTGGTTGAAAACTGATATAGGGAAATATACCGCCACTGACAAACCGTCTCATTGGCAGATTGACTTGTAGCCGCTGTGATTATACAGGGTAGTAACATGTAAGCCATTTGTACTCCAACATTGTGAATAAACAAAACATAGAATCATACACTTTCTCCACAATGGAAATTAAATGTTCTGATAATATTAATTTAAACTGAGCCGAAAACTACCTCGTGTCGTACATAGTAATAACTCCAATAAGGATTTAATTATATAATGTCCACTGGTCTTGTTGTTCTCAGTGTGCCTTGTTTAGTCTGCTTTGTTTTGTTTATTGTTTGTTGTGTAAACTCATTGATCCTGTCACAGACCAACTTGGTAATCTGTTGTCTCTTGTCTGTGGTGTACAATAGTAGATCCCTCAGCCAGGGAACCCTGACATGTTATGACTAAATCTAATCTGGTCTTGTTAACCGAGGGGAATGTATTAGGTAATCTGTTTTCTCTTCCGGTTTTTTTCCTTCCTTGTATGTGTCCCTAATGTGGTCAGTAATGCGCTTCTCCTGTTAGCACCACAGTAGAGGGTCCTATGTCTTCTCTTTGCTGCTTTTTCCCTCGGTGACATTTGAAACAAAACAGACATGTCCATACAACATTTGCATGTCTTCCACAAAAGTTAATGTTTAGGAAGAATGGAATGCCAGCATTATTCATTCAGTATCATGTCCCTTGCAGAATCTCGATCCCATAACAACTGTTCGGAAAACGTCTCAGTCATACGAAAGATGACCCGCGTCCGATACACGCATTTGGAGATCATCCGCTACCCAACTTCTCTTTAGCCTTCCTCTTCCTCACACCCCGGGCTTATATCCCTCCATGATTGTTTTCTCCAAACTTTCATGATTTTTAAATATGTATATATACTCACAACAATATATATATATATATATATATATATATATATATATATATATATATATATATATATATATATATATATATATATATATATATATATTGGAAGACTCCGCAATATCGTAAATGGAGATTACTAAAGTATAACAGACATACAAGGGACACTGTACTAAATAGTTTTAAAATCGTTGCTCAGATGTGTTGACTAAGGCCAGATCCACATGCCAGGACATCTTGGTATCCCTCATACATGTTGCTTCCACGTCTGTGTTGACTAAGGCCGGATCCACATTCCAGGACATCTTGGTATCCCTCATACATGTTGCTTCCACGTCTGTGTTGATAATCCGTAGACTAGATGTGGACTGTAACGATGACTATCTGTTTATGTCATTCCATCTGCTGCCATGACAGTAGTATATAGGGTCTCTATCCATCGGAATGAGGGCGATTTTTTGAGGGATGGTGAGGGCTGGTGAGGGTTGGTGAGGGATGACGAGGGATGCCACTGCCTCCCTCGCCCTCGAGTTGTGGTCTGCCTCATGCCTTCCAGCTCCTTCCTGTTTTTTTAAGTGTCAGCTGTCGTTTTTAATCAGAGCATCGGGGTTAACAATGAAAAGATCAACTGAACTATGGCGCCAGGTTTGCTAATTGATTCAGAATATGTCAACCGGTGTAATGCATTAATTAGCTTCCCGTTTGTATAGACGACACAAGAGGTGTCAGGTGGTCGACAAACAAGCGGAGTCGGGTGGTAAAGTGAGGGCAGTGTCGGGCTTCAGGGTTGTTTCACAAGCTGTGACCAGCTGTATAACCCTTCCTTGTCTTCACATTTGTATGGTAACACTGTCACATTGGAGATGCGCGTGATAAAGCTGTCAGCCATGATAAAGAAGAAAAAAAAATAATTATCTTCCCGTTTGTATAGACGTACACAAGTTAGTTGGTACCCTAGGCCTCCTCATATGGATGTGATAGGTTCGAAGCTCGAATCCTTATCGTTGGTAAGTATATGGAGGTGCTTAGTTGGTCATAGGGGATGTGGTGGGATATCACCAGTGTGTAACAGGGGTGTCTAGTTGTTGTCAATGCGCTTGATAGGTTCGAGTCCTACTGTGTGGTGGAGTAGTGTAGTAGTAGTAGTCAAGGTTGTAACGGGGATAGGTGGTGTTGTAGGCATCGTTTGAGAGTCGAAACACGCACCTGGTTGATAAGGGTGTCCACCCTAGGCGGCTCTTTTTAAGTGTATACTAAGCCGTAAATGTATAATAACGGTGTCTAGTTGCTGCCATAGCGCTTGTCAGGGTCGAAACCTACTGTGTGGTGGGGTAGTGTGGCAGTGGGCGAGTATGTAACGCAGCTAGGTGGTATCATTGGTGGTTCAAATCACGCCCCTGGTCGCTAACTATACCCAACATAGGTGCCAGAGAAGCGAATGCAGCGGTATCTATTTACATTTTCCTCAGAAACCGCAGTTCCAAGCCAGCAGATTCAGCGTGACTGCTCAGTATCTTCACATTCATACAAAAGCATAGGTTCTATGTAGCACCGCAACACTCTTTTTCTCGTAGCAATTGCCATCTTTTTATTGGTCGCTATGTTTTTCATCTTGCAAAAGGTTATCTTCGCCACGGCGATTCTTGTGCTAATCTCTTCAAGCCATCTCCCATCAGTTGTTATGAAGGTTCCGAGATACTTGTATCTACTCACTTGTTTCAGAATATTCTCATTTACACGTATATTACATCGTGGTATTTCGTTCTTCCTAGTGACGAGCATAACCCGTGTCGTTTTATAATTTAATTCTAACCCTAGTTGTTCACTGTGTGCAACAACCGCCTCTTCTAAATATTGCAGATCCTACGCAGTGTCTGTTGATTACATAAATTATATGAAGGCAGTTGACAATTTAAATTAGATGAAGTTATTTTATTACAGACATTAAAGGAAGACATTTGACTAGAAACATTTAATAAAACGACGAAAAAACGGAGATCTACCGGCGTGAGAAAAAGCATATAAGTATGTTAATGTCAGTTCCTGTGAACATATTTACCAGAAGCATTCTGAATAGTATATGAATATTTAGCTTTAAGGTGAAATCAATACGGCTGTACCGATCGGAAACAAGAAGAATGACTAAAACAATTACTAATAAACAACAAACATTTATTAACTGGTGCCCACGTAGTTCACCATTGGCGTTAATGTCTCATTCAACAATTAGTATAATGTCTGAAGTCACATTTGCGGCTTCAACATATGTTTTCATAGTATATGTATATATGAAGATATATTCAAGGGGATTTCTAAGAACACATTTCCTCATATCACACGCTACAAAAGACATATTTCGCTCAAACTGAAACATTAAGAGTGGAAAAGAGTATGTTGTAGATACTGTTTTTCCTTTGTTTCTAGTGGGACTTGATTATTTGTTGTTCTATCTGGGCATGGTATGTATATTTTCAACATATCTTCACTGATGTTTTTCATCTTGTCTGCTCATTGTGCCCGCTTCAAAGTCTTACAAAAGTACAGGTTCTATGAAAGACAGAGACACTTTGCGGTTATTGTTAACCAAAATGACAAATGAGAGGTCGATTAATATGTAAGTATTTGTAAATAAATAAATATACACAGGGCTGGTTGGTATATAATGATAATAAAGGTAGCTAGTTTTAGAAAACGAAATAGACGTGCTACCATAATAATATCCACACAGAATTGGTGTTACAGATTTCGCCTACTCCTCACCAAAATCAGACACCGAAGAAGGGTAATGACATTTTTACTGTTGCGAAGTGCCGTATTAGAAGCCCAAATATTAACCTCAAGGTGCGGGTTAATCCAAAGCTTGTGAGTGTCTTCATTCTGATCTAGAGTTGTTTACCGTGCCTCCCACGCAAACAGAGGTGGAATAGTGACTGTGTGTAGCTTAACTGTTGTGGCACCATCTGGAGATATTAATCAGATACTTGGTACCCAGTGAAGATGACAGATAACTGATGCGGAATAGGTCACGTGGCCCTCAACGAAACATACAATGAAATAACGGTGAAATGAAATGTTGCGTCTCCGCGAAGCATTATTTTAGAAACCAAAGATTACAATCGATTTGAGAGGGTAACAATAAACAGGTTAATCCTACCAGAAAGAGGTGTCTTATACAGTGGGTACCAACGACAGACAGCTGGCCAAAAAGAACAATACGGATCTAGAGGGAACCATAGATCATATGGAGGTAACAGCTTCGATTCCGACGGGGTTGTGTGACGGAAATATTGGTTGTTTTAATTAGCTGTGATGGAGTTTACATCTCCGATCAACAGGTTTTGAGAGGTCTAAATAGGCAGTATTTTAAAGAATTCAAGTATATTATTACAAGTTAAATTACATAATAAAATAAATACAGTGATGTGTATAAAATTATAAAAAACAAAAAAGTAAAAAACACCAGTGTTACATTAGCAAATAAGTGAAAAACACAACGGTATGAATACATTTGTGTATAAGTTACATACAAATGGTACATACAACATGCCCTCATGTCAGCGTAACGGTCTAGCTGTTAAATCACATGACCGCTATCTGTTCTATATTGCGACCAAATTACACCGATCGCCCCTCACGGCAGCGTAACAGACTAACACTTAAACCAAGCGCCCGCTATCTGTTCTATATTGTTGCCAACAATTATGTGCATGCCGCCATCATTTGATGTGAGTTTGATGATGAAGCCTGTCAGGAAACAACCATAGAGACATAGTAAAAGTGTAGTGAGAATACAAATCCAAGCGTATTGACTCTCGGTGTATCGTTATTCAGTTAACGTTTCCTGTTTCCTGCTCCAGTCTATTGTTGTAAAATCTTACCGAGGTGGACACTGTGGACCAAACCTACATGAGTGAAGTAGGATAGATACGGTTGTCATATGTGTCTTATAGGGATTGGTCATTGGTTTTATAAAAACTTATCGATGGAAGAAATGACCCTTATACTACAAACAGAATAAACATTTACATTAATAATAACCATAACAAACACAGGACCAGCTACTCTGGAGGTGACAAAAGTGACAATTGCTTAGAGAAAACAGCGAATTTTCAACGAAAACATAGTCTATGTGTTATCTCCTTGGAAACGTAAATCTGGTTATATTTAAATCACCCTATGCACTCATGTCTCCCATGAAAACTAGCGTAATGTCTGAAGAAGTAAAATTTGAGGCTTCAAAATATGTTTTCGTAGTATATGTATATATGAAGATATATACATGTGTTTTCTAACAACAAATTACCGCATGTTGCGCTTTACGTCCATACACAAGTATAGGTTCTATGAACAACACAACACCTACAAGTTGCTAAGATTGGCACCGAGTTACCAACAGCATTTCTGTCTAGAGTCAATACCACAAGACAAGACAATGTTTTTTTCGGTCTCTGATTGAGAACAACAGATATAAACGTAATTATGCAATTACCTCTTTACCACAGTACCGAGAAAGTTAAAAATATCATTTTAAATACGCTGACCACCATAGTAACACAACCAGTTAATTCTGCTTGCTCACTTTGTGTATTACCCACAACAACTATAGAGTGTAGAAAAATTTCATTTCTACAACCAAGGTGAAAAATATCGGTCAAACTTATAAATGTCTCGTCCGAATTCATAAAAAGAAGGAAATAATGTTAGCCAAATATGAATTTACCCAGTCAGCAGAAAACCGGTTGTGTTGTAAGCAAAGAGAATGTTAGTGTTAAGTGATATGAAACGTTGAAAATTGGTTAGAAGATGTATTCGCTGGTATTCAAGGGGTCAATATGGCAGATGTTGTATTAAGAAAGACCGACCTCGCAACAGACACTGTTGGTTGGTTGTGAAATGACACAGTGAAATAGAGGTGGAAAAAGTGATAAATGAAATTTTCACTAGACTTCTAGAAAACACCTGCAGTGTTGATAGCTGGAACAATCGAAGATTAGTATAGCAGACATTGTGGTATGGAAAGTTGAAGATATCAGTTATGGGAAATGGATCTTTGCTGACGAATACTCAGATGATATCGAAACTATCCCAGGTCGAGCCATAGACTGCATTGCCATAAATGTTGTTATTACTATGTCGTTGAAGCTCATGTGCAACGAAGGTTTGGAGCTCTTGGTGCTGTGACATGGAAAAGTTGTGAAGCTATCTATGAAAGACAGAAACACTTTGTGTTATAAAGAAAAAAATCAAGAGTATGGAGTGATGAGTGATTAGTCTGTATAAGTGGTTCTTAAACAGAAACGCTGGAATGATAAGTTGAAGCTTTCAGTAATGTAAAAGAGGGAAAGTGCTAACGTTGCTGATTATGTATTGTGAAATGTCTTTTCAAATAAAAGATCAAGACACGTTTGACATAACTATAGAAGCAACATTTTTCCTACTGTTTTTAAGTTTAGTTGAAATATTTATCTGTTTGACCGATCTTTTAACACCTTTGGTTAACAAATTTGTCCTACTTTTTACAATTTTGGACGAGACATTTCTTTACTTTGTCAATATTTTGCCCCTTTTGGTTAACATTATTTCCTACTTTTTATGAATTCGAACGAGTCATTTATAAGTTTGATCGATATAGTTTCAACTTTGGTTAACACAGTTTCCCACTTTTCGTAAGTTTGGCGGAGCATTTTATAAGTTTGGTCGATATTTTTTCACATTTGTTTAACAAAGTTTCCTAGTGTTCATAAGTTTAGCAGCGATATTTATAAGTTTGGTCAACATATTTCTGTATCTACCCAACCTTTTTATTACTTTGGTTCACTTATTTTCCTAGTTCGGTCGACATGTTTCTTAGTTTGATCAATATTTTCCCCTTTTGGCTAACACATTTTCCTACCTTTTATAAATCTGGGTAAGCTATTTTTTTACTTGGCCCCTATTATTTTCTATTTTTTATAATTTGTTGAGATATTTATGTATTTGACCGACCTTTTCCCATTTCGGTTGACAAATTGTCCTACTTTTTACAAGATTAGATGAAATATTGCTCTCTATGTCGATATTTTTTTTCTCATTAGGTTAACAAATGTTCCTAATTTTTATAAGTTTGTTGTAAATGTTTCTTTACAGGGTCAATATTTTTTCTCCTTAGGTTAACAAATTTTCCAATTTTTTCATAAGTTTGGATGAGACATGTATAAGTTTGACCGATATTTTTCATATTTGGCTAACATTATTTCCTTCTTTTTATGAATTCGGACGAGACATTTATAAGTTTGACCGATATTTTTCACCTTGGTTGTAGAAATGAAATTTTTCTACACTCTATAGTAGGTGTGGGTAATGCACGAAGTGAGCAAGCAGAATTAACTGGTTGTGTTACTATGGTGGTCAGCGTATTTAAAATGATATTTTTAACTTTCTCGGTACTGTGATAAAGAGGTAATTGCATAATTACGTTTATATCTGTTGTTCTCAATCAGAGACCGAAAAAAACATTGTCTTGTCTTGTGGTATTGACTCTAGACAGAAATGCTGTTGGTAACTCGGTGCCAATCTTAGCAACTTGTAGGTGTTGTGTTGTTCATAGAACCTTTACTTGTGTATGGACGTAAAGCGCAACATGCGGTAATTTGTTGTTAGAAAACACATGTATATATCTTCATATATACATATACTACGAAAACATATTTTGAAGCCTCAAATTTTACTTCTTCAGACATTACGCTAGTTTTCATGGGAGACATGAGTGCATAGGGTGATTTAAATATAACCAGATTTACGTTTCCAAGGAGATAACACATAGACTATGTTTTCGTTGAAAATTCGCTGTTTTCTCTAAGCAATTGTCACTTTTGTCACCTCCAGAGTAGCTGGTCCTGTGTTTGTTATGGTTATTATTAATGTAAATGTTTATTCTGTTTGTAGTATAAGGGTCATTTCTTCCATCGATAAGTTTTTATAAAACCAATGACCAATCCCTATAAGACACATATGACAACCGTATCTATCCTACTTCACTCATGTAGGTTTGGTCCACAGTGTCCACCTCGGTAAGATTTTACAACAATAGACTGGAGCAGGAAACAGGAAACGTTAACTGAATAACGATACACCGAGAGTCAATACGCTTGGATTTGTATTCTCACTACACTTTTACTATGTCTCTATGGTTGTTTCCTGACAGGCTTCATCATCAAACTCACATCAAATGATGGCGGCATGCACATAATTGTTGGCAACAATATAGAACAGATAGCGGGCGCTTGGTTTAAGTGTTAGTCTGTTACGCTGCCGTGAGGGGCGATCGGTGTAATTTGGTCGCAATATAGAACAGATAGCGGTCATGTGATTTAACAGCTAGACCGTTACGCTGACATGAGGGCATGTTGTATGTACCATTTGTATGTAACTTATACACAAATGTATTCATACCGTTGTGTTTTTCACTTATTTGCTAATGTAACACTGGTGTTTTTTACTTTTTTGTTTTTTATAATTTTATACACATCACTGTATTTATTTTATTATGTAATTTAACTTGTAATAATATACTTGAATTCTTTAAAATACTGCCTATTTAGACCTCTCAAAACCTGTTGATCGGAGATGTAAACTCCATCACAGCTAATTAAAACAACCAATATTTCCGTCACACAACCCCGTCGGAATCGAAGCTGTTACCTCCATATGATCTATGGTACCCTCTAGATCCGTATTGTTCTTTTTGGCCAGCTGTCTGTCGTTGGTACCCACTGTATAAGACACCTCTTTCTGGTAGGATTAACCTGTTTATTGTTACCCTCTCAAATCGATTGTAATCTTTGGTTTCTAAAATAATGCTTCGCGGAGACGCAACATTTCATTTCACCGTTATTTCATTGTATGTTTCGTTGAGGGCCACGTGACCTATTCCGCATCAGTTATCTGTCATCTTCACTGGGTACCAAGTATCTGATTAATATCTCCAGATGGTGCCACAACAGTTAAGCTACACACAGTCACTATTCCACCTCTGTTTGCGTGGGAGGCACGGTAAACAACTCTAGATCAGAATGAAGACACTCACAAGCTTTGGATTAACCCGCACCTTGAGGTTAATATTTGGGCTTCTAATACGGCACTTCGCAACAGTAAAAATGTCATTACCCTTCTTCGGTGTCTGATTTTGGTGAGGAGTAGGCGAAATCTGTAACACCAATTCTGTGTGGATATTATTATGGTAGCACGTCTATTTCGTTTTCTAAAACTAGCTACCTTTATTATCATTATATACCAACCAGCCCTGTGTATATTTATTTATTTACAAATACTTACATATTAATCGACCTCTCATTTGTCATTTTGGTTAACAATAACCGCAAAGTGTCTCTGTCTTTCATAGAACCTGTACTTTTGTAAGACTTTGAAGCGGGCACAATGAGCAGACAAGATGAAAAACATCAGTGAAGATATGTTGAAAATATACATACCATGCCCAGATAGAACAACAAATAATCAAGTCCCACTAGAAACAAAGGAAAAACAGTATCTACAACATACTCTTTTCCACTCTTAATGTTTCAGTTTGAGCGAAATATGTCTTTTGTAGCGTGTGATATGAGGAAATGTGTTCTTAGAAATCCCCTTGAATATATCTTCATATATACATATACTATGAAAACATATGTTGAAGCCGCAAATGTGACTTCAGACATTATACTAATTGTTGAATGAGACATTAACGCCAATGGTGAACTACGTGGGCACCAGTTAATAAATGTTTGTTGTTTATTAGTAATTGTTTTAGTCATTCTTCTTGTTTCCGATCGGTACAGCCGTATTGATTTCACCTTAAAGCTAAATATTCATATACTATTCAGAATGCTTCTGGTAAATATGTTCACAGGAACTGACATTAACATACTTATATGCTTTTTCTCACGCCGGTAGATCTCCGTTTTTTCGTCGTTTTATTAAATGTTTCTAGTCAAATGTCTTCCTTTAATGTCTGTAATAAAATAACTTCATCTAATTTAAATTGTCAACTGCCTTCATATAATTTATGTAATCAACAGACACTGCGTAGGATCTGCAATATTTAGAAGAGGCGGTTGTTGCACACAGTGAACAACTAGGGTTAGAATTAAATTATAAAACGACACGGGTTATGCTCGTCACTAGGAAGAACGAAATACCACGATGTAATATACGTGTAAATGAGAATATTCTGAAACAAGTGAGTAGATACAAGTATCTCGGAACCTTCATAACAACTGATGGGAGATGGCTTGAAGAGATTAGCACAAGAATCGCCGTGGCGAAGATAACCTTTTGCAAGATGAAAAACATAGCGACCAATAAAAAGATGGCAATTGCTACGAGAAAAAGAGTGTTGCGGTGCTATATAGAACCTATGCTTTTGTATGAATGTGAAGATACTGAGCAGTCACGCTGAATCTGCTGGCTTGGAACTGCGGTTTCTGAGGAAAATGTAAATAGATACCGCTGCATTCGCTTCTCTGGCACCTATGTTGGGTATAGTTAGCGACCAGGGGCGTGATTTGAACCGCCAATGATACCACCTAGCTGCGTTACATACTCGCCCACTACCACACTACCCCACCACACAGTAGGTTTCGACCCTGACAAGCGCTATGGCAGCAACTAGACACCGTTATTATACATTTACGGCTTAGTATACACTTAAAAAGAGCCGCCTAGGGTGGACACCCTTATCAACCAGGTGCGTGTTTCGACTCTCAAACGATGCATACAACACCACCTATCCCCGTTACAACCTTGACTACTACTACTACACTACTCCACCACACAGTAGGACTCGAACCTATCAAGCGCATTGACAACAACTAGACACCCCTGTTACACACTGGTGATATCCCACCACATCCCCTATGACCAACTAAGCACCTCCATACACTTACCAACGATAAGGATTCGAGCTTCGAACCTATCACATCCATATGAGGAGGCCTAGGGTACCAACTAACTTGTGTACGTCTATACAAACGGGAAGATAATTATTTTTTTTTCTTCTTTACCATGGCTGACAGCTTTATCACGCGCATCTCCAATGCGACAGTGTCACCATACAAATGTGAAGACAAGGAAGGGTTATACAGCTGGTCACAGCTTGTGAAACAACCCTGAAGCCCGACACTGCCCTCACTTTACCACCCGACTCCGCTTGTTTGTCGACCACCTGACACCTCTTGTGTCGTCTATACAAACGGGAAGCTAATTAATGCATTACACCGGTTGACATATTCTGAATCAATTAGCAAACCTGGCGCCATAGTTCAGTTGATCTTTTCATTGTTAACCCCGATGCTCTGATTAAAAACGACAGCTGACACTTAAAAAAACAGGAAGGAGCTGGAAGGCATGAGGCAGACCACAACTCGAGGGCGAGGGAGGCAGTGGCATCCCTCGTCATCCCTCACCAACCCTCACCAGCCCTCACCATCCCTCACCATCCCTCAAAATATCGCCCTCATTCCGATGGATAGAGACCCTATATACTACTCATGACCTGTACAAGGGCCAAATATAGCGAGATACATCGTCATGTCAAAGAGCCAGACTGCGGTAAATATATCTGTATATCAAGGACGGACACTGAAGTGATCACATGCCAGTAACCCTCAGCGTTAAGGTAAATATCAGTCACTGCCGTAATCCACTAGCGTATCAAAGACGGACATCCTTATTAGAATAAAAAATATCTACCACCATATTTGAAATTCTAATGTGTATGTGAGTGTGTGCGAGCGAGCGCGGGTGCGCGCGCGTGTGTGTGTGAATGGTTGGCGATTCCTCCAGAGGATAGAGCGACACTCTGAAGCCCACGCGTCCGCTTGTTTTTACTGTGGGCCCTTAGTCCCACTGAGCCTTTGCCCACAGTAGTCCACCAGATCCATATCTAATGTGAGGAGTTGTGACATTTGATTGATCATCTAAGGCCCTGGCCAGACCAAGTTCAGTACTGGGGAAGAGGGGTGGGGGAGGATGGTACCACACCAAGTATTTTCTGTTTTGAGGCACATGTTCAAATGCCTGCCAAAAATATTCAATTTTAAAAACCAAGTGACTGCTGTATATAATTGCTATAACAAATTATATATTATCCAAGTACATAGTCTGCACTTCCTTTGAGATATTATGTGCCCATTGTGGTCACATATTTTAAATCTAAGATAGCGCAATTACTTGAATTTTTCTCTGCACATTTTGATTAATAGAGAACTATACGTTTTTAAAAAGCCATGCTTTTCTTTCTGCAACCTAACTATTTGCTTTATATATCATTCATTTTTATTGTAATGACTATGTCTTTCTTGTCTCCCCTGTTACTTAAAATATATCATTTGTTTTTATGTCCCCTGACACTATGATTTTCTATTATACAGATTTCTACAATGTTTACCTATGAGACATGACACTGATTGAAACAAGTTGCAATATTCATAACGCAATGAGGAAAGCGGTTAGTACACAAAATACAAGAGGTGGCTAGTGAAAATGATTGCACATTATTTCATGTCTATATTTTGTACTTGTGTTTCCTACATCTGCCTGTCTCCACCAATACGCTCCATGGGTGGTGGTCAGTGTCACGGTATCCCAAGATAACCATCATGATCAAATGTCATGCCGATAAACGTGGGCTTCATGTTTCCCCATCTCATACCATCACCAGTCATGCCGATAAACGTGGGCTTCATGTTTCCCCTTCTCATACCATCACCAGTCATGTCGATAAACGTGGGCTCCATGTTTCCCCATCTCATACCATCACCAGTCATGCCGATAAACGTGGGCTCCATGTTTCCCCATCTCATACCATCACCAGTCATGCCTATAAACGTGGGCTTCATGTTTCCCCATCTCATACCATCACCAGTCATGCCGATAAACGTGGGCTTCATGTTTCCCCATCTCATACCATCACCAGTCATGTCGATAAACGTGGGCTCCATGTTTCCCCATCTCATACCATCACCAGTCATGCCAATAAACGTGGGCTCCATGTTTCCCCATCTCATACCATCACCAGTCACGCCGATAAACGTGGGCTTCATGTTTCCCCATCTCATACCATCACCAGTCATGCCGATAAACGTGGGCTCCATGTTTCCCCATCTCATACCATCACCAGTCATGCCGATAAACGTGGGCTTCATGTTTCCCCATCTCATACCATCACCAGTCATGCCGATAAACGTGGGCTTCATGTTTCCCCATCTCATACCATCACCAGTCAAGCCGATAAACGTGGGCTTCATGTTTCCCTATCTCATACCATCACCAGTCATGCCGATAAACGTGGGCTCCATGTTTCCCCATCTCATACCATCACCAGTCATGCCGATAAACGTGGGCTCCATGTTTCCCCATCTCATACCATCACCAGTCATGCCGATAAACGTGGGCTTCATGTTTCCCCATCTCATACCATCACCAGTCATGCCGATAAACGTGGGCTCCATGTTTCCCCATCTCATACCATCACCAGTCATGCCGATAAACGTGGGTTTCATGTTTCCCCATCTCATACCATTACCAGTCATGCCGATAAACGTGGGCTCCATGTTTCCCCATCTCATACCATCACCAGTCATGCCGATAAACGTGGGCTCCATGTTTCCCCTTCTCATACCATCACCAGTCATGCCGATAAACGTGGGCTCCATGTTTCCCCTTCTCATACCATCACCAGTCATGCCGATAAACGTGGGCTCCATGTTTCCCCATCTCATACCATCACCAGTCATGCCGATAAACGTGGGCTCCATGTTTCCCCTTCTCATACCATTACCAGTCATGCCGATAAACGTGTGCTCCATCTTTCCCCATCTCATACCATCACCAGTCATGCCGATAAACGTGGGCTCCATGTTTCCCCTTCTCATACCATCACCAGTCATGCCGATAAACGTGGGCTCCATGTTTCCCCATCTCATACCATCACCAGTCATGCCGATAAACGTGGGCTTCATGTTTCCCCTTCTCATACCATCACCAGTCATGCCGATAAACGTGGGCTCCATGTTTCCCCATCTCATACCATCACCAGTCATGCCGATAAACGTGTGCTTCATGTTTCCCCATCTCATACCATCACCAGTCATGCCGATAAACGTGTGCTCCATGTTTCCCCATCTCATACCATCACCAGTCATGCCGATAAACGTGTGCTCCATGTTTCCCCATCTCATACCATCACCAGTCATGCCGATAAACGTGGGCTTCATGTTTCTTCATCTCATACCATCACCAGTCATGCCGATAAACGTGGGCTCCATGTTTCCCCATCTCATACCATCACCAGTCATGGATCAGGGTTGTGGTTTTGTCTCCACCATGATCCGTTTCAAACATGCTAGTCGTAACCAAGTGTTTAGTTTATTTCTTTTCGCAGTCTCCAATAATCTGGACTGCCGATGTCTAATTTATCTTATTACTTAACGGTGTTTCTTTGTTTCTTTTATAACTTGCTCATTGGTGTTATGTCTGTTCGTTTCTTGTATAACTTGCTCATTGGTGTTGTGTCTGTTCGTTTCTTGTATAACTTGCTCATTGGTGTTATGTCTGTTCGTTTCTTTTATAACTTGCTCATTGGTGTTATGTCTGTTCGTTTTATTCTTTTCAGTTTCTTCAGAAACCAAGCTTAAGCTTGAAAAATAAAAAAAAAAACACCTTATCTTCTGCTTGTGTGTTAGGTCTTCCTCTAGTTACTTTACTGCCAGGATTCCCGCCAACTGATATACTTGTAATACTATTCTCAGGTTGTTTAAATTAATGTCATATCCGGCGTCAGAGTCTATTTCTCTGAGTTCACTGTTATTTGTTTAATTCTCTCAGTGAACTCCATATTGTTGATTCTGTCATACAACTCTAGTCTCTCTCTCTCTCTCTTAGTTCACTGTTATTTGTTTAATTCTCTCCATGAACTCCATATTGTTGAATCTGTCATACAACTCTAGTCTATTTCTCTTAGTTCACTGTTATTTGTTTAATTCTCTCCGTGAACTCCATATTGTTGATTCTGTCATACAAATCTAGTCTTTCTATATTGCACGATAGTTAGAAACTTCCGGTCACAAACATGGAGAATGGGCATTGAAACGGTTAAGGCCTTGAGTGTTCATGCTCTTGGCTACCGATGCATTTGCATTTTTCTCATGTTGGACTGGTATTTTGTGGTTCTGTCGCCCTGCTACTGTGTTGAGTGCGTGGCGCGATGCTGTGAGCTGTGAATTTCGTGTGAAATGCTTTTAAATCTGCCCGAGGTTGTGAAGCGCGAAATGCATGGTCAGAGAAATGGCGGCTGGCTATGTCCCAGAATTGACCGGTTTTTATAGAAATATAATAGAAATGTATAGAAATGTGTGGCTGCTTGTGATCTGGTTGACTACCACTTCCTTTGACGATGAATTGTGCTATCTGTTGTTTTGGCATTCTGCAGACGGCATTATGTACTGTGAGAGGCTGGTTACATCTGTCATAGGTGATGTGGCGTGAACTGCTTGCTCGAAAAATGGTGTAGCTGGCTAGATAACATCTAGAAACGGAACAACAACATCTAGAAATATCTGCATGTATGGTGGCTGGTGTGTCGCAGAAGCGGAATGACACACAGGGACGTTGGGATGTGATGAGGCGGCTGTGGCTCCTGTCGAAACCGCGATCCCCCATAAATTAAAACTGATAGAAGTATGGATGTATCTGCACTTGATCTTGCCAGTGTGCAGAGACGGTCATCGAAACTGTAACCTCAAATCAACAAATCCCTGTCAACAAACATTGGCAGACTGGTCATGGTGGACCACAATTGGCCGAAAGGCACATATTGGGACTAAGAGGCCCTAAAAAAATAAATTGAAAACTAATGAGGCTAATGAATAGGTGTAATGTCCAGGCCAGATACGTCACACCAGTGACCACGATTGTTTAGAAAGTATACGGCAAGGAATCTACAGCAATCTCCGCCACTTGGCGAGACACTACAGTTAGTCTCATCTCATCTCATCTCATCATGTTCCTCTTGTACCTTGCGGTGTCGAGGTGAAGTATAAACTTCGTGAGAGTGCCCGGTTATGGGCTTCGTATATCGACATTCCCATGGATTCTGTTATTCCCTCCGTCCAGCGTTTACGTGGTCGGCACTTCTTAGTTTTTCTACGAGCAGTTAGTCAGTTAGATATATTTTATCGTAGACTGTCTTGATGCTCTCACTCTTAACTATGAGTGTACACGCACAGAACTTCTAGAAGGTCACTACGGTAGGAAGGAGAGCTACACTGTGGGTCAAGATTGCTCACTGTTATTGTAATCTCATTGTGGTCTACTTATAGGTGAATGCTCCACATATCAGCATCACATTAATGAAAGATAGGAGATAATTCAGAAGACGAGATCGAAAAAAAAAAAAAAAACTGAAAGGAGGTAAACTCGCACACATTAGACAATTGGCACCAATACTGACGTACGAACAGGTATCATGAAATGAAAAAAAAAAAAATAAATAAATAAATAACTCTTCTACGCAATCTTCGACCTGACCTTTCCAGGCGTCTCCTCTGTCTAAACCAAGTGCACATTTTCTTCTTGATCTCATCGTGAAATGGATGCTGTGCACTCACTGACTCGCTGGTACACATGTCTTCATGTACATTGGCGACGAACGTTTGCATGATCGTCTACGTTATTTGACATAGCATGTGAAGATTGTAATCAGTTCATATTTCACAATAATAGTCTCACTGTTCACAGACATGTTGTTGTCTATTTCTTTTTCGTTTTTTCGCAATAGTATACATACCATTAAAATAAAGTTTGAAAACATTGTACTACAGGAAATTAAGTGTGATTGAGAATACTTGGAGTAAGAAATAATGTCACTTGAAAGATTTGAGTATGCATGAGAGAAAATGATTACTCTACAATCATCATCAACAAGTAATGTGTAGATAATTACACCACGCCATGAATGTAATATTATCACGAGTGCATGGATATACATGCTGTGTTTGCAAATGTTAACACACACACACACACACACACACACATACACACACACACACACACACACACACACACACAGGCATATTGTTAGTATTGATTATTTTTTGTTTTGCGAAATGCATGATTATTAAAAATTAAATCAGCACTTTAGATAGTTTCACGGCATTTTGGTTAAGATCTAAGTGTAGCATCTATTCTTGTGTCACGACAGTGATTGAGAGTAGACTGACTTATCTGCTCTTGATCTGGCCATGCCCACCTGCAGATGTTATCATCACAATGACATACAGGGACTTGGAACCTCATGGGACGGTTCTTGCTTCCTGGGGAACACATACAGGGACTTAAAACCTCATGGGGCGGTTCTTGCTTCCTGGGGAACACATACAGGGACTTGAAACCTCATGGGACGGTTCTTGCTTCCTGGGGAACACATACAGGGACTTGAAACCTCATGGGGCGGCTCTTGCTTCCTGGGGAACACATACAGGGACTTGAAACCTCATGGGGCGGCTCTTGCTTTCTGGGGAACACATACAGGGACTTGAAACCTCATGGGGCGGCTCTTGCTTCCTGGGGAACACATACAGGGACTTGACAGCTCATGGGGCGGCTCTTGCTTCCTAGGGAACACATACAGGGACTTGGAACCTCATGGGACGGTTCTTGCTTCCTGGGGAACACATACAGGGACTTGAAACCTCATGGGACGGCTCTTGCTTCCTGGGGAACACATACAGGGACTTGGAACCTCATGGGGCGGTTCTTGCTTCCTGGGGAACACATACAGGGACTTGGAACCTCATTTGACGGTTCTTGCTTCCTGGGGAACACATACAGGGACTTGGAACCTCATGGGGCGGCGCTTGCTTCCTGGGGAACACATACAGTGACTTGAAACCTCATGGGGCGGTTCTTGCTTTCTGTGGAACACATGCAGGGACTTGAAACCTCATAGGGTGGTTCTTGGTTCCTGGGGAACACATACAGGGACTTGGAACCTCATGGGGCGGTTCTTGCTTTCTGTGGAACACATGCAGGGACTTGAAACCTCATAGGGTGGTTCTTGGTTCCTGGGGAACACATACAGGGACTTGAAACCTCATGGAGCGGATCTTGCTTTCTGGGGAACACATGCAGGGACTTGGAACCTCATGGGGCGGCTCTTGCCCCTGGGGAACACGAGGCTCAATTTTTGAAAGTATGGCATACAGAAACGATATATTAGCGCTTTAGGAGACGGGACTTAGCCTTAATAATGCATTCCATATAACCGGCTTCAAATGTTATTACAACAGACGACACCTGGGAATGGCGATACTGATTCGAGACAGCATAGTCGCTTCAGACATGTCCAGGTGGGACAGTTACGAGATACAAATGCTGGCTGTTAAAGGTCACTCCGGTCTACCATTCGAGTGTGTTAATGTTTATGCCTGTAAGGCGAGTGTGGATTCCAAGAGATGGCAGTGTCTGAATGGCATATTATGTCATGCTCGGAAAGTCATTTTCTGCAGCGATTTCAACGCTAATGGCAAATCATGAGGTAACGTTTCTTCCAACATACGTGGGAGGAGCTCGAGGCGACACTTAAAACCAGTGACCTTGTGTGTATCAACAGTGGCTGTGTCACCAGGACAGCAAGTCGTCCAGGCGATGAGGACAGTGTTATTGACCTTGCGCTTGTTTCTCCTTCACTCACTACAGTGTGTAGATGGGGTGTCCTAGGGTAAAATGTCAGCGGCCGTTTCTGTATACCATACTTTCCAAAATTGATCCTCGTTGTTTTGCGCTGGCACAGTTCCAATATAGAATACGCGTGTTCCTGAGGCCGAGACGGTCGCATGTTCGCCGGTGACGCCTTGCTCCGTCCCGTCTACCCTGTTGTTTACACCTTGGACCTCGTTCAGTCGGTGCTTCCTTTAGCGTTTGTATGGGACACAAACGATAGCCTGCCATGATGAAGAAACACCCAAAACGCTACACAACACTAGTGAACTTTACAGCAACCTAAAAATGCTGCGAAAAACACCCAGGATTGATTCGCACAGATGCACGAAACTCCGTTGTACCGTCGAAATTCTTGAGAGGAAACTCCTGGTTTACATCCTAGCACAGAAATTACACACACGAGATGAAATTATTCATCTCCTACTTGAATAAAAAAAAAAATGGAGTGGTTTAAAAACACACCACCGCCCGCCGCCATCTTGACCGGAACTTCTCTGCGGAATGATGGTCAGTGGTGTGACGTGTCAGACCTGCACATCACACCTTTTCATTACTCTCACTAGTTACACTTACAAGGTACAGTCAAACAATCGTATTAATTGATCTTACTGACTGTCCTTATCTTTTAATATCGGACACAATATTAGTTTACTTTAAGAGTGATAGGTCTGTACAATTATATCCTCAACGGCATACTTTCCCCAAAGTCACTAATTATTGTTGATGGCAGGTGCACGCCTGTACTTTGTAAGTGTAACAAGTGAGGGTCATGAAAGGGTGTAATGTGCAGGTCAGATACGTCATACCAGTGACCATCATTGTGTAGAACGTATACGACACAGAATCTTCAGCAATCTCCGCCACTTGGCGTGACACTACAGTTAGATATATTTTATCGGAGACTGTCTTGATGGTCTCACTCTTAAATCTGAGTGTACGTGCTCAGAACTTCTGCAAGGTCATTATGGTGGGAAAGAGGGCTACATTGTGAGTCTAGACTGGTCATTGTAATTGTCAGCTCACTGCTTCAGATCTGCTTATAGGTGAATGTTGCACATATCAGCATCGCATTATTGTATGACAGATGAGAATTCAGAGGGCGAGATGGAAAAGGGATGCAATAAAGTAAACGCGCTCATTGAACAAATTGCACCAACACTAAAGAACGAACACGTATCAGCAGATACTGAAATATAATTCTACAGCACAATCTCCGACCTGAGCCTCCCTGGCATTTCCTCAGTCTAACCTGCTTCTCTTTCTCTTGTTGATCTCACCGTGCAGTGGATGATGTGCACTCATTGACTCACTGTTAGACATGTACTCATGTACCTTGCCAATAAGCGTGTGCATGATCGCCGACGCCATTTGATATGGAAGATGATGGTGATGATGAATTCATATGTCGAAATTTTATTCTCACTGTTTACTAACATTTTGTTGTTTATGTCTGTTTTCGCAATATTGTGCATATCAATAAAATAAAGAGTGAACACGTTGTGCTACAGGAAATGAGGCAATGAGGGGAAATAAATATAATCTAAATTTATTTTGAGGCCAGCACGGGAGATAACGATAGCTGTTTATTCATATGACAAATTCGGCGGTTATTTAATTTAAATATTGAGCACAACCCACTACTGGCAACGCCGATCGCATTCCGGTATGAACCTAACGCCCATCCACGTCAATATGGAAGCACTATACTCGAGTTTCGCCCTCATTTGAGCTCGTCAGTAGTGCATATCCCTGACCGGATCCGGAAACAGTCCCGGATCACGCGTGTGAAGCGGCTGTGTAACCACGCAGCACACACTGGATACACCAAATTATCACAACAGAATACCACTACGCTATCCATCGTAGGCTATGCGGTTATTTAATTGTTAACAATATTTATAACATTTTCCTTGTCTCTTTTCATATAAGCTCACCGTCACTTATGCAATCAAACAACCCTTTTATTTATGGTTTTTACCATCTTCTATTAATCCATACATGATTCTACTTATTGTCTAATATTGTACACATTACTAGTTTACTTAGAGAGTGATAGATCTGAACACTTATCTGCTAAACTTCAGGACACGAAGTTGCAAACATATAATTTTTGGCGGGTACACGCGTGTACCTTTTAATTGTAACTAGTGAGGGTAATGAAACGGTTTCATGTGCAGGCCAGATACGTCACACCAGCGACCATCATTGTATATAAAATATACGGCCAAGAATCTACAGTAATCTCCGCCAGCTGACGTCACAATGCAGTTAGATATACGAGTCGGCTTCACATGAAAACCTTAGAAGTGTGATAGACATTGTATTGCCCATACCATTGTCTTGTAACCTGTTAATATTATTGTTAATGAAGTCAAGAGTATAAGCACGTGATATCAAGGTGCATACGAACACCGTGACGTCATAAGGGCAGTTTAAAGATGGCCGACCCACTTTTCATATGCACCAAAGAGGAACAGTGTTCTGTTATCCTAGTATTTTAAACCAGTGAATGGTGAAACATGAGAAATATGTCGGCAAAGAAAGGTCCAGATTGGTGATGCATGTCTGTCAGTTTGGCAAGTGTATGTGTGGACTAGGAAGTTTGAAAACGTCATCACTTCTGTGACAGACGGTTCAGACATCGTTAAGTGAGCAAGATAATTTTGTTCTTAAGGAATCCAAGCAAGTTATCAGCGCTGAAGGACTTGCATTAAACGCAGTGGTGATTACATCGAAAAAATAATGATAAGTAGCATATTGTACCATGCCGATAAGCGAGGGCGGTCACGTATCGCCATCTAACATGATCACCAGAGTCGTGGATCAGCTCTGTGTTCTTGTCTCAACCATACCACGTGGCCAAGCCATCCAGGTGTTTACTTCTCTGTCTCCCCTTTGTTCATTCTCCCTCAATCTTGCCATGGTGTCACCTAGTTCTCCAATGTACTTCTTCTCATTCACTTATTCAGTAGCACCTTGCTCCCATAACAGGAAAAACTTCTCGGTCATATGCAAGATGTCCCGCGTCAAATACACCCATCTGGAGATCATCTGCTACATCCTAAAACAATCTTCTCTTTGGCCTTCCGCTTCCTCTCTTTCCGGGCATTATTAAAATTTGACGCATACCCTTTCACAGGACATCGCTGTCAATATAAGCATCTTTCAGCTGATTGTTGATCTCTTGGCACGATTACGCACAGTAGTTTGCCATTGCTTTTTGAGCTGCCGGTTCAGTAGCCTGCAAGTCACCAACGCGGGTAGAACCGCTTCCAATTCTCGCGCGCTGGGAGACCCTGCGTGGATAAACGGGATTACGGAGAAAGTCGTGTAACATTATAATTTTTCATAATTGTTCTCTCCAAACTTTCATGACGTGTCCAAAATATTTCAGTTTTCATTGTTTTATCGTCATAAGTAGCCTACATGTTTCACTATTCAGATCACGGTTGTTAGTGTATCTTGGCAAGTTTTGCAGAAGGTATTTTCCCGTTGCATTCGTTCTGGACAGTGACTACTAGACAATGGTCATAGCCATTGTCTCTACTGATGAGAGTATCTACAAATAATGTCTCCAAATTATACATATTATTGTGACTGTCTACGTCTAATTTCTCTTATCAGTGTACGGTTTTCATTTGTTTCTCGTAGGACTTGTTTTTTGGTCTTTCTGTGTGTCAATGGTATTCTTTGCATTTGCCTAAGAAACCTTATTTCCACAGCCATCAGATGTTTTTACAGCTTGTCTGCTCACTGTCCACACTTCAATTACATACAGAAATACATGTTATATGAAGCACTTCAACAAAAATGTTCTCATGAAAATGCAAAAGACATTTTTTTTTAAAAATTGGTCACTGTGTTTTTCTTCTTGCAAAAGCCTAGCTTCGCCATGGCAATTCTTATTCTAATCTCTTCAAGGCATCTCACATCAGATGTAGTAACTGTTCCTAGATAATTGTACCGATTCACTTGTTGAAGAATATTTCCATTTACTTGTATATTACATTGTGGTATATCGGTCTTCCTGGTGATGACCACAATCTGTGTGTATTACAATTTAATTCTAACCCTTGTTATTCACTGTGTGCAAACACCGCATCTACTAAATGTTGCAGATCCGCTCATTGTCTGCAGTCAATGCTGTTTCATCCGCATATCGTCCCCCAGTGGTAATTCCTCTTATATCTTATACATTTCTGAAAGTATATTCACCATATAAGGAAAACATGTCTGGAGACATTACACATCCCTGTCGCACACCGCTCTTAGTATGCTGATATTGACCGACTTCATTATCAATCTTTACGGCGGCTTGTTGTTTCCAATATATGTTTTTACAAGTCTAGGGTTAGTTCCATCAATTTGTAGATCTGTAAGCATCTTCATCGTGTTGACATGTCTACTTTTTCAGAATATTTTTATGCACACAAATCTTCCACGTTCTTTGCCAATACAGGAGTACATGATCGCCTAAGCCATTTGACAAGGCAACAAATGATGATGATGATGATGCTGATTTCATATTTCAAAATATTAGACTCATTGTTCACTAACATGTTGTCGTCTATTTAAGTTTTCTCGATAAATGGCACGACATTACAATTTTGCAGAAAACAAAGCATTGCAAGCGTATATCAGTACAGGCAATACAAAATCACCGCCCTTAAAACAATTACCACATTAGAAATTCAACAACACACTACTCCAACCCACAGGTTGTGTACAACACATGACACACCTCATTCTCGCATACATTAATAGTACATACGCCGACAACATACAACAATTTTGAGATCTACTAAAATGGTGATAGAACACAACAATTTGCTTCCATTATACACAAGGACATACAACAACAGGAACATTTCATACCAACAGCAATACAACTCACAAAACAGAATTAGTCGTCAAAGCCCACGAACTTCTCAAATGTCCCGAACGACCGAACCATCTGTATAACATTAGCGTCAACCGCTCAATGATTCTTGAAGATCAACGCCTGATCTTCGGCCTATACAGCAGCTGTATTTGCTTGTCTGCATTTTCTTTCTAGTTGGAAGCAAACGGAAAAAACGACTTGACCCAACCACTACTTTCCTCTGTTTAACCTTTAACTCCTTAATTACACTATGCAGTTGATGGTGTGTGTTTGCGTTGATTCTGAGGTAGGCAAATGTTATGACTATTCTACGATAATTGTACCGATTCACATGTTTAAGCATATTCCAATTAACTGCTATATTACATTGTGATATTTCGTTCTTGCTTGCACGAGCATAATCTGTGTCTTCTTACTATTTAATACTAACCATTTTTGTTCACTGTGTGCAACAACCGCATCTACTAAATGTTGCAGATCCTGTTCATTGTCTGGAATCGATACTGTTACATCCGCATAGCTAATGTTATTGATTTTACATTCACCAATGGTGATTCATGTCTTATCTTCTAAGGTTCTAAAAATTGCTATCCCTGATAACTTTCACACGGTTCACATCCAACAGCAAACCTTCAAGTTGATCTGAATATTTGTCTGGCAACAGAGCTGACTTGACAGCAGCAGGTCGTCCATTCGTGTCCATCTATGCAGCTTTTTTTATGTTGCAAATACGGTCATGGTATTCTATGCATTCTCCTCAGAAACCATATTTCCTCAGATATCAGATGTTTTGCAGCTTGACTGCTCATTTTCCACGCTTCACATCCATACAAAAACACATATTGTATGCTGTCAGCGTCTAGCGGTATTTGAAAGTGAAGGGTTCAAGACTGGTAGATAGTACGAGCATAGATGAAACATAAATTCATGCGTCAATAACATATGATTTATTATTGTGAAATACAATTACAGAAAACTGTCTCATCACTCGCTAACATCGTTCATTCTCGCACTAGTCAATAAACAGTAATAATGAGGCAATGCAATATTATGCTACTAATTACTCCACTCTCGTATCACAGCCCCACACACACACAAGTCACACGGCTCAGCTATTCAATAGCTCTGAAGTACTAAGTAGAGTCTATCCTGTCACACTCAGTCATGCATCCTCTCTCAGTCGTGTCCAAAGCACGTCTGGCTTTCCTTTCACTGCCCAGTGGTCACGAGGTTTTTGCCCCTCGTGCAACCCGTGGGAAGTCAGCTGCCTCGCATACTCCGGGTTGAGACTAGGCGTAATGCGTAGTTCAATTTCTGCTGACCTGTCCTTCACGGGTACAGTCCGGTCTTTCAGCATATAGACTCTTCTAATTCCCCCTTACTCACTCCATGTCCCTATCTCTAACATCTATCCTCTCTTACATCCCCTATAGGACCTTGACACAGTTCCCCTCCTCCACTCCTCTGTGGTGTATTCTTTTAATTAGATTGTACTAATTGTGTCAAGGCCTAAGGGGAGGAATGATATGTAAGGGCCAAGGGCAGTTATGTAGTAAATGGGAACTCTCTGATGTCTTTTAAAGCACTAGCAACTAATGCAATATACAGTAACATTTTGGGTGGTTGTCCAGGAGTCTATACTCTCGTACATCTTAATAAGGAGCTATCCAGACCGAAGTAACAAACGTCTCATATTGCGGACCTTCTTTCACAAATGCGTACTTCTCAGACATCCACCATGATGCCATGGACAATGGCTCATTTCACAGAGACACATCAAGGAAATATCCTTGGTCCCATTAAGATTGTTTGCAACTCATTCTTCCCAATGTGTATATGTATAACATTTTTTACTCCCGTATGTTGGCAGTGAATGTACTAGACATCTTTTGTTTCTATACTGAATTACTTAAGTCCCTTGTCAAACTGTAAGTGTTTGAATTATCTCCCGTGATAGTAATATTAAAGTGTTTGCACTTTATCTGTTTATGTTGAGTGTTCACATAATATATTAATAATTTTTGTGTTAAGTATGTGTGCTAACTGTGTGTATTCTAATGTGTGATGTTTCTAATTCGCCTAAGTGTCAAAGGCTAGAACTTCCAACATCATGTTGCACAGTATATGTGGAATTCATGAGTGAGACTTTCGAGCTATGATTCTTCTAAAACAGTTATAAAAACTAGACAAATAGCATGTGTCACAGAAGACGAATACAATATATAAGCACACATTTGGGCGTACTATTTGTACGCTGTGAGAAACATACATTGTTTTTAATTCATGCATTCAGTCTCTCACACGTCTTTCATTCAAACGATGTCCTTAAATATTTTGTTTAAAAAAAAACAAACGAAGTTTAAGAATTATTATTGCCAATGTAAAAATGTTGGCAGCAAATTATGTTTAGAAAATTGATTTTAACACCGCGATTAATAGTAGATAACGAAATTTAAGGAAATTAAATTTAGTCTTAGTCTCGCCACACTTTAGATTGCGTTAACATTATTCTTATAGGAAAAGTAAGTGAATGAAATTTACAAATAACATTTGAATTGAAATGTTTATAATCCAAAGTACATTTAAATGACATATATCTTAACTAATTAACTAATTAACTAGGTGAATCCTCCGATGAAGTCTCCACTGAAGAATGTAGGTGGTAGATGTCATAAATTCATCGCATCTTGTAGATGGAAATGTTATGTCCGAATATATGCTAAATTGCAGGAAGAATGTCCTAATGTAAACAGTGTTTGTTACTCGGTTCTAATGACTTAGAATGTCGCTGTTTAGTAGATGCAACGAAATAAAATATCACAGTTGTTATCTTCGGGCATCATAAATGGCACTTCATTCATCTGGTGGGTCAGGCATCCTTGTCAAAAGATCAGGTAAAATATTTTAGACTCTTTAATATGTACAATTTCATAGCTGAAATCTTGCAATATTAAAGCCCACCTTGCTATTCTGCTATTTTTCGGGGTGCCCTGTTTGATCACCAATAACGGTGAATCTGGCCTGGAGGACTTGCATTGAACACAGTGGCGACTACATCGAAACATGATACATTTGTTCTTTACATTGTTTCCCCCAGAATATATTCACACACAAAAACAAAATTTAAAGTGCTAATTTGAAACCTCCTGGCATTTTATTGTAGACTGTCTCGAAGCGCTAACCCTTAACTCTGAGTATACGTGCTCATAATTTCTACAAGTTCATTAAAGTAGGCATAAAAGCTAGATTGTAAGTCAAGACTGGTCATTGTAATTGTGAGCTAATTGCTTTGGGTCTAATTATAGGTTAATGTTGCATATATCAGCAAATCTATGATAAGGCAGAAGAAGAGATGGAATATAGATGCGATAAGGCAATCCCACTTTTTGGACAAATGGCACCAATACTAAAGAACGAACACATGTCAGTAGATACTGAAAAAGACTTTAAAACACAATCTTCAACCTGTACCTTTTCAGAATATCTTTTTAAAAAAAAAGGTTTTCATTTGAAGCACCCTCGTACATTTCCGACAAGGAGTGCTGAACCGCCTACGACATTTGACAAGGCACGTAAAGATGATGATGATGATGATGACGATAATGATCATGAATGTCAGAATCTCCCCGCCAGTTATAACGCGTCGTCTTCGACGGCGCCCGGCAAAGACGGCCAGGCAACGATGAGCAACATTAACCACGCTGTGGCAGAGCGGGTTAGCCAGTGCAGGCGTGGAACATGAACTCCACGCAGGGACACAACCCCAATTAGCAAGCCTTCACAGTGGTGAACTTCAGACGGCTTGGGAATGTTGTAGAGGACAGACGGTTTGAATGCGGCTCGAATTGTGTGCATGAACGCGTATAGATTGAAAGCCTGTATGAATATAGGAGACAGTGCGCTTGGGTTGTAGGAATGTAAGTTGTATTGCATTGTATTATATTTGTATATCTATTGATTGTCTTTTGACATCGCTATTGCATTTGCGCGATGTATGTAATGATCGTGATGAATGAGCAGCTTGAATAAAGTGTTTGAATCGTAGTTGTTGTGTGTCACGTCAAGTCATTCCGTGACCGTGTTTTGTATCACATTTTGTCAGTGTATACGAGCCTAGATTCTCGCTGAAAGCAAGACCCTGACAATGATGGTATATTTCAAAATGTTAGTCTCACTGTGTTTTTGCAATAATATGGATACAAGTTATTTGCATCTCATTTACAGGACGTCGCAGTCAACACCATCATCTTTTGCTGTTGTGATCACTTGGCAAGTTTACCTTCAGTAGTTTGCCATTGCTTTCTGAACGACCGGCACCCATACCATTTCTTATATATCCAACTTAAGATGCTCTGCTGCCAAATCGCCCACAGCTGTGTTCCGACAGCGGGTATGTGGGGTTACAAACTGCGTCCGCAAATCCAGCGCCAGTGAATGTAATGTTGTCATGCATAACACAATTAAAATAAAGTATGAAAACACTTTACTACAGGAAATGAAGTTATGAGGGGAAACAAATATAATCTAAATCCATATTATGACCAGCACGGGAGATAACGATAGCCATTTATTCATATAACAAATACGGTGGCAATTTAATTAGAAGACAACGATATGTGTCAACTTTTACTTGCCTCTGTTATTTAAAGCTGCCCGCCTATTTTGCAATGAAACAATCCTCTTATTTGCGTTTTATTATCTGTTATTAATTCATACATGCCATTACCATTGTATTATATCGTACACAATATTAGTTTATAGAGAAAGGGATAGGTCTGATCAGTTATCTGCTTGACTGCACTATTTCGGGTAGCTGTACTTCATTATTGGCAGGTACATGAGTGTGCTTTATAATTGTAACTAGTGGCAGCTAAATCAAAGTCTATATGTGTCCGCACTTGATCTGGTCAGCGTACAGAGACGGTCATTCACACTGCAAATTCGAATCACTGACCATAAACACTGACAGACGGGCATTTGTGTGCCAAATGGAACAGTGAGACTAATAGGCCTAGAAAATACATTGTAAATAGTGAGGATAACGGAAAGCTGTCATGTGCAGGCCAGATACGTCACACCAGTGACCATCATTGTGTAGAAAGTATACGACAAAGAATCTACACCAATCTCCACCAATTGGAGCTACAGTACATTTAGATAAACGATTGGCTTCAAATCCGAACATTATATAAGTGTGACAGAATTTACAACAACCGTACCATTGTCTTGTATCAAGTCAATATTGTAGTTAACGATGTAAAGAGTTTTAAGCACGTGTCATCAGGGTGCAGACGAACACTGTGACGTCATAATGGGCAGTGTAATGATAGATGCCCCCCTCCTTTGACTTGCACCATATTGCAACAGCGTTCTGTTATCATTTTTTGATCAATGAAAGGATGCAACCTAAAGAAATTAATGGGTGAATGAAGATCCAGTATGATGATTTATGCTGTCAACCCAGCAAGTGTGTGAGTGGAGTAGGCACTCTCACAACGGTGTGGCTACTGTAACAGACTGTTCACGACCTTGTCAGACACACTGAGTGGTGACCCCAGAGTAGGTTTGTCTACAGAAATACATGCACTCTACCGGAGTGGTGACCCCAGAGTCGACTTGTCTACAGGAATACATGCACTCTACCGGAGTGGTGACCCCAGAGTCGACTTGTCTACAGGAATACATGCACTCTACCGGAGTGGTAACCCCAGAGTCGACTTGTCTACAGGAATACATGCACTCTACCGGAGTATTGACCCCCAGAGTCGACTTGTCTACAGGAATACATGCACTCTACCGGAGTGGTGACCCCAGAGTCGACTTGTCTACAGAAATACATGCACTCTACCGGAGTGGTGACCCCAGAGTTGACTTTTCTACAGGAATACATGCACTCTACCGGAGTATTGACCCCCAGAGTCGACTTGTCTACAGAAATACATGCACTCTACCGGAGTGGTGACCCCAGAGTTGACTTGTCTACAGAAATACATGCACTCTACCGGAGTGGTGACCCCAGAGTCGACTTGTCTACAGAAATATATGCACTCTACCGGAGTGGTGACCCCAGAGTTGACTTGTCTACAGAAATACATGCACTCTACCGGACTGGTGACCCCAGAGTTGACTTGTCTACATAAATACATGCACTCTACCGGAGTGGTGACCCCAGAGTCGACTTGTCTACAGAAATACATGCACTCTACCGGAGTGGTGACCCCAGAGTCGACTTGTCTACAGAAATACATGCACTCTACCGGAGTGGTGACCCCAGAGTCGACTTGTCTACAGAAATACATGCACTCTACCGGAGTGGTGACCCCAGAGTCGACTTGTCTACAGAAATACATGCACTCTACCGGAGTGGTGACCCCAGAGTCGACTTGTCTACAGAAATACATGCACTCTACCGGAGTGGTGACCCCAGAGTCGACTTGTCTACAGAAATACATGCACTCTACCGGAGTGGTGACCCCAGAGTCGACTTGTCTACAGAAATACATGCACTCTACCGGAGTGGTGACCCCAGAGTCGACTTGTCTACAGAAATACATGCACTCTACCGGAGTGGTGACCCCAGAGTCGACTTGTCTACAGAAATACATGCACTCTACCGGAGTGGTGACCCCAGAGTCGACTTGTCTACAGAAATACATGCACTCTACCGGAGTGGTGACCCCAGAGTCGACTTGTCTACAGAAATACATGCACTCTACCGGAGTGGTGACCCCAGAGTCGACTTGTCTACAGAAATACATGCACTCTACCGGAGTGGTGACCCCAGAGTCGACTTGTCTACAGAAATACATGCACTCTACCGGAGTGGTGACCCCAGAGTCGACTTGTCTACAGAAATACATGCACTCTACCGGAGTGGTGACCCCAGAGTCGACTTGTCTACAGAAATACATGCACTCTACCGGAGTGGTGACCCCAGAGTCGACTTGTCTACAGAAATACATGCACTCTACCGGAGTGGTGACCCCAGAGTCGACTCGTCTACAGAAATACATGCACTCTACCGGAGTGGTGACCCCAGAGTCGACTTGTCTACAGAAATACATGCACTCTACCGGCACAGGAGGATTTTCATTGAGCGCAATAGTGAATGCATTGAATAAAATGATGAATAACAAATGTTTAGTTTTTTTTTTTTAGAATGTAGTAAAAACAAACAAAAACAAAACAAAAATCAAATATTCGAAGGTTTTCACTTGAAGCCACCTTGTAACATTGGGGCAGCGATGGTGGGGGGGGGGGGGGGGGGCTGGCTGTGAAAGTAAATAACGATAATTTCATGGAAGACACCAGTGAAAGTACAAGTCTTATAAATATAGCAGCAGAACACAAAACTATGATGGTGATTCACCACAAGTTAAACAACATTAAGATGCTTAGGCACAACTCCAGCAATCAAGTAATCAACATTGTGAAAACATGGCAGTTTTGTGACGTGAGTCTCTGACCAGTGCGCTATAATCATGATGTGAGCCTTTTCTGCCGCCATGGCTTGCATTTGGAATTGTTCCGTTCTCGTGTTGTGAGACCATTAGAGCTAGAACTGAAATGTTACAGAAACATGATTGTACTACTGTGGACTATATGACATATAACCGGTGTACTATACCAACTGAACATTGGAGACAACTGACTGATCAATAACTCCATGTCTAGGAAACAGAGACAAGTTGGCCATACTGAACGTGGCGGTGATTGAGAACGAACAGCAATGGAAAGTGGTTCCTGGAATAAGAAGTCGGGGCCGACCAGAACACACTTGGAGGCAAGAACTTACAGGCAACTGAGGCATGGACAAGCATGTCATTAATTATCATCATGTGGCATGCCGATGAGCGTGGACAGTCATGTTTCGTCATCTCACATATTCACCAGAGTCGTGGATCAGCTCCGTGTTCTTGTCTCGACAATACCACGTGGCCAAACCATTCAGGTGTTTACTTCTCTGCCTTTTCCTGGCTTTTTCCTGGTTATCACCTGGTCTATGTGCTTATTATAAGCAAGTCTTCAATCAAAACGTATCCCCAGGTAATTCACTGCTATCCACCGTCTCTACACAGATTTACAGTTGGTGTTGGAGTGTTGACAATATGATTATTCAAAGAGAACCATGTCACTGCTGCCTTCGTTGGGTTGACTACTACCCCAGATTCCACACACCAGGTGCATATGCGAGTTAAATCAGTTTGTAGTTCCACAGTAACCTCATCTCTATTCTTATCCTGAATATACACTGACACACCATCGGCATATGGCAATGTCCTCCCCGTCCAGAGATCTGCTCGCCGGTAATTCTCACAGTGTATGCGCTGAAGAACACCGGGGATAATGGTGATCCCTGTGGAAAGACCGGATATACTGTTGTTGGTAGAGGTTGTTATATTGTATTTATGTGTTGAAAGCATGGATATTAGAGACATTTGACAGGTATCAAGCAAACCGCGTTACAACGAGACAGACAACTGTAAATAATATGTCTTTTCCAAGCAACAGTAAACCAACGCAATGTATTAAACAATAAATACACAGATAGAAATAATATTCTTCGTGGCTGCTGAGGATGGGGACAGAGCGATTATGGGAATGTCCCGAATGCTGTGAAGTCGGTTGCTAAATCAATCAATCAATCAATCAATCTTCGTCCCCGTGACGTCAGTTCCTTTACGCCACGTAATCTCGAGTAGTTTCACCTTTCTAGTGATACATCATCACTATTTTTCGTGTGTCTGACTCAACACGTATTTCTTGGTGATTTTCAATATACTGTTATTAACTTCACTCTCGCTTAATCTTGTCGGTTGTTCCTTGTACTGTAGACATTCTATTCGTACTTAGCACTGGTACCGTATACACGCTTTTGGTGCATGGCATCCTTCCAGAAGTTTCCTCTGTCTAACCTGCTGCCCTTTCTCTTGTTGCTCTCGCGTGCAGTGAACGCTGTGCCCTCATTGACCCTCTGGTAGCTATGTGCTCATGTAGTTTGCGGATAAGCTTCTGGATGATCGCCTACGTTATTTGACATGGCACGTGATGATGATGTGTATTTCACAATATTAGTATCACTATTCACTAATGTTTCTTTGTGTATTTCTGTATTCGTAATAATGTGCATACCATTAAACTAAAGACACAAAAAAACTGTGCTACAGGAAATGAGGCAATGAGGGGAGACAAATATAATATGCATCCATATTTAGGTCAGAAAGGGAGAGAACGTTAGCAATGTATTCATGTAACAAATACGGAGGCTATTTAATATTTTAAAATCTTTGTAACATTTTGTGAGCAGTTTTTCATGTATCCGTTCCGCCAATTAAGAATCAAACAATTTATATATTCTTTTCTTAAAATCATATATTAAGCCATATATGACTTTCCTTAGTGTATTATATTGTAAACAATAATAGTTTACTTAAAGAGTGATAAATCAGAGCAATCGTCCGCCTAACCGCGATAGTTGTTCCACGTTTTGTCTATTAAATGTTTTGCAGGTACATACGTGTACCTTGTAATTGTAACTAGCGGTTAATATCAAATTCTACATGTGTCTGCAATTGATCTGGTCAGCGTGCATATTTGGTCATCAGAGCTTCAAATTCGAATCACCAAATCACTGACCAGTAACACTTGCAGACTGGCATTGGTCGACCACATTTGGCCGAATGGAACATAATTGGACTAATAGGCCCTACAATGTTGTATCTAGTGAGGGTAATGACAAGTTGTAATGTGCAGGCCAGATACGTCACACCACTGACCATCATTGCATAGAAAGTATACGGTAAAGAATCTACAGGAATCTCCGCCACTTGACGCGACACTACAGTTAGATATACGAGGGGGATTCAAATCAAAACCTTAGAAGTGTGATAGCGCTAACATAACCATGTCATTGTCATGTAACCTGCCGATATTATTGTTAAGGTTGTCAAGAGAGTTAAGCACGTGACATCATAGTGCAGGTGAACATAGTAACTTCCATAATAATGACAATTTAAAGTTGGTCGTCCCACTTGTGAAATGCACCACAGAGGAACAGCGTTCTGTTATGGATTTTTTTTTCCTAATCAGTGAATGGATGAGTTATAGACATGCATCGGCGTATAAAGGTCCAGTATGGTGATGCATGAGTGTCGGTCCTGTAAGGTATGAGTGGTAAGTGTCAAGAAATGTCGGTCCTGTAAGGTATGAGTGGTAAGTGTCAAGACATGTCGGTCCTGTAAGGTATGAGTGGTAAGTGTCAAGACTTGTCGGTCCTGTAAGGAATGAGTGGTAAGTGTCAAGACATGTCGGTCCTGTAAGGTATGAGTGGTAAGTGTCAAGACATGTCGGTCCTGTAAGGTATGAGTGGTAAGTGTCAAGACATGTCGGTCCTGTAAGGTATGAGTGGTAAGTGTCAAGACTTGTCGGTCCTGTAAGGTATGAGTGGCAAGTGTCAAGACTTGTCGGTCCTGTAAGGTATGAGTGGTAAGTGTCAAGACATGTCGGTCCTGTAAGGTATGAGTGGTAAGTGTCAAGACATGTCGGTCCTGTAAGGTATGAGTGGTAAGTGTCAAGACATGTCGGTCCTGTAAGGTATGAGTGGTAAGTGTCAAGACTTGTCGGTCCTGTAAGGTATGAGTGGCAAGTGTCAAGACATGTCGGTCCTGTAAGGTATGAGTGGCAAGTGTCAAGACTTGTCGGTCCTGTAAGGTATGAGTGGTAAGTGTCAAGACTTGTCGGTCCGATGAAGAGGTACAGCAGGTGTTGCATGAGAGGTTCCACACGCGGCCAAGATACATTCCTCCTGTGTATAATTGATTGTAATGGTCTAGCTTCATGAACCTCTTGTGTATAATTGATTGTAATGGTCTAGCTTCATGAACCTCCTGTGTATAATTGATTGTAATGGTCTAGCTTCATGAACCTCTTGTGTATAATTGATTGTAATTGTCTAGCTTCATGAACCTCCTGTGTATAATTGATTGTAATGGTCTAGCTTCATGAACCTATTGTGTATAATTGATTGTAATGGTCTAGCTTCATGAACCTCTTGTGTATAATTGATTGTAATGCTCTAGCTTCATGAACCTCCTGTGTATAATTGATTGTAATGGTCTAGCTTCATGAACCTATTGTGTATAATTGATTGTAATGGTCTAGCTTCATGAACCTCCTGTGTATAATTGATTGTAATGCTCTAGCTTCATGAACCTCTTCCATTGACTGGTTGTCTGTAGCTCTGGCAGTCCAGTGTATCCGCAACAATCTTCGAGGAAGCCACATTTCTGCTGTCTCAAAGCTCTTCCTCATTTGTTGGCTGGCATTCGGAGAGCAGTGCAATTTGCTGGAATAGCATTGGACAGTTATAAGGATGGGTTGAGGACAACAGTAAACGAATTGCAAAACCATCTAACAGATAGAAGTTGGTGTGTCGCTATAAACAATATCCTCACATACACAACACGCATATACATAACAGAGAGAGAGAGAGAGAGAGAGAGAGAGAGAGAGAGAGAGAGAGAGAGAGCGACATAGAGAGGCATACAGTTACATGGAGCAATGGAGAGTAATTTATATAGCTAGACAGAGAGACATAGTGAGGCACATAGCTACATGGAGCTATAATGAGTAAGTTATATGGGCTAGAAAGAGAGACATAGTGAGGGACACAGCTACATGGAGCTATAGTGAGTAAGTTATATGGGCTAGAAAGAGAGACATACAGTTAAATAGACAATGTATTAGCTGTCACAGCTTCGTCCATGATCATGTCTTCTGTTTCCTTATATACGTTGGTGGTATTTACATAATATGTTACTCTTCAAGAGCGTCCATGCCCAGTATTCACACTCTACTAATGAAGAATCAGATTCGCTGGGCTGGTCACCTGACTCGTATGCCAGATCACAGGCTCCCTAATCGACAAATATTCAGATCAAATTAAAGGTTCGCTGCTGGATGTGAACCGTGTGAAAGTTATCGGGGATCGCTACCTCGTTGTGAATGGGTACCTCAGCATGGAGGTCGTCGCAGACTTGGTTGTGTTCAGTCTTAAAGTAGGCCAACAGCTTGAAGGGGAGATTAACAAGAAAATAAAAACACTTGGGTTGCTTGGTGCTGAACACATTCAATGCTGCTCTGGACATCCCAACTTCCTCTGGGTTTAACCCTTGTGTTGGCAACAGCTGTACATTTGGATGGCCGAGGTTGTGGTTAAAGTTAGTTGTATATCCTTTACAGGACGTAGCAGTCAACCCCATCATTGTATCGCTGATTGTGATTTCTTAGCAAGGTTACGTTCAGTAGTTTGACAAGGCAAATGATGAAGAGGATGATGATGATGAAGAGGATGATGATGATGATGATGAGGATGATGATGATGATGATAATGATGATGATGATGATGATGATGATGATGATGATGATGATGTATTTCAACATATTAGTCTGACTGTTCACAAACATGTTGTGGCTTGGTTCTGTTGTCCCAATAATGTGTTTAACATTACAACAGTTGTTTTTTTTCCCCCTTTTTCCTTGCGCTAGCTCGATTTGAACTCAAGCTTAGTAGTCAAGGACTGAATTTTGCGTGTGGATTAGCTTCCCCTATTAACAGTGTCCCTCGCCTTCAGGCGAACCCACTCCGACTTCAAAGGTACGTGTAATTTATGCCCCAATGTCAAGGACGATAGGTCAATATTTTATTCACAAAAATGGGGAATTGAAGGGAAATAATTAATCTATTTCCATGTAAAGGAGGCCAGCAAGTGAAATAACCATAGCTATTTATGCAAATAACATATACCGTAGTTATTTAACTAACAAAAATATTTTTATAACTTTTCACTTCCCTTATCTCATGGAAGCTATTCTTTGATTGTGCAAGAAACAATGCTTTATTTATTATTTAGTATCTTATTTTAATCTATACATGACTTTTCTTATTGTATAATATCGTACACAATATCGTTTTACTGAAAGAGTGATATGTTTTAACAATTGTCTCTTTCTGCTTAGTAACAGAATTGCCACTGTAACTAAATCCATTATTTTTGCCAGGTACACGCGTGTACCTTGTATTTGTACTCGGCCTTATGGCTAAGAATTATGTGTAGTGTCTGCACTTGTTCTTCGCGTCTTTGGGAAGAACAGTTGGGATCCATTTTGGTCGTAACTGATACGTTGTTAAACATAAAATTGTCAAGGAATTAAGGTCCAGAACTGGTTGGTAGGCTTGAGAGGCGATCAGAGATTGCACACTGTAGCACCACTGTACCAACAACGAGAATAGCAATTGAGTGCCTGACCCACCAGGCAGACGCAGTGCGGAGTCTGGGTAAAGCTGGGGCGACCATCCCCGACCCAGCGCGTCCACTGGTGGCGGATCGTGGAACGGCCTCTAGATATAGAGCTTAGCTTCAAATATCGAATAAGCAGCCGCGGACCAACTGGCGGTGGGCACAGAGGACGAGGCGGGATCTCAGGGTGGGATCTGAGTTCCTTAGAAAATACCTCATATGCTCGGAGACGTGGCTGCCAAGCGAGTTGGGGCGCTCTAACCCCTCTCCAGGGTTGGTGGAACCCGTTAGCTTTGGACAGCAGTCTATCTAGGAGACGGAAAACTCCAAATATAAAACCCCAAGTTCAAGGTTGACCAGCGTGCTGAGGAACTGGATGGCCATGGGTAAACTGGTCGTGAACGTTGGACGTCTGCCAGGCGTGCGGGGCGGCACCAGGCGTATGGACTCCTGCGGGACATCCCCTGCCTCTTCCCTAGCAAGCAGGCAATGCTAGGGTGATCGTTTATTTCCTGCAATATCCAAACTTTGCCTATGGATTCATTTAAACACGGGAATCGTCGCCGGAGCTACGGAGCACGTGCTCTGCGCTTGACACATCCCTCAGAGGCTAGCGAAGAGAGAGTGCGGAGGAGAAGACGAGGAAATGGTGTGAGATGCGAAGACGGCATAGAAATAGGAGGGCGGGCGCCAGGAGAACAAGACGAACAGTTGAGAGACTAGGTTTCAACCATGTAAGGGTGGGATACTGGAATTGTCGCAGTGCCAGACAGAGAGGTCCTGTATTGGAGAGACTAATATATGATTTTGATGTCCTCATGCTCCAGGAGCTAAATGCAGACAAATACCATTGCCCTGGGTACGCCAGTTATATAAACCCTACTGGGCAGAAGAGACATGGACAAGGTCTGCTGGTGAAGGAAGGAGTGAAGCATGTGGTACTTGACTTGAGCCAGTGGAATCACAACGCAAGAGAGGTCCAGGGTATACAAATGGAGATTGGTGGCTTAAGTTGGAACATCATAAATGTGTATGCCACAGTGGACTGTTTTGTCAGAAAGGAACACTAGGACTGGCTTAAGGAACTGGAGGAATTACCAGGTGATAGGCTACTCATATGTGGAGACTTCAATGCAAGGAACAGAGATTGGGACAGTAGTGGAGAAAATCGACAGGGAATTGCCCTTGCAGATGCCATGGTGGACTCCGATGTGGTCTGCATAAATGATGGTAGGCCGACTAGAATGGCAATGAGGCCTGGCGATGCAGACACAGCTATTGACTTGGCACTTGTCTCCCAGTCATCAGTCCTTGATGTAAAGAGGACTGTTTTGAATGACCATGGGAGTGATCACATGTCATGCTCAGGCCTGATCTCTAAACCCAGGAACGTTAAAGCTGGGAGAGCGCGCAAGACCTTCCGGTATGAGAGGACCGATTGCCTTCTTAGACGCCTCAGAAAAGGGGCATGCAACAGGACTCTAAAAACTTCCTTTTTGCATCCCCCATGGTGGACCCCAGAAGTAGACCATGCTTGGAAAGCTAAGAGAGCTGCAGTGAAGCAGCTAAAGAAAGTGCGACAGACACTTCGAAGCTCACAAGAGGAAGTGGACACAGCGGAAAATGTCAAGAAAGACAAGGTTGAGGATTTCAAGCGCTGTGCTGCAGAGGCCAATAAGGCAAAATGGGAATGTTTCATGAAGGAGATTGGAGGTGATAAAGCACTGCATAAATTCTGGAAACTGCACAGGCAAATGCAGAGAAAAGATCGGCCTATGACAGTGGAAACAATTTATAGAGATGATGGTGTGCGACTAACAACAGACAAAGTGAAAGGGGCGGCATTTCTCCAGAGATTTTTAGAGCAGACCAATCATAATGATGCGGACACCAGGGATGCAGTTAGAGAGGAGTTATCTGGCACCACGAAGAATATACAGTATGAAGACATCATACGGGTGGGAGATGTTAAACACATTTTGAAAAAGGCAAAAGACACGGCACCAGGGCCCGATGGGGTCCCGTATGGCCACATGAAGGGTTTGAGCGATGCAGACCTGGAGGAGATGACCGACTGCTTTAACCAGAGCATTAGGACAGCATCGGTACCGCAGAATTGGGTGCACAGCTATCTCATCCCTCTCCCAAAACCATTCAAGGATCACTCAAAGCTTAGCGGCTTTAGAATCATCACCCTCCAAAATACATTTGGGAAGGTTCTAGAAAAGATAGCCACTGTCAAGCTGCAAGAGTTTTTGGAAAGCGGGAAGCTTCTTCCAAGAGGCCTCGGGAGCTACAGGCCAGGAAAAGATACCTGGTCAAAAGCAGCCACTTTTGACGTTTATGAGGGGTTCCAGAGTAGACAAGAAACGATGGCGGCAGCGCTTGATCTCGAGGATGCGTACAATAGAGTTCGATATGATATTTTGATGACCGCACTGATGGAGAAGGGGGTCAATCCCTGGTTGGTGAACTGGATAGCAGCGTCCTGCACTCTCGTCGGGTTGCTCTCCATCTGGGTGCATGGACCTCAGAGCCACATATTTTAACCCCGGGGCTGCCACAGGGATCTGCAGTTTCACCGGTGCTCTTTAATGTGTATACGAGCAAGATTGCAAACCTAGAAGCACCAGGGGTTGGAAGAATGCTAACGTTTGCAGATGATATTCTTGCATATAGGCAGGGGAGAGATAGGGAGCAAACAGCCCAGGAGCTGCAGGCGACAGTAGACAAAGTGATTGACTGGTGCACTGAAATGAGTGATGTCATCCACCAGGAAAAGGCGGCTGCTTTGTGGTGCTCTCGGGACAACAGGATTGTGAGAGCAGATGTCCCAAGCCTAGCGATAGATGGTAGAAATGTCAGCAGAGAGAACAGACTGAAGTATCTTGGGATCACATTTGACAGGAGCCTATCCTTCAAGGAACATGTGGAGACGGTTGTGACAAGATCTCAAAAGGGACTCAGTGCACTTAAAACTATTGCTGCAATGGACATAGAGCAGAGAATACTTTTCACACTATACCAGCACTTGATCCTCTCAGTAATTGATTATGGATTAGGTCTGCTCACTGTCTCAGAGAGTCAGCTGGTGAAGTTAGAGCGCATACAGAACGAAGCTATGCGGGTCATTCTGGGATGCAATAGAGACACCCCAGTAGTGTGTATGCGTTACATCCTTGGTCTGCCGAGTGTTGCTGGTAGGATCAAGGTGATGCAGGTGAAGGCATACCTCAGAATAGCTGCAGAAACAGACCACCCACTGCATGATGCGCTGGACGCAGTTAAGGGTCAGCGACTGATAAGAGGGAAATAATGGATGGCTCAGGCGGAGGATACGATCAGACAGGTGTGCCCCCTGGAGAACATTAGGCGTGGAGAGGAGTGGGTCAGAGTGCCAGCGGAGCAGTCAGACTTGTGCAGAGTTATAATCACATTAAGCCGGGAGTGCAAGGAGTGGCCAACAGGGGCCACGGAAGTGGAAATCCATCAACTAATTCAGGACAATGCTCACTCGGGTGATGTGATTATCTACACAGATGGTTCGGTGTCAAGAGGTGAGAAAAGTGGCTGGGGGTTCATAGCCAAAGCCAATGGTCGACGTTTAGAGCAGGAGAGCCTGGCATATGATACCACAACATCCAGCTTAAGAATGGAGGTGGAGGCAGTCACTGCGGCTTTCCGCTGGATGGAGAATACGACACACACACACATCGTGATTGTAACTGACTCAGAAAGCATGCTGACGAGGGTGAGGACGGGCAGGCTTCGTGCGGAGTGGCTTGCTTCTCTTCGGAGGTCACGGGTGACAAGCATCGCCTGGATCTTTTCTCAGGGGCATGCCGGTGTGCTGGGAATTGAACAGGCGGACAGATTGGCTAGCTCTGCAGAACTTGTTGGAGTATTGATACATGGCAAGGCAGACGTGGTTGCGGCTTTGTGGGAGCACGTGCACACCTCGGAGGAGCAAATGGATTACTGTCACAAAATAAAACCGTGCGTTTACCCAGCTGATTATTATAGAGGCTTTCTGATAAACCGGACTATCTGCCAGCGACAACTATTTTACTAACAGTATAAACAAATCGGATGTTAAACCCCAGGACGGTAAATAGTTGCAGCTGCACGGGGTTACATTGGGTCGACAACAGGGGAAGGGAATGAGCTGAATCATACATCGCTTTGACAGATTATAAACAGCTCGGATTGGAAGCGGAAGTACTCAGCTCGGAAGATAACAGTACGTCTGTCAATTTAGAGTTTCCAGACATCAAACAGAAATGGCCGCGGTGATTGTCACCAGTCGGCAGAAGATTGACGGCTGGTTAGTGGCAACTATTGTTGGGAGTATACAGGAACTCGCTGGCTTGTTCTGGGAATCTAAAAAAGTGATGACAACTTGGACAGTGACTAAGCCAGGGAAAATAGATTCTTGACAATGGCTGATATGTCCAAATAACACCTGTGTGGACAGGAAGAATACAGTCCCGTGACCAATTAGAGGTTTGGCCTAAAACCATGATTGGAGATGGGGAGTTGTCATGGTCTTATATGTACGGAAGAATGTAAGTGCCGGTATGTAAGCGAGAGTCAGTGTAAGCATAGCTGAGGTAAAGGGCAGTAAGAGACACCACGGCTTGGCTAGTGGACGGTCAGGCAAGAAGCCCGTGAATAGAGCCACGTGATGTGGGAAGGTCAACGAGGAGAGAGGCAGTGTGTGTGAGGCAGCGAATAGGGACGGACGTGTGGAGATCTATAGATCGATAGAACGATAGAAGGATAGTGTTTGTGACGGATAGATGGAGATGAACGTTGTGTATTGATATTCGAGGAATGTACTAACTGTGATATGTGCGGGATGATGTGAAGTTTGATTGTGAATGATCATGCGGGCGACAGTGTAAAGATCGCCATTGTGAGCTAGCGCGTGGCTGTTGGTGGTGAACGATTGTTTGAGCGCGAACTGCGATCATGATGTCAGCTTGTAATATATTGTAATAAATGATTGTTCAGGAGATAGCTCCTGCCAGTTTCTGATTGTATTCATGTGTTATTAGTAGATGTAGCGTAGATGTTATAATATGCCTGTCCAAGTCCAGTGGGCTAGACGGAGCCAGTAGTCAGGACGTTGAAAGGTATGATGGTGTCAGAAGTACACATGAACCACAGTCCCATGCAAATGGCATAAAAGAACGCTACTTTTGAAAAGAAGAAGAACAAGTCATAATTTTGTATAAATTGGAGATTTATGAACAAAGTTAGAACGAAAATAACATCATTTCTTTCCACAACAGGTTTCAGTTCTACACAGCGACCGGCGTAACCAGACCAGGTCAGCGGTAACCAGCACGAGAATCACGTTCCTGTACATCAAGCGTTCGAGTAGTCAGCAGATAAAGATAAGTTGATTAATTTTGATTGCTAAATACCCAAATCTTCATTCTTTGATTTGCTTGTATAGATACCATCATTAATAGATTTGAATATTAATTAACAGAAAATGAGTTCAGATGATGAAGACCTTCCAGATCCATCAGATTGTTGGGGCACAAAACATTGCGGAAAGTTGCATGATTATTTCCAGAGTACACAGGCACAGGACAGAGCAAATTGTAATAGAAAACCTGATTTAATACGTGATTGGCTACAGAAATTTGAAAAGAAAATGCAAGACTACAAAATCCAAAAAAATTCGTGGTATGCATGGTACAACTTATACGTACCAATAAAAAGAGAAATACTACGGGAGATCATACCAAATATGTCAAGTACAGACTATGAATATTGTAAAACAAACATATTAACACACTATCTAACCTCTTTCTCTTTCGAGACTCTAAAAGTAGAAGTACAAAAGTTGAAGCCATCCACAGACAAGTCATTCACCCAGTATATAAGTGAATTACAAGAATCTTTCAGAAAACTAATGTTGGTAATTAAATATTCAGACAACAATCAACAAGTAATAAATTTCTTGCTAATAGAAAAACTAAAAGCAACACTACCAGCCGAATGCGGAAAGTACTTAGAAGAACACAAAACAGAACCTATCAAAAACTTACTAGAAAAATGCCGCGAATATTACAACCAAAGTATAACACTGGTTAAAAACACTCAACAGAAAAGTACTGTGAAAGCAACGGCCTCTGCAGCCACAGATTGTCAAAACAAACCACAGAAAACAAAACCAGTACTATGCAAACATTGTAGCACTCCACATACAGAAAATGGAATATGCGATAAAAATCCCACTTATCAAGAATACCTAAATACTATTATAGCACAAAAACTGGGGAAGGTAAACCATAGGAAATATAGAACAAAATGTCATTTTTGCCTTGCGTATGGCCATAGACGTTTTGAATGTGAAGGTGTAAAAAGAATACAGAAAGCAAAAGCAAATGCAGCCATAAACATTACAACAGACAGTTCAGCAAAGAACTTAGAAAAAGTAAACATCACTAAGACGAAAACAAGACCAAACACTGCAAAGTCAGAACAATCTGAGTTTTACCCATCAGACTTTGTACCATATTTCAATAATGTTGTTAACATCACTCAGCCTCATTCCTTATGTAAAGAGAGCAATACTCAACAAGAAAGTAAGGAAATGAACAAAACCTCAAGACTGTCATTAGGAAAACTAACATTCCATGAGGGATACATCAATGACACAGTATGCACATGTGTACGCGACACAGGGTCCTGTCTTATCGGTCTTCGAAAGACCCTAGCTGATCCTAAAGACTACCTAGATGAGTACATCTATTGCAAAACTGTTTCAGGGACAATAGAGAAATATCCTATGGCATGGGCCAATATAAAATCACCTTTCCTATCAGGCAGAGTAACTTGTGCTTTATTAGACAATCCATGCTGTGATTTATTAATTGGAAATGTATTAAATGTGACAGACTACACAGAGTCCAAAACTCACACAGGGCAAAAAGCTAACACCACAACAAGCACTGCCTTAACTACCCCACTCATCATACAACAATATGACGAACAGACCAAAGTACCACACCATACCATTTCACAACAAGAAAAAACAGAAACTGGTGTGTATCATCACAAGAAAAAAGGTGCAGAAGACAAGCATTTCACAACAGCGAGGGAAGATCACAAATCATCATGGTATATACTATACCTCCTGTACTCCCTGTTAACTACACACATAACCAAGTGCACACAGTGGATGGTTATACTCGCACTACTCATTGTAAATACAAAACAACTGACTTCACTAACAGTTTTATTCACACATCATCATGACGCAACACAGATGATATTACTCATGACAAGCCAGCAAACTTTGTTACTTGTATCATTGCTGTTGAGCCAAAGTTTGTTGTTACCACTGATAAACTCTATATCAAATCAACTCAGACACATACTTATGCTGAACCATACAAATCATCAGTCGGTGGAATTACTGACAAAAATCAGCAACAAATTACTCTACATATTTTGGAAAATATACACAAATTTCAGAAAAGCATACAAACATGCACGATTACATTTCAAAACTATACATGGTGTATTATTATTATTTGAACTATTGAATGTATACACACATGTACGAGTGCAGGTTTGGAGATAGCACTCAAAATGATCTCAACATGAAAATTAAAAATCCCCACCCTACGGAAAATTTTAACCGTAACCAACTTTATATCCTTAGATCCAGTAACTCCAGAGTTGCCTTGTCTGCTGTACAACTCCAGCGCTATGATACTAGCACACTTCATTGTATAAACCAGCATGAAAGGTCCGTCAACGTGAAAGTGTCACCGGCAAAACAGTAAGACTCAACATGTGATTTCAGGCATCAAACAGTAAGATATACCCATATTGACTTTGTTTTCAAACGAGTATCTACAGAATTTACCTTTTGAAATCGACTAACAACGACGACAGCTCCACAAGTACAGACATTCATTTCCGATGATCAGTTAATTAACCAGATGCCATCCTACAAACTATGGCAAAGACAATCACATACAGACGCACCATGGCCACACTCAAAATTAAGGCCACTGAACTTAATTCGTGTTTTATACGTGTGAATTCCAGCAATTTTACAAGAACAGACTTACAAATTGGCCAATCTTGGTGAACAGTCTTAAGCACTATACAGAAGGAAAGACAATATCAGAATATACAGAAGTCAACAATTGTATCAGAAAGAAGACAGGCCAAAGATTCCATCACGGAAACGAACATTGAACACTGTTAATGTAATTCCGTGTGCATAACTTTCACAGGACAGGAACAATTTCCTATACGTGCATAAGGGCATCGACAATGTATATTTTATTGTATATGTATTAACTGTATAACATCCAATGTCTAATTTTATTATTATAATACTTTGTATTGTTATAATGTAATATGTACATATGAGCGTAATTATTGTGGCGAATAGAATAAGTGGTAATGCTGAGAATCAACGCCTGGCAGTCCCAATACGCGAGTGTTACCAAACTTGCCTTCGCGTATGGTGGATGGCCCGACGAATGACGCTTAGCAATAGTGGTACAGAATTAACATCATAAGATGGTAACAAGAAAGAAAATACCAGCAGGGTGATGCCAACCAAAGAGATTAATAAGAAACTCTCCATCACAGTAAACGAGGTGTGCTCAAAAAGGGAAACAACTCACGGTCCGACATAAGATGAGGTAAGGGGGACTATGACATACATGAATTATATTCGAACCATGACCACAACATTGACATAGTGTGCTCATAAAGAATCGATTAGGGTGCATTAAATAGAGACGAGGGGAACCACGTCTGAATAGAGAGAAAATTTAAGAATGCTGTAAGAGGAAGTTGTAGCCTTATTCGAGGCGTAAACCAATGGAGAATCCTTAAACCAGCATAGCCACAATAACTATGAGATGATAATGCACAGAAAATCGATTGAGAAATATGAACAGAATGTAATGTCACGGAGTGCGGGTTGAATAATATAACGAGGTATGACAAGTACACTCAACCATAACATTTGTCAGACCACGACAAAACCTTGAGAGAAACCTCAACACTGAAAAAGAGAGAACAATATTTGAAGTTAATCTCGAAAAAGATCAGAGCGAAAAGGGACGCAAGCGCGTACTTAGTATCATATAATCCCCTGACAAGGTTAGGAAGATGGACCAAGAGTGATAACACCAGAATGTGTCACATTTCCAAGAGAAAGTGCCACATTCGCTGCGGGGGAAGGGGGAGCGTGTCATGGTCTTATATGTACGGAAGAATGTAAGTGCCGGTATGTAAGCGAGAGTCAGTGTAAGCATAGCTGAGGTAAAGGGCAGTAAGAGATACCACGGCTTGGCTAGTGGACGGTCAGGCAAGAAGCCCGTGAATAGAGCCACGTGATGTGGGAAGGTCAACGAGGAGAGAGGCAGTGTGTGTGAGGCAGCGAATAGGGACGGACGTGTGGAGATCTATAGATCGATAGAACGATAGAAGGATAGTGTTTGTGACGGATAGATGGAGATGAACGTTGTGTATTGATATTCGAGGAATGTACTAACTGTGATATGTGCGGGATGATGTGAAGTTTGATTGTGAATGATCATGCGGGCGACAGTGTAAAGATCGCCATTGTGAGCTAGCGCGTGGCTGTTGGTGGTGAACGATTGTTTGAGCGCGAACTGCGATCATGATGTCAGCTTGTAATATATTGTAATAAATGATTGTTCAGGAGATAGCTCCTGCCAGTTTCTGATTGTATTCATGTGTTATTAGTAGATGTAGCGTAGATGTTATAATATGCCTGTCCAAGTCCAGTGGGCTAGACGGAGCCAGTAGTCAGGACGTTGACAGGAGTTGATCGCAAACCTTGGATTGTAGAAGACGTGCTTCGGCACTGTGGTTCTGGTGGAAAACGTCTACCGTGTGCGAATTGAGTAATTTAATTTTACACGTGCCTGTCATGGCAAGAGTGGATGTAATTTGATCTAACTGCAGTGTTGCCTAAGGTAGAACCGATTATAATTAGTTCTAATTAATATAGGCTGTAGGCTTGTTAAAACTAAAGTGTGATGATTAGCACTGTTAGTGGAAAACTAACTAAAGTAGGGAAGTGATACTTGGCTCTCTTAGTTGAAAATAGATTAGTGAAGTGCTGATAAGCTTTACTAATTGAGGATTGGGTAATGAGGGATAATTGGGATATTGCAGTGGGTGCTCCCTGGTGTGGGGGGGGGGGGGGGGAGGTTCCGCATTCTGTTTGCTGATTTTTTTTCTTGTCTTGGCCTGATGATAACCTATGTGGTCAATTCATTTGTCCCTGATAGGTTCATTATATTTTCTGAGCGAGGCCGATGGCCCACGTTCATCTAACAGAGATCAGTGACGGGGAGGCTATCACCGGTTATATGATTTATGTTGCAGGTTACCTCTGGTTGGAATGAAGAACCCGGAACAACTACAAATCCGATCCCGGATAAAGTATGATGTAGAGAGATGGGCCAGCAACTTTCACAACGGAAGAAGTTAATAAACATTGCTCGGTGGAGCTTAATGGTATGTGTATCCTACATGAGTGAATACCAATCGTTAACACACCTGAAGTGATGGATGTTCAGCCCACGTGGAACTAGATCAGTAGGAACTGATGTTCACATTAGATGAAACCAAACATTGAAGTGTAGTTGTTCCATGTACCAAGGAAATCAGAACTGTCAGACAATATCTAGTAAATAAAGCAAGCCATTTTAGTCTAGACTATGACTGTTTAAGAGTGAAAATATAGAACATTTCGCTAGAAGAAACCGTCAGGTTCACGAGACAGCGTTCCATGATTTTTCACTGTGCAGAATTATGAGATCGTGGTTTCTCTAAAACTATTAGGAACCATTATGTTAGGAACAATAATTGTTTTTTTTTTCAAGGACTATATTTACAAGGGATTCAGATCTCATGGTCATCAGAGTTCCTGGAAGAGGACATGTCTGGAGAGAAGGATACGACTTCGGTGAGGTCTTGTGTACTGACTCGTATGATGTCGTGTGATCCTTGCCATGATGTGTACACTATGATCCTGAACTTTGAGGGCTGACACATACATTTCTGTTATAATACACGACACACATTTTCTTCGCATACACGTCTCATATACGTTACACTTTTCTTTTAATAAATTAATCTTTGTTAATTTTTAGAAGCAAGAGTTGTTGAGTATGTTGCGTTGGAGAAGTATGAAAGGGGGCATAGTACGACAGTGAGAGAGTGATAGGAAAAGGTGTCCACGGGCTGATGGAGTGTGTTGGACGGAAGCTGGTGGATTCTCCAGGATATTGATAGGAAAGAAAAATATTATAATGTGGGTGTTTGTGACAAGACCGCCGGGGCTTGGACTGGTTTGCCACGATAGTTACTATCCCCTGCCTTTGCTCCAACCACCTCAATAGCACTCTACATCTACCAGGCCCCACACAAGCCGGGACAGCTTAACCTCCCCTCCCTCACCTAGGGTTCCAAACCCCAAGGGGGCTCGGACCAGACACCAGTCATATCACTGCACAAAGTCATAGCTAAGAGAACAAAAATTTAATTCTGAACTACGTCAACCACAACACAGAGAAGGATGGCTGAAAGCCAGACTAGAAGAACTATGTACAAGATCACAGACGCAGATGAGTATTCATCATGGAGGCGGACGATAGCTCGTGCGGTTGTCCAGTCGTGGTAGCGACTCACCCAGGCTCCTCCAGTGGACTGGAACTCCAAGGTCTGCTGCCTCTCCAAAGTTCCCTCTTCACCCAGAGAACCAAGCAAGGGCTGATCAAGCGCCGTACCACTGCCTGACGGACACTGCACTGATGAACAAGGATCCTTCCTTGCTGTCGTACTATTTCCCTTGTCACACTCTTGATGAAGTCTGGGCCGACCCTAGAACATTAGCGGTCTCCCACTTGCCGAAAAAATACATGTAGCACCGTCTCAAAATACACAAGAGCCAGGTCACTCTTCTATCTCATCAGTGACCCACACACTGATATGTCACCTACACAATAAGCGGTTGCTCCACCCGAACACACAATGTCACTGGTAAAGTCTATCAGGTGACTAAACACTTCACCTTAGTTCCATGTCCTGGGACAATAGATCTTCACACAGTATTATGTACCTACCCTGATCCATGGGTAGTAATCACAACCTAGCCTACACTGTCAACAGTTCATCCCGTTGGCATGAGGTAGCTCCCTACCTTCACAAACATTGTCAACAGTTCATAACGTTGGCATGAGGTAACTCCCTACCTTCACAACCATGTCACTCAGGTGTTTCCACCAATGTTGTAATCAATGTCCTAGTTCACTGGACCACATGTTGGCTTCATAAAGGTAACCAATGTAAAAACACTATGTAAGCATCAACTGATACATGGTGTCCCATAACCCAGCCGGGCCAGAAGCATATAACACAGGTCATGGCGACCGGTAACAATGATCACTCTGCACAACTTGAAAGGTCACTCCCTTGCAATTACCAAGGTTTACACAGAGACTGAATGTCACCAGTGCTTCACTGGCTTGAATCACCAGACGTTTCAGTGTTGGATCCTCTCAGGATCGGATGACACTCGTCGGACTCTTGACGGAGGTCCTAACCTAGACCTACCGACTTATTCAGCACTCAGCTCCTTCCAACATTGATCTCGCAGACTCAGACAACCACTCCCAGTATGGCCTCAATCAACTTCTGGATAGGCACTGGAATGAGTGGGCCCATAGAGCTCATGGTGCAGCTCTTGAATCTTCTTCTGACTAGTAATAACAGATCCTGAAACACGGAGAGGTTGGTGTGAGTACTCAACTACAACAAAGACTACCAGCATCTCCACCCTGTCACCTGCCTCTCAGACATTCCTCATGTCTACCAACATGAGTATGAAATCATCACATCATAGATCTACTTAGTCACTATAATATATAGGCATAATGATGGTAGAAAAAGCAATAGCACACCTGTTCAGTCAAGTAACACTTCTGGGCTACATATAACCCCTAGCACCAGAGTCGACTGTATGACTCTGTCAAGCATCCTTCGCCTGGTGCCAGTCCAATCCGGTTTCATCTTCCATCATCAATCAACATATACACTTACTTTCCTTTCAGTGTAGGGATTACTGTATCGAGAAGGTGTCCAGCCGGACATCTCCTTCCTGACAGACTCATCAATTCATCAATCCCTTAACCCATGGACTGATGAATTACACACATTAATAACTATATGTCCATAATGAATTATACTCCTGATAATTCATTACTATAGCATTAACTAAGGAGAACTCATGACTTGTTACACTTAAATAGCAAAATCATATCACAGCCATAGTGTCAGGTCTGGGATCCCTGCCCCAGATCCTGAGTTGCCCTCTTATTCACTGACTATCTTTCAGGTCAGTCATCCCTGTGCCGGTCGAGCACAGCTGTGGTGGCCATCCACCACTACACTTTCCCACAGCTACTGTGGGTCTCGTGTACCTTGTCCCGTGACTACTTAAGTCACGTCATCCAATGTAGCAAACCTCCAGACTCCACTATGCCCCTCCCAACTACTACCTCATGGCAGTACTCCAAGTACTCCATGAACCGAGTCAGGGTTCCAGAAGAGTAGAATATTAGAGACAGAAACGGTTAGGTTCAAACCTCGATCTATCTAGACACCTCGGCCTCGAATTACGGAGTGCCGCATCACCCTCGATCGGGTATGTTCACTCATCGGATATGCACGATTGCATTGGGTCGGACCTAGTACCGATCGGATTGGGGTACCGGCCTACCTCCCTCTGCCTAGACAAACGTAAGATGTAACACGCACGGTCATCCTGGCGGACGGACAGGACAACAAGCAGTCACAATAGTATCATGAGTACTTCTTATCAATTGGTATCCTACCGATGCAACGCCATTCGGCTTACGCGGAATAACAGTGCTATCTGCACACAGCAAATACACCACTGCTGATTTCACCTTGATTCCTCGAAAAATCACCATCACTGATAGAACAAGTACGTTACCATTCTAATGTCACGAAGCACATTACACATTTCTAATAATAAGCTATACCTTATCATTTACAGCGTCTAGCATGTTGATGTCATGACGGACAAACTGTCGCCTTGCCTGCGTAATGAATAAACCAAACCCGTAACTGCTGCACACTGTAACGCACATCGTTCGGCCTATTTTATTTACACACCACTCGCTGTGGAATACGGCTTGTTCCGTCAGGTAACACATTACATTGCTGATCGATAAAGCCTACTTAAAAATGCAAACCGCCAACTGTAACGGATAACGCTACGCGACAACTCAATTTTACGACGGCAATTAATTCATTCCGGGAATCAGCACGGCATCACGACAACAATTAAATAATAGAATAAGTACTCAACTAACCTGTGATTGAAGAATCACAACCTTGACTGTAGATGTCCGCACTGGCCGCGAATATTGACATCACAATTATAACAGCCTCTTGGCTGCGATCTGTCTACGCTGAGGTTTGGTGGGCGACTGCTCACGACAAAGTCAGTGCGCCTTCCCCTCGCCTACACGGGCCGCGTGACTTTCATGATTCATGAAGAAAACCAGAGTCACGATGGATTCCTCCAACCCGTGCTGCACAACGCACTCGTGAACTTAGAGATCAAAACCACGTACGCACTTGGGGGAACATTCCAGATTCTTCTATAAATAACTAGAATAGCTCCGCCCCCGCACTACTTTTCTAGGGAACTCCCCTATTAATTGACATTAAATTCAAGGGAGACCAACGCATGGCACTCCCTTCAAAGGGCTATTATGCAGAGATCTTACGATATTTATCCGTTTCGTCACAGAAACGTTTCACTGTGCAGAATTATGAGATCGTGGTTTCTCTAAAACTATTAGGAACCATTATGTTAGGAACAATAATTGTTTTTTTTTTCAAGGACTATATTTACAAGGGATTCAGATCTCATGGTCATCAGAGTTCCTGGAAGAGGACATGTCTGGAGAGAAGGATACGACTTCGGTGAGGTCTTGTGTACTGACTCGTATGATGTCGTGTGATCCTTGCCATGATGTGTACACTATGATCCTGAACTTTGAGGGCTGACACATACATTTCTGTTATAATACACGACACACATTTTCTTCGCATACACGTCTCATATACGTTACACTTTTCTTTTAATAAATTAATCTTTGTTAATTTTTAGAAGCAAGAGTTGTTGAGTATGTTGCGTTGGAGAAGTATGAAAGGGGGCATAGTACGACAGTGAGAGAGTGATAGGAAAAGGTGTCCACGGGCTGATGGAGTGTGTTGGACGGAAGCTGGTGGATTCTCCAGGATATTGATAGGAAAGAAAAATATTATAATGTGGGTGTTGACTCTCTTCACTCCAGGGACGACACTTTAAAGGAGGACACGACAATTACCATGGTCTGGCAAGAATGAGACAGCGAGAAGTGACGAGGGGATCTGGCCGACGCTCAACGCTCAGAGGAAAGGCGAGACGGACATATAATCAGATTGCTACTGGTACTATTAGTGTTGGAACTCTTAGCTGGCTGCTGAGGATGGGGACGGAGCGCTTATGGAAATTCCCCGAATGCTGTGATGTCGATTCCTAAATCAATCAATCAATCAATCATAACCATCGTTATCTCCCGTGCAGGCCTTACTATGGATTTAAATTATATTTGTTTCCCCTCATTGCCTCATTTCTTGTAGTAGTTTATCAAACAGTATTTTAAGTTCGCTATGCACATTATTGCCGGTCTCTCTGGCCGAGGGGTTACACCACTTTCTCCGTAATCCCGTTTATCATGCAGAGTCTCGTAGCTGGCGAGATCTGGGAGCGGTTCGTCCCCCGCTGGTGACTTGCGGGATAACTGAGCCGGCCGCTCAGTAAGTAATGGAAAACTACTGAGCGTAATCTTGCCAAGAAATCAACAGACAGCTGAAAGATGCTGCTGTTGACAGCGATGTCCTGTAAAAAGGTTGTGCGAATTTAAAAAAAAAAAAATGCACATTATTGCGACAACGTAAACAAACAACAAAATATTAGCGTACAAAAAGTTTATACTTTGATACATGAATTCATCACCATCATCATCATCATCATCATCATCATCATCATCATCATCATCATCAACATCATGTGTGTCTTATCAAATGACGTCGGTGAGCATGCACTCTCTTATCGGCAAAGTACATGATCACATGTCTACACACGAGTCAATGAGTGCACAGCATCCACTGTACGGTGAGATCAGGAAGATAAGTAGGCAGCAAGTTAGAAGAAGGAAACTTCTGGAGGGGTTGGTCGAAGAGTGTGTTGCAGAGTTATATTTTGATATCTTTTGATACGTGTTTGTTCTTAGTATTGGTGTAATTTATCTAATGTGTGGGTTTGCCTTATTGTCATGTATTTACGATCTCATCTGCTGATGTCTCATCTGTCTCTTAGTAATGTGATCTGATATATGGAACATTCACATATAAATAGATCAGAAACAATAAGCTCGCAATGACAATGACCAGTCTTGACTCACAATGTAGCCCTCGTTCCCACCCTCATGAACGTGTGGAAGTTCTGAGCGCCTACACTCAGAATTCAGAGTTCGCGGGTCACCACAGTCTGTCCCACCCTCATGAACCTGTGGAAGTTCTGAGCGCGTACACTCAGAGTTCAGAGTTATCGGGTCACCACAGTCTACAAAAAAAATATGAAGGGGCTTCAAATTAAAACCTTAAATTATTTTGTTTTTGTTGTTTAATTGGTTTAATTTATTGTGAATATATTCTAATAAAAGTAAAGAACAAGTGTGTCATTTTTCACGTAGTCACCGCTGCATGCAAGGCAAGACCTCCAGCCCCGAAAAAAATGCTTGGATTCCTATAAGAAAAGAACAATCTTGGTGGAGTGTGTAACCCCTCACGCACCACCTGCTGTACATCTTCAATGGACCGAAATATTTTGAAACTTCCTACTCTACTCATACACTTGCTGAACTGACAGGCATGCATCAACAAACTTGACCTTCTCCCACGGATGTATTTCTATAGGTCTCACCTCTTCACAGATACAGAAAAGGATTGCAGAACGCTTTTCTTTCTTGGTTACTGTCAAAAGTGGGGTGACCATCTTTAAACTGTCCTTGTGACGTCACCGTGTATGTATCCACCGTGATGGCACGCTCTGGACACTCTTGATATAATCAGCAATAGTATTGACAAGTTACAAGACAATGAAATGGTTACTGTAATTTTTATAACACTTATAATATTCTAGCGATCCCTGATAACTTCCACACGGGTCACATCCAGCAGTGCTTAGTAAGGTGGAGAAAGGAATGTTTCGTGTGCAATGGCTCACCTCGCTTCAGAGGTCACATATTGTGAGAATTGTATATTGAAGATTAAATTGCAAGACAAGATCACAGACACTGAAGTTCTAGAAATAGTGTCCATGCCCAGTACCCAAACTCTACTGATGAAAGATCATATTTGCTGGGCTGGTCACTTAACTCCTATGCCAGATCACAGGCTCCCTAAACAATATTTTTTTTTCGGCGAGCTGCGTTGTCGTAAACGCTCCCAAGGCGGCCAGAGGAACCGCTTTAAAGACACTGAAAATCTAACTGAAAGCTTCTGGAATTTTTCTTGACACCTGGGAGACTGCTGCTAAAGACCGTAATTCGTGGCGTACATCATTACATAAGGGTGCAGTCACTTGTGAAGCAACCAGGACTGCAAGAGCTGTGAAGAAAAGGCTGGACAGAAAAACCATTGCATGAGATCCTCCTCCTGGAACATCAAGCATTCTTTGTCCACATTGTCAAAGAACATTTCGAGCCAAAATAGGCCTAATCAGCCATCTTAGAACTCACGGCCCCATACTTTCAACCCCACCGCATGAAATGAATGGTCATCATCATTCTTCGGGGACAAACAACATCAGTAAATACTGAAAAAGAACGCTTCATTACTATCTTTGACCTGTCCATTCCGGGAGTTTTCTTGTTCTAACTTAGCGCCCTTTCTCTTCTTGACCTCACCGTGCAGTGGATACTGTACACTCATTGACTCGCTGGTAGACATATTCTCATGCACTTTGACGATAAGGGAGTGCATGATCGCCTATGCCATTTGAAAAGGCACAGGATGATGCTGGTGATAGTATATTTCAAAATATTAGCTTGTCTGTTCGCTAATATTGCATTGCATATTTATATTTGGGCAATAATGTGCATAATAAAAATAAAATAAAGTTTGAAAACTATGTAATTTAGGAAATGAGGCAATGAGGGGAAGCAAATATAATCTGAATCCATATTAAGGCCTACACGGGAGATAACGATAGCTATTCATTCATATACGATATAAGGGGCTTGGTTAATTTTTTAACATGTTTGTTACATTTTACTTGCCTCTTTTCATGTAAGGTCTCAGGCAATTATGCAATCGAACAATCTGTTTATTTGTTGTTTACTATCGTTTATTAATCCATGCATGACTCTTAAAGTTATATAATATCCTACACAATATTGTATTACTTAGAGAGTGATAAGTCCGCAATATTTGCTTAACCATTGTAATTTTGTTTCTGTGTTGTTGTTGTTGTTGTTTTTTTAAATCATATTTTGATGAACAAAGGGGTATTAATATTTCCCACAAATAAGACAGAAAGGTCGGCAGGACGGAGCCGAGAAGTGAGGATATCTACCTACGACTAATGGTGAAGTTGTACCGCTTTTTGGCCAGGCGCACCAATGCCAACTTTAACTAGATGTTCCTGAAAAGGCATTTCATGAGCAAGACAAACCGTCCTCCTCTGTCAGTGTCCAAGCTGGTCCGTTTAATGAAGAAGCCTGGCCGTGAAGATAACATTGCTGTGGTTGTTGGAGCTACCGATGACATCCGCATCCATGCTCTGCCCAACCTCAAGGTGTGTGCCCTGCGCATTACTGACCGTGCACGTGGCCGCATTATGAACGCGGGTGGTGAGATTCTGACCTTTGACCAACTTGCTCTGCAAGCACCCAAGGGACAGAAGACTGTCTTGCTTCAGAGTCCACGCAAAGCTGGCAAGGCTTACAAGAACTGCGGATTGGCACCGGTTGTGCCTCACAGCCATACTAAGCTCATTGTTCGTTCCAATGGCCGCACATTCGAGAGAGCTCGTGGTCACAGAAAGAGGAGAGGATACAAGGCATACATTCAACTGATCTTTTATTCTGTTGTACTTTGTGCAGTCTGTTCAATAAAGATACATATATATTAAAAAAAAAACGATGAAGAAGGCTAGAGTTGCAGAATGAATGAATGAGGGAAATCGTGAGTGAGAGTGAGAGAGAGAGAGTGTGTGTGTGTGTGTGTGAGAGAGAGAGAGAGAGAGAGAGAGAGAGAGAGAGAGAGAGAGAGAGAGAGAGAGAGAGAGTTGAGTGCACGCATGTCATGTAACACGCTACTCCATATGTTTCTGTATTCTTATATGTCATATTACCAGTTGACTAACACTTGATTTTATCATGTATAATATAACTGATGTACATAACTGTAGATTGAGTGAGAGAGTCAGTGAGTGTGAATGAGAGACAGAGTGAGTGAGTGTAAGAGTGAATGTGTGTGTGTGTGTGTGTGCGTGTGTGCGCGCGCGCTCGCCTGTATCTGTTTGTGTGAGAACATCACTATTTTTACGTCACACACTGTATATGTACACATTTTCACGATTTTGATTTACATTTTTGTTAGACTGCTCACGACAATTGGCAGTGTATGTGTGTGAGTAAAGTGTGGGAATTTGTTTATATTAGTTTTAATAACCACGTGAGGCATTATGTATGTGTCTAGATGTGAGGATATGTGAGTTTGTGTGGAGGATGTGTGTGAGTGTGGGAATGTGTGTGGGGGATGTGTGGGTGTGGGTGTGTGGATGGGGGTATGCGATTTGATGGGTGGTGTGTGTGGGTGTTGGGGGGTAGTGAGATTTATGGGTGTTGGTGGGTAGAGGGATGTGTGGGTGGATGTGTGAGGGTGTAAGTAGGGGTATGCTGAAGGGTGTCGGAGAGTGTGTGTGGGTGGAGGATGTGTTGTGGGATGGGTGCGGGATGGGTGCTGAGGATGTGTGTATGGGTGTGGGATATTGTGTGTGGGTGAGGCTGTATGAATGGTTTGGGGGAAGTATGTGTGGGTGGTGGGGGTGTGTGGATGGTATATGTGTGTGAGTGGATTTGGGATGTAAGGGTGAGTGGGGAGAAGTGTGTGAATTGTGGCTTAGGGATATGTGTGTGGTGTGTGGGTGTAGGATGTGTGTGTGGTGTGTGGGTGGGGGTATGTTTGTGGTGGGCGGGTGAGGAGATGTGTGTGGATTTGGGTGGTGGATAGTGTGTTATGTGTGGGTATGATTTGTGTGATATGTGTGCGGGGATGTATATGGGTGGGGGATATGTGTGGGTGGGTATGAGATGTGTTGGTGGTTGGGGTAAGTATGTGTGTGTGGTGGGGGTGTGTGGGTGGAGGATGTTGGAAAGGATGGAGAGATGTGGTGTGGGTGGGGAATTGTGCGAGGGGGTGTATGAGTGGCTGAGGGATGTGTAGGTGGGTGAGGGATGTGTGTGGGTGGGGGATGTGTGCCAATTGCATTTCATTGCGGCATGGAATGCTCATATCGTGAATATTGCGAACTGGTCAATGATTCGCATCATAAACCTGCCATGTTTTCACAATGTTTATTACTTGATAGTCGGATTTGTGCCAAATGATATGGGTGGCGTCTAACTACTGGTGAGTCACCATCACATGTTTGTGGTTATGTTCCTATATTTATTTAGTATTATTTGGTGTCTTCCAGGCAATTATCGTTACTTTCACAAACAGCCTAAGATTTAGAGTATCATCCCAACATCGTTGCTCCCAACTTACAAGGAGGCTTCAAATGAAAACCTTAAAATGTTTGTTTGTGGTTGAATATATTCTGAAAAAAACAAACATATATTGTTCGAAGTAGTTAATAATGCGTTCAATGCAAGTCATGCAGTGTCGATAAAGTGAATGCTTTCCAGTAGCCAACAAAGCTAGTGGTCGCGTGTGTAACAACTCATGCACCACCTGCTGTACATCTTCATCTGGCTGAACATTTTCTATCCTTACCTACTCATTCCTTGCTGGACTGACATACATGTATCATCATACAGGACTATCATTCACCGATGAATGTATATAGGTTTCACCCGTTCATTGATCAAATTATGATGACAGAACTCTGTTCGTATTTGGTGCATGTCACATAAGGGCAGCCATCATTAAACTCCCTCCATAACGTCAAGGTGTTTGTCTGCACCCTGATGACACGTGATTAAGACTCCCGATATCGTTAATAACAATATTGACAGGATTCAAGACAATGGCATGGTTATTGTCATTTCTATCACACTTCTAATGTTTGGTAAGCGCCACCCAAAATTCGGCGCTAACAGAAAGCAGCTTGTACCGTCTGCTGTCATTACGGTTGCTCATTCATTCATTCAGTAGCATGTCCTTTGCAGAACCTCGCTCCCATAACAACCTTCCGGAAAGCTTCTCGATCACAAGCAAGATGTCCCGCGTCTGATACACCCATCTGGAGATCATCCGCCACATCCTGCACCCATCTACTCTTTGGCCTTCCTCTTCCTCTCTTCCCAGGAATATACCCTTCCATTATTGTTTTCTCCAAACCTTCGTGACGTTTCAAGTGACCAAAATACTTCAATTTTCTTTGTTTTATCGTCTTTAATAGCCATCCCTCCTCAATAGTCAACTCTTGAAGTATGGATGCATTTGTTCTTTTCTTTACCCAAGATATTCTTAGAACTCGTCTATAACATTTATATTCAAAGGCATTTACACGGTTGCTCAGTCATATCTAATTAAGATCTGACTCAGATGATGATATCATATTTAGACATATTAGTTTCACTGTCCACTAACATTATTTTAATGGCGCTAACAGAAATAAGCTTATTTCTGTTAGCGCCATTAAAATAAAGTTTGAATAAACTATACTACAGAAAATGAGGCAACGAGGGGACACAAATATAATAAAATCCCATATTATGGCGGTCAGCACGGGAGATAACGACAGCTATTTAATCATATTACAAAAACATTGTATGTTTATTTAAAAAAAATATTTCAAACATATTACTTGCCCTTTTTCATAGAAGCTGTCCGTCATTTATGAAATAAAACAATCTTTTTATTTGCTTTTTACTATCTTATATTAATCTATAAACGACTATTCGTTTTGTATAATATCTTAAACAACACTAGTCTACTTAACGAGTGAAACGTATGAGCAGCAAATAACTGCTTAACAGCACTATTTTTTGTGTAAACTGGTTTTATCATTTTTGGCAGGTACACTCGTGTACCTTGTAATTGCAAACGCGAAGGTGTAAACCGCCAGGGATATAGTAACCAACAATAATATACTGAAGCACATAAACAACGCACCACTTGTATAATCCAGGAACACAGTGTGAAATGTAAATATAATTGTTTACAGATTTGGAATCTTTATTCATTTTCCTATACATCCATGCTGGTAATTAATTTGTACATTTGATTGTTATGAAATGTATTGCATTATGTGCAGGCAAAATAGAAAACCAGAAGTGCAACCAATAAAACAATGCATATATATATATATATATATATATATATATATATATATATATATATATATATATATATATATATATATATATATATATATATATATATATATATATATATATATATATATATATGTATACTAGACGACCCGGCCCGGCTTCGCCTAGCACCTAGCGGGGAGCATCTCATTTAATTCATATTCGGCCCCTACTCCCGTTCCCGTTCCCAAAAAAAAGACGACCCGTCCCGGCTTCGCCGACACCTGGCGGGAAGCGTCTCATTTAATTCATATTCGGCCCCTGCTCCCGTTCCCAAAAATAGAAGGCCGGCCTCGCCCAGCCCCTGGCAGGGAACGTCTCATTTAATTCATATTCGGCCCCTGCTCCCGTTCTCAAAAAAGACGACCCGGCCCGGCTTCGCCCAGCTCTGGCGGGGAGCGTCTCATTTAATTCATATTAGTAGTCATATAAGCTCCCGTTCCCGTTCTCGGAAATATGGCGAACAGATTGGAAGAGAACACTCTTCATCCCAATAACTAAATTGGGCAATCTGAAACTATTGAACGTAAATTTACCAAGATATCACGAAAACCCAATAAATGCTGGGATGACTGTATAGATGTCGAAGAGACATAAAAAGATGAGTTAGAAAATTTTCACGTATTTAAAATAGATGCATCATTTTTATGAAACCTTTGAAAATGCCTTAAAGATCTTATCATTATATATTATAACGCAAATGCCTGTAGATAACTGTAGATAAACATTTTATTCTTTGAGAAAAAAGCAACAATGATTTAAATTACACATATTGCAATGCTACTAAAAGTTATGTCCTTTGATATAACTTTCCTTAAGTTAAGTCCCCTTGCTATATAACAATTATAATGTAATGAAGAAAATAAATTTTATTGTGTAAATAACTGGTTGTAAACTAACAAACTATGCCAGTTGGCAGCACGGGAATGAGAAGAATATGTGTAGAATATTTCTTCTCAATCGGATCGACCGTACGCGAATGCATAAATAACATACATACGGATATACATTGTATTATATATATAATTCATTCATTCATTCATTCATTCATTCAGTAGCACGTCCTTTGCAGTCGCTCCCATAACTACCTTCCTGAAAACCTCTATATCATAAGCAAGATGTCCCGCGTCCGATACACCCATCTGGAGATTATCCGCCACATCATGCACCCATCTTCTCTTTGGCCTTCCTCTTCCTCTCTTCGCAGGCATATACCCCTCCATTATTGTTCTCTCCAAACTTTCGTGACGTTTCAAGTGACCAAAATATTTCAATTTTCTTTGTTTTATCGTCTTTAATAACCAACCTATTGGAACAAAAAGCTAGACCCTAGTCGAACAACAGTTAAGCAATGTACAATTCGGTTTTCGGAAAGGTAAAAGTTGCACTGATGCACTATTTATATTTAGACAAATATATGAAAAAAACTATCGAATATAGTGGCCAGCAGAATATTGTGTTTTTAGATCAGGAAAAGGCTTTCGATAGAGTAAGCAGATTCAAATTATGGAATATCCTTGAAGACTATGGGATACAAGGGCATTTGCTAGAAAACATCATAGCCATGTACCACACGAGACGAAATGCAGTAGAAACACAAGAAGGAATATCAGATACATGAGTGAGACAGGGATGTGTGCTCTCTCCTCTGCTATTTAATGTCTACATGGATATAATATCCAAAGAAGCAAGCCTTGACAGAACAGATTCAGAAAATTTAGAGCTCTTTACTCCAGATGAAACAACTGATCCACGGGCAATAAATGAACTTCTATTTGCAGACGATCATTGCCTGTTTTACAGCGATGAGGGCAGACTACAACATCATATTAATAATCTGAGTTCAACCTGCAGCAGATATAATATGAGTATAAACACAGCCAAAACCGAAGTAATGCAAGTTAGCAGATCGCCGGGCCCATTTAGCATACAGATAAATGGCACAACTCTGAAACAAGTTAAAGAATTCAAGTATCTTGGAAGTGTGATCACAGAAGATGGCAGATTTTATAGAGAAATCGAAATCAGACGTCAAACAGCTAGTGCACTTACATATCAACTATCACCCTTACTTAAACGCCCAAATATACCCATGGTTTACATGGTAGGCCACTTCTTCTGGTTCCATTTGCTTGTTGTGGCATAGCGTCATTTGGTAGCCTTGTTATTTGGTCGACCCCTACCACTTGCTGTTTTCTAATGACATCTAACGCTGCTTTAACCCCCCACTTCAGTCCTGATTTCTTCATGCCTGATTTTCTGTCTTCTTGACGTGTGACGACAATAAAGATGATGATGATGATGATGATGATGATGAGGGTGGTGATGATGATGATGGCGACGATGACGACGACGATGACGACGACAATGATGATGATGATGATGATGATGATGATGATGATGATGATGATGATATATTTCAAAATGCTTGTCTCATTGTTCACTAATATTTTGTTGTCTATTTCTGCCTTCTCAATAATGTGCGTGACATTATAATAAAGTTTGAAAACAATGTATGACATTAAATAAGGCATTGAGGGGAATCAAATATGATCTAACTACATATTAGGACTACCACGGGAGATAACGACAGTTATTTATACATATAACACATATGGTGGTTATTTAATGTTTCAAAATATTTAGAGGATGGTAAAAAGGGGAACTCGGCCAGACATGCAGTGACAGAAGTCGTCCAATGCGTAAAAGACCAGAACAACCTGTATCGCACTATGAACCACCACAACTATAACCAACGCAATTGAGGCGAGTTGAGCGAGGTGGAGAATTTCTTTTTTTCTACAAATCGGAATCGGAAAAGCAATCGATACTGAAAAAGAACTCTTCATCACCATCGTTGACCTGTTCCTTCTTGGAGTTTCCTTCATCTAACTTGCTGCCATCTCTCTTCTTGATCTCACGGTGCAATGGATGTTGTGCACTCATTGATTCCCTGGTAGAAATGTGCTCATATACTCTAGCTATAAGGTAGTGCATGCTCGCCTAAGTTATTTGACATGGCACATGATGCTGATGATGAATCCATATTTCGAACTATTAATCTCACTATTCAGAAACATTGCTTATTTTATTTCTGTTTTCGCAGTAATGTGCATCCCATTAACATAAAGTTTGAAAACACTGTACTACAGGAAATGAGGCAACAAGGGGAAACAAATATAATACATATCCATAATAAGGCTGCCAGCACGGGAGATAACGACATATATTTATTCATATAATAAATATGGTAGTTATTTAATTTTTGTAACAACACTTATAACATTGTACATGCCTCTTTTCATTGAAGCTCTCCGGCCTGTATGTAATCAAACAATCATTTTATTTTAAATTTAATTATCTTGTATTAGTTCATACGTGACTTGTTATTGTATAATGTTGTACACAATATTAGTTTGCTTAAATAGTTATAGGTCGGAGCAAGTATTTGCTTAACTGTAACAAGTATCGCCTCGTCAGTATTCATTTTTGGCAGGTACACGCGTGTACCTTGAAATTCTAAATAGTAGCCGCTAAGATCAAAGTCTAGATTTGTCTGCACTTGATCTGGTCAGCGTGCAGAGGCGGTCATCCAAACAGCAAATTCGAATCACTGACCACGAACATTAGCAGACGGCATTAGAGATCACACTGGGCCGAAAGGAACTTAGTGAGACTAAAAGGGCCTTAACAATTGTAACTAGTGAGGATAATGAAACAGTGTACTGTGCAGGCAAAATACGTCCCACCAGTGACCATCATTTCATAGAAAGTATATGGCAAAGATACTACAACAATCTCCGCCACTTGGCGTGACACTACAGTTAGATATACGAGGGGGCTGCAGATGAAAATCTTACAAGTGTGATAGACATTACAATAACCATGCCATTGTCTTGTAATATTCTTGTTCAGGTTGTCAAGAATGTTAGGCACTTGGCATCAGAGTGCAGACGAACACACAATTTATTGAGGGCGGCCGCATTTTGACAGGCACCAAAGAGAAGCAGTGTTCTGTTATTTGTTTGTTTGTTTGTTTGTTTGTTTGTTTTTTTAATCAGTGACGGTGTGAATTTATAGAAATTCATCGGCGAATGAAGGTCCAGTATGGTGATGCATGCCTCTCAGTCGAGGAAGGTAGGAGTAGGAAATGGCAAAACTTGTTGGTCTGATGAAGAGATATAGCAGTGGTGCATGAGTGGCTACACACGTGACCAAATGACTTTTTTCTACAGGATTCCAAGAGTTGTATCGGCTCTGGTGAACTTGCATTGAACGCAGTGTTGACTACATTGAAATATGATATATTCATTATTTACATTTTCAGAATATATTCACAGATACAAGGGTAAAACAATTTAAGATTGTTATTTGAATCCCATTCGTATTGTATGGTAGAATGTGGTAATGCTCTCACTCTTAACTGTGAGTGTACGCGCTAAGACCTTCTACACTTTCATTATGATAGGAAAGAGGGCTACATTGTGAGTCAAGATTTTTCATTGTAATTGTCAGCTCATTGCTTCAGATCTAATTATATGTGAATGCTCCACATATCGGCTTCACATTACTGGAAGAAATGTGAGAAATGAGAAGATGAGAACGAATATAGATGCAATAATGTAAACCTGCCGGTCTCCCTGACGTAGGTGTTAACGTCTTTCTCCGTAAACCCGTATATTTGCATGAGTAACGCAGCTATATTACATTTGTAGATGACATGCTGATTGCCATGACCCAATTTACTAGTCATGGCATATTTTAAGAGTTAACGTCGCGTCATGCACTAGACCGAGACACGTGACTCAGTTTAGAGCTCTAGTGACACGGCGTGGAACACGCCGAGAGTAACTGAGCAGGGAACAACCGATTCCTTGAAGGAGACTCAAATGAAGATCATAAACTGATTAGAGACATTAGACGTAGGCAGTCAACATTTTTTGGGCATGTTAAGAGAAGAAATGAATTGGAGGACTTGGTGACAACTGGCAAGATCGAAGGGAAGAGACCAAGGGGGGGGGGGGGGACCTAGAAGTAAATACCCGGATGGCTAGGCCACGTGACATGGTCGGGACAGGAACACAGAGTTGATCCACGACTCTAGTGATCGAGTGAGATGGCAGAACATGACCGCCCACGCTTATCGGCATTGCACATGATGGATGGATGGATAGAACATTCAGTTACTATTCTCAGCGTATACACAACATTTACTATACCCGTGCCTTATACAAAACCCAAATTGTTCTTCTCCTATTTCGGGTCGTATATTCTTCCCCACTTTTTGCATTATAATTCTTAGCCTAATCTTCGTGATGTGGCTCATTATAGTAATTATTCGATGTTGATCACATTCCCAGGCTTCTGATTTCTTTGGGATTGCAATAAATATCGAATGACATAATTCAGGAGGTACATCTCTAGTATCATATATTGTGTTCAGCAGTCTGGTGACTTGGTCTATTCCATATTCTTCTACGGAACTGATCATTTCTGTTGTGATGTTGTCTGGTCCCGAGGTCTTGCCTGATTTCAAATGTTTAAGAGCATTCTAAACTCCCAGCTTCTTGTCCCTCTGATGTACAAATACAACCATCCTCAACTGTTCTCTGTTAGTGTATATTTCCAATAAACATATTAATCAGCTAATATATTAATGTTTGTTATTATAACCCAGGAGGTGACATGTCAAAATATTTACAATTTCCAGTTTACAAATGTTTTTAAGGACCAGTGGTTCCTCCAGAGGCCAGCGATACTCCATCAGGTCCTCACGTCCGCATCTTTTTATTGCGGGCATTTTACTTCCCCTTTGTATCTTTCAGCCCATAGAGGTCCATCAAGGTACACTGGCAGTGTTAGTGGACAGCGAGGGGTTGTCAAGTAGTTTGATTCAGCAAACGCAGATGAATCTGCACTTGATCTTAGCGAGAAGCCGAAAATACAAGGTACGCATGTACCTGCCAAAAATTAAACACTTTACTGACAGTTCCATATTTGCAGTCATGTTGATAATTGTTAAGAGCTATGACTCTTGAAGTAAACTAGTATTGTGTACTATATTATACAATAGAAGGAGTAATGTATGGATTAATATCAGATAGAAGAAAAACAAATACAAGTATTGTTCGATTGAATAACTGCCGGATGGACAGCTTCCATAAAAAGAGGAAAGTAAAATGTTATAGATAATTTTAGAAAGTAAATAGCCAACATGTTTTGTACTTGAATGAATAGCTATCGTTATCTCCCCTGCTTGTCTTAATATAGATTTAGATTAAATTTGTTTCCCCTCATTCCCTAATTCCCAGCAGTGCAGTGTTTTCAAACTTTATGGTAGCTTTATGTACATTATTGCAAACACAGGAGTAGACAACACAATGTTAGTGAACAATGAGACTAATATTTTGAAATATGAATTCATTGTCACGCGTCTTGTCAAATGGCGTAGGCGATCATGCACTCCCATATAGGCAAAAGTATATGGGCACATATATTTAAAAAAAAAAAAAAAAAAAAAAAAAAAAAATTGTTGCGTATCCCTTACGGGACGTTGAAGTCAACACCAGCATTTTCAGCTGCTGTTGATGTACTAGGCAAGTGTTACGTTCAGTAGTTTGCCATTGCTTTCTGAACGACCATCCCCTATACCTTTTTCGCAAAAACCAGCACCGCTGTGTTTCGAACCCGGGTATACGGACTCACAAACCTCGTTCGCAAGCCCTTCAGCCACAGAGGCCGGCGGGGCACATATATAGCAGCGAGTAAAAGAGAGCACATCATCCAGTGCACGGTGACATTCAGAAGAGAAAGGGCATCAGGTTAGACACAGGAAACCATTGGAAGAGCCAGGCCTACAACATCTTTCCACACATCTGTTCACTCCAGGTCATAGATATTTGCCAAGAATGGATACAAGTGCAAGCAACATGTAGTTTCTTTTTTTTGTTTTTTTTCCCCCGCATATCCTTTTACGGGACATCGCTGTTAACATAAGCATCTTCAGCAGATTGTTGATTTCTTGGCAAGATTACGCTCAGTAGTTTGCCATTGCTTTCTGAGCGACCGGCTCACATACCCCTAAGTTACCAACGCGGAGAGAACCACTACCAATTCTCGCACAGGTCACGTTACTCACGAGAGTATACGGGATTACGGAGAAATTCGTGTAACACCTAGACCAGGGAGACCGGTTCAACATTTAGTATGTTCTTGTTAATATGCATCAAACTGGAATAATGGTGAAAAAACAACACATGATAATGTCAAAGGTAGAAGTTCAAGCTTTTACTCTTGAGAGTTCTTCTTAGGTGAGTAATCATCTAGCAAGACGGGACTGATGTTGGTGATAGGAGTTCAAGGGGTTTTACAGATCGGGTCTGAGGGACAACTGTGAAGTAAGACTTCGTTCCCTTCGCCTTAAAACGTGTAGTTTGATTATGGGGTTAGCAGTAACCTGAATGGAGACATTGATTGTAACTCGACATGGCAGAAACTAAGGCACTAGCCTGGCTGGAGACACATATTGTAACTCAACATTGTAGTAAATAAACAGCACACTGGCTGGAGACACAATTGTAACCCGATATGACAGTAACTAAATCAGTAACCTTGATGAAGACATAGAATATAACCAGAAATGGCACTAAATAAGTAAGTAACCTGGATGGAGACATAGATTGTAACCCGACATGGCAGTAACTGACGCAGTATCCTGACAGGAGACACAGATTGTAACCCGGTATGGCATTAACAAAAGCTATTGCCTGACTGGAGACACAGAGAGTAATTCAACATGGCATTAACTGAAGCAGTAGCCTTATTTGCGGCATTTTTTAAACCTGACATGGCAGTAACTAAAGTAGTAAACTGACTGGAGACTCATATTATAACTCGACATGGCAGTAACTAAAGTAGTAAACTGACTGGAGACACAGATTATAACCCGACATGGCAGTAACTAAAGTAGTAAACTGACTGGAGACACAGATTATAACTTGACATGGCAGTAACTAAAGTAGTAAACTGACTGGAGACACAGATTATAACCCGACATGGCAGTAACTAAAGTAGTAAACTGACTGGAGACACAGATTATAACTTGACATGGCAGTAACTAAAGTAGTAAACTGACTGGAGACACAGATTATAACCCGGCACACGTTCTCACTGATTCTATGCGTGCTTCCAGGAAGCTGGAGCTGGGCTATGTTTGAAAACAGTGATTGGTGTCACTGATGAGGTCAGATAATGATCTGGATCAAATGAATTGAAGTGTTAGACACGTCACAGGATGATGATAAAAACTAAAATGGACACCCATAAATAGAATGACATGACATTGGCACCTTGCCGTCTTGACAGACGATAGTTTGTGCTTTAAAAAGGCATAATAACTTTTAACTATGGCGGTAGCGAGTGTGACTGATAAGGCCAATTTGCGCTGTAAATGTCCGTTCACAGTGGGTGCATGTGAACATGTGGTCATTTCCACCATCATGCACCATCTTACGTCTCAAACGCTTGGTGTGTGACTTTTCTGCAATAATTTTCTCCTTTGACTTTATTCCTTTTCTGATATTTGCCCTCCATGCAACACGTTCAGCGGCGACTTGCTCCCAATGTGCATTATCAATGCCTGTATCAATCATGTCCCGCTTACACACATCTTTGTATCGTAGTAGAGGCCGACCCTGAGATCTCTTACCCATCTGTAATTCACCAAAAAAGATATCCTTTGGTATTCTACCATCATCCATCCGCCTAAGATGTCCTATCCATCTAAGTCTACGAAGACTGAGCATGGAATAAACTGTCACACAACCTGATCTTTCCAATACTTCAGTATTTGTGATTTTGTCTTGCCACTTAATACCAAGAATTCTTCGCAGACACCGCATATGAAAGCTGTTTAAATTGTTCTCTTGGTGTGAGTAAGTTGTCCAGGTTTCACTGCCATAGAGAAGAGTACTAAGGACACAGGCTTGATAGACAAGGACTTTTGTTTTGGCAGTAAGCTTCCTGTTCTCCCAGACTCTTTTTCTTAACCTGTTCATTGTTGTTGCTGCCTTACCAATCCGGATGTTGATTTCCTGATCGAGGGATAATTTGCTATTTACCACCGATCCGAGATATGTAAAATGGTCTACTATCTCTAGTTCGGCGTCGTCAATAAAGATTGATGGTACCCCATGTGCACCTTGTGACATAATCTGTGTCTTCTTTTTGCTAATTGTTAAACCAAATTCAGAACAAGCATTGGAGAATGCAGATAGTAGACATTGCAATTCTTCCTCAGAGTGGGTCGTAACTGCAGCATCATCTGCAAAAAGCAACTCTCTGATCAGTACCCTCCTAATTTTGGTCTTAGCCTTCAATCTCTGAGCATTGTAGAGGCCGCCATCTGAGCGTGAGTGAATGTATATACCACCATCCTGATCACGAAATGCATATTTCAGTAGAAGTGAAAAGTATATTCCAAAGAGGGTGGGAGCTAGTACACAACCTTGCTTAACTCCACTCTTGATTTCAAATTCTTCAGAAGTTGCACCATCAAACTTGATTATACCCTTCATGCCTGTGTGGAACGATTCCACAATGGACAGAAGAGTTGGTGGGCAGCCAATCTTCTTTAGTGCCTTGAACAGACCCTCACGACTGACCAAATCAAATGCCTTTGTGAGGTCGATGAAGGCAATAAACAGTGGTTGATTCTGTTCACGGCATTTTTCTTGCATTTGTCGCAATGAGAATATCATATCAGTGGTAGACCGGTTCTGTCGAAAGCCACACTGTGATTCGGGGTAGACTTGATCTCCTAGGACTTGAAGTCTGCGCAGAACAATTCTGGCAAATACTTTTCCAACAATACACAGAAGTGAGATACCCCTATAGTTGTTGCAGTCGCTCCGATCGCCCTTGTTCTTGTACAGTGTTATGATGCTTGAATCTTTGAAATCCTGTGGGACTTGTCCTTCACGCCAGCATAGCTCTATTAGCTGGTGGATCTGTATAGTGAGTGTGTCTTGCCCACTCCTGATAACCTCTATTGGAATCCCATCCTTACCTGGAGCCTTGCCAGATGCAAGTTCATTTATAGCACACTTAACTTCTGTTATGGTGGGAAGTGTGTCCAGGTGGTCAAGAGTTGGTAGAGCCTCTATGGCGTTGAGGGCATTATCCGCTAGTTTGGTCTCACTTGAGTAAAGCTCCAAATAGTGCTCTACCCATCTGTCCATCTGCTGTTTCTTATCAGTGATGACTTCTCCAGTCAAGGTTTTCAATGGTGCACTTCTTTTGATCACTGGACCACAGGCTTTCTTTATTCCTTCATACATGCTTCTTATGTCTCCCTTATCACTTGCGATTTGAATGGACTCACATAACTTGATCCAATAATCATTTGCACACTGCCTGGCAGCCTTTTGCACATCCTTCATTGCTTGCCTTAGCTCACTCAGAGTGTTACGCGTTGGTCTTTCCTTGTTTCTTAAGAGAGCTTTCTTCTTCTTATCAATCAAGGGCTGCAGAGTCTCGCTGTTGGCCGCAAACCAGTCATGCCTCTTATGATCCACAGTGCCGTAAACCTTTACGGCAGTTTTACAAAGAGTTTCCTTAAGTTTATTCCATTTATCATTTACTGTACAATTTTCTGGTGTATCAGTGAAAGCGTCTTCAAGTTGCTGTTGAAACTGAAAGCACTTTTCAGGATCATGAGTGTTAATAATATTAATCCTGGGGCTAGATTTGTGTTTAGCTGTGTAGATTCTCTTTGGTCTCAGTCTAACCATTGCAACAACCAAAGAATGATCCGTATCACAGCCAGCACTGTGGTAACTACGAGTCAATGATATATGGTTCAGATGTTGTCTCCGTGTGATGATGAAGTCCAGCTGGTGCCAATGGCCGGATCTTGGATGTTTCCATGTGACCTTATGCATCTCTTTTGTTTTAAAAAAAGAGTTTGTAATACATAGGTCATTACTGGTGCAATGCTCCAGCAGCCTTTGCCCATTTTCATTCATGCGACCGATGTTGTATTTTCCAAGGCACACTGGCCATGAACTCGAGTCCTTTCCCTCACGCGCATTGAAATCACCGAGCATATAAATGTAGTCGGATTTTGGAACTGCCTTGATCACAGAGTCTAACTCCTCATAGAACGAATCCTTCACATCATCAGAGGAATCGAGTGTCGGTGCATATGCAGTAATAATGGTGGCAAACCCACAAGAGGTTGCCAAGCGCAGGTATAATAGTCTTTCATTTCCTCCTGCTGGAATTTCAATCATTCCCAGTAGCGAATTCTTCACTGCAAAGCCCACACCGTGTTGCCTTTTTTCTGCCTGCCCTCTTCCCTTCCAAAAAAAGGTGTAATTGTTTTCCCTGAGTGACCCTTCCTCAGAGAGGCGAGTCTCCTGCAGGCCAGCAATATCAATGTTAAGACGATTGAGTTCGGCATCAATCACAGCCGTTTTTCTCACATCGTCAATATTGGTCAAGTCAGTGGAAAATCCTGGACACATGGTTCTCACGTTCCAGGTTGCAAGCCGTAGCTTGAGGTTTCTATTTATATTTTTGTTTGTACCTGGTGCATTGGTTTTACAGCCTGCGATTCAGATTTTGTCCTAGCCCCAATCACCCATTGAAGCAGGCAGGCTGTGGCGGATCAGCACCCAATTGGCTGGGGGCTGCCCAGCTTGAGGCGGGCGGTAGCTGATAAAATCAGTGACACCTATAGGTGTCTCCCACCGTCAGAGGCAACGCGTGGCGCCCCATGTCTACGCCAACTGACAAGGACTTATAACCCGTAACAGTTGCCTCTCGCTTTGATTCCGAGACCAGTTAAGACCAGGGATGGAGTTATTGTTTCTCCATAGCACAAAGCCTGGGCTAAAATATAGAGATCATGTGTTGCCCATGCAGCATGATCCCTCTCTCGGCCTGCCTAGTTCACTCCAGAGGAAAGGTAACACCCCTACATCTGGAACAAGACAAGCTGCAGAAGCTGCCAGATCAGCAAAGCAATGCTCTAACTGTCCGCCTGTCGGAGCTTCGATCCTAGACCAGTCGCCAACCAAGGCTTAGGGCCTGGTCTGCCCTGCCATGACAATTTTGTCTTTAGCTTGCATTTCCTCGCACCAGGGTAAGGCTTGTAGCCTCCCAATTGCGCTCTTCCGCCCGAAGCCGTTGGTACAATGTGGGGTGTCGGGTTTGGTAAGCGCCGCCCAACGTTCGGCGCTAACAGAAACCAGTTAGTACCGTCTACTGTTATACGGTTAAAATACCGTTATAAATAGAATAGATATCCTGAAAAAGGCAGTCTTCCTGGCATGAACAGCTGTCCTGACTAAAGGAAAATTACTAAGGTATATTTTCATTGAGCCATCTAATCAAAAGAACGTAATAGAATTCACAGAAAACACAGACACAATACAACCACTATATGTAAATCTAGAGTCGGCTAGTGAAGATGTGTGGATTGTTCTTCCACTATACTACCGAATAATTAGCTTGATACCCAACCTACTACCATCTGACAACACTTCCACTATACTACCGAATAATTAGCTTGATACCCAACCTACTACCATCTGACAACACATCCACTATACTACCGAATAATTAGCTTGATACCCAACCTACTGCCATCTGACAACACTTCCACTATACTACCGAATAATTAGCTTGATACCCAACCTACTACCATCTGACAACACTTCCACTATACTACCGAATAATTAGCTTGATACCCAACCTACTGCCATCTGACAACACTTCCACTATACTACTGAATAATTAACTTGATACCCAACCTACTACCATCTGACAACACATCCACTATACTAGCGAATAATTAGCCTGATACCCAACCTACTACCATCTGACAACACATCCACTATACTACCGAATAATTAGCTTGATACCCAACCTACTACCATCTGACAACACTTCCACTATACTACCGAATAATTAGCTTGATACCCAACCTACTACCATCTGACAACACTTCCACTATACTACCGAATAATTAGCCTGATACCCAACCTACTGCCATCTGACAACACTTCCACTATACTACCGAATAATTAGCTTGATACCCAACCTACTACCATCTGACAACACATCCATACCGGGCTGTGTTTAATTCCAACATTTATTCAACCATCGACTGCATCGATTTCGTTATATCCTTATAATGGTATCTATTGCTTCGTCTTTCGTAGATATAGATGAATATATCTGATTCCAAATCTACATCTGTTTGAATGGTTGCAATTGTGTTCGTTTCATCATTGTGGTGTTACATGTCTGGACAGAGTCACACTTGTTAAGGCTTGGCGTTATTGTGTTCCCACCCAGCTGTCACAGTCTTGTGTTTAATCACAATCAGGCAACATCATCCGTACCTCAAATAACTTCAGCTCGTACAGATATTTTTATACGGAGTTTATTTTCAGGCAAGCCTGATAATCAACACAAGGCGTTATCTGCCTGATACATCATTATAATCGCCACTCGACACACAATATATCTATATATCTACATTATCAAACACGGTCACTCTCTCGTTAACATCACATGCATTCACAACTATAGATAATGGCTTCCGAACAACACTACGTCAAGTCGGAAGGCCATCCAGTCCCCTGTCTGAGGCAGCTCAGGATGTTGCTTGCCTACGTGGTCAAACCTCCCTCGTGGGGTTCGCAACTCTGCGTGCCGTTCTCTTTGCACGCAGCACTGTTCTCTTAGCACTAGTTACCCTCTAAGTTCTATTCTACTTTATGTCGTCATGGTATTCCCCGTGACCTATTGTAACCCGCCCCTGTTCTCCGGTCGGTCTCTCTGTTGTCCTAACTATAACATATTAGTGTCCCCACCCGAGTCTAGTCTTATTACTGTTCTTATGTCCTAGCTCGGGTGCTGTCTATACCTTTATAGAAGTCCTGTCTCTATGTCCTATTAGTCCTTGCCCCTCTTCTGTCACTAGTCGGTCCTGCTATCATCCAACACCTTGACACACTTGTTAAGGCTTGGCGTTATTGTGTTCCCACCCCGCCATACGGTATAGTATTCTTCAAGGATGATTACCAGTGGTAGTCCTTCCCACAGTGGTCTGTGTTCGTGTCTTCTGAGTCTTTTTTGGTGTCTTGTGTTGTGGACGGCTCGGTGGTTCGATCTTTCTGGAGAGAGATGCCGATTCATGACCTCCTTACACACTTGGTCTTAGGTCTGGGTAGTCGTCGTATTCTTCCTCCACTATTAGTTCTTATTCTGTTGTTTCTTCTTCTGTCTGGGACTTTTTAGTTATTGGTTGAGGTATTTCTTTCTTTGACTTGAGCAGTTCTCTTTGTTCTCTTTCTTCTTGGATCTGTTTAAGAGTGTCTTCTGTCTTTTTTCTCTCTATGTGTATTATTGATAGATTTACTTCTATCTCGTCCTGTAAAGCAAACATTCGAGCGACATCCTGCTCAATCTTCTGCTGAACGTGCTTCAATTCGTCCAGGACGAAGAGAATGTCTGTCATCTGTGACTCTTGCGCCTTGCTTCTTTTTTCACCCATGCTGTTGAACTCTGATCTTATGTCCTTCAGTTGACCTTCCATTTGCTCTTCGTCACTTTCTGTATGTCGATTGGTCGCCTCGTACTGCCTCCTAGCCTCTTTATATGGTAGGATGGATTTGATGGCGGTCTTTGTGGCTGCCTTGCTGTCTTGCAAGGTGGCAGGGGTAGACGGGGTACCTGGTGTCGTGATTGCAGAGGCAGTTGTCGAACTTTCTATGAGTTCGGCTGCTTGAAGTCCGTGTCGGCTGCTTGAAGTCCGTGTGGAGGTTATTTGGGAGTGTTTGTGGAGGATGTGTGTGAGTGTGGGGATATGTGTGGGTGGGGGATGTGTGGGTGGGGGTATGCGTTTGGATGGGTTGGGGTGTGTGGGTTTTTGTGGGTAGTGATATTTGTGGGTGTTGGTGGGATGTGTGGATGAATGTGTGGGGGTGAAAGTAGGGGTGTGGGAATGGGTGTGGGGGATGTGTGTATGGGTGAAGGATATGTGTATGGGATGGGTGTGGGGTGTGTGTGTTTATGTGTGTGGAGATGTGTGGGTGGTTTGAGGAAGTATGTGTGGGTGGCGGGGTTGTGTGGGTAGGGGATTGTGTTGGGTGGATTGGGGATGCAAGGGCGGGTGGGGAGAAGTGTATGGTGTGTGGGTTTGAGATATGTGTGCGGTGTGTTGGTGGAGGATCTGTGCATGGTGTGTGGGTGGGGGTGTGGTGGTATGGGTGAGGATATGTGTGTGGGCGGGAGATAGTGTGTGGTGTTGGGGATGTGTGTGATGGGTGCGGGGAATGTGTGTATGGGTGGTGTCAGAGTCCCAAAAGGGTACAGAGATGCAGTGACATCGTTACGCCCACCAGGCGACTTAGCTCCCAGCAGGGATGCAGCAACTTCGTTACGCCGCCAGGCGAGTGATAGTTACCGGCCTGCAAGATTGCTGGCTGACGAACGACCAGCGGTCAGGCCCGGACGACGCTAACCGCACGCATGCCTCGTGAAGCCACTTGAGGTGGGAGGCGAATTGCGAACTAGCGGCAGACAGCTCTGGGACACGGACTTGGACGGACGCAAGATAGAGAGAAAGGCGTTGTGTGGTTTCTGTACTGAAAGTCGAGTGTCTGGACATCTTGAGTGAGACTTGTGAGCTGTATGTAAGTGTATTGAAGTATCGAGTATATATTGTTGTGATCATCGTTCTGTATTTGATATGTGAATAAATCCATAGAACGGTGTGTCGTTGAGTCTTACGTCAAATCACGTTGTACTTGTACTGTCTTACACTGTTAGGTGAGCGAGCCAAGTTTAAGACCCTGACAAGTGTGGACGTGGTGGCATTCGTCCGGCTTTGAAATGAACGTGTTTATGTGATTAACGATTTAAAACTAAAGTTTGTGAACTTAAAATTTTTGTCAAACTTTATAGTACATGTAAATGTGATCGTGGAAGGCTCATTTTCATTATTAACTACATTGTTTAAACATGCGTAAGTCTATTTGTAAACGTACAGTGCATACGTATTGTTTGTTCTTGTAAGCGTGTAAAACATTTGTGATTTGTGAAACTTGTCACCGTTTTGACCTTGTCGACATTGTGATCTTGTCGCCATTTTGACCTTGTCGCCATCTTGTAAACTTGATGTCTATGTCCTTACTGAATGTTATCTTAATGTAAGTGATGTGTCATCAATGTTGTAGAGTTTTGAGATACATGTAGATTGTCCTTGTGCATTGAGTTTGTGGAACGCAAAAAGATTTGGAAAGAAAGTGACTTGTGTTTTGAAAAAAAAAACTTGTTGACGGACAAACTTACGACATACAATTACACTCAACGCCATACAAACCTAATCAACACTTAGTGACAAGCAGGCACACACCAACAAATAGACACTAATTCATTTTCCTCCAAAAACAAAGCAGGTTTTTCCGTACCATCCTAAACCTTGCCGTAGAGGTCATTTGTGTTTTCGAAGTAGCGACCCTACAGTTCCTAGCCCGATTTCCAACCGTTCTTCACCGCATCCAGGGCACTTGAGTATATTTTTCTTTTCATTTACTTTAAGGATGCAATTGTAGGCACATATTGTCAAAAGAAATCAATTGTAAATTGTTCATTACTAACCACTTATAACATATTTTGTGTGGCTGGTATTTCATTGACATTCTTCATCATGTCTTCATTATTTGATTTCATTGATATGGGGATAAAATTACAGTTACATGGTGATGAATTAACAAAGTGGAGTGAGAAGAAATACTCTGAATACTGTGAACGCGAAGAAAGGGCCGCTGAAAGGGCCGCCAAACAAATAGAGGCAGAAACTGCCTTAAAGCAAGCCGAATTAGAATTGGCTGCAAAGACAAAGCAAGCTGAATTAGACAGTGAGTTAAAGAAGGCAGAAATAGCAGCCCAGAGTAAGAGAGAAGAACTGGAGTTACAGTTGAAGATGAAACAACTTGACACTGAGACCGCCATTAACAAAGAGTCTAAGAAATCTGAGAGACTGGAGAAAGAAAACCAGTACAAGAAATATCAAGGTATCGTACGTAATTATACCTCGGGTGACTGCATCGCAGCCTTTACCCAAAATTTTGAAACTTTAATGGAACATTATCAAGTTCCACTGTCTGAATGGAATATTGTTTATATGAGGAGTTTATCAGGGGAACCTCTTAAAGTCATTGAAACAATCCCCAAAGACCTCAGAAAAGATTACCATTATCTGAAATCTAAGATTATGGCACATTTTATGTTAGATGAGGCAGGTTACAGAGAACAATTCAGTAAGTTGAGCCCAAAACCGACTCAAACGTTCTCTGATTACCTCTGCTTAGTCCGAGATATATTCACCAAATGGACGTCAGCAGCTAAAATTGACAAAAATTATCAGAGACTAGAAGACCTGATCATTCGAGATAAAATTATTTCATCTATTCCTTCAGCATTTTCAAAGTTTTTGCAAGAGAATGAGTGCACTAGTGTGGATGAGATCGAGAGACGTGGGTCGGCGTATTACACAGCCAACAAACATTGTTTTGCCACTGAAGCTACTGACATTAACTTTGTAGCAGCGGCTAACTATGACAAACCCTATAGTAGGCAGAAAACTCAAAGGCCTACCTCTGAGAAGTTTAAGCACTGCAATTATTGTAAATTTTCACATCATCCAAATGAGATGTGCGATAAACACCCAGAGTATCAGACTTACCTTCTAAACATGGTAAACAGACAAAATAATTAACGTAGATCCTTCAGAAATCTGCGTAAATGTTTCCTCTGTAAGGCGCACGGACACCATCGAAAAGATTGTAAAGGTAAACAAATATACAACAAAGCAAGTGCTGCCTTGTTTGATGGTTCGTCGTCAGATGAAGAACAACCAGAGAAACATCCTGTGAACTCAGCACAGGGTTTTGACATATTTAGCGCAAATAAGTGCGATGTTTGTAACACCTTCTATGAAGATGGTATTTTAACATGCGGTCACGCCATCCCTATTGCCAATGAAGAAGCTAATTTGGTAGTAGACTCAAAAGGCAAGATAATCATCCATCACGGATATGTGAATGGCAAGTCTGCTACAGTTCTTCGTGACACGGGAAGTTCACTCATTGGTCTGAAGAGAACGTTCATAATGCCTACAGACTATACAGGCAGGCACGTAACATGCAGAACATTCTCAGGCAATATTGAGAAATACCCACTAGCATGGGCATATATTGAAACACCTTTCCTCACTGGGAAAGTAAAGTGCGCTGCATTAACAGACCCAGTGTGTGATGTAATTATTGGAAATTTACCAGAGGTGAATGATAAACCTCATGACATAACATCTCTGTGTATTGATAACATAACATCACCATCAAATGTCATCATTGATAATGTCACACCACCTATTGATTGTATGGTAGCTAATGTAGCACTAACATCTCATGACATCATTGATAACATTGTTCCATCACCATCCGATATCATTGAATGTGTGAACGCAGTAACTAGATCTACTGCTAGAGTGCAAGATGAAAGGAATCAAACTGAGGCTATACAAATGCTTAGCCCAGTTTCACTACCTACTAACACCATGAAGGAAACGTTTGTAACAGCTCAAAAAGCTGATCCTTCATTGTCAAAATACTTTAACCTGATCGGCCAAAAGCCAAAGGTAACAAAGAATGCAAAATGGCATTTTGCTATGAAAAATGGTATACTCACCAGGTATTACACCAAAGGTGACAACACCACAGAGCAAACTGTTTTGCCAACTAATTATCGCAAGCAAGCCTTACATCGTGCCCACGATATACCTCTTGCAGGGCACATGGCATACGTTAAGACCAGATCAAGGTTATTGACACAGTTCCATTGGCCCAAATTTTGCAATGACATTAAAGAATATTGCAGAAGTTGTGACACCTGCCAGAAACTGGTAAAAAAAGGTAAACACCCACAGGCAAAGTTGCAAGTTACTGACTTAGCCAGTCGACCTTTTGAAAAACTATCTGTCGACATAGTGGGCCCTGTTAATCATACAACAACTAGAGGGAATAAATATATTCTAACTGTCATTGATCAATGTAGTCGCTGGCCAGAAGCTATTCCGCTAAAGAACATTACTGCCAATGACATAATGGAAGTGTTCTTCCATATTTTTTCTCGGATAGGTTTTCCAGATACTATCCAATCTGATAGGGGCACTCAGTTTATCGCCGCATCCACCCAAGCTTTCACCAAAATGTTGGGAGTGAAGCAATGTTTCAATTCCCCGTACCATCCTCACTCTAGTGGAATTGTGGAAAAATTTAACGGGGATCTAAAGCACATGCTTGCAAAAGTAACGCGAGAGCACCCCAATAACTGGGATTTATATCTACCAGCTATTCTTTTTGCTTATCGCGAGGTACCTCATTCTAGTACCGGTTTCTCTCCTTTTGAACTTATCTATGGTGTCAAACCACGCGGCCCATTGACCATTTATCACCAAATGTTAACTGACTCTACTCCAGTACTTAAACCCATATCATCATACGTATATGTCACATCATTGCGTGAAAGAATCATCAAATCGTGTGTTATTGCAAAGAATGCACTAAAACTATCTGGTGCTACTTATAGACAGTATGCTGACAAAGGTAACAGGACAATAACGTTGACACCTGGACAGGACGTTCTTCTTCTACTACCTAGTGACAGACACTTTTTGACTGATACTTGGCAGGGACCTTTTAAAGTGACGAGACAGATTTCACCTGTAGACTACGAAATCCTAATAAAAGACAAACACAAAATATTTCACATAAGTATGCTAAGACCTTACCACAACAGAGACAACGAACAAGACGATACGACAGCTTGTACAGTGATAATAGATCACGAAGATGACGATGCTAGTGACGAGATTCCAACACCTTCATTAGACACGACAAACTGCTTGAAGGAGATCAAAATCAACCCAAAGTTGACTCAAGCAGAGACAAACAGTTGCAAACAACTTATACAACAATACAACACCATCTTTTCCAACAACCCAGGACAAACAGAATTAGTACAGCATCACATCACACTCACATCAAACACACCCATAAAATGCAGACCATACACCATTCCATTACATTACAAAGAACATTTACACCAAGAAATCATCAACTCAGAGAAAAACAACATCATAAGACGATCCCAGTCAGACTTTTCATCTCCAATGGTGATTGTACGCAAAAAGGACAATACAATCAGACTGTGCATCGACTATAGGAAGCTAAATAAAATAACTGTTCTAGATTTGGAGCCAATGGCAAAAACTGACGATCTTCTGACAGAACTGACAGACTCTAGGTTCTTTACGACGCTAGACATGACGAAAGGATATTGGCAAATAGAAGTAGACGAACAGAGCAGACATCTGACAGCATTTGCCACACCTTGGGGACTGTACGAATGGTGCAAACTTCCATTTGGGCTAGTCAATGCCCCTGCCACATTCGTACGTATGACACGACTTCTTCTAGCAGACATTCCTAACATAATCTGCTATATCGACGACATCTGTGTTCACACAGAGACAATGACAGAGCACATTAAGACGTTAGAACAGACATTTGAACGTATTAGACAGCACGGACTGACAGTGAAGCCTGCGAAAGTAGACATAGCCTACCAGGAAATAACTTTCTTGGGGTACAAAATATCCAATGGCTTTGTCATGACAGACGATAAAATTGTGTCCAAGATACTAAAACTCTCACTTCCGACTACTAAGAAACAAGTCAGAAGTTTGTTGGGATTAATAAATTATTACAGTCAGTTCATTCCTGATTTTTCCGAACTGACCGAAGTGTTTACTAATTTACTAACCAAAAATAAACCAGAGAAAATTGTAAACAATGAATGCCTACAAATTGCATTCCGCAAAGTACTCGCATATTTTTCTAATAATAGTTTGAATAATCTCATCCTGATATTGCCATATCTCAGTTTACCTTTCAGATTGCGTACAGATGCTAGCTCCGTGGCGATTGGAGCAGTCTTGTTACAAGAGTACAATAACATCCTCCATCCCGTATACTTCGTATCCAGGAAACTAAAGCCCAGAGAACGGGCGTGGTCTATCCCTCAATTGGAAGCCCTAGCTTTAGTGGTGGGTATAACAAAATTATCCAGATTTCTTCTAGGACGTCACTTTATCGTGGAATCTGACAGCAGCCCTTTACGGTTTATAAATTCAGGAATACCCTCAAATCATATGGTAGCGCGCTGGTCTCTTAAACTTCAAGATTATAGCTTTGAGGTTCGACATATTCCAGGCAGATCCAATTAAATTGCCGATCTTTTGTCCCGTTGTCCGACCGACCCAGTAAGCACCAATGTCTGAGTGCAGTGTGTACAAATACACTCAGACCGACACAGCCATTTATAAGTGAATAAGTTTTTTCCATTCACAAATAGCTGTGCAATGTCTACAATATTGTGATAGGGATTACTCCCATTATATATAATATTCTTATTTTACTAATTCATGTAGTGATTGTTCGTGTGTAACTGTGTAGTGTGTGGTAGAAAGCTAACTTTATTAATTGTATATACCAAGAACAAGAACAGTGTCACATTCGCTCAAGAACTTACCGTAAGCGAACTATCCAATTTGACAGTGACATCTGCGTGTGGAACTTTCCAGGGATATTTTAATGACGGGTGTGAACGTGTAAACTGAACAGTGACAGCTACACCATTGCAGTGAACCGAAATCCATAATGTTCGGTAGTGAAACATCCAACACATGAACAGTTAATCGTAATCCAGAAGGTTTTGTAGTGAAACATCCGACACATGAACTGTGAGAACATGGTACTTTCCGTAACTACATCAGACCGGAACAAGTGTGTTCTGCAAGCTGAAACACCAGCTGATTTCAGTGTTCGTGTGTACTTCCGGATTAGTTAGAAATTAGAGTAAAATTAGCAGACGACAAATAAAAATTCAAAAATATCTATGACGATTCTAACATCTTTAGGAATCTATAAAATGAAATACACGAATTGTGTGTTTATTTATTTATGTAGTGTAATCTTAGAATCATATCTTGATTAATGTATTCATATTACCGACTTTTTCTCGTTAATATGAAGAAACGTCAAGCAATGACGCTAAGAAATAGAATAATGATTGTAAATTATTGTATTTCAGTGATGTGAAAATTATTTCCCTTTCATTTATTTGTTAGTACATCATTTCACAAAGGGCCATAATTTGAAATGTATATTCTAATGTGTTGTGTATAAATAGCCAAGTGTTGCCAGATTATTAGCACAACAGGTATCCATTTACTGTGCATGGCAGAGGGTTGCCGACATTGCAGACCAACACAAGAGCTACTGGCCAAATAAGGTCAGGGTTTGAGCGTTTTATGCGACTTATAAACAGCCGCATTTCAGTCTAGCTAGATGGTTTTTGTTTCAAGAACCATATTATTACGTTTTTTTTCTCTTTGCTGCGAGGTAGATGCGTGAAGCTGGTACTACCGATCTGACTGGGTCGTTAATGCAATTGAGGTAATCAGCCATCGAGAGGATGAAACCTGACATGTGTTAAAGGTTGAACACCACATGTCGTTGAATGCAACTTCCATTTCATATATATATTTCTATGGCATATGTGTATTTAGTTGTATTTTGATACTAATGTATATAACAATAGAAGGGTAGACTCTGACAAGGTTAGAATACTAACCCTGTATGTACATATATTATACATGAAAGATGACATCTTTCATGAATTTGCCGTGGGAGTGTGTCAGAGTCCCAAAAGGGTACAGAGATGCAGTGACATCGTTACGCCCGCCAGGCGACTTAGCTCCCAGCAGGGATGCAACAATTTCGTTACGCCGCCAGGCGAGTGATAGTTACCGGCCTGCAAGATTGCTGGCTGACGAACGACCAGCGGTCAGGCCCGGACGACGCTAACCGCACGCATGCCTCGTGAAGCCACTTGAGGTGGGAGGCGAATTGCGAACTAGCGGCAGACAGCTCTGGGACACGGACTTGGACGGACGCAAGATAGAGAGAAAGGCGTTGTGTGGTTTCTGTACTGAAAGTCGAGTGTCTGGACATCTTGAGTGAGACTTGTGAGCTGTATGTAAGTGTATTGAAGTATCGAGTATATATTGTTGTGATCATCGTTCTGTATTTGATATGTGAATAAATCCATAGAACGGTGTGTCGTTGAGTCTTACGTCAAATCACGTTGTACTTGTACTGTCTCACACTGTTAGGTGAGCGAGCCAAGTTTAAGACCCTGACAGGTGGGGTATATGTGTGGGTGAGTAGGGGATGTGTGGTGGTTGGGGGAAGTATGTGGGCGTGTGTGGGTGGGAGATGTGTGAGTGGATGGGGAATGTGTGGGTGGGGTGTGTTAGTGGCTTAGGGATGTGTAGGTGGGTGAGGGATGTGCATGTGTCGGGGTGGGATGCGTGAGTGGGTGGAGGATAAGTGTGGGTAAGGGTATTGTGATCGAGAGATGTTTGGTGGGGGTGGGTGGGTGGGGGTGTGTGGGTGCGTAGTGGAGGATGTGTGCGTGAGTGAGTGTGTGTTGGTGGACGGGTAGGGAATGCGTGTGTGGGTGGGAAGAGGTGTGTGGTGTGTTGGTTAGGGATATTGTGTGGGTGAGGTATGTGTGTGTGGATGGGGGATTTTTGTGGTGTGTGGGTGGGGTTATGTGAGGTGGATGGGTAAGGGTATCTGTGTGGGTATGGGTGGGAATATTGTGTGGTATGTGGGTGGGGGATATGTGTGTGGTGTGTAGGTGGGGATGTGTGGTGGTATGTGGGTGTGGGGTGTGTTGGTGAGGGATATGTGTGTGTGCGGTGCGTGGGTTGGGAATATTGCGTGGTAGGGGATTATGTGATGTGCGGGTGGGGGATTGTGTAGTGGGGGATTGGGTTATGGCATGTATGGGTGGGTGGAGGATGTATGTGTGGGTGGTGGGGTGTGTGTGTGAGTGGATTGGGGATGTATGGGTAGTTAGGGAGGTGTGTGTGGAGGCAGGGGGGATTGTGTGCGTGGGCGGGAAATATGTGGTCAATGGAGATGTGGCTGGGGGATGGGTGGTTTGAGGTGTGGATGGGGAGAGGATGTGTGGGTTAGGATGTGTATGTGGGTGGGCGTGGGATATGTGGGTTGGTGGGGGAATGTTTGTGGGTGGCGAGAGTGTTTTGGTTGGGGGAACAGGTGAGGGGAGTGTGGGTGGGGGATGTCCGGGAGGGGGATGGGTCGGTTGGTGGGGTATGTATGTGTCCCTTGGTGTGCTTGTGTGTGGGTAGGTGGGGGTGTGTGTGTGGGTGGGGTGATGTATGGGTACGTGGGAGATGGGCCTCATAACATGGTAATTTGCCTTGTTTATGTTTACAACATTCATTTCACAAGGTTTATTTTTCTTCCTATGTAAATGTATAATGCTCTTGATGAACGAAAAACGAGTGATTGGAAGGGCCGAATGTAAGACGGGCCTGCGCGCCCAATTTGTGACCCTAATATTACTAATAAAGTTGATTTGATTTGATTTATCGATCTTCGCTTGAAGACACTGACAGTAAGGGTGGGATCCATAGCAGTATCTGCATACATACACCTCACGTTTTCACATGGCACATGTGTGCCAACAGTTCTGGCACCTGGAGCACTGCAGCACTCTGGTACTTGTTCTCTTCTGTTCCATCTGTCTGTTTGAGGGATTACTCGGTCCTCCGTTGTGATGATGAGGACTGTGGAGAGGGTGTTGTTCTTGTCGATGATCCTCTCAGCGCTGGTAATATTTAACGTCGAGTTCTCAATCGACAGCCTCTCTTTGATCTGATCGTTGGTGAGATGGGTCTTGACTCGTTCGATGGCCCATCTTTTCATCGTGCGGTGTCGAGTGGATTCTACTGTGATGCCGTGGGGAAGCTTGATGTCGGCTTTCTCATGTCGCAATATCTTATTGTCACCATCTGGCTGGGGGTAGGTCCCAGATGGGCAACCACTCAGCCAAAATCATTTTCTTCTACTGGTGTTTAGTTCTGGATGCAGTTTAAGATCCCCTAACTCTGTCAGAAGGGACTAGTTACCACCCAGATCCCAGAGAGAAAACGTGGAACTAATGTCTTTTATGCTGATTTAAGACACTGTCCCTGATACTCAAGAAAACAGCCAAGAAGTGGCTCGTTGAAGATAGAATATATCTATATATTTTTGGCTGTACTTGGTATCACCAGAAGTGAGAAAGGAGGAGTTAAGACATGCAACGTAATCTGGTTACTTATGACTGCATAGGCAAGATACCTCCCGGACATAGATTCCCACTTCTGGATAATATGTGCGAACCCCCACTAAATGATACAATAATGTGTGTACTTGATTAAGCTACACAAACATTTATAAACATTTAGAATTATACGGACAAATTGAGTTTTAAAATACAACAACTGTGTTTATTATTGCTATTGATGATCATATGATGATGATGATTATATTATGGTATACGTAACTCATCTGGCTGAAAAGCTCAGAAGCACATAGGTCATGCTTCCCCCAGTGAGACGCAGTTCACTGTCAGATTGAAGGAGTCCAAATTGGTCCCTTCACAAGGCTAAGTCACTTCCGGATATGGGTTGTTGACTGTCCATTGCTCCTAAGAGATCTGGGTTATAGCTAGGAAATCCTGTCATACGACTTCGTACAGAAGTCCAACAGAACGAAAGGTTAATATTTCTCCAGTAGGTATCCTAAGAATGCTATTGTGAATTTGCGTCTCAAGTCTTGCTGGCCATGCATGTAGTTTTATTCTAGTCAATTCCTGGCTAGTTTCCAGGTTGGTTAATTAATATGTCCAAGTTCCTGTTAGCTCCACCTATTTTTCCATGTAAGATGATTTACCTAGATGGATTAAGTGCCAAATTCTTTTCACCCCTCCTCCTTTCCTGTGAAGGGTAGTTTCATCTGTCAATCAAATTGACCGATGCCCCCCACGCCTGAAACAATGAAACCTGCTTTGGCGGCAATGCAGTTGCGTCATTACATTCCAATAGGCTGGTAACACCAGCCTTCCCGGTTGCTGGCCAGAATGTGTCAGCCATGGGTTTCTACTTTGCCCCGTAGTATTGCGGAGAGGTGTTAAGCATCTGGTCCTAATTGCTCCTTTGTGGTGGCAATTACAGACGTCCCGGCTCCACAAAGTCTGGACTTTTAGATAGGTGTTAGGCCTGCATTAAATTGCCGTCTTTGGATCCCACGGGGTTTTCCCCTGAGTAGCACTGCCATGTATTATTTCAGACGGGTCTGGCTGACCCTCTTGATTCTAAACTAACACGTCAATCTCAACTGACTGGCTCCGCGATGTCTGGTTGATCAGAACATCAAAGGGAAAATCTCTTAGATGTAGAGACCAGACGTTGCTTTGATCTACCAATGTAGTAAAAATGATAGTGCGGGCTCTAAGTGACTTTGTATTTTTCTCTTACGTTTTTATCCTCTTCTGGGGAACGTTTATTCTTTTAGAGAATTTTAGAAAACTATTGTGGGCTCTGTAATTCCTTGAAAACTTGTGTAATTATGATGCTGCCGGGCTGTCCCGCCACATAGCTCTCCAATTTAAGTAGGTTCATTAATGAAGCCTATAACAGAGCCTCGGCAGCATTCAAGAATGTATCTAAGTTCTCTCCGTTCTCCAACTGCCTCCCAGTCTGGGTTCCCAATATTCTTTGTGGCAGTGGGATGTTCTATGAGTCAAAAGAAATATCCCATGTCCATTCTCCCAGGATAAATCTTGCAAATCTTTGCTCCTGGTGTTGTGTCGGATTTCCGGGCTATTGCTCGGTAATGTCCTGTCCTCTGGAGGTTTTACTTTTTCCCAGCCGGGAAATTGCAAAATGTATAACAAGATTCTCCTGCGCCGCAGAGAGACTGCTATTGTCCACTCAATTTCTGGCCCTTGTCCTATACGCAGAGGAAGTGCCATCAGTGTTTTCTTAAAAGAATTGGTCGCAGTAATGTTGCTCCATTTTCTTTTTCTCCGTCGGCCAAAGATCACAATAAAATCCTTTAATCTCCTCCTTTTGGCAGGAAATTTGCTAAACATCATAATTTTATGATGTGCATTCAACTCATACTTGCCTCTTTCTTGGTAGGATGTCAGTTTACTACCTCTTGATTTAAGAGTTTTCTTCCTTCGATAATTATTTATCCAGGTGCGTTCCTCTTCAACAGAGTTCCATTTTGAATCTGTGTTTGAAAGTATAAGGCTAGTAGAAGTTGTCCAGCTTTGAGAAATCATGTTGTTCCCCAAGAACTGTGAATTTGTATCACTCCTTGTAGAAGTATACATAAACAGCTGTTCTCCCCATCCAACATTGGTTGAAGTGAAAGGTAAACAAGGTCCTGAGTGTTGAGTATACCAACCGCTCCGGTTTTGTTCCGCTGCAGAGTCCATCATTTGTGATCCCCTGTTAGCTTCAGCTGTGTTGATGATAGGCATTACCTTCATCCTGTCCAAAGAAGTATTTTCTTCTTTGTTGTTAGCAGACATGTTTATCGTCCCTGAATCAGAGTCCGTGGTATAACCTACATGAATGCTTTGTGTATCTTGAGTTTCCTTTTCGAAAGACTCCAAGATACTGACATCGTAAGAATTCTCCTCCGTGTCTTGTTTGTCCTCCATGGCTGGGCTCTCTTGTGCCAAGTCCAATTGAGGTATTCTCTCCCTGGTCTGGTTTTCTTGTTCCAAATCCAATAGAAGTGAATGTTGTGGGATGTCATTTTCAATGCCATATCCCACCTGAGATAAGTAATTCAAACTGATAATTATTTCATCTTGTGTGGCCACACCGTGAGAAACAATGGAATCCTGTTTTACATCCATTCCGGTCTCAGTTGAATTCATTTCCACTCCTAGTTTCTCTGAACTGAAGGGAATAAAAGAGTCGGGTAAGGTCTCGCCTTCGATCTCTTTAATAGTTTTCCTCAGGTCCTCCTCCTCCTGGATTTTTCTCCTTTGGGAAGTCTTAGGAAGCTCCTGAGATTGCTGGGTTGCCAAGCCAGCTAATCCGCTTTCATTGCGGTGTAAACATTTATCACGTTTGTGACTGTTTACCGAACGCTTGGTACATTTATTCCTATTCCGTTTATTTTTAATATTTTTAGGAATAGGCGAGGGAAGCATCTGCCTTTCTGTGCGCAAGTTTTTGTTTTTCTGAGCCATGGGGATTTGCGAAGGAATGCATGCCTCTTCTTTGTGACGGTCAGCTTCCCCGCTTTCTATCAGAGTTTCGGCTTGAGTGATTGGCTTTTCCTCAATCGAGCTGGTAGATTCCTCCACGTTCAGTATTTCAATTTGCTTCTTCTTCATCTCATCTTCTTCAGCTTTGTGACGCATATCTGCTTCTAATTCTGCAAGTCTTTTCATCATTTGTTCATCTTCTTTGTCCCACCAATCCATTTCATCTCTGATAAATAGTTCTAGCTTCTCTCCTATTAAGCCGAGCCTTATGCCCCATCCTCTAGCGGACTCTAAGAAATCTGTGCGTGCATCCATGATCTCTTCTCAGCTTAACTCAGGCAAGTAATTATATTATTACCCTACACAGAGCTAGTTAGATTTATGCTAGAGCAGGATAGTGACAAGAGGAACAGACACTGCTATGAGAATGATAGTAGTGAATTAGAGTGAGGAAGTTGATGCAAAGCAGTCCGTCATACACTGAATTAACTAAGAATTATCAAATTATTCATGATTAAATCAAATGATAAAGCATGTAATCAAAAAATCATCAAGTAAATCATCAATAAACTAATTAATATCACTAATTAATGTGATTATTAATTCTACAGTGGTGAATGATGTAAATTAACTCATATGATATTATCCATTATTAACTTTTTAACAAGTTATTTAAATTCTACAGACTTCCCTAGAAACAAATTCCTAAGTTAATACTTAGCAAATGTAATGGGTGAAGAATGAAAGAATGGTTTATGAAAATCAATAGTCTAGAATTTATTCTCTGATTCTATCATGGATGAGAAGTCCTGATGTGTCAAAATCTTGCCTACAATCAAGCAAGCTATTACATTAGAAATAAATTATAACTAACTAATGCTGCTAAGAATGTAAGTGAGAATTACCTAGGTTCTATCCATGGGCAAGACCAGAATAATACCAGACTAACAGATTTGAAATAGGTTCGTTCCTTGCGAGCGAACCAAGTTTTCTAGGGTTTACTCCCGTATTCTATAGCGGGCGAGCAGACCAATAGGCTCTAGGGTTTACTCCCGGATTCTATAGCGGACGAGCCGTCCCAATATGTCACCATCTGGCTGGGGGTAGGTCCCAGATGGGCAACCACTCAGCCAAAATCATTTTCTTCTACTGGTGTTTAGTTCTGGATGCAGTTTAAGATCCCCTAACTCTGTCAGAAGGGACTAGTTACCACCCAGATCCCAGAGAGAAAACGTGGAACTAATGTCTTTTATGCTGATTTAAGACACTGTCCCTGATACTCAAGAAAACAGCCAAGAAGTGGCTCGTTGAAGATAGAATATATCTATATATTTTTGGCTGTACTTGGTATCACCAGAAGTGAGAAAGGAGGAGTTAAGACATGCAACGTAATCTGGTTACTTATGACTGCATAGGCAAGATACCTCCCGGACATAGATTCCCACTTCTGGATAATATGTGCGAACCCCCACTAAATGATACAATAATGTGTGTACTTGATTAAGCTACACAAACATTTATAAACATTTAGAATTATACGGACAAATTGAGTTTTAAAATACAACAACTGTGTTTATTATTGCTATTGATGATCATATGATGATGATGATTATATTATGGTATACGTAACTCATCTGGCTGAAAAGCTCAGAAGCACATAGGTCATGCTTCCCCCAGTGAGACGCAGTTCACTGTCAGATTGAAGGAGTCCAAATTGGTCCCTTCACAAGGCTAAGTCACTTCCGGATATGGGTTGTTGACTGTCCATTGCTCCTAAGAGATCTGGGTTATAGCTAGGAAATCCTGTCATACGACTTCGTACAGAAGTCCAACAGAACGAAAGGTTAATATTTCTCCAGTAGGTATCCTAAGAATGCTATTGTGAATTTGCGTCTCAAGTCTTGCTGGCCATGCATGTAGTTTTATTCTAGTCAATTCCTGGCTAGTTTCCAGGTTGGTTAATTAATATGTCCAAGTTCCTGTTAGCTCCACCTATTTTTCCATGTAAGATGATTTACCTAGATGGATTAAGTGCCAAATTCTTTTCACCCCTCCTCCTTTCCTGTGAAGGGTAGTTTCATCTGTCAATCAAATTGACCGATGCCTCCCACGCCTGAAACAATGAAACCTGCTTTGGCGGCAATGCAGTTGCGTCATTACATTCCAATAGGCTGGTAACACCAGCCTTCCCGGTTGCTGGCCAGAATGTGTCAGCCATGGGTTTCTACTTTGCCCCGTAGTATTGCGGAGAGGTGTTAAGCATCTGGTCCTAATTGCTCCTTTGTGGTGGCAATTACAGACGTCCCGGCTCCACAAAGTCTGGACTTTTAGATAGGTGTTAGGCCTGCATTAAATTGCCGTCTTTGGATCCCACGGGGTTTTCCCCTGAGTAGCACTGCCATGTATTATTTCAGACGGGTCTGGCTGACCCTCTTGATTCTAAACTAACACGTCAATCTCAACTGACTGGCTCCGCGATGTCTGGTTGATCAGAACATCAAAGGGAAAATCTCTTAGATGTAGAGACCAGACGTTGCTTTGATCTACCAATGTAGTAAAAATGATAGTGCGGGCTCTAAGTGACTCTGTATTTTTCTCTTACGTTTTTATCCTCTTCTGGGGAACGTTTATTCTTTTAGAGAATTTTAGAAAACTATTGTGGGCTCTGTAATTCCTTGAAAACTTGTGTAATTATGATGCTGCCGGGCTGTCCCGCCACACTTATTCATTAGCGTAATGGTCTTGTGTATAAAGCCCTAGCGCTCCTGTTATTATTCGTGGAGATAACAACATTGAGAGACAGTCGGACATCGTTGAAAGTATGGAACTCTTCAAACAAATTCAAAATACCACGAGCTATCAGAAGTGAACAGTGTTACTGTTGTACGTAACAGTGTTTCATTGTATGCATCTGAACCATGTAGGCAACTATTTATTCTCGCCAAATGTTGACGATGTTCCCTGACGAAATGGCGGTTGTTGACACAGTATAGTACTGGGCATTTCTCACAACAAATATGACTTCTGGGGGGGGGGGGGAGGGGCATTTCCCCAAGGACAGTTCTAGTGTTCTGAACATGTTATTAATACTCATTGTTTCATAATAATCTCATTATATTCATACATTTGTCTTGCGCAGGCGACGCACCACAGCACGTGATAGATAGACAGACAGACATACAAACAGACAGGCAGACACACATGGTCAAGACAAGAGCATATAGCTGATCCACGACTCTGGTGATCAAGACGGTTTTGCAACTTGCTTACACTGGACCTAATCTATCTCTTATAAATAACTGTTCTATGCTATTCAGGCTAATTACACTGCTCTTTATATAATCTCCGAATGCCAACCACCAAATTAGGAAGAGCTTAAAGGCAGCATACATGTGGATTCCTAGACGATTATTGAGGATACCCTGGGCTGCCAAAGCTACTAATAATGAGTGAATCGAAGAGGGTCATTAAACTAGACCAGTATACACAATTAAACACAAAAGGCTTATATCGTTCCTTGGTCAGACAATGAGAAGACAGTTACTGGAGGACATCGTAACACTGGATAATCAGCAGTAGAGGTGGCTGAGGCAGAACAAGAGGAACTGTGGGTTGACTTAGAAGATATCGTGGAGGAACTTCATCAGTGCCAGAGACAGAACAAGAGAAATGATGTTGGGCGGATAAGGATACATCGTCGGGGAATGCCATCAGTAGAGCAGAATCAGAGCACCAAATTGGGAGATCTGGGGAGAGACATGATCGTTTGCGTCAGTTGCAAGCCACATGCTTATGACGATTATAATTGTTGTTTTGATATTTCTTCTTATCACATCTTGTTCCTCTTAGACATTGCATGTCGAGGTGAAGCAGAAATAGCGGGAAAGTGCCAGATTGTACACTTCATACATCGAGATTCCCATGGACTCTGCTATCCCCTCTGTCCATCGTTTACATGCTTGCCCTCTTCTTCTGCTTCCATTTGGTCTGTACATCGTTTCTTGTTGTGGTATAGTGTCAGTGGGTAGCCTAGTCATGTGGCCGAACACTTTAACTTGCTGTTTTCTAATTAAATCTTGAGCTGCTAAGACCAGCGCTTTAGTCCCTTCATTATTTCTGATTTTCTCTCTTCTTGATACATTGAGTATTATTGTCAGGAATCTCATTCTGTTGTTGTAATTTTTCTTTTCTCCATTTAATATCTGTGTCCAGGTCTGACATTGGTATCATATATCTGTTAGAAAAATTGTGTTGTCGAGTTCTTTTCCAGTACTGATAAGTGTTTGTTCTTTGGAATTGGTGCCATTTGTCCACTGATTGGTTTGCCATAGTGCATCTATTTTCGATTTCGTGTTCTCATTTCTCACCTATCGTCCAGCACTGTGATGCTGATATGTGGAACATTCACTTAAGAGTACATCTGAAGCAATGAGCTCACAATTACAATGACCAATCTTCACTCACAATATGACCATCTTTCCCACAATAGTGGACTTGCAGAAGTTCTGGGTGCGTACATTCAAACATAAGAATGAGAGCATCACGACAGTCTACGATACAATACGAAGGGGCTTCAATTGAAAACCTTAATATTTGGTTTGATTGTTTGTATTTTTGAATATTTTCTATATAAAGTACAAATATATCAGTCACCACTACGTTCAGTGCAAGTTCTCCAGCGCCGTTAAAGTGATTGGTTACTCTAGAGCGCATGTGTAACCACTGAAGCACCACCTGCTGTACCTCTTCATCGAACCGACAAGGTTTGAAACCTACTACTCCACTCATACACTTGCTTTACTAACGGGCATGCATCAAGATACTTGATCTTCATTCGGCGATGAATGTCTACAGGTTTCAAGCCGTTTACTGATCAAATAACGGACAACAGAACACTGCTCTTCTTTGGTGCATGTCAGATGTCAAAGGCCATCTTTAAACTATCCGTATGACGTCACATTGTTCGCCTGACCGTGATGACACGTGCTTAACATTCTTGACATCCTTAACACCAATATTGACAGGCTACAGACAATGGCGTTGTTTTTGTAATTTATATCATACTAAGTGTTTATTTGAAGCTGCCTCGTATATCTAACTGTACTGCCACGCCTAGTGGCGGAGATTGCGGTAGACTCTTTGCCGTATACTTTCTACGCAATGATGGTCACTGGTGTGACGTATCTGGCCTGTACGTGATACCTTTTCATTACTCTCTATAGTTAGCGAAGCAGATAATTTTTTTTTTCAGTCTTATCACTCTTCAAGTAAACTAATAGTGTGTACGATATTGTACAACAAGGAAAGTCATGTACGGATTAATTTAAGACCGTTTAAAAAAAACAACTAATAATGATTGTTTGACTGTATAATGGTCAGATAGCTTCCACGAAAAGAGGCAAGTGGAAGGTTAATTTTTATAAATTAAAATATCACGGTATTTATTGCATAAATAAATAACTATTGTTTTCTCCAGTGATTGCCTGAATATGAATTTAAACTGTATTTATATCTCCTCATTTCTTATAGTACAGTGTTTTAAAACTTTAACTTAATGTTTTTATGCACATTTTTTGTTGTTGCGAAAACAGAAATAAAAACATTATGTTATCAAACCGTGAAACTAATATGGGAAAGACATTAGACTTTGTGTGTGTGTGTATATATATATATATATATTGCAAACAACAAGACTGAGCATGAAGTTGGCGGTATCAGCCTAATAAGAGAGGTGTCCGACAGGATGTGTAATGTCTTCAGATATGTTTCCCTATACAGTGAAACTATGTGTAGAAAAATAGAAGATATAAGAAGAATCACCATTGGGGAAAGTAACATCACTAGCACTAGCTATGCGGATGATAGAGTATTGATTGAAGACAATGAGCAGGATCTGCAACAGTTACTAGAAGTGGTTGTTGGACACAGTGAACAGCTAAGGTTAGAATTAATTTGTAAGAAGACACAGATTATAGGTCGTAGTAGGTAGAAATAAATACCACATTGTAATATACAGGTAAATTTGACTATTGTTAAACAAGTGAATCGGTACAATTATCGTGGAACTGTCAGAACAGCTGCCTACCTCAGAATCAAAGCAAACACACTGCATCCATTGCAGACATTAAGAAGGTCAAGGGCAGCAGGTTAAAACAAGATGCAAGTGGTGGATGGGTCAAGCCGAAGACATTCTTCAACAGGTGTATTCTCTTGAGGAGGTAAAACCTGGCGAGGAGTGGGTACATGTGCCAACAGAGGTCGGTATGTTCCTTTCAGCTTGTATCCAACTAAACAGAAAATGCAGACAAGAAAATTCGGCTGCTGTGGAGGCGGAAGTACAGTCTTTGATCTTCAAGAATTGTTTAGAGGGCGATGCTGAAATTTACACAGATGGTTCGGTCGTTCGAGAAGTTAGAGAAGTTCGTGGGCTATTACGGTTCAGGCTAGAGGGAGAATTGTGATGGAAGATTTGTGTGCTTTTGCCTTGACCACAAGTTGTCTAACTATGGAATTCATGGCAGTAAATAAAGCAATAACATAGCTGGAGACAAAGAAATTAACTCTGGCATGCTTCCACAGTGACTCAATGAGTATGCTCATGAAGATAGAGAGGATTGGATTCCAAGACAGTACGGTCAAACATTACGACCCTCAACACCATAGAGGTTCTACCAACTCTTGACCACCTGGACACACTTCCCACTATAACAGAAGTTAAGTGTGCTATAAATAAACTTGCATCTGGCAAGGCTCCAGGTAAGGATGGGATTCCAAAAGAGGTTATCAGGAGTGGGAAAGACACACTCACTCGACAGATCCACCAGCTAATAGAGCTATACTGGCGAGAATGATAAGTCTCACCTGATTTCAAAGATTCAAGCATCATAACACTGTACAACAACAAGGGCGATCGGAGCGACTGCAACAACTATAGGGGCATGTCACTTCTGTGTATTGTTGGAAAAGTATTTGCCAGAATTGTTCTGCGCAGACTTCAAGTCCTAGGAGATCAAGTCTACCCCAAATCACAGTGTGGCTTTCGACAGAACCGGTCTACCATTGATATGATATTCTCATTGCGACAAATGCAAGAAAAAGGCCGTGAACAGAATCAACCACTGTTTATTGCCTTCATCGACCTCACACAGGCATTTGATTTGGTCAGCCGTGAGGGTCTGTTCAAGGCACTAAAGAAGATTGGCTGCCCACCAACTCTTCTGTCCATTGTGGAATCGTTCCATACAGGCATGAAGGGTATAATCAAGTTTGATGGGGCAACTTCTGAAGAGTTTGAAATCAAGAGTGGAGTTAAGCAAGGTTGTATACTAGCTCCCACTCTCTTTGGAATATACTTTTCACTTCTACTGAAATATGCATTTCGTGATCAGGATGGTGGTATATACATTCACACACGCTCAGACGGTGGCCTCTACAATGCTCAAAGATTGAAGGCCAAGACCAAAATGATCAGAGAGTTGCTTTTTGCAGATGATGCTGCATTTACCCCCACTCTGAGGAATAATTGCAATGACTACTATCTGTATTCCCCAATTCTTGTTCTGAATTTGGTTTAACAATTAGAAAAAAAAAGATACAGATTATGTCACAAGGTGCACATGGGGTACCATCAATCTTTATTGACAACGCCGAACTAGAGATGGTAGACCATTTTACATATCTAGGATCAGTGGTAAATAGCAAATTATCCCTCGATCAGGAAATCAACATCTGGATTGGTAAGGCAGCAACAACAATGAACAGGTTAAGAAAAAGAGTTTGAGAGAACAGGAAGATTACTGTCAAAACAAAAGTCCTTGTCTATCAAGACTGTGTCCTTAGTACTCTTCTTTATGGCAGTGAATCCTGGACAACATACTCACACCAAGAGAAACGTTTAAACAGCTTTCATATGCGGTGTCTGCGAAGAATTCTTGGTATTAAATGGCAAGACAAAATCACAAATACTGAAGTATTGGAAAGATCAGGTTGTGTGACGGTTTATTCCATGCTCAGTCTTCGTAGACTTCTTATTCCAGGAGCCAGACCGTCCATTGATGTTTGTTTTAAATCCCCGTGACGTTCAGTTTGACCAACTTGTCTCTGTTTCCCAGACATGGCCTTGTTTATCAGTCAGTTGTCTTCAATGTTCCGATGATGTAGTCTATCGGTTTGTTTTTCATATAGTTCACGGTGGTATAACAATATTTCTGTAACATTTCAGTTCTAGCTGTCAATTTCTCATCACCCGTGAAAGGAATAATGCCAAATGCAAGTCATCGCGGCAGAGAATGCTCACGTCATGATTTTAGCGAACTGGTCAATGACTGACGTCACAAAACTGCCATGTTTTCACAATGTTTATTACTTGATTGCTGGAGTTGTGCCAAATGATCTTAATTTTGTTTAACTTCTGGTGAATCATCTCATCTCATCTCATCATGTTGCTCTTGTACCTTGCGGTGTCGAGGTGAAGTATAAACTTCGTGAGAGTGCCCGGTTATGGGCTTCGTATATCGACATTCCCATGGATTCTGTTATTCCTTCCGTCCAACGTTTACGTGGTCGGCCTCTTCCTCTGTTTCCATCTGGTCTGTACATCATTGCTTGTTGTGGCATGCTGTTGACTGGTAACCTACTTGCATGGCCAAACCATTTGACTTGCTGCTTTCTAATAGAATCTAGAGCAGCTTTAACCCCCACTTTAGTCCTGATTTCTTCATTTCTGATCTTATTCTTCTCAGGAACCTCATTTCTGTTGTTGTGATTTTTCTTTTCTCTTTTTCTGTCATTGTCCAGGTTTGGCATTGGTAGCACAGAGTTGGTAGGAAGATTGTGTTGTAAAGTGCTTTCTTAGTAGTTATTGGTGAATCACCATCACATATTTGAGTTTCTGCTGTTATATTTATAAGACTTATACTTTCATTAGTGTCTCCCAGGCAATTACCGTTACTTACTTTCACAGCCAGCCTAAGATTTCGGCAATTGTAGTTTCACTCCATATCCGCTGCTCCCAAGTTACGACTGGGCTTCAAATGGAAGTCTAACATGTTTGTTGTTGTTGTTGTTGTTGTTGATGAATATACTCTGAAAAAGTAACTTAACAAGTGTGTCATTTCGATGTAGTCACCACTGCATTCAAAGCAAGTCCTTCAGCGCCAATAAAATGCTTGAATTCCTGTAGAAAATAAATCCTCTTGATCGTGTGTGTAACCACTCATGCACCACCTGCTGTACCTCTTCTATTCCTACTTACTCATACCTTGCTGGACAGACAGATATGCATCACCATACATACAGGACCTCCATTCACTGATGAATTTCACCTCTTCATTAATTTTAAAAGAAAATGATAACGTGACGCTGCTCCTCTTGTGTGCATGTCAAAGGTGGGCAGACATCTTTAAACTACCCTTATGATGTCACGGTGTTCGTCTGTATACGGATGGCACGTGCTAAACACTCTGGACACCTTTAATAGCAATATTGACAGATTAAACGATAATGGCATATGTATTGTAATTTATATCACACTTCTAATGTTTTCATTTCAAGCCAATCGTATATTTAACTGTAGCCTAACGCCAAGTGGCACAGATTGTTGTAAATTCTTTGTCGTATACTTTCTATGCAATGATGGTCACTGGTGTGACGTATCTGACCTGCACATTAAACATGTTTATTATCCTCACTAGATGCAATTTATTTGTAGGGCCTCTTAGTCCCACTATATGTCTTTCGGCCCATTGTGGTCCACCAATGCCAGTCTGCCAGTGTTAGTGGTCAGTGATTTGGTAATTCAAATATGAAACTTGGATGACCACCCATGCACGCTGACCAGATTAAGTGCAGATTAATCTAGAATTTGTTATTATCCGCTAGTTACAATTACAAGGTACAAGCTTGTGCCTGTCAAAAATCAATTTGGACAGTAAGCTATTGCCAGCATAAGTTGCCAGACAATTGCTCAGATTTGTTACTCTTTCAGTAAACTAATATTGTTTACTATATTATACACTTAGGAAAGTCATGTAGGATTAATATAAGATTTAAAAAAAAAAACACAATAAATGGATATTTTTATTGCATAATTGCATGTCCGCGTAAATTGAAAACTGCAAATAAAATGATGTAAACATTTAAAATAATAAATAACCATCGTATTTTTAATATAAATACATAGATAACGTTATCTCCCTTGCTGTCCTTAATATGGATGTAGATTATATTTGTCTCACCTCATTGTCTCATTTCCTTTAGCACAGAGTTTTCTATCTAGTTAGGCACATTATTGCGAAAACAGAAATAGACGAAAACTAATAGTGAACAGTGAGGTTAATCATCATCATCATTATCATCATGTGCCATGTCAAATAACGTAGACGATCATGCACTCCCTTATCGGCAAAGTACATGAGCACATGTCTCCCAGCGAATCAATGAGTGCACAACATCCACTGCACGGTGAGATCAACAAGTGAAAGGGCAGCAGTATAGACAGAGGAAACTTCTGGAAGTGTCAGGTCAAAGCTTACGTTGTAGAGTTACTTTTCAGTATCTACTAATACGTGTGTGTTCTTTAGTATTGGTGTCATTTGTCCAAGGAGTGGTTTTGCCTTATTGCTTCGGTATTCGATCTCCTATTCTCCTTTCTCACATGTCTTCCAATAATGTTATGCTGAAATGTTTATCACTCACCTGCAAGTAGATTTAAAGCAATGAGCTAACAATTACAATGTCCATTCTTGACTCACTAGGTATCCCTCTTTCCTAACCTAATGAATTGGTAAAAGTTAAGAGTGAGAGCATTAAGACAATCAATCAATCAATCATGTGCTATGCAGAAAAGCGTGGGCGGTCATGACTCGCCATTTCACTTGATCACCAGAGTCGTGGATCTGCTCAGTGTTCCTGTCTCGTCCATGCCATGTGGCCAAGCCATCCAGGTATTTTCCTCTGGGTCTTCCTCTTGGTCTGTACCCTTAGATCTTCCAGTTGTCTCTAAGTTCTCCAGTCCATTTCTTCTAATAACATGTCCAAAAAATTTTGACTGTCTACGTCTAATTTCTCTAATCAATCTACGATTTTCATTTGTCTCCTGTAGTACTTATTCATTGGTTTTTCTATCTGTCCATGGTATTCTTTGCATTTTCCTCAGAAACCACATTTCTGCAGGCATCAGATGTTTTTCAGCTTGACTGTACATTGTCCAAGTTTCACATCCATACAAAAGAACAGGCTCTATGTATCCCCTCAACACTCTTTTTCTCCTTTTAATTGACATCTTTTTATTGTTCAGAATGTTTTTCATCTTCGAAAGGCTACTAGGGACGCAGAGGTGTTTCCAAGGCACCAGGGCCGGGTTATATACTGGCCAAGACCTATTGACGCGTCCTCGTCGAGCGTCCTGGGCAACAGGTCCCTTCGGGGTCCTGGCTAAAGTCAGTAGGATCGCCGATTCCTCCGAAGTCGGAGAGTGTCTGCCTGTACGGCGAGGAACCACCACTCTGCACACCGATAAGCCAGACAATGGACAACGGATACTCACGCAAATCTCAGGTCCTGTATGACATCACACTGATGTTGGACAACAGGATGCATTCATCCGACATACAGGAATTCGCGTTGGAGCTCAAGCCAACGAACACAAGCAAGCAAGCAAGCCATGGTGATTCTTGTTCTAATCTCTTCAAAGCATCTCCCATCAGATGTTATGACTGTTCAGAGATAATTGTATCCGATTCACTTGTTAAAGAATATTCCCATTTACTTGTATATTACATTGTGGTACTTCGTTCTTCCTAATGACGACTATAACCTGTGTCTTCTTACAATTTAATTCCCAGCTGCTCACTGTGGACAACAACCGCGTCTACTAATTGTTGCAGATCCTGTGCATTGTCTGCAATCAATACTGTATCATCTGCATATCTAATGTTATTTATGTTTCGTCCTCCAATGCTGATTCCATTTATGTCTTCTACATTTCTGAAAATATTTTCACTGTATAGGGTAAACAGATCTCGAGACATTATACATCCCTGCCTAACACCTCTCGTAATAAGTTGATATTGTCCCACTTCATTATCAATCCTTATGGCAGCTTGTTGTTTCCAATATATGGTTGTTAGAAGTCTAATGTCTTTCCCATCAATTTGTAGATCTGCAATAATATCCAATTTGTTGACATGTCTAACTCTATCAAAAGCCTTTGTATAGTCAATAAAGCAAAGATGTATATCCTTGTTTACTTCTATAGCACGTTCAATAACTGTTCGCAGCATATACACAGCATTTACTGTACCCTTTCCTTCTACAAACCCACATTGTTCTTCCCCTATTTCAGGTTGTATGTCTTCCTCACTCTTTGCATGATAATTCGTAACAAGATCTTTGTGATGTGACTCATTATACTAATTGTTCTATGGTGCTCACATTCCAAGGTTCCTGATTTCTTTGGGATTGCAATAAATACATAATTACATAATTCAGAAGGTATATCTCCAGTATCATATATTGTGTTCAGCAGTCTGGTGACTTGTGCTTGTCCAAATTCTTCTGAAGCTTTAATCATTTCTGCTGTGCCAGCTTGCATATGCTTAAGAACATTTTGAACCTCCATCTTTAAAATTGGTGGTCCTTCATTATTAAATCTAATATCATACTGTTCCACTCTGTTATCATTAAATAGGTTTTTCACATAATCTGTCCATACATGTAGAATCTGATCTTTTTCTATTATGATTTTGCCATCTTTAGTTTTTAGACAGCCTGTTGATGTACTTGTTCTTTTATTAGAAAGTTCCTGAATTCTTTTGTGCACTAATTTGGTATTTTGACTGTTGTGTTGTTTTTCAATTTCTAAGCACTTTTCCTCAAGCCATGATTCTTTTGCCTTCCTACATAATATTCTGACTTGTCTGTGAATTTCTTCATATTTGGCAGGATTATTTTTGTTGATTTGTTTCCATTAGGTGTAAAATTTCTCCAGTCATCCATTTCTTACGACCCACCTTCTTTAATTTTGGAATAGTTGTTTCTGCAGGCAAACTGATTGAATTCTTTAAAATTTCCCATTGATCATTCACATCCTGGAATAATATCTCTAGATCAGACAATATATCAAATCTGTTCTGTACTTCTATGTTGAATTTGTTTTGTATTTCCTTGTCATTACTCAATGTACACAAATCATATTTAGTGTTTCCTGTTATAGACTTGACTTTCTTCAACTTTATCCTCAATGTTCCTGTGAGTAATCTGTGGTCACTATAACAATCAGCACTGGGAACTGTTTTTGCTACTGTTAGTGCGTTTCTAAATCTTCTGCTAATCAGAATGTAGTCAATCTGGTTTCTAATCCTGCTATCAGGACTCCTCCATGTCCACATTTTCTAGGGTGTTGCTTAATCCAAGTGTTTCCTACAATCATTTCCTGTTCTTTTGCCCACTCTACGAGTCTGTATCCTTTTTCATTTCTCTCTCCTAAACCATAGTTTCCTACTGTGTATCTATCCCCTTGATTTCCTACTTTTGCATTGAAGTCCCCTATTATGATGTTTATTTCTGAATTTTTACATTTCTTTACGGCAGACTCTATGTCATTATAAAATTCTTCTACACTATCTTCACTGGATTCTCCTGTTGGGGCATATGCTTGAATAACATTTATGCTAAAAGGTCTGCCACTCAATTTAACTAGTAGAACTCTGTCCGACACGGCCCAATATCCTTGAACAGATTTTGATGTTTTCCGATTCAAAATTATTGCCACTCCCCTGTGTCGATCTTCACCTCCAGAATAAATCATCTTAAAATCTTCATCTATTTTGATGCCCGCTCCTGTCCATCTCGTTTCGCACATACCTAAAATATAAATTTTTTTCTCTTTGTATTTCTTGTTTTATGTTCTCTAATTTTCCGTTGTCGTTTAACGTCCTAACGTTCCATGTTGCTAATTTTAACGTCTCTGCTTTGCGATGATCAGTCTTTAAGCGAATCATTATGTACTAGGCACTTTCAAAGAGGTAGTTTGCCGTTGCTTTCCTCTATGGCAGTGACCATACTGGCCGAATGACCGCAACCATTATCTCTCGAAAGAGATCAACTGCCTGCCGTCTCGAAACTCGAGACCATTGTCACGGGGCGCACCTCTCGTTTCATATAGTAATGCTTTACTGATGAATAGGTGCCCCCTGCTCGTTTGGTGCGGCTCCACTCTGTCCAGGTTAAAGTATGATATCCGCGAGAGTCGCCTGGAATTGCAACAAGGCCAGTGGGTCAGGACACTGCATTCAACTTCTCACTGCAACACGACAAGACCTTGCATCAACAGACAAGCCACGAGGATGATAAAATGGTGCCGTGTATTTGCCACCATTAAGCCGTGGTCACATGCAATCGCTCTAGCTGTCAGCCGTATACCTTCTCAACCATTCTTCGAGGATTCGTGCCACTGCCACGCACCCCCTTACCATGTAGCCCAAGTGTTTGCGTTGTGTCATGCTGCCCCTAGTGCGTATGAGTGTGAAGACTGGTACTACGGCCCCCGGCCGTCAAGCCAAGACGATCGTCCAGCCTGGTCATCCGCCATCGGCACTTACGAGATCAACTCGGAATGAATGAGCACCCGCACTGGCGTCCTAAAAACCGTGGCTAGTCGTAATATATGTATGTGAAGGAGTTCCTGTAGTCTATCTCTGAATGAGTAAGGTGTACTACTGCATATGTGGCCCTGCTGTCAGTGTAGAGCGTATAACGTCTGTTCTGCTTGTAAGCTGGTAAAGAAGTGTCCAAGAAGACAGTTGCGTTGTTAACCAACGCAACTTGATGAAGTAGCACTTGTACATTTATAGTGCTACCTCGTGCTTACTTCAACTAATGTTCTATGTATAATTACTGATGTACTTGCCCATCAGTTTACTATCTATCTGCTTGTCATACGGCATATGACAGCTGCCCCCTTCACAAAAAATGTTTGTAAAACATTTCCTCTCTCTAATTATCCTACGACATGTACACGAATGATGGAGGCGACGTAAATTACTTTAAGTCGTACTCGACCCACGAATCCATCGTCATTGGAACACAGACTGCTACAATGAGACAGCATAGAACTTGGGGATATCAGACATAGGATTAAAACTTAAGTCCCGCTCGCCGCCAGCTCGTATATTTTACCGGCTGTTCTCGCGTTAACACGAAAGCACAAAAAAAAGCACCAACTGTTTTTATTACAAATGTAACAAGGTAGCACAGTATAATTTATTATTATCTGCATTATCTGCATTATTATCTGTATAGTATATTATTATTATTTTATTTAATATTATCTGAATATTATCTATAAGGGGGGCTGCGTGGTCTCGAGGTATGATGTCCGCCTCGAGTGCTGGAGGTCCCGGGTTCAGGCCCCGGTGAGGACCGGGATTTATTTAAAAAATCCACCTGGACCTCCAGTAATAAAATTTCCCCTGGTCTCTGGGTAGTGAAATCGGACGCCCGTGTGTATTGTTGCGCACGTAAAAAATCCCTTGGCAGTTGGAAATAGAAAAAGAGTAGCCTAACGGCGCTGCCCGGGCAAAATTTCGAGTTAAAAATCTACCCAAAGTATTTCAGGATCCTAGCCGACGCAACGGAGTTCGTGCATTAAGATGAGTTTCTCCAGACTCAGGTTTGAGTTAGGAGGAAAGCGGAGTACTTATGGGTTAAACCTCGTGCCGTGATGTTGATCCAACGACTGTGTGCCGTGATGTTGATCCAACGGCTAAACGAAGCTAATTTATTATTATCACTTCATATTACAATCAGAACTACTCTCGAGCCAAAAAAAGCACTAAATTACAATAATATATTTTGGGAAATCACTAAAACAAGCACTGGCGATATTCATTCAAAATGTTATAAAGTAGCACATTATAATTTATTATTATCACTGAATATTAGAATGAAGTTTATTCCAGATCTGCCAAATCCCAGTCAGACAACTACTCTTCAGTTTCTGTAGCTATTTCCTGCTGTGTTTGCTCTTGCAATGATGACGACGATGATTAAAAGAAACGTGTTTATGATTCCTGTGATCCACTTTTTCGTAGAATATCCTTAGGTAGTTTTTAATTATGACAGCATTTGCCATATCTTTTCATTCCATATCTAATAGTCAAAACAGCTGTCAAACACTTTATGCTCAGTCTATTCCGCAATTTTGATTTTATAATTTCCATATTACTGAAAATACGCACTACGTCCCCATTAGAATGAGATAAAATGAGCACAGTTAAAGCTAAACCTGTAAGATCTTGGAAAGGATTTTAACCGGTGGTATCCCTGTACGAGACTATTTCTGCCCACAGTCCAAGTATGTCAGAGGTCTGTGTCCACTGCATATGATGAAGTTTTCTCCACTGGGAATTGATGCGGATGAGAGTAGCCGCATCTTCTACAAACATTTTAGCAAGATCCAATATACAGGGCTTCATTGGCTGTAGACATTCACTTCCACTAAGACATGACACGGATAGCAAAACTCGAACATTATCGGGCAAACGAAATCGCAGCTGTGTAAACAGCTCTATTAAAAACCGGATGCACCTTCCACGAATTTCTTTCTCAACAGGAAACTTGTAGCCTGCTATTTCTTTCTCAAACTCATAACCTAGATTGGGATCAGTATCTAAATAATCTTGAATAGCATCACTTTCTGTTATTTTATTCCCCAGGAGTAGCAATCTTTGAACTGATAAAATCAGTAAGTTGGACAAGATCGCTGAGTAGTTTTGTTGGATCATGTATATCTGCTTCGAATTTCATATTCACTCTATGAAATTTTCCGAGAATATGCTTGATAAATATGAGATACACATAGTATTTCATATCGCTAAACATAGAATGTAGAAGGTCTGCTGTATAACAGCGCTCGTTGAGTCTTGCTATATCAAAATGAGTTCTTAGCTCGAACCACTGCTGCAATATTCTGACAATGGCAGACTGAATGAACATGCATCGTGTCTGGCTTAATTGAAGAACCTTCAGCGGATGTTGTCCATCATTTAATAAAGCAAAAAGCTCCCTGTACTTTGCTTGACGAAGACTTGAGTGAGAAAACCAGTTATATGTTTCTCTAATCATGAACTCTATGGTCCTGGGCAGACAAGCAGCTGTAGCTTGTTACAATGCCAGCTGAAGGTAATGACATACACATCTAACTAGTACCAGATGAGGAACTACGGATTTTAATTGTGTATATACTCCATTGTTTACACCTGTCATGACATATGCATTGAAAGTGGCATTCTTGTTTAAACATTTTTTTTAACTCATTGCATATCGCCTGCGCGTTGCAGTCACTCACTTCAACTAAATCGTATTAAAGGCCGTTAAATTACTTGAATATGGCACGGTAATGTACTAAGACTCTTTTACTCCCTCGCTTCAGTTCAAATTCAGCTTTTTAGTGTCCTCAAAATGATTTTTTAATGTAATTATTGCCCACCTAAAAAGCAAAAAAAAAAAAAAAAAAAATTGTGAAGCACCAAATTAGCGCGGCCGCGCTAAATTTAAAACTTTTAAACTAAATGACATGAAAAAGTACTAAATTTAGTGCAAAAAGCGTCAAAATGGCAACACTGGTTGCAGCAGCATCAACAGCAACAGTAAAACAAGCGGGGAGAGGGGGAACTGAGGGATTGTAATAATAATAATGATCATAAAATTAAAAATTAAAAGGAAATCTAACCATAATAATAAAAATAGTAATACAGAAAGGTAACAATGGCAATAAGGAAGCATGATAATAATAATACCTTTGCGTTTGTATTGTTAGTGTTGTTGCATGCGTCCTGTGTGTTCAGTATTTGTGTGCGTGTATTTACAGAGTGTTGCAAGTGGGCGTGTGGGTGACATGTGTGTAATATTACCACAAACTTATCAATTGACATATTTAACTGTGAAAGGGGTTTAACTAAGGGAAAAGTGAAAAATCACATTTTTTGTTTCCCTTGTCGAACTCTCAGTAATTTGTTCCGCTCTACCAATGCCCTCATCACTACTCTGGTAATGATAATAAAGGCAGGATAAATGTTAGAAACACACCACTTGGGTAGCAGCAAAGGCAACATCAACCATAGGCGAAAAAAAAGGGGGGGGGCATAGGGGAGATGAGATTATATAGTAATAATGATTATAATAATGGTAATGATAGAAAGGTACAAAGAATAAACAAAGGTAATAATAGTAAAAGCAATATTAATAATAACATTTTATAAGCATGTGATTCCATTTACTGAAATGATTGTCTTAGCAATGGTGATAATATAGCATAGTAAGTGCATAGAATTGCAACATTCAATTATTATTAATAATAATAGGAGTAAAGGGAGTAGATTTTCTTTTCTCCTTGATTTTTCCCCCTTTACTGTAAGGGTTCATTCATGTTTTCCTCCTTTTTTTTTAAAAGTAATAAACAAACATATATAGCAACACAAATTTTTACATTAGAGGTTCCTCACTGGTCACAGTGAAAATATGTCTTATTTTATATTTGTTCACTCAACATTCATTCCCAGTTTTATGCTTCTTTCTCGCACTCGTGTATACCACAATTGTAATGCCATAAGGAAATATCTGTTGTATTTTGTGTGTGTACATAAAGGAAATTAAGTGTGTGTTACTGTCGTGAAATACTGAGAGTTAATGATTCCCAGATAGACGACTGTATACACCGACTAACCAGGTAGAAGAAGGGTTAACAAACGAAGCAGTAAGGGTAACAAAAAACGGCTAAACCGCACAGGTAAACTGTCGAGTGGAAAAATTGGTTTGCGACTAAAGCAGAGAGATGATTGGACAGCATATTGCGGTATGGATGTGAAACGGTTCAGAGCTGTAATTTTCCACTAACGATGATAATGCAGTCTGGATGTGAGGTGTCCAGCAATGTCAAGGACTATGCGGCAAAAATGACCGATATAAAGAGTGGCTACGTCCTTGTGAAGGGGTGTGATTCTTAGGTTTCGGGAGAAGAAGGAGTATGAAAAGGGATGTGCTGCGTTCAGAAGAACGTTTGTGTATTTATGGTGCATTAGTACTCCCAATTCAGTAAAGGATGTTTATAAGGTATTAATATATTAGAGTATAGTTTAGCATAGGAATAGTATAGACGTTAGGTGAATCTTCTATCCTATGTCAGAGTGGGTTTTTTCGGAAGCCTTTTCATTTCGGCTGGAGGAAAAGACACTCACATAGGAGAGAAGAGGAAGCAGACACAGGTCTCATTATTAAATGTATATCACACAGGTTTCCATACCAGTTGGGACTTATCAACTAAGATATAACACAGATGGCTGTGGTCAAGATCACCCAGTGTTGATAAACCACAAGAAAGCACTTTAAAGTAATAAAGCACGACACTTGTGCATAAGAAAGGAAAGAAGTGTAGAACTTGTACAGGACAGAGAATGGACAATAGAGATCATTTAAACTAATAGAAAAACTCAAATGACTCAGTATCGAAGAGTTGCAAGGGGCATACAAAGTGCCTATACCAATTAAGAACTATCCAGTGTAGAACTTGTACAGGAAAAAAAATAGAATACTAGAAACTCGATGTGTTTTCCAGGATGGAATTAAGAACGCTATAAGATAAGAAAGACCATTCCGTTTAAGCTGACAGCATATGGTGATCGGGTTAAATACATTCATACAGTGGTGAACATTTTTCCATTACAAAAAACGGATATATCTACAGACTCAAGCAGACGGAGCTGTCAGGGTGAGATCGTTCCGTTGTATCTATGTAATGTCCTGTACTCTAGCTGAGAGAAGAGACGAGAGAAGACACGGAGACTATCTATCAATATCTTATCTGGCATCCACACTAGAAGAACATACCAACTACAAAGACAATATCCATACATACACCAGACATAGTTTTTATTAATAAATCTTTTATCTTATCGTTGAAAGGAACTGTTGTCGGAGTATGTGTTGAGGGAATAATAGAGAGAGAGAAAGAAAGAGATATATGGAAGGGAAGACAGAAGAGAGGAGTGTAGACCAAAGTCAGTCAATAATCCCAACAGATACTAAGTTTAAAGATGTGCTTGTTGATTCCAATCTCCTCTCGGGACATTAACAGGACATAATTGGTGGAGCGAGCGGGGTAGGAAAAATACCCATATGACCTGGGAATAACAGGGCATATGCATAGCGGAGTACCTGCATGTTGGGACATACTGATTGGAAGAAATATAAGTATACATTGATGACTTTTAATGGAAGGACGTCCATTGGATATATGGTGCCATTACATTTATGGTAGAAACATTTCATTAACGCTGGTGACTTTACAGTGGGAAAGTTCCAGACAGAGTGAATGTGGATAGGTGGTAAGACACATTACATACCTAGTCACACGGTCACACGTCTACATAAGTCTTTATCCTATATCTCCTCTTGTGGATGAGAGAGTGGTTGTGATGTACTGTGTGGTGTTGTAGATGTATAATATTAGATAGACATAGATTAATGATAAAGGGTCTAACTGGAATATAATTGTATAGTGAGTACTTCTTTACTGCCTTGAGGTGTCTTTACTCAACGTGCTGACTTATCTGCTGTAACTATGGCAACTCCCAAACTAACTACCGCCGAACTGAGGGCAAACGGAGAGGAAATTGGGTTGGCTGGTTCAAACTTAACTGATTACATACAGGAAAGAGAGCGAGAGATTCGTCAAGCGGAACGAGAAGATCGGAAGGCCGAGTTGGAATTGAGAAGAATAGAGGTGGAGGCCAAGCGACTAGAAAGGGACCAGGAGACCAAGCGACTGGAAATGGAACAAGAGGCCAAGAAAATTGACCAGGAGACCAAGCGACTGGAAATGGAACAAGAGGCCAAGAAAATGGACCAGGAGACCAAGAAACTGGAAATGGAACAGACTGCCAGGAGACAAGAAATGGAACATGAATACCGCTTGAAAGAGTTAGAACTCAAGACACAAACTAAGGGTGAAATAGATGCAGCAGAAGGAAGTTCTTCGTCACCTGGTGCAACCCACATGAGTGGACATGGTTACCATGCCATGAAGTTTCCCTTAGCTGTCTACGATCAGTCTAAGGAACGATTTGACCAGTACGCATCTCGTTTTGAAGCAATGTCAGTCGCTATGGGGCTGGATCGGAGCAGATGGGCTCTTAAACTATCCCAGGGATTAATAGGTTCGGGATTTGACGTGTACACACGCTTACCACCAGGACAGGAAAATAATTACCAGGAATTAAAAGCCGCTTTGATGAAACATTTTGACATCACAGCACAAACGTATAGGAAGAAGTTTAGATCGTCTAGACGAGAGCCGGGAGAACTATTCGCCGCCTACAGTCTAAGGCTGAAATCCTATCTCCAGAAATGGATGGACTTGGCAGAATTCAAGAGGGATTATGAGAGTCTCGAAGAGATGATGGTGGTCGACCAGATGCGAAAGCAAATGTCGAAACCTCTCAGAACCTTCTTGGGAGAACAAGGGGCGGAACGGATTGATGTTGTGAATAAGCTGGCGGAACGATTCGTGGAAGTACATGGTGAAACTGAGGAACTAAGTACACAAACGAAAGGTCAGGAGAAGCAAGAGAAAAAGAAACCTAAAAACTGGGAAGGAGAAAAAGTGGAACCTTATATAAAGCACACAGAGGAGAGTTCAGAGAAGGTGAAGGTAGGAAACCAGAGCACCTCGAATTCTCAAGCGAAACGACAGTGGTCTGAGAAGTGGTGTTCATTTTGCAAGGCGGCCTCTCACAACACCAAAGACTGCAGATCGAAACCTAAAAGTTCTTACTTCGCAGCATGCAAAGTGATTCCTACATCGGTGATAACAGACAAGGCTGAGGTCGGCGAAGGAGAAAGGAACAAAAAGGACACACGGAAACCTAGGAAAGGAACATGGTGCACACACTGCCAGTCGATAACACATAATACTGTGGACTGCAGATGCAAGGCAAACGACGCCAATTGCATAACCAACCTCGAGGAATCAAAAGAGGAAGGCAAGGAAACGGTCAAGGAGATGAAAGACACTCAGGACCAAGAGAGACCACCTGTGGTTGAACTGATTGAAGTCAATGGCCAGCAGGTTGCTTGTCTCTACGATACAGGTTTGGATGGGGAAGCGGTGGTGGACGCCAGCTTGGTAAGCCCAGACCAACTTACAGGGGAGACCATAGAGATACAGCCGGCAATGAGGAGTGCTGTTACCATGACGCTGCCAATCGCCAAGGTGGAGATTAAATCCAGGTACGTCACGGGCATTATTCCTGCGGCTGTATTAGCTGACTCCCTATTCCCAATGATCATTGGCACGAAATATGTCTTTTTGGGGATGCCCAAACAGCCAACCCACAAGGGAACAGTAGTCAGTGGATCTCAAGGGAAGGAAAAAGAGACAGAGACACTATGCGACAACTCAGGGATAGGAGAATTGCATACTGCCCAGAGGAAGGATACTACTTTGCATCCTTGCTACAGGAAGCTGCAAAGAAGTGCTGAGCTACCAGAACGGGGACAGTACTTTCTGAAGAATCGACTACTCTATCGGAGAGCTGTGAGGGGAGATAACCTGCACGAGCAGTGGGTGGTTCCGGAGACCCACCGTCCTCACATTCTTCAGAGTGGACACATCATAGGCGAGAATCGACATATGGGTGTCAGAGAGACCTTGCAGCAAATATCCGGCCATTATTGCTGGCCAGGAATGACCGGAGATGTACGCCGGTGGGTGAAGTCTTGTTCGGAGTGCCAGAAAGCACCACCCAACAAGCGAATTAAGAGGAAACTAGCTCTTAAAGTGGAAGACAAAGTGGAAGTGTGGAGTCCAGCAGAGACCAATATACTCCAAGTAGGATGGAAAGGACCTTATCCTGTGGAAAAGGTGGTGTCCAAGAACATCTACAAAATACGGATCGGGGAAGAGAAGAAAAATCTCCCTAGACATCTCATTAGGAAATATGAAGAGAGATCCGGGAGCAAAGCTTCGCACTTTATGGTGATGGCAGCCATTGGGACAAAAGTTACCAGTCCAGACGAAGACCAGAGATCGCCAGTACAACATAGGAGGACCTATGGGGCAGTACGTGATAGGTCAGATTTACCCAACGACAGGAGGAGGGAAATCACAAGTCAGGGAAAGGACAAGAGTGAAAGTTTCACCAGTAACCAAGTTCAGAAGGGGTCGGTAACGTCGGGAAAAGCGAGAATTACCCAGGACTCCAACCGAAGATTGGCTGACCAGATACAATATCGCCCAAGATGGTCCTGGAAGCAAAAGCCCAGGAGGTTTGGGAAAGACGACTCGGTCCAACGAGGACGAGACGGAACATCCCCAGAGGAAAAACCGGGGGAAACCAAGAGGACATGGAAGCAGTGTTACAATCAGGATGGGACAATCCGTTTGTATTGTGAGCCGTCGCTGACGCAAGTCGAAAGTAGGTCGACCGGACGTACAGGAGCGAGGAGCCAACACTAGTTTCAGTCGTGAGTAGTATAATAGGGTGTCAATTAGAGCGCCTACTGGATAATGAAGTGAGCAATGTGAGGATCCAATCATATCATCAACACGTGATGTTAATAGCTACTTAGCAGCAGCTCAACGCACGTTGGATGTGATGGACGTTGTTGCTGCAACTGGACTTCACAGTAGAATACATCCTTGGTAAGGAAAATGTAGGAGCAGATTTATTATCCAGACATCTAGCTCCGGAGGAAGAAGACTAGGGTTGTGGATCATGGGAATCAAACCTACAGTGAGAAAGATTCGACGCGGTCTAATCTCTTAAGAGGGGGCCTATGTCGTGAAATACTGAGAGTTAATGATTCCCAGATAGACGACTGTATACACCGACTAACCAGGTAGAAGAAGGGTTAACAAACGAAGCAGTAAGGGTAACAAAAAACGGCTAAACCGCACAGGTAAACTGTCGAGTGGAAAAATTGGTTTGCGACTAAAGCAGAGAGATGATTGGACAGCATATTGCGGTATGGATGTGAAACGGTTCAGAGCTGTAATTTTCCACTAACGATGATAATGCAGTCTGGATGTGAGGTGTCCAGCAATGTCAAGGACTATCCGGCAAAAATGACCGATATATAGAGTGGCTACGTCCTTGTGAAGGGGTGTGATTCTTAGGTTTCGTGAGAAGAAGGAGTATGAAAAGGGATGTGCTGCGTTCAGAAGAACGTTTGTGTATTTATGGTGCATTAGTACTCCCAATTCAGTAAAGGATGTTTATAAGGTATTAATATATTAGAGTATAGTTTAGCATAGGAATAGTATAGACGTTAGGTGAATCTTCTATCCTATGTCAGAGTGGGTTTTTTCGGAAGCCTTTTCATTTCGGCTGGAGGAAAAGACACTCACATAGGAGAGAAGAGGAAGCAGACACAGATCTCATTATTAAATGTATATCACACAGGTTTCCATACCAGTTGGGACTTATCAACTAAGATATAACACAGATGACCCCAGTGTTGATAAACCACAAGAAAGCACTTTAAAGTAATAAAGCACGACACTTGTGCATAAGAAAGGAAAGAAGTGTAGAACTTGTACAGGACAGAGAATGGACAATAGAGATCATTTAAACTAATAGAAAAACTCAAATGACTCAGTATCGAAGAGTTGCAAGGGGCATACAAAGTGCCTATACCAATTAAGAACTATCCAGTGTAGAACTTGTACAGGAAAAAAAATAGAATACTAGAAACTCGATGTGTTTTCCAGGATGGAATTAAGAACGCTATAAGATAAGAAAGACCATTCCGTTTAAGCTGACAGCATATGGTGATCGGGTTAAATACATTCATACAGTGGTGAACATTTTTCCATTACAAAAAAACGGATATATCTACAGACTCAAGCAGACGGAGCTGTCAGGGTGAGATCGTTCCGTTGTATCTATATAATGTCCTGTACTCTAGCTGAGAGAAGAGACGAGAGAAGACACGGAGACTATCTATCAATATCTTATCTGGCATCCACACTAGAAGAACATACCAACTACAAAGACAATATCCATACATACACCAGACATAGTTTTTATTAATAAATCTTTTATCTTATCGTTGAAAGGAACTGTTGTCGGAGTATGTGTTGAGGGAATAATAGAGAGAGCGAAAGAAAGAGATATATGGAAGGGAAGACAGAAGAGAGGAGTGTAGACCAAAGTCAGTCAATAATCCCAACAGATACTAAGTTTAAAGATGTGCTTGTTGATTCCAATCTCCTCTCGGGACATTAACAGGACAGTTACATGTGCGATGTTTGGATCTTTGTAAGTTTCTGCATGTCCATATAAGGTGTCTCTAGTAAGAAAGAGCTATGAGTAGTTTTGTATGTATGTCTATTGCTGTCTTTGGTATGGTTTTGAGGAATATTGCTTTGTATATGTCGGTTTGTTTGCCTGTGTGCGTTTGTATGAGTTTTGGGGTGTTGTGCATGTGTCTGGAATCGTTGGACACGTATAATAAATGTGTTCCTCTGTCTCTTGTGTGTTGTTTCTACATAATTGGCATTGTTTGGATATGCATGCCTCTACCTGTGTTGTTGGGGTCATACTGTATATTAACTAATATGTGATTTTCCTAGCTTTTGGTATTATTTGTTTGTTGTGTAGGTTTGAAATGTTGTATGTGAAGTGTGACATGAAGTATTTGTGTCCTATTTTAATCCTATGTTTTAGTGATGGTGCTTGTTCTCTAACTAACTGTTTGTATATTGTGTGTGTTGTTTGCTGTATTAACTGTTCATGTCCTTGTAATGTCTGTATGCATGTCTGATAGAATGTTAACAGTCTTCCCTGGTAGTGTGCAGTTGCATTGTTAAGAGGATTTTGATGTTGTGGGCTATGTAATATAGTGCTAGTCTGTTCAGTTCTGGGTGTCTGATGATTTTACCTATGTGACTGATTCTAAGTGACAATATTTGTGTGTGGATGTCCTGTAGTATCATACCCCGTTGTTTCTTGTCTTGTATGAACTTTTGTTTTGTATGCTGTGTATTGTGTTGGTGAAGCTGAAGCGTCTGATTTGTTCGTTTATGTATGCGACGGTCTGTTTGGGAGGGTCAAGTACTGTAGCTAAGTATATTATTTTGGGTATTATGTATGTGTTGACTATTGTACTTCTACCAAATATTGTGGATGTTTTGTACCTATACCTGTGTAACATGTCTGTGATCTGTTGGGTCAGTACATGTCATGTCTGTCTGTGTGTTTCTGTGGGATCACATGAAAATGTAATCCCGTACAGCTTCATGGTGTCTGTATGTCTCAGGTCTGGAGGGAAATCAGACTTTTGTTTCCATTTTCCCAGGCCCATTATCTGTGATTTCTGTACATTAACTTTGGCTCCACTGCCTTTTCCAAAATGGGTAAAGATGTGGAGTATGTTCCTTATTGGTGTGTTGCTAGTGGGAAAGAAAGCAGTGTCATCTGCATAAGTGATTAGCTTCTGCTCTCCTATCCCATGCAGGAAGGTTCCATTAATACTAGTGTCTTGTCGTATCTTCTCTAGTAAAGGTTCTAGGGTCAGCACATACAGGAGTGGTGATAAGGGAATCATTGTCTTACGAATCTTGTGACCTGTAGCTGGCTCTCAGTGAATGGTTCACCAACACTTTGCTCTCAGGATTTTTATACAAGATCTGTATCCACCGCTTGGAGTACTCTCCTATAGTGCAGATTTCTAGTGTCCTGTGGAAAGACGTGTGGGATATTCCGCCGAAGGACTTCTTTTGATCCAAGGACAAGATGGAAGATGGACAGTCTTTCCCGTGTTTAAAGGTGATTATGTCTCTAATTAGGTTTTTGTGATGGTGTATATTTCTGTCTTTGACACTGCACTGTTAGTCTCGGTGTATGAGTGTTGGCATAAAAGGTTTAAGTTTTTGGTGAGTGATGTGGCAAGTATCTTGTAGTCTGTGTTGAGTAAGGAAATTGGTCTGTAGTTCTTCATGTAGCAGCTGTCAGGAAGTTGTTGTTTGTCAAAGGCTTCCTGATAGACTTTGACGTGAAGATTGCCTAGGATAGGAAAGAAGTGTTGGTAGAATTCTACTGTCAAACCGTCTGGTCCTGGAGTTTTCTCTTTGATCAGTGTGCACAGTGCCTGTATTATGTCTGTCAGTGTCAGTTCTGTGTCCTGTGTGACTCTGTCTGTTTCAGGTAATTTCTTTGTGTATCGTAAGAAGTTGTTTGTATCTGTGCGTCAACTGCCTCTGCTGTGAATAGATGTGTGACGTGTTGCTGGAAAGCAGTCCCTATATTTTGGTGTTTCTGTCTGCGTGTTTCCCTGCATTTCTGATATTTTGCTTATTTGTCTGTTATGCTGTATGTTCTGTTCTACAGCCAAGAATTGCCTAGTGAGTGTCTCTTGTGTAATTGTGTTGAGCTTTGTTCTGAGAAGAGTACCCAATATATATGTGTTGTTGGTGTTCTTCTAGTTGTGTTTCTAGTGTGTGTAAATGAGGTGCATCTCTGTCTGTTTAGTTAATCTTTGGCTGTCTGTATTATGCGCTACTGTCTTAGTCTGTCTTTGTGCATCATGGTTGCTAATTGTTGTGTTCTGCTTCGAATGGTGTATTTCAGCAAGTCCCAGTATTGTGTAATGTTCTCAGTTTGTATATTGTCTGTGTATGTGTGTATGAGCTGTGTCATGTATTGTACATATTCTGAGTGTTTCAGAAGTGTGTCATTAAATTTACAGTGTGGTGACCGTTTGTATGGCTGTGTATCTGTGCTGTTTTTGCTGATGTGAACTAGTATGCCTTTGTGGTCTGTGTAGTCTAATGTTTCCCGTAGGTGTTTGGTTTGTATGATGTGGTGTGTTGCGGGTGTCTAAATCCTGTCTAAACTAGGTGATCTGTTGTGTGTTTTGTTTGTGTATGTTGTGTCTGTACTGTCAGGGTGTGTATGTCTGAATGCGTATGTGAGGTTGTGTGTATCGATGATATTTCGTAGTGTATCAAGTTGATGTAAGCTGTCCCTGCCGGCTCTCCACGGCTGTGTTCTCACTTCACCTCCTATTACGTCTAAATCTTCAAGAACACAATTGCAGTCTCCGCCAATAACAATATTCTGTCCCCGGTATGTCTGTGTTAATAAGTCTTCTAACTGTTCGTAACATAACGGTTGGTAATTGTAATTGGGTGGTACGTATATGTTTACAATGACAAATGAGTAGCTTACATCAACTAGATACACTACAAGGTTTTGTTTACCTGAACTGTGCAAATCCTACCGTGTTGGTCTCTGTCTGTATGTTATAAAAATAGTCCACGTGTCGGAAATCTGAAAAATGGCTGTCCCTGATCCTGTGTTATGTTTCGCCAAATGAAAACACGAATTTCGTAATCTTAACCGTGTTACTAGTTCTGCTGCCTGAAAGTCTGTTTTAATGTTAATTTCTTTTAATAAAATGAAGTCGGGTTTGTGTTTATGTATGAGTGTAATTATGTGTTGTAATTTCATTGTCATTCCGCGAATGATTAAAATAATAATACTTAAATTGTCAGCCATTTAAAAAATAATTTAAAACTAAATAATGAGTAAGTTAAAAGTTGATACTCTTTAATGTCTTGTCTTCAGTTTTGGATTTTATCTCCCTCTGTGGTGTTTCTTTCGTGGTTGTCGTCCTCCTCGTGGTCTCCGTCGCCGGTGTCAGAATCTATGTTTATGAAGAGCGGCCCCTCCGCATCGCTGTTTTCGTCCTGTTTGTCTTGTGTTTGTGTAGATTTCTTGGTTGGTTGAAAGGGGACATTCCCTTCTTCCTCTTCTTTTATGTCCTTGTTGGGTGATGAGTTTCTTCTCTCCCCCCATTGTCGTTTTGTGCCGTGGTTGACGATTTGAAAACCGTCATCTTCATTTTCCTGTGTTGCCGTTTTAGTCGCTATTGTTGAGTCCTCAACTGGCCTCGTGGGCTCCTTTCTGCCGGCTGTATCGACGCCATCTTTGACAGTGTGATTCGTATTTGCTTTCTCCCCGAGTGCCGGAAAGTCGCTGTTTGAAAGCTCTGGTGTGTTTTTATTTTGGTCTTTTCGGGTTCTCCGGGTCGGGCATTTGTTTGCCCAATGGGAGTCCAATCCACATGTCGGGCGATGGGTTCTACGACCAGGCATCGTGAACAAGATGCGGTGATCTCCTGTAATTCTCCCAGGCGCCGTGATCGTGGCATAATGTGGCACCGGTTTTGTTGGGGTGCACAGCACGCCCCACTTTCCATCGCCGTACTTGATTTGGAAGACTTCTGAGTTTTCGTCTCCTATTGTCTTTTCCACTATAAATTTCACTCCTTCTGAAGAGATAGTGTTGGGGAGCCACTAAATAGTCACTCGCTACCTTTCTCTTTCGGGGTGTTCGATCCATACCTCTAGTCCCTCCGTCCGTAGCTTTACTGTTTTGCCGTGCAGGCCTGTGTAAACTGCCACATGGGCAGTCTGGGTTAAGTTAACGTACCACCGCGTTGGTACTTCATATTGATATACGTCCGCAATACTACCAGCTGGTACCCCACATGGGCCCAGCATCGTGCTGGCGATTAACGCAGGCGTGGATTTGGCCGCAGCGCTAGGGCCTGTAACTGAAACGATCAATGTACCTTTGCTATGGAGAGATCTTCCTTCCAGAAAGTGATCGATGTCGATGGATTCCATGCTGTCGACTAGTGCCATGGTTGCTCTGAAGAAGTCCGGAATAAACACCATCACTAGTTACAATTACAAGGTACTCAATCGGTTACTGTAGAGAAGATAATTGTTGAGACGTGTCATTCTATCAGTAAACTAATTTGGTGTACGAATTATACAATAATACAACACATATATAGATTAATACAATATAGTAAAAAACCAAATAAAAATATTGTATGATTGCATAATTGCAGGAGATCTTCCACGAATAGAGGCAAGTAAAATGTAACTTTTTTTTCGAAAATTAAATAATCACCGTAATTATTAAAAGAATAAGTATCTATTGTTATCTCCCATGCTAGTCTTACAGTTGATTTTTTACAGAAATATTTATTTCCCCTTATTGCCCCCATTTCCTATAGCACAGTGTTCTCAAACTTTATTTTAATGTCATACACATTTATTGTGAAAACAGAAATTGATTTATTATGTTGCTTCGGACCGGTCTCTGTGGCTAAGGGCTTGCGAACGCGGTTTGTGAGCCCGTATACCTGGGTTCGAAACACGGCGGTGCTGGTTTTTTCGAAAAAGGTATAGGGGCCGGTCATTCAGAAAGCAATGGCAAACTACTGAACGTAACACTTGCCTAGTATATCAACAGCAGCTGAAAATGCTGGTGTTGACTGCAACGTCCTGTAAGGGATACGCAACAAAAAATTTTAAATTTTCGGAATTTGAGATTTAAAGAGTGAGCTCAACCCACAACTGGCAACGCTGCTCGTATTCTGGTACGAAACTAAGGCCTTGTCCACGTCAATTTGCAAGCACTATAATTGAGTTTAACTCGCGATTGAGCTCGTCAGTAGTGCATATCCTTGACCAGACCCGGAAACAAATCACGGATCACCCTGCCTGGTGTGTCTTGCTAGCCGAGAAGACCTGATTAATCTGGGCCACATCGAATGACGGATGTCAATAGCGGTGATCTGGCAAATTTTGAGCTATAGCCTACGATGGATGACGTTGTGATATATTGTGTGATATAATGTGTGATAAATTGGTTGCGTCTAGCGTGTACTGCGTGGTCTAGTGGCTACACACCAGTGTGTGTAATTTTTAAATTTTTTTTTTTTAATATTTTAAAAAGCAAAGAAAACAAATGTATCATTTTTCGATGTAGTCACCTCTGCTTTCAGTGCAATTCCTTCAGCGCCGATAATCTTGGATTGCTATGGAAAACATTCACTTGTTCACTACTCGGTGTGCCTGACCAGGTCTTCAACAGTCTGGTACAGAAGTCACGCCGTTTTGAATCTTTCTATTCCACACATACACTTGCTCAACTGAGAGGCAGGCATCACCATACTGGACTGTGACTAGTCGATGAATTTCTGTAGGTTTCATCCTTCATTGGACACACAATGAATAACATAACGCTGCTCCTCTTTGGTGCATGCCAAAAATTGGGCGGTCGTCTTTAAACTGTCCTTGAGACCTCACTGTGTTCACCAGCACCTTGATGTCACGTGCTTGAAACTCTTGACATACTGTACAACATTATTGACAGGTTACACGACAATATCTTGGTTATTGTAATTTCTCTCACAATTTTATGATTTCCATTTGATTCCATTTGCCGATGAGGTTTTGCATGATCGCCGACGGCATTTAACAAGGCACATAATGATGATAATTGTTGGTCATTTTGTTTTTTGGGGGGCGAGGGTGGGGTGGGTGGTAGGAGTGGGACAGATAAATCCGTATTTAAAAGAAAATATTAGTCTCACTGTTCGCTAATATTTTGTTGCCTATGTTTGTTTTCGAAATAATGTGCATTCCACTAAAATAAAGTTTTAACGTACTACCGGTGATGAGGAAATGAGGGGAAACAACTAAACTCTAAATGCATATTAATGCGGCCCCAACGGGAGATAAGACTGACTATTTTTTTCATATAACCAATACTTTCTTCATTATTGTGTGTTTACATTTATATAATTTTGGTTGCCTTATTTCCTGGAAGATATCCGGAAATTATCGAATCAAACTACGCTTTTATTTGATTGTTACAATCTTATATTAATCCGTACATTACTTTATTAATTGTATAATATTGTACACAATAGTATTTCACTGATAGTATTAGGCCTGTATAATTATCTGCCAAACTGCGTCAGTATTTTCTATTTAATTTGTTATGATTTTTGGCAGGTACACACGTGTGCCTTGTAATTTAAAAGCGAAATTGTAAACATGTTGCGATTGCACCGACCGTGTTATAATAACAATAAATTATGTAATAGCTTATTAATCATCATGTTTGAAAATATACACTATGAGAGAACAGCTGAGAATTGCCGTATTTACAAACACAACGAGAACGCATGCAAATCTGCATCCGATGGACAAGAACCGACGACCTGCTGCTGTCAAGTCAGTTCTGTTGCCAGACAAATATTCAGATCAACTTGAAGGTTCGCTGCTGGATGTGAACCGTGTGAAAGTTATCGGGAATCGCTACCTCGTTGTGAATGGGTACCCCAGCATGGAGGTCGTCGCAGACTTGGTTGTGTCCAGTCTTAAAGTAGGCCAGCAGATTGAAGGAGTGATTGACCAGAAAGGCAACAGTCACGTGGGTTGCTTGGTGCTGGACACATTCAATGCTGCACTGGACATCCCAGCTTCCTCTGGGTTTGACCCGCGTGTTGGCACCAGCTGTGCATTTCTGGTGGCCGAGGTTGTTGAAGATGGAGATATACTGTTATTGAGAGGTACATTGGCCCATTGGCCAGAGCTGCTTTGTTTGTTTGTTTGTTTGTTTGTTTTTGTTTTTTTTTCGACATCAAGAATGATGATGACCATTCATTTTATCCAGTGGGGTTGAAAGCATGGAGCCGTGAGTTCTAAGATGGCTGATAAGACCTATTTTGGCTCGAAATGTTCTTTGAGAATGTAGGCCACGAATGCTTGACGTTCAAGGAGGACGATCTGCTGCAGTGGGTTTTCTGTCCAGCCTTTTCTTCACAGCTCTTGCAGTCCTGGTTGCTTCACAAGAGACTGCACTCGTGCGTAATGATGTACGTTATGAATCTAGCCTTTGTCAGCAGTTTCCCAAATGTCATGATGACATTCAAAAGCTTTCAGTGAGATTTTCAGAGTTTCTTTAAAGCGTTTCTTCTGCCCGCCATGGAGCGCTTACCACAACGCCGCTCACCGTAAAAAAACACAACAACAACAAAATCGTTTATGGAGCCTGTGATCTGGCATTCGTGCCAGGTGACCAGCCCAGCTAATCTGATTCTTCATTAGTAGAGTGCGAATACTGGGCATGGACGCTCTTGAAGAGTAACATATTATGAAAACACCACCAACATATTTAAGGATACAGAAGACATGCCCATGGACGAAGCTGTGACAGCTAATAAATTGTCTATGTAACTGTATGTCTCTCTTTCTAGCCTATACAACTTACTCTCTATTGCTCCATGTAACTGTATGTCTCTCTATGTCGTTGTCTGTGTGTGTTATGTATGCGTTTTTGTGTGTGTATTTGTGTGTGTGTGTGTGTATTTGTGTGTGTGTGTATTTGTGTGTGTGTGTGTGTGTGTATATTCGTTTATATCGACACACCACATTCTGTCTGTTAGATAGTTTTGCAATTCGTTTGCAGTTGTCCTCAACCCATTCTTATGTCTGTTCAATGCTATTCCAGCAAATTTCACTGCTCTTCAAATGCCAACCAACAAATTAGGAAGAGCTTTGAGACAGCAGAAATATGGCTTCCTAGAAGCTGATTACTGATTTTCTCTCTTCCTTATACATTGAGTATTCTTCTCAGGAATCTCATTTCCTTTGTTGTAATTGTTCTTTTCTCTTATTCCGTCATTGCCGAGTCCTGGCATTGGTAGCGTATAGTTGGTAGAAAGATTATGTTGTAGAGTTCTTTTTTAGTATCTACTGATACGTGTGCGTTGTTTAGTATTGATGACAGCTTGTCCAATGAGAAGGGTTGCCTTATTGCATCTATTCACTATCTCGTCTTCTCATGTCTCACATATCTTCCAATAATGTGATGCTGATACGTGGAACATTCGCCTATAAGAAGATATGAAAGAATGCGCTCACATTTACAATGACCATTCATGACTCACAATATAGCCCTCTTTCCCACCCTAATGAACGTGTAGAAGATCCGATCGCGTACACTCAGAGTAGCGAGCAATGAATAGTAACACTGTTGCCTACCATGCACTTCGAACGAGGCGACTAAGGAGGATATGGTTCCGTCGCCCCACTACTGAATGAATGCCTGGCGCGACACTTTGAGCTGTGCATTTCGCGTGGAATGCTTTTACATCTTTTCGCTGTTTGTAGTGTGAACTGCATGTTCGGAATGATGGCGGCCGGCTATTGCTGGACTGAATGGTTTGCCTTTTCGGTTCACGAGTGCATTGTTCAGGAGAATCCTGAGTGTCGTCGCTGGAGCTACAGAGTTTATGCTTTGTGCGGCGCTTTCGGCGTTTCTCCCCGCGGAAAGAGACCGAGCCATGTGTGATAAAAATCCTTTCACCATGGTTATTTTAATTGTGAAATCGTTGCTTCCGGTCTACGAGGGTCGTAAATAAAGTAACGCAATGCATCGTTTTTCTAAGCTAATAATGAAGATGGAAGCATGAAAACATGCATACATAAAATATGGCATTCGTCGATAGTGCGCACGAAATGGTAACCCAACCGGCCAAATATTGTGGCTGTCCTAAGCCGTTGAAATTCAGTGTGTTAGCAACGTGCGTTAAACGACCGAACATGTGATAGAAATTCTCGTTGCAGTGAAGGAAACTGTTGTGAACATATACTAGCGTCTATGTGATACGTATAGACGTGTTTGTTGTCTACAGGACTACAGTCAGTAGCTGGGTTCATGGAATCAAAGAATCAGGAAGGGGAGATATGGAGCTGCAAGATCGGCCGCGCTGTGAATGTCCTGCCACATCCACCAACGCAGAAATCTTGAAATGCGCTGGCGGCATTATTCGTATTGATAGGCGAGTAACTACTCAACGACAGGGCTTACAGCTGTCTGTCAGCAATGGTAGTGCAAATGCAGTTATAAAAACTCTGGGATTTTCTAAGGTTTACGCAAGATGGATTCCTGGAAGATTCACAAATGACCGCCGTAGGCAAAGGAAAGCAATTTCTTCTGAATTGTTGGAGACTTCAATGCTGATGGAGAGAACTGTTGCTAAGATTGTACAGGTGACGACATCTGGGCACATCATTTTGAACATGAGATAAAATGGCAGCCAATGAAGTGGCATATCCGTAATTACCACGAAGAAAGAAACGTGAGACTACTCTTTTAGCTGGAGAGGTTATAATCACTGTCTTTTAGATCATTTAACGAGCGATTCTTGTGGTTGTTATACCAAGAGGATAGAGAATCAGTTGGCAAGCTTACATGAAGACATTGGAACAACTCAATCATCGTTTCTGCATAGTTCGGCCACACAAATCCAACCCCCAGCCGCCTACTTCTCGTTAACGACAATGTACGCCCACACATAATTCTGGCAACACGGGAAGAATCACCAAATTGGGGACTCTACTACCCCATCCACCCGATAGTCCCGATTTGACACCCTCTTATTTTCATCTATATGGCCCACTTAAAGACGCACTCCGTGGGACAAGGTTTGAAGATGATGAAGGAGTTATTCATACAGCGATGACATGGCTACATGGTCAAGACAAAATCTGGTACCGGCAAGGAATACATGTTCTTGTTTCGCGCTGCCATAACACTGTACAGTTTGATGGGGATTATGTTGAACGATACCGAGGTTTACACGACATATTCTTGTATATTGTGTGGAAACTTGATGGTTTTTGAATAAATAGCTCGTGAGAACAGCGATATGGTGCATTACTTTCTGAACGCCTCTTGTACTTATAGGTGAATGTACCACATATCAGCATCACATTACGGAAGATAGATGAGAAATCAGGAGATGAGATCGAAAATAGATGCAATAAGTCAAACGCACACATTGGACAAATGGCAACAATACAAACGAACAAACACGTTTCAGTAGATACTGAAAAAGAACAATAAAACGCAATCTTTCACCTCACCCTACTAGGAGTTTCCTCGTTCTAACTCTCTGCTCTGTCTTTTCTTGATCTCTCCGTGCAGTGGATGATATGCACTCATTGACACGCTGGTAGACATGTGCTCATGTACTTTGCCGATAAGGGAGTGCATGATCGCCTACGCCATTTGAAACGGCACATGGTGATGATGATGATGGTGATGATGATGTTGATAATATATTTCAAAATAGTAGTGTCACTGTGACACTATGGAAGTCTTTTCATTTACTCTGGGAGAGACGTCGGAGGCCAGCGTGAAGTGGCATTTTGTTTAGATAAAACAACTGCTAAAGCTTTACTGGGATATAGCCCAGTTAGTGATAGAATCCTCACTATTAGAATTATTCATTGGCACCTTGCCGTCTTGACAGACGATAGTTTGTAAGGGATGGAGTTATTGCCTCTCCATAGCACAAAGTCTGGGCTAAAATATAGATATCATGTGTTGCCCATGCAGCATGATCCCTCTCTCGGTCTGCCTAGTTAACTCCGGAGGAAAGGTAACACCCCTACATCTGGAACAAGACAAGCTGCCGGATCAGCAAAGCAATGCTCTAACTGTCCGCCTGTCTGAGCTTCGATCCTAGACCAGACGCCAACCAAGGCTTAGGGCCTGGTCTGCCCTGCCATGACACTGTCTTTAGGTTGCATTTCCTCGCACCAGGGTAAGGCTTGCACCCTCCCAATTGCGCTCTTCCGCCCGAAGCCGTTGGCACAATGTGGGGTGTCGGGTTTGGTAAGCGCCGCCCAACGTTCGGCGCTAACAGAAAGCAGGTAGTACCGTCTACTGTTATACGGTAGCTTAGTGATATCTGACTAAGACCTGACACAAATTAGAATTAGAATTCAAGACCGTCCAAAAAACACAACACTCGTACAGATATATTCGCCTACTTCAACAGCAGAGGGGGATGAAATTGAAGATTTTTACAACACACTGTAAGACACATTAAATAAGATTGTTCATAATGATATAGCAGAAATACTGGGAGATTTTAATGCAAAAGTAGGTACAGGAAGAGCTGAAAATGAAAGACATGTTTTTGGAAAATTTCGATTGGGAAATACAAATGATGCAGGTGACACATTAATTGAATTTTGCACAGACAATGAGTTAACGATAGCCAAGACACTTTTTAAACAACACCCAAGAAGACTCTTCACATAGAAGTCCCCAGACAGTATTACCAACCATCAGATAGATTATATTGCAATACAAAGAAGATGGAGATCAAGCATAACATCTTCAAAAACCCTACGAAGTTCAGACTGTGATACGGATCATCAGTTATTAGAAGCAGATCTGAAATTAAAACTCAAAAAGCTTACCCGAGGACCAAGGCCACTACGTTTTGATCTCACAAAAATACGACATGCATACATTGTAGAAGTTAGGAATCGTTTTCGGGTCTTGATGTCTGCACAAGAGGAAATGACACCTGATGAACTGACAGCACAAGCTAGATATATCTTGATAACTGCAGCCAAAGATTTAATTACGACCCAGAAAAAGCAACTTAAGCCATGGATTACATCAGACACGTTAGAATTAATAAAACAGAAAGGAGGTGAATTTAATAACAGCTGGATGAAGTATAAATCTTTAACTCGAGAAATAAGAAGGAACACAAGAAAGGACAAAAATCAATATATACAAGACTGCCGTACCAGAATAGAGCATTATCATAAGACTGGAAGAGATTAGAGATTTCGAAATGTTCAAAGAAATGAAGTTATTGACAAGAAATGTTCAACCTCAATTGAATGTTGTCTGTGACAAGATGGGAAATACTTTAACAGAATCTAGACATATTATAGAAAGATGGCAGGAGTATTGCATTGGAATGTATCATATGAGTGACAGTGAGGATGTGAATGAGATACATGATCCACACAACAGAAGAGACAGAACCTGAACCCTCATTAGACGAAATTTCATGGGCAATAACGAACCTGAAGAATGGTAAATCACCTGTGATGAGATACCAAAATGGAAATATGGTATATGGCCAAATTATTAGAAGAGAACTATCTTCATTCCAATACCAAAAAAGGGCAACCTGACATTATGCACCAACTACAGAACTGTTGCCTTGATCAGTCATGCAAGTAAAATTCTACTAAAATCATAATAGGAAGACTTTTTACGAAAATGGAGGAAGAAATTAACGTGGTTCAAGCTGGATTTAGACAAGGAAGAGGAACAAGAGATCACATTCTCAATATGCGTTTAATAATAGAGAAGTGCAGAAAATTTAATGTAAACCTATTTTCATGTTTTGTGGATTATTCAAATGCATTTGACAGTGTACAACATCAGAAACTTTGGGAAATCATGATGAATATGGGCTTTGAAAACATATACTACAACTCATCAGAATGCTCTATCTAGACCAGGGGTGGCCAACCTTTTCAGCGGCGGGCCAAATTTCAGAAACTAATTTTTTTGTTGAATTAAACAAGTAAGCGTGCTACAACTTCGATCATATCGTCGTTTCCCACTCCGCGGGCCGCAACATTACTACCGACGGGCCGCTGCGGCCCGCGGGCCTCGTGTTGGCCATCCCTGATCTAGACCAACAAGCAGCGGTTTGAATAGATGGCGAGACATCAGATTGGATTTACATCAAGCAAGGAGTCCGTCAGGAATGTGTGCTTTCCCCCTATTTGTTTAGCCCGTACACCGAAAATATAATGAGAAATGTAAGAGATAATATAAATAGGGAGCTATATGATGCGATAAATATCGGTGGTCTTGACATAGCAGAGATTCGGTATGCTGGTGATACAGTATTGCTATCCACAACACAAACTGGTATAGAGAACCTAATATGCTCAACCCGATTGAATAGTGAAAATCACAACTTGTATCTTAACATTGCAAACACAAAGATAATGCATACAGATAAAACCACTATGGAGAAAGAAATATATGTTAAAGAGGAAAATTGGAGGTGGTGGAAAATTTTGAATATCTTGGGTCATTGATTACCAACAACGGTGACACAATGACAGAAATTAAACGACGATTATCAATTGCTCTTCAAAGACTAAAACAACTGAATAAATTATGGAATGGGACAGACAGAACTACAAAAATTAGATATTTAAGAGCATGCATCTTTCCTATTCCTATTTTCTGGTCAGTCTGCTATATGTAACGTGCAAGTAGGGCCTTACCTTTATCTGCATCCGACCTTTTCCATGTGAGGCCTGTGCCTTAAAAGTCTGAAATACCCCAACGTTGTGCAGCACCGTTCATGCTCTTATGGAGGCGCCAGAATGTCTTAGGAGATCGCTCGGAGCACACCTTCCTGCAGAACTCGTCCCATTTCTCGGCCTTGAGCTGTTTGGCGCAGGATTTGAATAAAGTTAAAGAATAAAGTAACTGGAGCTCATTCAGATCTGCAAGCTGGTAGATCTGGGGAGAGACATGATCGTCTGCGTCAGTTGGCAAGGCACATGATCATGATGATTATAACTGTTGTTTTTATATTTCTCCCTGTCTCATCTTGTTTCTCTTGTACCTTGCGGTATCAGGACTAAACAGGAACAGATAGTGTCCTATAGATATAGATTATAGTAGATAGTGAGATAGTGTCAGTTTATGTGCTTTATACATGGAGATTCTCATGGACTCTGTTAATTCCTCTGTCCATCGTTTACATCAGATATCCCTACACCACGGCTTTTAGTAGTTCTCTCCCCCCCTCTCTCTCTCACTCTCTCTCTGTCGTGCGCTCTCTCTCTCTCTCTCGTGTTCTCTCTCTCTCTCGTGCTCTCTCTCTCGTGTTCTCTCTCTCTCGTGCTCTCTCTCTCTCTCTCTTGTGCGCTCTCTCTCTCTGTCTCTCTCTCTCTCTTGTGTGCGCGCGCTCTCTCTCTCTCTCTCTCTCTCTCTCTCTCTCTCTCTCTCTCTCTCTGTTTCGATTGCTTGCAGAATTTCGTCGTTCTCTTTATTCATCTGGGCCATGTGTCCCACCTCTTGCTGGATGCTGCTCAGAATTTCCTTTATGTCGTCCATAAGTTTTGCGTTTCTGCTGATGTCTTGTTCTTGGGTGTTATTGATTAATGTCGGTGTCAGGAATAACTTGATTTGCTTCTTCATCTCGTCAATCTGGCCTTGAAGCTTGTGTGATGCCTGTGGCTGTTTCGCAACTCCGCCATGCTTCATTGAATAAAATTTACTAATTATAGAGGTCTTTATGGCGTCTTAGTGTCATTTCGGGTACAGGCAGAGCAGGTATCTTGCCCCATGATTACCAAGACAGTTGGCACACTTTCTAGTGTCATTAGGCTTTCAGAAGTCATTGTAATGTTTTGCCAGCGGACATTCCTTGAAGGAATGGTGTTCGACGCAGTATCGGCAGGTCTCTGTCTTGCTGCGGTACTACGTAGTTCTGTTGTGGCCTGCAATCTTTCACCTAGAGCATTGTGAGATTCTGGAACTGAATCATTCAGGCGGTTGGTCTTTCCTGTTCATCATCATGTTGACCGGCATCTCGCTCCCCTCCCGCTGTTACCACAGCTAGTGTTGTATGAATCTTGAAATAGGTCAGAAACCGCTCCGCCTTTATGATTCGTATGTGAGGATTCTCTTGTTGCAGCTGCTTTAGTATCAAGTCGTCTGTTAACTCCACCTGGGTGAGCTTGAACACCCATATGGTCGTCTGACGCGCGTCGGCTTGTCCTACTATGGTGTCTTTCTCCTCGTTCTGCGTCTAGGTTATCTTTGGTCTAGTTTGTGGTGGTTGTCGTCGCCCATCTCGGTGGTCGCTTCATATAATGTTTCTGGAAGTTCTGCACTTCACTGCAGCTGGCAGGCAGGTTCTCTCCTCTCTTCATATAATGTTTCTGGAAGTTCTGCACTTCACTTCAGCTGGCAGGCAGGTTCTCTCCTCTCTTCATATAATGTTTCTGGAAGTTGTGCACTTCACTTCAGCTGGCAGGCAGGTTCTCTCCTCTCTTCATATAATGTTTCTGGAAGTTCTGCACTTCACTTCAGCTGGCAGGCAGGTTCTCTCCTCTCTTCATATAATGTTTCTGGAAGTTCTGCACTTCACTGCAGCTCGCAGGCAGGTTCTCTCCTCTCTTCATATAATGTTTCTGGAAGTTCTGCACTTCACTGCAGCTGGCAGGCAGGTTCTCTCCTCTCTTCATATAATGTTTCTGGAAGTTCTGCGCTTCGCTGCATCTCCTAAGCATGTTCTCTCCTCTCGTCTTCTTGACGGCCTTGGTGACGGTAGTGGTGTCTACGCTGCATATCTTAGACATCTGGTGTCTTCTGGTTTTAGGCTTGGAACGTGCCATTCTATTCCCCTTATCAGGTTTCTTGAACAGTTGGGTGACTTGTTCTCGATCAGGCTCTGCAGTTGCAAATGACGATGATGAACGATCTTAGCCGCTACTTGTTACAATTTATAAGGGTTCACGGTTAACACAGGAGCAAGAGCGAATACTTTGACGTCATGCATATTATTGCAAAATAACTGAAATAGACAACATGTCAGAGGTCAGTAAAAATAATATTTTGAAATACATCATCACCATAATAATCATCATATGCCACATCAAAGGGCGTAGAAGATCATACACTCCCTTATCGTCAAAGTACGAGATGGCTTCAAATGAAAACATTAAATGTTTATTTGTGTATGTATGTGTGTTTGTGTGTGTGTATGTGTGTGTATGTGTGTGTGTGTATGTGTGTTTGTGTGTGTGTATGTGTGTGTTTGTGTGTGTGTGTATGTGTGTTTGTGTGTGTGTATGTGTGTGTATGTGTGTGTATGTGTGTTTGTGTGTGTGTGTATGTGTGTGTGTGTGTATGTGTGTGTGTGTGTGTGTGTGTGTGTGTGGCTTTTTCTTTTCTAAATCGCTGACGCGCAAGGGGTTGAGTTCAAACGCTAAACACCATTTATAATAGGAAAATGGAAAGTCATATAATCAAGATTGGGGATGACACTCTGGTTAATGCAAGCAAGAAATTGGAAGATGGAACATTAGAACTGTGAGTGGGGATTACACTCCGGTTAATGTAAACCAAGATATTGGAAGGTTGAACATAAGAACTATGATTGGAGATAGCACTCTAGTTAATACTGAGTACTCCTTCTTATGTGTTCTGTTCTTCATTAGGTGTTCTTGCGGTCTCTGTTTGGCTTCCATCCCCCCTCCCCCCCCCCAAAAAAAAAATAAATAAATAAATAAATAAATGCTGTACGAAATGGAGGAGCGGGAGTGTACATAGAATACCCTATTAATACTAGGGACACGGCCAGAGTTGCAGCAAGAAAGTACTGCAATAACTATGATGCTGAAATTGAGGTAATCAAGATAGCAACAGAGAAATTGCTAAATACCAGCCATGGTACACAACCTGTGGTGCCATTGACAGATGCAAAATTAGTAATCGAGACGTCCTGTCTGAGAAATCGCCAGTACTAAGGACACTACTTTCTTAACTTAGCAGTCAGCATAAGGTCACCATACAGTGGATGCCATCCCACTGTGGAGATCTCGGAAATGACAGAGCTGATCGATTGGTTAAAGAAAGAGCAGAAGAAGAACAGCCTGATGTGCCCGTTACATGCCACCAAAAGAAAAGAATGATACAATCAGTCAGAAGGCCACCAAAACCTGCGTATAGAAAGAAAAACGGTGGAAGAGGAATAGGAGATGTTCAAATCAAGTATTCGAAACTCTGCAACAATAACGTGTGAAACCATTAAAAAACCCAAAACACGGATTTAAAAAAAAAAAAAAAGTTGGTGGGATGCCGAAGTAAGGACAGCTGTAAAAGAAAAAAGGAAAAGTATAAAAAGTGATTGAAAAGCAAACGGGAACATGATTACATCGAATATAGAATAGCAAGAAGACATGCGAATAGTATAATAAAGAGGAAGAAAAAAAAACTGGAAGGAATATGGAGACATCCTAAATAAAAACTACAAGGAGGCAACTAGAAACTTCTACAAATATATTAGTGCAATGAGTACCAGAGCAGAACCATTTGACCCAACTGAAATAACAGCGACAAAGAAGAACCAATAAGTTAACGAAAACAAACACAAAAGAGATGGAGGCAGTACTTCGAACAACTTCTCAATATTCTATCAGATGCCACGGGAATTCAAGAAACTGGCACTGATGCCATTGAAGAACTAGAACCAGACATACCGAAAGAAGAAATTAGAGAAGCCATAAGATTAGCCCCAGTGAATAAATCACCGGGACTAGATACAATACCAAATGAAATAATGAATGCAGCAAGAAGGGTAGGAACAGCATGGCTACATAAAGTCCTTGTCTATCAAGTCTGTGTCCTTAGTACTCTTCTTTATGGCAGTGAAACCTGGACAACTTACTCACACCAAGAGAAACGTATAACAGCTTTCATATGCAGTGTCTGCGAAGAATTCTTGGTATTAAGTGGCAAGACAAAATCACAAATACTGAAGTATTGGAAAGATCAGGTTGTGTGAAGGTTTGTTCCATGCTCATTCTTCGTAGACTTAGATGGATAGGACACGTTAGGAGGATGGATGATGGCAGAATACCACAGGACATTGTTTTGGTGAATCACAGACGGGTAAGAGATCTCAGGGTCGGCCTCTACTACGATACAAAGATGTGTGTAAGCGGGACATGATTGAAACAGGCATTGATAATGCACATTGGGAGCAAGTCACCTCTCACCGTTTTGCATGGAGGGCAAATATCAGAAATGGAATACAGACAAAGGAGAGAATGATTGCACATAAATCACACACCGAGCGTGTGAGACGTAAGATGGTGCGTGATGGTTGAAATTACCATGTGTTCACATGCATCCACTGTGGATGAGCATTTACAGCGCGAATTGGTCTTATCAGTCACATTAGCTACCGACATTGGTTATAGTTATTATGCCTTTTTGAAGCACAAACTATCGCCTGTCAAGACGACAAGGTGCCAATGAATTAGTTTACTTACAGAGTTATAGAAGAAAACAAATATCTGCTTAACTTCACGCATATGGTTGATTTATATATGTTATTTTTGACAGGTACACGTGTGTACCTTGTAATTGTAAACGCAAAATTGTAAACATGTTGTCTGGAATCGTTCGGGTTATAATAACAAACAGTAATATAATAGCATTTCCATACGTTAATTGGAAATATATACTAAGAGAGAACAGCCGAGAATGGCTGTATTTCTGTATCCGATGGACAAGACTCGACAACCTGCTGCTGTCAAGTCAGCTCTGTTGCCATACATATATTTAGGTCAACTTGAAGGTTCAATGTTGGATGTGAACCGTGTGAAAGTTATCAGGGATCACTACCTCGTTGTGAATGGTTACCCCAGCATGGAGATCGACGCAGCCTTGGTTGTTGCCACATAGCAAGTGCACGCCAGACAGAGAATGAAAGGAAATCCCAAAGTAAACTGCACGAAAACTATAGGATGAGAAGATACGTCACACCAACGCTAACGTGGAAACCGCTAGCGTGACAACGAAAACCATACTCTGTGGAGCCATCTAAGTGCGCGGTTGTGTATTTCGATTGTGGAAACAAATTGGTGCGGTTATTGGATGTTTGGATGGAATTGAACAGTGGACTTCAAGTGGATAACAAGTAGAAGCATTGATTGGAAAACGCCATGGATCCAAGAACGATGGGCAGAAACTAGACGAATCTCGGATGAACATAACATAAGAGAGAATAGAAATAGTCTGAGCGTCAAGGTGAATGAGACAGATCTAGTTATTGAAGGTTAGTGTCAAAGACTGAAGCAGGAGGCAGGAAGCCTGCCTCATGATAGAACACCACCGGGACGTGGGGTCAACCTCAGATATATAGAGGGAGCATAGTGCCCGGGATCAGGGCAGGATAGATGATAGAAAAGGGGGACTATTAACTAGTCCTCACACGGAGGCGTTGACCAGATAGTTAGCACTACTGGTCACGACAGAATCACGCCTGCGTGATAGCAACGATTAGCACTCAAACCAAAGCCAGCTAATAGAAGCGTGCTAACTGACCTAGCACGCAAAGAGCCGAAGGGCGTATGAAGGTCCTTCCGCGTGGCGTGTAGCGACGCGAGTGAAGCAAGTCAGACTGGGGACTGACTCTGTAGTGTTCACATCGTGTAGAATAGAAGATAGTTTTCGTATAGCCTAGTAGATAGAGATTAGCTATAGGATTTTGGAAAACTAGTGATAGAGAATATTGTGACTTTATGTGTGATTAGATAGCGACTGTTTTGCAATTGTAAAGAGCCAACGGCAATAAAATGTACCATTTCATTCCTCGCACACGACTTGCAAGTTTCTTGTATGGTGTGGGAGAAGTAATCCGATGATGCCTGAAACATAAGTTGTTGACAGGCAATAGGATTAAATGTGGTGTCAGAAGTACAGCTTGAACCTGAGTTCAAGCTATAACACTTACCCACGGCTCTAGACTAGGTTTACAGATAGGATATTACAAAGATTAAATGTTTAATGTGTGTCAGTGACGATGACGTATGCAGACTAGATCGAGTTGCCAGCAGAATTATGCCTATCGTGATGAAATAATGTTTATTTGTGCTTATTAGAATGTTATATATTTAAATAATGTGTTTTTCAAAGCTGTAAGTATTCATATTATGTTCTTCTTTCATTTATTTATGTAATTATTTATTTGTTGTTGAATAATTGTCAAAAATGATTCATGGCGGAGCAATACAAAGGTCAGCGACAGTATTGATTTTTGCAAGCTAAAAATAGCGCTGCGCCTGTGACGTGGTACGATTGACAAACAGTTGGGCCTCGCCATTTGGAATCAGCATTTCAGTGTTTACAAGCTGCCAAACTGCTGCCTGCCTGAATCTTTACGATAAATTAACTATTATTTGTTTATTTAAGTTAGAGAATGAATATATTTATTTATTTACACATTAGTATTACGTTTATATTGATTTAAAAGCAATTATTGAATTTTTTTCGTACTTTTCTATTTGTTTACCGTCACGAGGGCACTACTTTCGGCTATGCAAATTAGATTTTGTCTGCACCATACTTCCATAGATTAAACTAGGTTAGTAACGAAAGACATATTACTGTAGAACGAAGACAGGACATTGACATTAAATATTAATTAATCGATATTCTGTTTGTTCGTGGGCATGTAATTGTCATTGTTCCAATTTGTCGAAAATTTATTTCTCGTTTACACGTTGTTAATTGTTGCTACTCTGTGAACCAAGGTGAACAACAGCAGTTTAGAATACGTGAGTGTGTGTCGGTGTGCCAAACAAGGTGATCTGAGTAGAAAACTCGTGTGTATGCGGGGTGCCAAACAACGGGACTGGTGTTGGCGACGTGTTGTTCCTTGTTCTCGGGAACATTAAGTTGAGTAAAACCTACATATTTGGCATGCTATGTGATTAATAGTGCATCCCTTTTTCAGCTTGTGATGCATTAGCATATTTTTGTGCTCTGTTGTTTTGCAGGACTAAATTTTTCAGGTTACACACAAGAGTACAATCTGCAGTGCTCATATATTAAGAAACATAAAATATCAAAGAAAAATAAGTGAATAGAAAGTTCAGTGTAGGTCAACGCTAGTTATTTACCGAACATCATGGCTACTTTAGCTGATTTCATAAAAGCAGGTAAAGAATTGCAATACACAGGTAAAGAGCTTGAAGAATATGCTGATAAGAAATTCAAAGAAGCAAAGGAGGCAGGAAGAGACGAACGCGCTCGAGACAGAGAGCATGATAAGGAAATTAAGCTAAAACAGTTAGATCAGGAGAGAGAACTAAAGCAAAGAGAATTAGATCTAAGGCAAAAAGAGATAGATGAAATGATAAAAGTCAAGGAAAAACAAATACAGGTAGAATCAGAGACACAGTTAAAGATGAAAGGTATGGATGTAGACTCACACGCAGAAATCTCTGCCACTAAACTTAAAAGTCAACAAGAAGAAAATAAGTTCAACAAATACAAAAATATTATCAAACCATATTGTAAAGACGATTCAATATCTGCTTGGACAGAAAATGTAGTGTATCAGTTCAAATATCACCAAGTTCCTTTAGAGATGTGGGCTATGATTTATATGAAGAACCTGAGTGGTGAGCCCCTTAAAGTGATAAAATCTATACCAACCGATCTTAGATCTGACTACCAATACATCCGTGATAGGATTATGCAACACTTTTTACTTGATGCACCTGGTTATCAGGTTCAGTTCTCAAATTTAAAACCTAAACCTAGTGAGACTTTCATTGACTACGTCTCAAATGTTCAAAGTGTACTAAATAGGTGGCTTAAAGCAGCTAACATAGGAAAAGACTTTGATAGATTGAAAAATTTAATAACTATGGATAAATTAATATCCACTATACCGTCCTCCTTTGCTAAATTTTTGCAGCAGTCAGACATTGAAACCATAGAACAGTTTGAAAAGAAAGGGTCTGCATATTTTTCTTCAAACAGAGATATTTTTAGGACTTCAAATGACTCTGAAATAGTTTCCTTTGTAAAAGATCAACCTAAAAACTATCAGAGTAATAGAAAACCATTTAATAAATTCGATAAGAAAGATAGGAAAATTTCAAAATGTATCCACTGTCAACTTTTACATGACACTTATTCAATGTGTGACAAATCGCCAAGTTATCCGGCACATCTTGAAAATGTTATTAAGAAGCAACAGAACAAAAGATCTGCATACCGGCGTGCCGTTAAATGTTTTTTTTGTTCCAGCTACGGCCATTATTCAAATAAGTGCCTAGGCCGCCAACGTATGAAAGCCAACAATGCTATTTCACTTGATACATCTTCTGATAGTGGTAGTGAGACTGAGTGTGAAGTTGAGAATGTATTACCTTTCAAGCAATCTAAAGATGTGTGTTGTGTGAGCGATGTATTAAGCTTTGACAATTGTGTCCAATGTCACCAATTTCATGCAGACGGAAAATTAGAATGTGGGCATTTTGTATCATTCTCCTTAGAGAATGCAAACGCAGCTATAGCCTCCAGAGGCAATCTATTGTTTCACTCTGCGTTGGTCAATGAGAAGCCATGCCGATGTTTGCTAGACAGTGGGAGCTCTATTATTGGTGTGAAAAAGGAACTTGTTAATCCAAAGGATTATACTGGTGACTATGTAAGATGCCGTACGTTTTCTGGTAATATAGAAACCTATCCTCTGGCAAGAGCCCGTATAAACACCCCGTTCCTTGCGGGTACCTTTACTTGTGCAATATTAGACAACCCTTGTGCTGAGTTAATTCTTGGGTGTCTACCCCAGCTAAAGCACTGTACAGATGAAGAAATATCTGTCTGGGAGGAGAAGAATGGTTTCACTCCAGTAAACAGTGAAGATATCCTCGGACATCACAGTCCTAACAAAGGTACTAGACCTGTAACACTTGAAACTGGTCAATACATAATGGTGCTACTACCAGACAAGCATAATAACAGGTTAACTTCATGGCAAGGGCCTTTCAAAGTGATACAACAACTTTCAGATGTTGACTATGAAATATCAATAAACGACCACTTAAAGATATTCCATGTCAACATGCTGAAACCTTACTATTCACGACAAGAGACAGAAGTAGAGACAGACGAACACAGTGCACCCACACCCAGTGATCAGACGACAGACATACACAACGCAACTACACTAGTTAGCGAGACTGGCATATCCGACGAGCATACACTTAGCGAGAATACAGAATACACACTTAGCACCACCACCGTACTGAATCAGGTAGACGACGACGGAATGGAAGTACCAGTTCCTATTGTAGACAAGACTGCTACATTAGATAGCATACATATAGAACAGGGACTAACAGACAGTCAACGACGACAATTAGTAGAATTAGTGACGGAATACAAGGACCTATTCTCTGACATTCCAGGTAGGACGGACAGAATCGAACACTCCATTCTTCTTTCGGACTCTAAACCTATTAAATGCAGGCCGTACTCAATCCCACTAAGCTATAGGGAAAATCTAAATAAGGAAATTCTGAATTTAGAGGCTAGTGGGATCATCCAGAAATCCACCTCTGAGTACTCTTTTCCAATTGTCCTAGTTAAGAAGAAAGATTCCACAATTCGTCTGTGCGTGGACTATCGAAAGCTCAACAACGTCACCAAGATCGACGCAGAGCCAATTCCTTCCTGCGAAGATCTTATTCTTGACATGTCCACCTCCAAAATCTTTTCTAAATTAGATCTCACTAAGGGATATTGGCAAGTCCCTATGCAGTCTCAATCCATCCATCTTACTGCTTTTTCAACACCTTTAGGACTTTACGAGTGGCGTTTTCTTCCTTTCGGACTTCGAAACGCTCCTGCCACTTTCGTACGCTTAACTAGAGATCTACTTCATGGAGTGACGAATACTGTGACCTATATAGATGATATATGTGTCCATACTGATGACTGGACAACACACCTACTGAAACTGAGACATGTCTTTAATAGGTTGCGACTCTTCGGGCTCACTGTCAAACCGAGCAAAGTCTAATTGGGCCTAAAAGAGATTGATTTTTTAGGTCATGTCATTTCTCAAGGTCAACTAAAGACTGACCAGAAAATTATTACCAAAATTATGAATCTGACCATGCCTACCACCAAGAAACAGGTCAGAAGCCTTTTGGGGTTAGTGAATTACTATAGTAAATTTATTCCTAATTTAGCGGAGATTACAAGTGTATTTTCCAATGTTTTAAAAGTTTCTGTAAAATTGGATGTCAAAGATGCATGATTAATTTCTATATTGTCAAAATTGAAAATTTTGTTTAGTAATGTTCCAATCCTCCGCTTGCCTAATCCGAGGCTCGTTTATTATCTTAGGACAGATGCCAGCAGGATCTCCATCGCTGCAGTACTAGGCCAATTTTATGAGGGCATCTTCCATCCGATTTGCTACGTGAGCCGTAAGATCACACCCACCGAGTCCAGATATTCCATATCCGAGTTGGAAGCCTTAAGCGTCATCTATGCGGTGAGAAAGCTGCATCGATTTCTGGCGGGTGTGCACTTCATTGTCCAGACTGACAACTCCCCAATAACGGTCATACAGAGTGGTGTACATCGAAATGACCGAATATACAGGTGGTCGCTAATACTACAAAATTACACCTTTAGTATAGAACATATTAAGGGAAAAGATAACATCTTGGCTGACACCCTTAGTCGACCATCTGATGTAGCAATACCAGAAATTTCCACATAAGAGTGTAGAGTAATAGATGTTAATTTAGTACAGTCAAATATTCTATGTGAAATATGTTAGAAATACATGAATATTATGTGCTGAACTAAGTACCAAAAACATTGACCTGCTATGTGTCCGTAGACATCAAAAGTAAGAACTTTACTCTGGGAACAAATATATCACCTTGTGAACTAGGACAGCTTATTACTTGCTAAGCTCCATATATGTTCCAGTGAATTAGTTGTGGTAAACAGAGAAAAACGGTGTCAGATGATTATATACATACAGACACGAGAACAGTGGTCTACTTTACAAGCGAACTCTACAGGTGCAATACCCATAGAACAAATATGACTGTGTAATGGATTTCAAATACCCAGAACAATTGTATAGATATTATGCCAATGAAAGCATGTTTCTGAACATTAATGGCAACGACTAACCTGAGGTATTTAAAAACCATGTATATAAAACTTAATGTGATATGTATCATAATGTTTTAATATAGTGATAAAATATAGATAGATTATGTCATTTTAATTTATATTTAGAGTTAGATAATATAATACTTTTTCATTTTAGTTTAGATAGATTATTAATTTGCCCATTTATTTAGCTTTAAAGGTAGATTAGGATAGTAATTTAAACATGACAACTAATTATAAGAAGTTTAGATATGAATAGTATCATTCAGTTTATTATATTTCCCTTTGTTTCATTTCATTTGATTTCATTCCATCTTAACCAATCCATTTAACAAACGTTATCATTTAGTAGTATGATTAGGTTACACCATAATAGAATAGAAATATTATACACTTAAAGATACATCATTTACACCATATAGAATAAGAATATCAATCATATAGTTTGTTTCATTTAAAAACATTAGTTAGAATATGTTATATTTCACATCACCCATTTTAGAAAGGGACGTAACTTATTATATTTCACATTACCCATTTCACAAAGTGACATAACTCATCTCACATCAATTTCATTTCACATAGGTAAATTCTTCTTCTTCTTCAGCGTTCCGAGCCATTGAGGTTCTTTTCTGCAAATACAATCCGTCTCCATTCGTCTCTCTGGTAAATTACATCCCTTAAATTAGATAAATATTAGGAGTAATGTAAGCTTATTTTAGGATTAATATGACAGATAGATTAAAATAGGCAACGCATTAAATTTATATTTATAGAACTAGTATTATTATGTCAGTATTTAGATTAATATTTCTGTAGAATACAGTGGTTAAGAATACCAGGGTACAAACCATTAACCCTTTTTTCTTACATGTAAATATGTTGTAAATACTTGATATGTGCAACGGTTATTGCACATTCATTAGGCTCAACTCTGTCAAACTGAGCCAAACTTGTACAGTGTCACTCCAAGGTTTTTAAATAACTATGATGGTAAAAGATGTGTGACTAAAATGAGAGTGAGAGTTATGTGACAGAAATGAAGTTAAAAGACGTGTGACAAAAATGAGGGTGAAAGATGTGTGACAAAAGTGAGGGTGAAAGATGTGTGACAGAAATGAGGGTGAAAGATGTGTGACAAAAGTGAGGGTGAAAGATGTGTGACAAAAATGAGGGTAAAAGAAGTGTGACAGATATGATGGTAAAAGATGTGTGCTAAAAGTAAGAATAAAAGATGGGTGGCAGAAGTGAAAGTAAAAGAAGTGTAACAGAAGTGTGACAGAAGTGTGAAAGTGAGGGCAAATATGAAATATACAGGAGAGAGTGAGATCGGTCAGCGGATTTGTTCTTCCGCTCAACAAGACTTTTTATTTTTGTTGCCGTCAAATGTTGGTTGCAATGTTGAAAATGTGTTGTAATGAATGTATTTTTTGTAGTTTAGTTTAGGATCTTAGTGAAAGTATTTTGAGTCTCATAAGACAGAAACGTAGTCACAGATTTGTATTATACACATGTTTGTGACCGCAGTTAAATGAATTATGGCACTTGAAAAACTAACTTACATACACATGATAGTTAGATACACATGTTAGAGGGTAGATTATACGTTTAATTACATCCAAACACACAAACAACCAGAAAAACAAACATATAAATTGCATACACTTTTATTAGATCAAAGGGAGATAACTCCGGGTCAGGGGACATAATAGACAACGAAACACTAACTTAACAGTGAAAGATGACTTTACACGCAGAAGCGAGATAGGTAAAGCCTGTCGCTCACAGCTTGTGTAATGGTTGTTTAATATTATATGGGGGACATGAAGCAATTCATGTGTTGACCTTCAGAAAGTCAACTTTGTATGGGTAGTGAGTTAATTTACTATTTGAGGGCAGGTCTTATAAGACAACGGTCCGGTTCAGACATACCTCTAATTAATATAATATTGCGATTGAGAAGAGGGCTCACGCCAACCAGACAAGTTTGTGGCGATTGCCAGTAGCCAAGTAAAGTGATGCTACATTGTGACATTAGTCAGTAGGTCTATTGAGTATCCCAAAGCCAGGTTATCTACAGTCTTTGACAAAAATTAGACACACTAATTTTTTAGAAACCTCTTGCGTCACAACCAATGAGTCAAAGTTGATGACGCAACACAGGAGGGGAGGGTGTGTGTCAAAGACTGAAGCAGGAGGCAGGAAGCCTGCCTCATGATAGAACACCACCGAGACGTGGGGTCAACCTCAGATAGATAGAGGGAGCATAGTGCCCGGGATCAGGGCAGGATAGATGATAGAAAAGGGGGACTATTAACTAGTCCTCACACGGAGGCGTTGACCAGATAGTTAGCACTACTGGTCACGACAGAATCACGCCTGCGTGATAGCAACGATTAGCACTCAAACCAAAGCCAGCTAATAGAAGCGTGCTAACTGACCTAGCACGCAAAGAGCCGAAGGGCGTATGAAGGTCCTTCCGCGTGGCGTGTAGCGACGCGAGTGAAGCAAGTCAGACTGGGGACTGACTCTGTAGTGTTCACATCGTGTAGAATAGAAGATAGTTTTCGTATAGCCTAGTAGATAGAGATTAGCTATAGGATTTTGGAAAACTAGTGATAGAGAATATTGTGACTTTATGTGTGATTAGATAGCGACTGTTTTGCAATTGTAAAGAGCCAACGGCAATAAAATGTACCATTTCATTCCTCGCACACGACTTGCAAGTTTCTTGTATGGTGTGGGAGAAGTAATCCGATGATGCCTGAAACATAAGTTGTTGACAGTTAGTGTATGCTTAGGTTAGCTGTTATCCCGGCAATAACGGGTACGCTACGAGGCCACTATAATAATATATATGATGCTGCTAACACCGAATTAAAAAGGTGTTAAAACTTCGCCTGAGCTCCGTTGATCATTTCGTATTCTCCAGTTCATTAGTGAAGACTATTGTTATTGTTCCAGTTAACGAGCTAGTGCATTTTGTAGGTCCGAACACGTTCTCATGGCACAACACAGCAGACACGGACTTACATTATAGCAGTTGTGTTCATTCCTAAAGTATTCCGACAACTTGAAGGGGAGGCTAACACACAAAAAAAAGCAAAATTTACTTGGGTTGCTTTGTGCTTTACACATGAATGCTGCCCCGGACATGTTAGGTAGAAAGGCAATGTCATAATAATCCCTGGGGTGAGGGGAACCTGCTCTCACACTTTAATAACGGGATGTCTTTTGCCCCGGGGCAAATACAGGTTCAGTAGAGTGGGGAAGAGGGCTACACTGTGAGTCAAGATTGGTCAGTGTAATTGAGAGCTCATTGCTTCAGATTTACTTATTGGTGAATGTTCCACATATCAGCATCATATTACTGGAAGAAAGGTGAGAATTGAGAAGACGAGATTGAAACAAGATGCAATAAGGCAAATCCACCCATTGGACACATGGCACCAATACTAAAGAACGAACACTTATCAACAGATACTGAAAAACAACTCTTCATATCCATCTTTGACTTGTCCCTTCAAGGAGTGTACTTGCTCTAACTTGCTGCCTTCTCTCTTTTTGACCTCACCGAGCAGTTGATGCTGTGCACTCATTGACTCCCTGGTAGATGTGTGCTCATGTACTCTACCTATAAGGTAGTGTATGCTCGCCTTAGTTATTTGGCATGGCAGATGAGCTGATGATGAATCCATGTTTCAAAATATTAGTCTCACTGTTCAGAAACATGTTGTCTTCTATTTCTGTTTTCGCAGCAATGTACACGAAATTAACATAAACTTTGAAAACACGGTACTACTGGTAATGAGGCAACGAAGGGAAACAAACATAATCTAAATCCGTATTAAGGCAGCCAGAACGGGAGATAACGAAATATATTTATTCATATAAGAAATATCGCTTTTATTGAATTTTTGCAAATGTTTATAACAATGTACTTGCCTCTTTCCATTGAAGCTGTCCGGAACATATGTAATCAAGCAATCATTTTATTTTTAATTTAATTATCTTATATTAGTCAGTACATGACTCTTTATATTGTATAATATTGTACACAATATTAGTTTGCAGAAATAATTATAAATCATATCAATGATATACTTGACTGCAGTTGTTACTATTATTCTGCAACATTTTTTGGCAGGTACACGCGTGTACCTTGAATTTATAAATAGTAGCCTCTAAGATAAAAGTCTAGATTTGTCTGCACTTGATCTGGTCAGCGTACAGAGGCGGTCATCCAAACAGCAAATTTAGAATCACTGACCACGGACACTAGCAGACGGCATTGGTGGGAACGTAGTGGGACTAGGAGGGCCTGAACAATTGTAACTTGTGAGGATAATGAACCGTGTCATGTGCCGGACAGTGACATCACATCAGTGACCATCATCGCTTAGAAAGTATACGGCAACGATTCTACAACAACCTCCGCCACTTGGCGTGGCACTACAGTTAGATATATGAGGGGACTCCAGATGAAAATCTTGCAAGTGTCAGAGACATTACAATAAAAATGCCATTGTCTTGTAATATTCTTGTTCAGGTTGTCGATAATGTTAGGCACTTGGCATCAGAGTGCAGACGAACACCGTGACGTAATAAGGACAGGCGCCAAAGTGGAGCAGTGTTCTGTTATTCGTTTTTATTTTAAACATTGAAGGTGCGAATTTATAGAAATTCATCGGCGAACGAAGGTCAAATCTGGTGATGCAGGCCTGTCAGTCCAGGAAGGCATGAGTAGGAAATGTCAAAACTTGTCTGTCTGATGAAGAGCTACAGCAGTGGTGCATGAGTGTTTACACACGTGACCAAATGACAGTTGTCTACAGGATTCCAAGAATTGTATCGGCTCTGGTGAACTTACACTGAAGGCAGAGCTGACTACATTGAAATATGATACATTTGTTATTTATATTTGCAGAATATATTCACAAATACAAGGGTAAAACAGATTTGTATTTGCATCCTCTTCGTATTGAATCGTATGGCGTCATAATGCTCTCACTCTGAACTGTGAGTGTACGCGCTAAGAACGTCTACAAGTTCATTAGGATAGGACATTTCTTGTCAATAACTTCATTTCTTTGAACATTTCATAATCTCTTCCAGTCTTATGATATTGCTCTATTCTGGTACAGCAATCTTGTATATATTGATTTTTGTCCTTTCTTGTGTTCTTTCTTATTTCTCGAGTTAAAGATTTATACTTCATCCTGCTGTTATCGGATTAACCTCCTTTCTGTTTCAGTTCCCTTCGTTGTTTTATTAATTCTAATGTGTCTGATGTAATCCATGGCTTATGTTGCTTTTTCTTGGTCGGAATTAAATCTTTGGCTGCAGTTATCAAGACATCTCTAGCTTGTACTGCCAGTTCATCAGGTGTCATTTCTTCTTGTACAGACATCAAGACCTCAAAGCGAGTCCTAACTTCTACAGTGTATGCATCCGGTATTTTTGTGAGATCAAAACGATCCCTCGTCCTCGGGTAAGCTTTTTGAGTTTTAATTTCAGATCTGCTTCTAATAACTGATGATCTGTATCACAGCCTGCACTACGTAGGGTTTTTGCAGATGTTATGCTTGATCTCCATCTTCTTTATATTAAAATATAATATATCTGATTTGTGGTAATACTGTCTGGAGACTTCCATATGAAGAGTCTTCTTGGATGTTGTTTAAAAAGCGTGTTGACTATCGTTAACTCATTTTCTGTGCAAAATTCAATTAATTTGTCACCTGCATCATATCTATTTCCTAATCCAAATTTTCCTAAAACGTGTCTCTCATTTTCAGCTCTTCTTGCACCAACCTTTGCATTAAAATCTCCAATTATTATTGCTAAATCATTATGACCAATCTTATTTAATGTGTCTTGTAGTGTGTTGTAAAAATCTTCAATTTCGTCCTCCTCTGCTGTTGAAGTAGGTGCATATATCTGTATGAGAGTTTTTTTTTTTTTGGACGGCCTTTAAGTCTAATAGTGAGGATTCTATCACTAACTGGATTATATCCCATTACAGATTTTGCAGTTGTCTTGTCTAAACAAAATGCCACTCCACTCTGGCCTCCGGCGTCTCTACCAGAAATAAATGAAAATACTTCCATTTTCAGTTGTAAAATGTCCCTTGCCGCTCCAGCGATGTTAAGGATGCCGCTATGAAAACAAGCAAACCGTAATCACGTGTCACCTCCGTCCGTTATCAGTATAAAAACATACAGCCAGCCAGTTAAAAGAATATGCCATGATGCCGACAATTGTGTGTCTGTAAAACGCGCGCAGCCGAGACGCCGACACCTGGACTAGAACAATGGAGTTAGTGGTCACTCCTGTCCCGCTAGAGAGATACGGTCTCTTGACACCCGAATTGGCCTGTGATGTTCTAAATGTTATATTGGTTGTTGGAATTAAATCCCTGAGATCTTTGAAGTTCTTTGAGATGAAGTTCTTTGGCATCTCATGGCCTCCAGTAAATGGAGAACGCCACATCCTCAGATGTATGTAGCCATGTTTTCTTGGCGTGCCGTTGGCAAACATTTGAAGCCACACTTTTGTTTTATTTTGAGCTGTCTGTGCAGTCTGTAAAGTAAAGAACCCTTTAACACGCCTAAAGGCACGTCGGGCACACGATGCTAAATACATGTGTCTATAGACCAACCGGCACTCGATGGCTGATGAGGTCAGTATAAGCCCGGCCGCCTTTACGTCCCAAGGCATTCTAGGTACACAATTTAGGCTGTCTGCCTTGAGCACTATACAGTGCCTGTAGTGAGACATGCCACCTATGGAATATAGATAATTGCCAACTATTAAAGATTGGTAAACTATTAACACTTTAACGAAGCATTTGTTACTTTCCACTTCTTTACCTTACTTTACTTTACTTTTCTTTACTTTTCTGCTATTCCATTTTTATATGCGTGGGCGGTCATGGTTCCCGATCTCACACAATCACCAATCTTGGATCAGCTATATGTTCTTGTCTCTATTATAGCTATATATATATATATATATATATATATATATATATATATATATATATATATATATATATATATATATATATATATATATATATATATAGGTCTTAGTCCGATATGTCTGAGCTACCGCATGACAGTAGACGGTACTACCTGCCTTCTGTTAGCGCCAAATGTTGGACGGCATTCACCAAACCCGGCACCCCACATTGTGACAACGGCTCCGGACTGAAGAGTTAAATGGGAGGGTACAAGCTATACCCTGTGTGAGGAAATGCAGCGTAAATACTAAATGTCATGACAGGGCAGACCAGTCCGTAAGCCTTAGTCGAAAACTGGTCTGTGATCGAACCTCCGACAGATGGACAGTTATAGTATTGCTTTGCTGATCCGGCAGCTTCTGCAGCTTGACTTTTTCCAGACGTATTGGTGTTACCTTTTCTCTGGGGTAAACTAGGCAGACTGAGAGTGGGATCATGCTGCTTGGGCAATACATTGATTCTAAATTCAATCCAAGCTTTGTGTTATTGAGAGGTATAACACCATTTTGTGAACTGTGAGATAATATAACAAGTAGCAAGTTTCTCCCATCTCAGACATGTCATAGCAGATGATGACACAAGTGAAACACTAATTAAAAAGATAATGGAATGGTCAAAAATGCTTTCAACAGCGTGAAATCAGTGTTAACATCTAGAGAGTTTCATTCATCATGTGCCATGCCGATAAGCTTGGGCCGTCATGTGTCCCATCTCACACGATCACCATGGAGATTAATAACGCATTAAAAATGAGAATTGTCAAATGTGGGAAGATAACTTCAAGAGATGGACGAAGAGCAATCTGATACAATGTACAGTCAGGGCGGGAGACACACAGTGTTGGAGATCCATTGCAGCCAACCTGTTTTGCGGCGACGGCACCTGATTGATTGATTCTTCTTGATTTGTGGGTGAGATGCTTGCCACCCTCGCCCTTCTTCCTTTGTAACGGAGAGCTACTCCTGCGAGGCGCCTGGCCCCACCTTCAGCTGCCGCAGATTGACTGCCGTGGAGGGGAATCCAGCGACATTTCTGTCTCCTGGTGTTCACATCCTTGAGGGGTGCACTCCAATCCACGGTGCTCAGGGCTAAGTGAGAACCAATCTACTTCACAGCAAGACTAGTTGGGCGCGGCGAGACTTGAAGGATGTGTTCGCCCTAGGCTGGGTTGTGGGTCTGACTAGACAGCGCTCTGAAGTCAGAGCCACGGGTCATATAACCGTCATATAAACAATATGAGGCACAATTTATTGGCTGGTATGAATAAATGCAATGACTGCAGAAGTCAGCTTAAGCTTGTTGACATCTTCATGGAATTTGTCTTATAATGGAACGGCTATAGGCCAACATTGTTTGCTCTTTTCGGCATTTGTTGAACTGTCATAAAACTGTCATTTACTGCCAATTTAGTACCTTGCGGTGTATGGCAGAGGGGTCTTTGAGCCTGAGGAATAAAGGCCGCCTGGCTAGTGCAGCCGCCGCGAACTGTGCAGGTTAGGATTTTCTTTTTTCCCCCGACAGAAAAAAACGCCCACGCCTTACCGAGGGATCGAACCCGTGTCTCCCGAAGGAGAGTCCGGCGTTCTAGCCACTCGGCCAGCCGCTACTTCGATGTAGCCTTTGTTGAACACTGCTGTAGGAAATGTTTAGGTGTCAATTTTCTTGCAGGTTTGAATTCCGCATTAACTTCTATCATGCTTCATCACATTCTTCTATTGACAGAACACCTGTCTTAAAATGGATTCCCGATTGTTTTAAGCATTCTTCAGAAATTGAGAATAAAGGTCAACCACGAAGGGATTTTGTCCCCTCATCTAAGATTTCAAAATATATAATTAGTTGGCCAGTTATTTAACTGATTAATAAGTTTGGTAGTCAACTAGTTAGTTTGTTGATTGATTAGTTGGTTGGTTAGTTAATTAGTTAGCTTTAGTCAGTCAGTCAGTTAGTCAGTCGGTCAGTTGCTTGCTTGCTTGTGTTTGTTGGCTTGAGCTCAAACGCGAAGTCCTGTATGTCGGATGAAGGCATCCTGTTGTCCAACATCAGTGTGATGTCATAGAGGACCTGAGTTTTGCGTGAGTATGCGTTGTCCCATGTCTGGCTTATTGGTGTGCAGACTGGTGGTTCCTCGCCGTGAAGGCAGACACTCTCCGACTTCGGAGGAATCGGCGATCCTACTGACTTTAGCCAGGACCCCGAAGGGACCTGTTGCCCAGGACGCTCGACGAGGACGCGTCAATAGGTTTTGTCGAGTATATAACCCGGCCCTGGTGCCTTGGAAACACCTCTGCGTCCCAGTCGGTCAGTTAATTAGTGAGTTACTGTGACGAAACAACGCTTCATCTGTCTTTTGTCTACTAGGTTCCGACTCTATTCGGCGCGTCATCAGGGACTTTCCCGGTTATTAATAGACTGGGGAAAGTCAAGGAGGGTTTTCCGTCTAGAAGGTTCTCGATGCACCTGGATTTGAGTGACCAAGGTTGCTGGGTGCACCAACAAATTCTCGTGCAGAAGAATCTAGAAATTCTAGTGCGGGGAATGAATGTTTCCCGAGAAGTTGACTTGCATCATGAAGCACTCATTTCTCGTGCACTTTGGTACGCACGTAGGAGAAATGCGGCAGTCACAGCTTATTCACTTTCGACTTCTCATGGTGTGAGGACGAGTAGCAAAGAATGCTAAATGGTATTTTGCTCTGAAAAACGGAATTCTGACACGGTACTATACCAAAGGTTCGCTACAGAACAAACGGTGCTACCTTCAGAAAACCGCAACCAAGCATTACAGCTAGCGCATGACATACCCTTTGCAGGGCATATGGCGTATGCTAAAACACGAGCAAGGTTACTTACTCAATTCTATTGGCCTAAATTTTGCAGTGATACCAAACTGTATTGCAGATCGTGTGACATCTGCCAAAAGCTTGTTAAAAAGGGGAAACACCCGCAAGCAGAACTGCAAATCACTGATTTGGAAAGTAGACCGTTTGAAAAGATCTCTGTCGATATAGTTGGTCCTCTTAACCACCTAACATCGAGAGGAAACAAATATATTGTAACAATAATTGATTTATGTAGTCGGTGACCTGAAGCCGTTCCGATGAAGAACATAACTTCCAAAGACATCATGGAAGTATTCTTCCATATTTTTGCAAGGGTAGGATTCCCTGATACCATCCTTTCAGATCGGGGTAGCCAGTTTATTGCCGCAGCTACACAAGCCTTTACTAAGATGTTGGGGGTGAAGCAATGTTTTAACAGCCCGTACAACCCACACTCCACGGGTATCATAGAAAAGATTAACGGCGATCTTAAACATATGCTCTCAAAAGTAACCCAAGAACATCCCGAAGATTGAGACACGTATCTACCTGCTATTTTATTTGCATATAGGGAAGTGCCACATTCCAGCACTGGATTCTCACCATTTGAAATTTTATATGGTGCCAAACCACGTGGCTCATTATCTTTGTACCAGTCTATGTTGACTGAAAGTAAAACTATATCTACACCCATTTCATCGTATGAACATGTAACATCATTGTGCGATAGAATCATGAGATCATGTGTGTTAGCGAAAGAAGTACTACAAAAATCTGGTGCTATCTACCGACAATACGCTAACAGAGGAAATATAACAATTACTCTGACGCCTGGACAGGACGTTCTTCTTCTATTGCCAAGTGACAGACATCTTCTCACAGACTCATGGCAAGGACCGTTTAAAGTGTTACGACAAATTTCGACAGTAGATTACGAAATTGCAATTAGGGACAAACACAAGATTTTTCATATTAACATGCTTAAACCATATTACCACAGGGACGACGAACAAGTAGAGACTACAGCAAGCACAACAATAGTGGACCAGACAGACGACAACGATACTGACGAGATACCAACACCAGTACTGGACACGACAACTAACCTACAGGACATAAAGGTAAATCCCAAGCTGACGCAGACACAGACCGACAGTTGCAGACAAGTGTTACAAGAATACAGTACAATTTTTTCTAATAACCCAGGACAGACAGACTTAGTGCATCATCATATTATTTTGACGTCTGACATCCCAATAAAATGCAGACCATATTCCATTCCTATACACTACAAAGACAAATTACACCAAGAAATTATTGATTTAGAAGCAAACCATATCATCCGACGTTCACAATCACATTTTTGTTCACCGATTGTCATTGTGAGAAACAAGGACAACACAATAAGACTCTGTGTTGACTATAGGAAACTCAACAGCATTATACAGTTGGATTTAGAACCAATGAGCAACTGTGAAGACATACTAACTGAACTGACTGACTCACGTTACTTTACTAAACTTGACATGACAAAAGGTTACTGGCAAATACCTGTACATGCTGACAGCATATACTTGACAGCATTTGCCACACCCTGGGGACTATACGAATGGTGCAAGTTGCCATTCGGGCTAGTTAATGCTCCAGCAACATTTGTCATAATGACAAGACGACTTTTGACAGGCATTTCTACATCATTTGGTACATGGACGACATTTGCATACATACAAAGAACATGACAGACCACATAACAGCACTACAGCAGACATTCGACAGGATTAGACAACACGGACTGACAATAAAACCATCAAAAGTTGATATAGTCTTTCAAGAAATTTCATTTTTGGGCTATAAGATCTCAAATGGCTTTATATCAACTGACGATAACATCATGTCTAGAATTTTGAAATTGGCGCTTCCGACAACCAAGAAAGAGTTGCGAAGTGTGTTGGGTCTTTTGAATTATTATAGACAATTTATTCCTCATTTTGGTGAATTGACCAAATGTTTCACTGATTTACTAACAAACAAACATCCTAATGTCATTGTAAACAGCGAATGTTTAAGGCCTGCATTTGCGAAAGTACTATCTTATTTTTCCAGCGAACCTATTCTAAAATTACCCGATCTTAGCACTATTTTCAGATGCGATGCGAGCTCCGTTGCCATTGGAGGGGTACTGCTTCAAGAGCACGACCAAATATTGTACCCTGTATACTACGTCTCTCGGAAATTGAACACCAGTGAACGAAATTACAGCACGCTGGAACTTGAAGCCCTCGCTCTTGTGTTCTCGGTACGTAAACTTTCAAAATTTCTTTTAGGTAAACACTTCATTATAGAAACAGACAATAGTCCGTTGACATTTATCACCAGTGGAACCCCAAGTAACCACAGAGTGGCAAGATGGTCCCTTCTTCTGCAGGATTATAGCTGCGAAATCAGACATATAAGAAGCTCACATAACTCACTGGACGATCTTCTATCTAGATGTCCATACGACTCACCCAATAGCCAGGTAACACCCGAGCACATTGCAGATGATGTATAAACTGCAAATTAAATGGTGCTCAACACCACAGCCAATTGTGACATCATGACAGTTACGCTGTGAAGAACGGTGTGATATGGAAGATTTAATCTCCCATTGTAAATAAATTGTGTGCATACTATTATTATTATCTGAATGAATCTGTCGTATAATTGTGAGAGATGTGAAAGAATGCCATTAGTATTGTAAATATGTAATATTATAAGAAATAGGCACCACAAGTGTCACAGGACAGTACTACAGGACCCAAAGACTTACCGAACTTGAACAGCTTCAAGTAATCCTGAGTACATCTACAAAGATGGTCCACGACGTTTTAACAAGAAAGAATGATGACCATGACAACCTAATCCGAGAATAAGACGGAAGAAACTATCCAACAGCTGATGACAATAACCGGTTGCTCCGTATATTTAAAGTCCATCTAGAACGGAAGACCTTGACGTAAATGTCAACATAACACATGTGTACAACAACACAGCTCTACACTTCCGTTAAAATTGCATATTAATTTGAAAGTTAGCAGACGATACTAAAATGGTTATAAATTTATGACAATTGTATAAAAATTTGGGTATGAAACATTTCCATATACGAAATTGTATATGTCAAGTTTTGCTAGATGTAATCTCAGCATCGTAGCTTGATTTACTTTTTCACAATAGTGACCTTTTGTGCACTTTTGTCAATACGTATAAAATTATGAAATTAGGAAAGGACATGTTACTTGTAATTTATTTTGGTGGAAACATGATAAAATTACTGTCCCTAACTTTTGTACAATAACCAAGGTACATAACTAAAAATTGTTAGTGATGTGTAAATATGTATTGAAACTACCATGTTTGCCTAATGAGTAACACGTCAATGTGGCGTCATGTGTGTATGAAGAAACTTGCCAAAACTGAAGACCTTCATTGGATATTCTATGAGATAAGGGTAGATGTCCATTGTCGGAGTTATCTTATAGGTAGATACTCACAGGCTGACCTGATTATTTGTAATTTTTGTTTTTGGTTGAGAGGTAGGGGCAAGTTAGCCGTAACCTACCGGACTGGCTGTGTCTCAGCGAGGTAAAATCCATGGAATTGATTGTACTTGACAAGTATGCTTGATGGGTAGGCATGGAGATTGTATGCATATTGTTTACTAATCACCTGTACATATTAAGAAAAACCAAAGATTTACGTCAGATGAAGTGCAAAGTTCGATTCTGACAAGATAAAGAACAGCTATATAGAGTACATGAAAGGAAAACCTTTCATGACAAAGGGGGGGGGGGAGAATGTCAGAGTCTCACCCGGAGTTACAACGCGTTGTCTGTACCAACGCCCGACAATGCAGCGCTGAACTATGATAAACACTACAGTTATAACGCGGCGTCGTCGACAACGCCAGGCACTCAATACTGAACGATGCTAAGCAGTTGGGGGTCAGCAAGAACACAGCGTGAACATTGGGGGTCACGCAAGCTGACCGGAGCACAACTGACGCGTGTGCTAAAAGGCCAGTTAGACTGGGCTTGGGCGCCGTACTGGACAGACGTGTGAATGCGGCCTGAGAGTTTGTGCATGTATTGATAGCTAGCCTGTATGACCGTTGGGGATGGAACGCCTGTGGGTTTGACTTGTAAGTGGAGTGCATTGATGTATTATTATATTGATTGATGTATTGATTGCTTGTATTTATGATCTTTTTGATATTGTGGATTGTGATTGCGCGACGCCTGTATTGTTTCTGATGTGTGCAGTGCGCGAATAAAGAGTGCGAATTATATCATCGGGTATTCGCCTCGCGTTATTTGACAATCATATTTAATATCACACTTGTCAAGATACGAGCCACATTTCTTGCTCTACGCAAGACTCTGACACCGGTCTACCATTGATATGATATTCTCATTGCGACAAATGAAAGAAAAATGCCATGAACAGAATCAACCACTGTTTAATGCCTTCATCGACCTCACAAAGGCATTTGATTTGGTCAGTCGTGAGGGTCTATTCAAGGCACTAAAGAAGATTGGCTGCCCACCAACTCTTCTGTCCATTGTGGAATCGTTCCACACAGGCATGAAGAGTATAATCAAGTTTGATAGTGCAACTTCTGAATAATTTGAGATCAAGAGTCGAGTTAAGCAAGGTTGTGTACTAGCTCCCACCCTCTTTGGAATACACTTTTCACTTCTACTGAAATATGCCTTTCGTGATCAGGATGGTGGTATATGCATTCACTCACGCTCAGATGGCGGCCTTTACAATGCTCAAAGATTGAAGGCCAAGACCAAAATTAGGAGGGTACTGATCAGAGAACTGCTTTTTGCAGATGATGCTGCAGTTACGACGCACTCTGAGGACGTATTACAATGTCTACTATCTGCATTCTCCAATGCTTGTTCTGAATTTTGTTTAACAATTAGCAAAAAGAAGACACAGATTATGTCACAAGGTGCACATGGGGTACCATCAATCTTTATTGACGACGCCGAACTAGAGATGGTTGACCATTTTACATAACTAGGATCAGTGGTAAATAGCAAATTATCCCTAGATCAGGAAATCAACATCGGGATTGTTAAGGCAGCAACAACAATGAACAGGTTAAAAAAAAAGTGTCTGGGAGAACAGGAAGCTTACTGCAAAAACAAAAGTCCTTGTCTATCAAGCATGTGTCCTTAGTATTCTTCTCTATGGCAGTGAAACCTGGACAACTTACTCACACCAAGAGAAACATTTAAACAGCTTTCATATGCGGTGTCTGCGAAGAATACTTAGTATTAAGTGGCAAGACAAAATCACAAATACTGAAGTATTGGAATGATCAGGTTGTGTGACAGTTTATTCCATGCTCAGTCTTCGTAGACTTAGATGGATAGGACATCTTAGGAGGATGGATGATGGTAGAATACCAAAGAACATCTTGTTTGGTGATTTACGGATGGGTAAAAGATCTCAGGGTCGGCCTCTACTACGATACAAAGATGTGTGTAAGCGGGACATGATTGATACAGGCATTGATAATGCACATTGGGAGCAAGTCGCCGGTGAAAATGTTGCATGGAGGGCAAACATCAGAAATGGAATAAAGACAAAGGAGAAAATTTTTGCGGTTAAGTCACACACCGAGCGTTTGAGACGTAAGATGGGGCTTGATGGTGGAAATGACCACGTGTTCACATGCACCCACTGTGAACGGACATTTACAGCGCAAATTGGCCTTATCAGTCACATGCGCTACCGCCATAGGTAAAAGTTATTATGCCTTTTTAAAGCACAAACTATCGTCTGTCAAGACGGCAAGGTGCCAATGAAGTCCTACTATGGTCCATTCGCCCATTGTGGCCCACCAAGCCCTGTCTGTTGATGTTAGTGGACTGTGATTTGGTGATTCGAGTTTACTATTTTGAATGACCCCCTCTGCAACGTAGCCAGATCAAGTGCGAATAAAGATATATGTTAATCTTTGCCGCCCGGTGTCTGTCTACTAAGGATCATAGGGAGGGCTTGGTGGTGAAGGCTGGTAAGCGGGGAGAGCAGATGATGCCATGGATATGGTCAAGGGTCATAGACTAAGACAAGATATGTCGTGGATGGCACAGGCATTAAAATCTAAACGTCAGGTGTGTGATCGAGAGACCATCAATCGTGATACAAAGTGGGCTAAAGTACCGGCAGACATGACGGACTGACACCAGGCAATATAATACTCGGTCGTGAGTGCAGAGAATGGACGGAAACAACTGATCCAGAGAAAGACATATCAAGGTCACATAGTGATCTACACCGATGGGAGAAACAAACGTAGTGGTTAGGGGTGTCTTACATTTTAACTTTATTAGGACGTGACATGGATTTTTAATTACCACTATCGAGAACTGTTTGTTCTTCAGGCAACATATCCATTGGCCGTTCATTATCACTGCTATCTTTCTCCATGTGTGAACCATTTTCAGCTGCCCGATGACTATCTTTTGTTGTCAAGTGTGACAGTTTATCAGCTGCACTTCATGATCATGTTTTCTGTCTACTTAAATAAGTTGGTGGTGTATTCATATGATGTTAAACTGGCCAATGTATCTATCAATAACATAATGTCTCCCACTACAACAACCTCGGCCACCACAAATTTACAGCTGTTGCCAACACGCGGGTCAAACCCATAGAAAACTGGGATGTCCAGAGCTGCGTTGAATGTGTCCAGCATCAAGCAACCCAAGTGGAGTTTGCTTGTCTTGTTAATCACCCCATCAAGCTGTTGGCCTACTTTAGGACTGAACACAACCAAGTCTACGACGACCTCCATGCTGGGGTATGCATTCACAACGAGGTAGCGATCCACGATAACTTTCACACGGTTCACATCCAGCAGCGAAACTTCAAGTTGATCTGGATACTTGTCTGCAAACAGAGCTGACTTGACAGCAGCAGGTCGTCCATTCTTTTCCATCGGAAGCAGAAATACCCAGTTGTTACCATCGCAACATGTTTACAATTTCGAGTACATAATTACAAGGTACAAACGTGCACCTGCCAAAAATAAGGAAGGACAGGTTAGATCTCAGTGCAGTTAGGCAGATAATTGTCCTGACCTATCTCTCTCAGTAAAGTACTATTGTCTACTATATTATTCAACTTCAAATACCAGTTATAGATTAATACAAGATAGTAAAATCCAAATAAAAAAGATTGCTTGATTACATAATTGCAAGCTGTTTTCCGGGTAAAGAGGTAAGTACATCGTGACAAAAAGTTGTGTAAATTAAATAATCACCGTAATTGGTACATAAATAAATAGCTTTAGTTGTCTCCCTTGCTGGCCTGTATTTGTGTGTAGATTATATTTGCTTCCCCTCAGTGCAATTTCCTGTATTACAGTGTTTTCAAATTTTGTTTTAATTTTGTTATGCACATTTTTGCGAAAACAGTAATATACAACAACATGTTAGTGTACAGTAAGGATAATATTTTGAACTATATCATCATTATCATCATCATCATCATTATGTGTCATGTCATATGGTGTGGATGATCGTGAATTCATTCTTTTATTGGAAAAAGTACATGAGAACATGTCTACCAGCGAGAAAATGAGTGCACAGCATCCACTGAACGGTGAGATCGAGAAGAGAAGTGGCAGCAGGTTAAACAGAGGAAACTCTTGAAAGAGTTATTCCGAGCATAGCTGTCGATAGGCATGTTCAATTGAGGACATCGATTTTTGTGAAGAGGTAGCCTGGCTGAAGACAGATTGTAGCCTGTCATGGCAATGACTAAAATAGTAGCCTGACTAAAGACATATTGTAACTTGACATAGCAGTAACTAAAGCTGTAGCCTGACTGGAGACACAGATTGTAACCCAACAATGCAGTAACTAAAGCAGTAGTCCTACTGGAGACAGACTGAAACCCGACATTGCAGTAACTAAAGCAGTAGTCCTACTGGAGACACAGATTGTAACCCAACAATGCAGTAACTAAAGCACTAGTCCTACTGGAGACAGAATGAAACCCGACATTGCAGTAACTAAAGCAGTAGTCGTACTGGAGACACAGATTGTAACCCGACATTGCAGTAACTAAAGCAGTAGTCCTACTGGAGACACAGATTGTAACCCGACATTGCAGTAACTAAAGCAGTAGTCCTACTGGAGACACAGATTGTAACCCGACATTGCAGTAACTAAAGCAGTAGTCGTACTGGAGACACAGATTGTAACCCAACAATGCAGTAACTAAAGCAGTAGTCCTACTGGAGACAGAATGAAACCCGACATTGCAGTAACTAAAGCAGTAGTCGTACTGGAGACACAGATTGTAACCAAACAATGCAGTAACTAAAGCAGTAGTCCTACTGGAGACAGAATGAAACCCGACATTGCAGTAACTAAAGCAGTAGTCGTACTGGAGACACAGATTGTAACCCGACATTGCAGTAACTAAAGCAGTAGTCCTACTGGAGACACAGATTGTAACCCGACATTGCAGTAACTAAAGCAGTAGTCCTACTGGAGACACAGATTGTAACCCGACATTGCAGTAACTAAAGCAGTAGTCGTACTGGAGACACAGATTGTAACCCAACAATGCAGTAACTAAAGCAGTAGTCCTACTGGAGACAGAATGAAACCCGACATTGCAGTAACTAAAGCAGTAGTCGTACTGGAGACACAGATTGTAACCCGACATTGCAGTAACTAAAGCAGTAGTCCTACTGGAGACACAGATTGTAACCTGACATTGCAGTAACTAAAGCAGTAGTCCTACTGGAGACACAGATTGTAACCTGACATGGCAGTAACTAAAGCAGTAGTCCTACTGGAGACACAGATTGTAACCTGACATGGCAGTAACTAAAGCAGTAGTCCTACTGGAGACACAGATTGCAACCCGACATTGCAGTAACTAAAGCAGTAGCCCTACTGGAGACACAGATTTTAACCCGACATTGCAGTAACTAAAGCAGTAGTCCTACTGGAGACACAGATTGTATCCCGACATTGCAGTAACTAAAGCAGTAGTCCTACTGGAGACACAGATTGCAACCCAATATGACAGTAACTAAAGCAGTAGTCCTACTGGAGACACAGATTGTATCCCGACATTGCAGTAACTAAAGCAGTAGTCCTACTCTAGACACAGATTGTAACTTGACATTGCAGTAACTAAAGCTGTAGCCCTACTGGAGACACAGATTTTAACCCGACAATAAGGTGGGAAAGAGGGCTATATTGTGAGTTAAAACGGGTCACTGTAATTGTGAGCTCATTGCTTCAGATCTACTTAAAGTGAATGTTCCACATATCAGCACATCGTTATTGGAAGATAGGTGAGCAATCAGAAGACGAAACCGAAAATAGACGCAATAAGGCAAACCCACTCGTTTGACAAATGGCACCAATACTAAACTACAATCTCATATTAGTAGATACTGAAATAAGTGAAGTTGGAACTGCGACTAACTAACTAACTAACTAACTAACTGAAAAAAAGAAATATACAACATAATCTGCCTACCAACGATATGCTACTAATGCCATACCTAGACAGTGACAGAAAACATAGCAAAAAACAATTAAAACAACGAAAACGGTATTCCTGAGAAGACTACTCAATGCATTAGGAAGAGAGAAACTCAGAAGTGAACTAATTCGGACGATAGTAGGCAACCAGCTGACACTATACCACAACAAGCAATGATGCATAGACCAAATGGAAGAAGAAGAAGAACCGACCATGAAGACGATGGACAGAGGAAATAACATAGTTCATGGCGGTCTCGATATATGAATCCCATAAACGGGCACAACATCTACTGCTTTAGTTACTGCCATGTCGGGTTACAATATGTGTCTTCAGTCATGTTACTGATTTAGTTACTGCCATGTCAGATTAAAATCTGTGTCTCCAGCCAGGCTACTGCTTTAGCTACTGCCATTGCCTCCATAGTCAGACAACTTGTTTTAAGGCAAGTCACCGCAGTCTTCTTTCACAATTGACCCTCACCCAACATACTATGTAAAAGCCCTTGAGCTCCCCCATGTCCAACAACAGACCAGACTTACCTTAAAACGTCTCAAATGTAAAGACTTAAACTTCTACCTTTGACATTATTGGGTGTTGCTTCTTTCACCCTCTATCCAGTCTGATGCGTACTAAAAAGAATGTACCACTTGTTGCTTGCACTTGTCTCCATCCTTTATTAGAATCGATGTCCTCGTGTGAACTGACCTTTTGAATTATATGTTCGGCCTGACCCTTCCAGGAGTTGCCTCTGTCTAAACCTGCTACCCTTTCTCTTCCTGATCTCACTGATGCCGTTCGCTCATTGACTCCCTAGTAGGCATGTGCTCATGTACGAGGAAGATTCAAATACAAATCTGACAGTGTAATTGAAGTTACAATAACCTGACAGTGTGATTGAAGTTACAGTAACGTGACAGCATGATTGAAGTTACAATAACCTGACAGTGTGATTGAAGTTACAGTAACGTGACAGCATGATTGAAGTTACAGTAACCTGACAGTGTGATTGAAGTTACAATAACCTGACAGTGTGATTGAAGTTACAGTAACCTGACAGTGTGATTGAAGTTACAGTAACCTGACAGTGTGATTGAAGATACATTAACCTGACAGTGTGATTGAAGTTACAGTAACCTGACAGTGTGATTGAAGATACATTAACCTGACAGTGTGATTGAAGTTACAATAACCTGACAGTGTGATTGAAGTTACAGTAACCTGACAGTGTGATTGAAGTTACAGTAACCTGACAGTGTGATTGAAGTTACAGTAACCTGACAGTGTGATTGAAGTTACAGTAATCTGACAGTGTGATTGAAGTTACAATAACCTGACAGTGTGATTGAAGTTACAATAACCTGACAGTGTGATTGAAGTTACAGTAACCTGACAGTGTGATTGAAGTTACAGTAACCTGACAGTGTGATTGAAGTTACAGTAACGTGACAGCATGATTGAAGTTACAATAACCTGACAGTGTGATTGAAGTTACATTAACCTGACATTGTGGTTGAAGTTACAGTAACCTGACAGTGTGATTGAAGTTACAGTAACCTGACAGTGTGATTGAAGTTACATTAACCTGACAGTGTGATTGAAGATACATTAACCTGACAGTGTGATTGAAGTTACAGTAACCTGACAGTGTGATTGAAGTTACAGTAACCTGACAGTGTGATTGAAGATACATTAACCTGACAGTGTGATTGAAGTTACAGTAACCTGACAGTGTGATTGAAGTTACAGTAACCTGACAGTGTGATTGAAGTTACATTAACCTGACATTGTGATTGAAGTTACAGTAACCTGACAGTGTGATTGAAGTTACAGTAACCTGACAGTGTGATTGAAGTTACAGTAACCTGACAGTGTGATTGAAGATACATTAACCTGACAGTGTGATTGAAGTTACAGTAACCTGACAGTTTGATTGAAGTTACAGTAACCTGACAGTGTGATTGAAGTTACAATAACCTGACAGTGTGATTGAAGTTACAGTATCATGACATTGTGATTGAAGTTACAATAACATAACATTGTGATTGAAGTTACAATAACCTGACAGTGTGATTGAAGTTACAATAACCTGACAGTGTGATTGAAGTTACAATAACCTGACAGTGTGATTGAAGTTACAGTAACCTGACAGTGTGATTGAAGTTACAATAACCTGACAGTGTGATTGCAGTTACAGTAACCTGACAGTGTGATTGAAGTTACATTAACCAAACCATTATCACGCAGCCTGTCAATATTGGTGTCAAGGATGTCAAGAGTGTTACGCACGTGAGATCACGGTGCAAGCGAACACGGTGACGTCACAAACTACACTTTAAAGATGACCGCCCCACTTTTGACTTACACCAAAGAGAAGCAGCGTTCTGTTATCCGTTTGTTGTTGTTGTTGTTGTTATTGTTGTTGTTGTTGTTGTTGTTGTTGTTGTTGTTGTTGTTGTTGTTGTTGTTGTTGTTGTTGTTGTTGTTGTTGTTGTTGTTTAAATCCATGAAACTTGAAATTTATAGAAATCCATTGGCAAATTACTTTCCAGTATGGTGATACATGCCTGACAATCTAGCAATTGTATGAAAGCAGTTGGAAGATTCAAAACGGCGTAACTTCTGTGAGAGACTGTTCAAAACCGGGTCAAGCACACCCAGTAGAGAACAAGCGAATTTTGTCAACAGGTTCCAAGCATTCTATGGGCGCTGGAGGACTCGCATTGAAGGCAGTATAGACTAGATAGAAAAATGATACATTTGTTCTTTCCTTGTTTAGAATATTTTCACACGCAAAAACATTTAAAGGCTTCACGTGAAGCCCCCTCGTACATTACTGATAAGGGAGTGCATGATTGCCTACGCCAATTGACACGGCACATAATGATGTTGAAAAAATATTTCAAACACACCATCATCATGTTCACTAACATTGTGTTGCCTATTTCTGTTTCGTAATAATGTGCATAACATTAAAATAAAGTTTGAATACACTGTACTGCAGAATATGATGCAATGGAAGAAAATAAATATAATCTATATTCATATTAAGCGCAGCATGGCAGATAACGATAACAATTTATTCATATAACAAATACAGTTGGCATTTTATGTCACAACATAATTATAACATTTGACTTGTTCCATGACGTGAAAACTTTCTTCATTGTTGGCAGGTACACACGTGTACCATGTGATAATAACTAGCGAGGGTAATTGAAAGGTGTCATTTACAATACAGATGCGTCACACCAGGGGTCATCATTGCAATAAAAGTATACGGCAAAGAATCGACAGCAATCCCCGCCACTTGGCGTGGGACAACAGTTAGATTTACTCTATCTTACACTGTCTTGTAACACTCATTCTTGACTGTGAGTGTACGCGCTCAGAACTTCTACAAGTTCATTAAGGTGGGAAAGCCGACTACATTTTGAGTCAAAACTGGTCATTGTAATTGTGGGCTCATTACTTCACATCTACGTATAGTGAATGATCCATATATCAGCATATCGTTATTGGAACATAGGAGAAGACGATTACGAAAATAGATGCAATAAGGCAAGCCCACTGATTGGACAAATGGCAACAATACTAAAGAACAAACTGATATCAGTAGATACTGAGAAAGAACTCTACAGCACATTATGTCTACTAGCTATATGCTGCTAATGTGACACCCAGACAATGGCAGAAACAAGAGTAAAGAACAATTACAACAACCGGAATGAGAGTTCTGAGAAGAATACTCAATGTATCAAGAAGCGACAGAATCAGAAATGTTGACATCAAGACTAAAGTCGGGGTTATAGCAGCGCTAGATTTCATTACAAACAGCACACAAAAAAAAAAAAGATACAAAGCTAGACTACCAAATGACAATATACCACACCAAGCAACGATGTAACTGCCAAACTGAACAAGGAGACAAGGCCGATGTACAGAAGAAATAACAGAGTTCAAGGGAGTGTTCATACATAAAGTCTATAAACGGGCACGATCCCGATGTTTATACTTCATCTCGACACAGCAAGGTACAAGAACAACAAGTTGAGATAATGACAATATTAAAACAACAATTATAATTGTCATGATTATAGTTCAGCTATTTCTTTAGGTATTGCTCTTTTACGATACAATCTGTGCCTACAATCAGGCTTCTGCTTTAGTTACTGCCATGTCGGGTTACAACCTGTGCCTACAATCAGGCTTCTGCTTTAGTTACTGCCATGTCGGGTTACAATCTGTGCCTACAATCAGGCTTCTGCTTTAGTTACTGCCATGTCGGGTTAAAATCTGTGTCTCCAGTCAGGCTACTTCTTTAGTTACTGCCTTGTCTGTTACAATTTGTGACTCCTGTGGAACATTCACCTTTAAGTAGATATGAAGCAATGAGCTCACAATTACAATGACCCGTTTTACCTCACAATGTAGCCCTCTTTCCCACATTATTGAACAATATAAGGGCTCGAGGTTCCCACAGCGGACAGAGCCACCCATTCGGGTCCCCACGTCTCGGTGTGTCATTCGGTTGACCTCTCCTTGTGTCCCTGACAAGATCCAGTGCAGATACTACACTTTAATCTTAGCCAACAGGCCGAGTACAATATTTTTATTTTCCTTTCCTAACGTCATTTCATAGAAATCTGTGTGTATTTACAAAATGTAATGTGTGTTTCTTGTCTTTGTGTATATCACAGTGCGTTGCTGTTTAGCAATGTTGGGTGTCACATGTGCGAATGCAACAATACATACATATATTTATGGTGACACTTATGGTATAATGAATTACAAAAATACTACATGTAAACACGCATCTACTGTTGAAATGATACCTAAAAGTATAATATTGTTTAACTATTTCCTTTCAATTATCCCATTACCCCTACCTCGTTCAACCTCACAGAGAAGTTATATTAGGGTCATTCCCTGGCTCAGATTAATAAACCTGCGAATGAGACGGTCAAAACCACAGCGGCTGATCTCGGTTTTACCCACACAGGATATTAATTAATTTTTATTTTATTTTTCATTCTTAATGGTGTATGTTGGACAAGGTAGGTTATGTGTGTTTTTGACATTTGCGAATACAACATATACATGTGTATACAAGTGATAACACTACATTCATGGCATGGTGTAATCACCTACATATTACTTGTTGATGATGATGGTGGAGTAATCATTTGCTCTCATGCATACTAAAATCTTCCAATAAAAATTATTTCATACTCCAAGCATTCTCATTCACACTTAGTCTTATCAAAAACAAGTGTAACGGTATCGCTGAATTGTTCATACTCCAAGTATACTCATTCACTTTTGCTGACTGAATATGGTATCGTGTATGTATCTACACATTCTTTCATACATCAATCAAACGTCACAACAAACATCTCCGTTTACAATGTAATTATAAGGTACACGAGTGTACCTGCCAAAAATCATGCATTACAAAATTTTATTCTTAGTACATTTAAGGAGATAATTGTTCAGACCTATCACTCTTTCTGTAAACACATATTGTGCACGATATTATACACTTTCAAAAGGTATTTGGATTAATACAAAATATTTAAAAAAAAAAACAAATTCAATTATGTAGGATTGCATAAATGCCGGAAACCTGCTAAGAATGGATGCAAGTAAAATGTTATAACTATTTTTTAAAATTAAATAACCACCATATGTGTTATTTGAATAAATAGCTGTCGTTATCTCCCGTGGTGGCATTAAAATGGATTTCGATTATATTTGCTTCCCTTTTCCCCCTCATTTCCCGTAGTACAGTATTTTCAAAGTGTATTTTTATGTTGTGCACATTATTGTGAAAACAGGAATAGGCAACATAGTGTTAGTGAACACTGAGACTAATGGTTTGAATTATATCATCAGCTGCATCATACTGTGCCTTGTCAAATGGCGTTGGCGATCACGCAACCCCTTATCGGCAAAGTGCAAGGGGCTTCAAATGAAAATCTTAAATCGTGTGCGTGTGTGTGAATGTATGTGAGTGTGTGTGGTAATGCGTGTGTGTGTATGTGTGTGTGTGTACGTGTGTGAGTGTGTGTGTGTGTGTGTGAACGTATTCTGAAAGAGTAAGAGACGCGTGTATCATATTTCGATATAGTCACCACTGCGTCCAATGCAAGTCCTCCAGCGCCCATAAAACGGTTGGACTTCTGTAGAAAGATTGACCCTGGGGTTACTGCTCGGTGTTGATGACCCGGTCGTGAACAGCCTGTCACAGAAATCACGTCGTCTTGAGACTTCCAACTTCACGCATACACTTGCTGGACAGACAGGCATGCATCACCATACTCGACCTTCACACGCCGATGAGTTTCTATAGGTTTCATCCATACCCTTATTTTAAAAAAAAAAACGCATAAAAGAACGCTGCTACTCTTTGGTGCATATCAAAAGTGTGGCGGTCATCTTTAAAATGTCCTGTTGACGTCACCGTGTTTGTCTACACCGTGGTGTCACGTGCTGAACCCTCTTGACATCTTTAACAACCATATTGACAGGATAACAGACAACGGCGTGGGTACTGTAATTTATATCACAGTTTTAAGGTCTTCACCTGAAGCTCCCTCGTACTCATGTTTCGAGAGTTGCTCGTTCACATTGTACGAGTGTGATTTATTGTTTCACTTAAATACTCTCTTTATGGCATTCTCTGAACGTGATTTATTGTTTAGCTTCAACACTATATTTGTGACATTATCTGAACGTGATTTATTATTTAACTTCTGTATTCCATTTGTGACATTCTCTGCAAATTATTTATTGTTCAAGATGGATTTCAACTTCTGAAATTCGGCAGAGATGGGTTTTTTTTTTTTTTTTTTTTTTGGGGGGGGGGGGTGTGAGGGGGGGGGGGGGTGAAGGGTGGGAGGAGGAGTGGGGCTCTTTCTTTTCTAAATCTCTGATGTGCAACTGGTTGAGTGCACAAGATGAACATCATTTACAATGGGAAGATGAAGCGTTAGAACTATGAGTGTGGGTGACACATTGGTTAATGTCAAGAAAGAAATGGGTAGATGGGACTTTAGAACTAAGAGGGTACGGAAAACTGGTTAATACCAAGCCTGACAATAGGATTAGAAACCAGATGTATTACATCCTCATCAACAGGAGATTTAGAAATGCCTTAAAAGTCGCAAAAACTATACCAAATACAGACTGATAAAGCGATCATAAATTACTCATAAGCAATATACATATCAAGTTTAACAGGCCAAATATATAGCAAGAAACGTAAAATGTGATCTCTTTGGATTGAAAAGTGAGTAGATGAAAGACAAAGTCAACGTAGATGCAATGAACTGATTTGATGTGTTGTCCCATCTGGAAATTATATTCCAAGGTCTCAGTGACAAATGGGAAATATGGAAGAACTCAGTCAGCAAGGCTGCAGAAACAGCTATCCCAATAATAAAGATTATTGAACGTAAGAAATGGATGAACAAAGGCGTCTTAAAACTCATGGACCACAAATAAGCATGAAATTATGAAGATATTCACATAAAACTTGGGACATTGTGAAATCTGGGAACAAAAGCATGGTTTGAGGGAAATTGCAGTGAATTTGAAAACCAACACACAACCCTGAATGCCAAATTAATGCACACAAGAATTTATGGCATCACTAACAAACGAACACACACACACACACACACGCACACACACACGCACGCACGCACGCACGCACGCACACACGCACACACACACACACACACAACGGTTTGTCAAAAAACCAAAGAAGGTAAAATCATAATAGAGAAAGGTCAGATTGTAGACGTATGATCAGATTATGTGAAAGATCTCTATGACGATACATGAGAGGTACGGTCTCTATAACGATACATGAGAGGTACGGTCTCTATAACGATACATGAGAGGTACGGTCTCTATAACGATACATGAGAGGTACGGTCTCTATAACGATACATGAGAGGTACGGTCTCTATAACGATACATGAGAGGTACGGTATCATATACTGAATAATAATGAAGGACCATCAAATCTGAGGATGGCGGTTTAGAATGCTCTTAACTATATGACCTGGCAAGACACGGGGTCCAGACAAGATCACAACAGAGAATATCAGTGCCTTAGAAGAATATGGAATAGACCAGGCCACCAGACTATATGATACTATATATACACTATATGATACTATATATACACTATATGATACTATACATACACTATATGATACTTCTTCTTCTTCTTTGCGTTCATCCGGAGTGTTTTTTTTTTCAGATGTGATTGCGGCGTGCGTTAGGCACCCTTGGGTCGAAACCCTTAGGTCAACACATCCGGCTTCTGCGTGCATTTTTGACCAGGTTAGCATTCCTGGGAGACTCTCACTTGTGTGGTACCGTCCACCTTCCAGCTGGTCGAGTTGGAACAGTCGAAGACTTCGCAGTCATCCCTCAAAGGAAGGCAGGGACAGTCCATAGAATTTTCCGCCATCCTGGGTGGCTTCCATAATTGCAGAGCCGACACATAGCGCTCTGGTGCTGGGCTCACCGAGGCAATCGTCACGTCCTGCTCATGGCTGCTTTAATTCCTCACTTCATTATATTGGGCTTTCCTTCACCACGGGCCGTTCCCGCACAAACCAGACCGGTCTCAGGCGGTATCCACTCAGCGAGTTTTAGACACGGACATGTGCTTGTCGTTGCGCCTGTCAGAGCTGGTCCAGGCACGACGGACATTCGGAAAACTACCTAGTCAGAGCTGTTCCGAACAAGAGCGGCATTCGGAAACTAGGTAGTCAGAGCTGTTCCTAGCACGAGAGACATTCGGACGAGACATTTCACTCGGACGTAAATGCGTAGTGCCAATTTTTATTTTGCCACCCGTAGGACGGCACTTCCGGCTTCGGCGGGCATTTTTTAGTGAGGTTAGCCTTCCTCGGGTTTCGAGGCACGTTAGACTTTTTGTTGTGTTGTCGCCCACATCTCAGCTGGTCAAGATAGAACGATCCTCGACATCACGGTCATCCCTCAAGGGAAGGCAGGGGCAGACCATGGGCCTATCCAAAGATATCCAAGGAGGCTTCTATAATTGCAGAGCCGGTACATATTGCTCTAAGACTGGGCTCACCCAAGGAGTTGTGACGTCCTGCTCATGGCTGCTTAGTTACTCACTTCCATGTGTTGGGCATCTAGCTTGCCACTGGTCGCTTAAGCACACACCAGGAACGATCAGACTGCGGGCGACACCCACTCGGTAAGCTTTTGCTTTGACTTCGGACCACGCAATGGATTCGCTAGCCGTGCGTTCCATTTCGTGTTATTGAGACGTTTTTCACTTTTGTCTGCACTCTATGAGTTAGATACAGACAGTTTTCGTAACCATTTCATTCGACTGGGACACTTTCTGCATTTCAGTACTCGCTCACGAGGTGAGCTATATGTGCTGCCGGCTCAGCACTTTACCTCCGTGCAGCAGTGAACGAGAAACGGCCAGGCCCTCTCATCCGGGAATCCCCCATATCCCCCAGCTGAGAGCCTTTGAACAAGTATCAGAACTGGGCATGCAGCGAGCTCAGTATGCCACCTCTATTTTTCGGTAGGTGGGTATCTGCCCGGCTCTCACATCCGAGGGTTCGTGGCTTAGTTAGTTAGTTAGTTAGTTAGTCGACAGATCATCCTCGCTGCACATCGAACCATTCAGTCCATAAGTGCTCGGATCGCCTCCTCAGCAAATCCCGCAGCGTGTAGCGGCTAACGACGCCAGTTCTGTGTTGGTTTATCAATCTTCTTTGGCTTCCTGCGTAGTGTTCTTGTTTGGCCACCCCTCTTTTAATTTGCTGCTCTCGCAATCTGGCCATTGTTGTAGATTCACAGTCATCACTTGGTTCTTGCAAAAGTCTTACTTCTCGTAGAGCATTCAGAATGTCAGCCTGGTCCATGGCGCGTCCGCGCTCCACAGTAGCCTCACCTGCGAGCTTGTCAGCCCGCTCATTTCCTTGTACTCCCGCATGCCCTGGCACGAAGATGAAACTAATCTTTGCCAGCCGAGACCGCTCCAGAGGCAGCAACCATTCTCTTCGGATCGACCCCTCCTCTATCCTCTTGATCCTCGTGGCTTAGAGGCCTAAACCCTCAACAGAGAGCCTTAGTATTGTACCGGACCAAGAACTTCTGCCTTCGTGCGCCTGATTTAAAATTGTGACTGCTATCCTCAGTCTACCTGCAGAGCAGCAGGTTGTGTCTCTCTTAGTCTGGCCCGTATCCCATAAGCTGTTCGATATGTAGTTTTCATCCATCGGCAAGCACATGGGGTCGATGGGACACGCAAGCTCCCCCACCACGGCAAGGTGGAAACACATCGGGGGAGCTATATATATGATACTATATATACACTATATGATACTATATATACACTATATGATACTATATATACACTATATGATACTATATATACACTATATGATACTATATATACGCTATATGATACTATATATACACTATATGATACTGTATATACACTAAATGATACTATATATACACTATATGATACTATATATACACTATATGATACTATATAATTGTGTAAATTTATGTTTATATCAATCCGAAAGAAATTAAGATACTTGAAATGTGACCAAAATCGAAAAATTAACATAATGAGCAACATCACAGTGATTTTGCTAAGAATCTTCATGCCAAGAGTTAGGAAGAAACTACAAACCGAAATAGAAGAACTATGTGGGTTCGTGGAAGGCAAGAGTACAGTAAATGCTGTGTACATATTAAGAAAGTCCTTAGACTTGTACAAACATATTGGTGTTTGTCTACCAAGTATGATGATGACCATTTATTTCATCCGACCAGACTTGACAGTTTTGAGCTGTGAGTTCTAAGATGGCTGGCAAGACCTATTTTGGCTCGAAATGTTCTTTGACAATGTGGGCAAAGAATGCTTGACGTTCCAGGAGGAGAATCTTCTGCGGTGTTTGTTTTTCAATCCTTTTCCCCCACAGCTCTTGCAGTTCTGTTTGCTTCACATGTGACTGCACTCTTGCGTAATGATGTACACAATGAATTTCGGTCTTGGCAGCATTCTCCGATGTATCGTTTTGAATTCTATACCTTTGAGCGATGTGTTCAATTTCTTTAAAGCGTTTCCTCTAGCTGTCTTGGCATAATTAATGGAGGTAGAGGCGGTCAGTGCAGCTTTCCGTTGGATGGAGAACACGATACATACACACATTGTGATTGTAACTGACTCAGAAAGCATGCTAATGAGGGTGAAGACATGCAGGCTTCGTACAGAGTGGCTTGCTTTGCTTCGGAGGTCACGGGTAGCAAGCATCACATGAATCTTTTCTACGGAGCATGCCGGTGTGCTGGGGAATGAGCAGGCGGACAGATTAGCTAGCTCGGCAAACCTTGGTGGAGTATTGATGCATGACAAGGCAGACGTGGTTGCGGCCTTGTGGGAGCACGTGTACACCTCGGAGGAGCAAATAGATGACCATAGTCTGGTAAGAATGAGGCAGCGAGGGGTGACGAGGGGATTTGGCCGACGCTCGACGCTCAGAGAAAAGGCGAGACGGACATATAATCAGATTGCTACTGGTACTATTAGTGTTGGAACTCTTCGCTGGCTGCAGAGGATAGGAATGGAGCGCTTATGGGAATACCCAGAATGGTGTGAAGTCGGTTCCTAAATCAATCAATCAATCAATCAATCAATTAACCACAACGCAGCTCACTATAAAAATATAAAAACAAAAATTAAAATTTCGTTTTTGGAGTCTGTGATCTGGAATGCGAGTCAGCTGACAGGCCCAGTGAATCTGATTCTCCATTAGTAGAGTGTGGATACTGGGCATGGACGATCATTCTATGGCTCCAGTGTCTGGGATCCTGTCTTGCTTTGTGATCTTCTGTAGCTTCCTAATACAGACTGTGTGTAAATGGTTGGATTTCCCAGGGTGTGATAGATGAAGTTGGATGTAGAATAACTTGCGGGATGAAGTGCATTAAAAAGAGGATGTGTTGCGCAATTTTTCGGCCACACTCTCTCGCCTGAGTCCCTCTGATTCCGTTTCAAAAAACAAGGCGAATTGGGACGAATACAGGTACTGTGGATGACCAAGGCTCTATGTACGCTTTGCTGGTAAACGCCGTCTTGCCGTTGAACCACCATTGATTTCTTCCGCGCAGTCTGCCGAGTCAGGTAAAGCAAAACATATATTGGAAACAGCAATCTGCCATAAAATTTGATAATGAAGTATACCAGTATTTGCCTATCAAAAGAGGTGAGCGACTGGGATGCCTAATGTTTCCAGTTCTATTTTCCCTATAGAGTTTGCATTTTGGATGACCGCCTCTGCACCCTGACCAGATTAAGTTAAGATAAATCCATTCTTTGATCTTAGCCGACACTAGTTACAATTTATAAGGACTAGCGGTTCCCATGGGGGCCAGAGTCGCCCATCCGGTCCCCACGTTCCTGTATGTCATTCTGTTGACCTCTGCTTGTGACCTTGTGAAGATCAATTACAGATACCACACTTTGATCTTTGCCAAACGGTCGAGTCAAATTACAAGGTACACGCGTGTACCTGCCAAAAATAATAAACTGAAATATTATAAAACGCAATACGGTTATATTGGCACCTTGCCATCTTGACAGACGGGCAATACGGTTAAGCTGAACATTTTTCAGACCTATCACTCTTTAAATAAACTAATATTGTGTACGATATTATATAATTTTAAAAGTCATGTATGGATTAATAGTAAATAGTCAAAAACAAATAAAAACATTGTTTGATTGTATAATTGCCGGAGAGCGTCCAGGATATGTAACAAGTAAAATGTAGGGGGAAAAAATAACCACCATAACTGCCATATGAATAAATAGCTATCGTTGTCTCTCGTGCTGGCCTTAATATGGATTTAGATTATATTTATTTCCTCTCATTTCCTCATTTCTCTTAGGACATTGTTTTCAAAACACGATGTTAATGTCATGCACAATATTACGAAAACACTAATAGACAACAACATGTTAGTGAACAGTGAGATTACATTTGGAAATATGAATTCATCATTTTTATCATCATCATCATCATCATCATCATCATCATCATCATCATCATCATCATCATCATCATCATCATCATCATCATCATCATCATCATTCTGACGATGTTCTTTATAATAATTGAGTGAGATGGTCGTTGTCTAGGTTACACTGCTCCTTGTATGTCATTACAGAGTGTAAGTTGAGCTAGCCTCCTGTCTCATAATACAACTCACCCCTGCAGTGCACATTCACCAGTCATTACACAAGATTGAGTTGGCGCACATAATCCTTTAATGCAGAAAGAACACGGACAAACAACATAATACTATATCCAGAAAACTATATAATCCATAGAATATATATCTCCTCCTTACAACTTAACCAGCACACATATCTGCCTTCTCAAGGCCTCCTTTAATCTCAAATCCACAAGACAGTTATCCAGCTACTATCCACGGCTGGACCTCACACAATACAACCCACACACTGGGTCGAAGCCTCCGCTAACTATCCGCCCCTCTCTAGGGCTCGGCTTCAATACACTATGTCTGCTGATAACCGGGCTCAGTCTTTAATCCTTAGTCTCAGAATTCCCATCACTGAAAACCCACAGGGCAGAGTTCTATCACTAACTCCCCTATCATTCACTTGCAGACCACGGACCTATACTTCTCTGGCCCTGACACTCAGCTGTCCAAAACATCCGACCCTCAGTCGGTCTCAGCCCCAACTCCTTTCCAGTCTCCTGACTTCACACAAAACTAAACTCTCTCTCCCACCATCCACCCTGGGGGTCTGCACTCACCCTCACCATTATTTCTCATGGCTGGTTGTTTTTTCTCATATCTCCATTACAGGTCACTGACCTCAATGTCAATGACCCAGGAATATGTCAATCATCATCATCATCATCATCATCATCATCATCATCATCATCATCATCATCATCATCATCATCATCATCATCATCATCATCATCATCATCGTCGTCGTCGTCATCATCATCATCATCATCATCATCATCATCATCATCATCATCATCATCATCATCATCATCATCATCGTCATCATTATCATTGTCTTGTCACATGACGTAGACGACCATAAACACGCTTATCGACAAAGTACAAAAGTATATGTGTACCAGCGAGACAATGAGGCACAGCATCCACTGCACGGTGAGGTCAAGAAGAGAAATAGTAGTAGGCTGGAAAGAGGAAGCTCCTGGAAGGGTAAGATCGAGCAGAGCATTCGAAAGGACTGTTCACGTAGTTCCTTGTGAAGGATGCATCGGTCTTCGCGATATCTTCTATAAGCTTCAATAAGTGTATAGAGCAGTGAACATATTGATCCCCATGATGTGTGCTTACAGTATACATCTCTGTGTCCAAGACGAATACAGAGTAGTGCATGTCTTGTCCTCCAAACTGTCTACAGTGAAGCACACAAACCAAGCTCTAAAGGAACGTGTGCAGAACAATCTAGGTCTCAGCCTCTAAGATGAAGACAAAGCAGTCTACAACTGTTTTCACGAAGTGTACATAGCAGTATATGTCGCACTCATCAACAAATGTACAGAACTGTGTACCGATAAAGACTCCAAGTTGTGTACAGAACTGTAGCTATCAGTTCTCATGAAAACACAAAGCAGTATTCCCATTAGACGGCAATGAGTGTACACAACTGTATAAGTATCAGTCTCTACGAATTGTACACATCTGTAAAAATCTCAGTCTCTAAGAAGTGTACACAACTGTATAAATCTCAGTCTATAAGGAGTGTACACACATGTATAAATCTCAGTCTGCAAGACGTGTGCACATCTGTATAAATCGCAGTCTGCAAGACGTGTGCTCATTTGTATAAATCTCAGTCTGCAAGACGTGTACACATCAGCATAAATCTCAGCCTGCAAGACGTGTTCATAGCTGTATAAATCTCAGTGTGCAAGAATTGTACAAAACTGTATACGTTTGTCCTGCTTTCTCTCTGTTCAAACCACACTGCATTACATTTGCCGCCGCAGTGGCCGACCGACCTTGAACTCTTCCACAGACAACAGCAGACAGCAAGACTTCGCCTGAGACGAGGGTGAAAAAAAAATAATCTTCCTGACATGAACAGTTGTCGTTAGTAAAGGAATCGAAGACTGCTAAGGTAGATTTTCATTGAACTATCTACTAAAAGATGATAATCTAATTCACAGAAGACACAGACGCTATAACAACCATGACAAGTAAATCTATAGTCGGCTAGTGAAGATGTGGGATGATTCTTTCACTATACTACCAAAAAATTAGCCTGATACCCAAACTATCCCCATTTGACAACACATCCACACCGGACTGTGTATAAAGCTCTAACGCTCCTGTTATTACCCGTCGAGATAAACATATGGGGAGACACTCGGACATCGCTGAAAATATGGATCTCTTCAAACAAATTAAGGATAACATGAGCTGTCAGAAGTTAACATTGTTATGATTGCACGTTCTATGTGTAAGTAATAGTATATAATTGTATACATCTGAACTGACACATGCCTATGGTCATTGGCATTAAGGTGAGTGGCCGTACAATATAAACAGTTCACGAGATAAAATAGGGCGGATAGTAAGTCCCCCAGAGGGCGAAAATGAGAAGACAGTGAGGGAAGGGCGAGCGAAGAAGAAGTCAGCTGGCTAAAATAAGGGTGGGGCAGACAGTTGGAGCAGTGAGGTTGTGTGTTGTGTGTGAGACATTGTGGGGGATAGAATTGTTGAAAAGAGAGGGACAAAGATTGACGGAGATCAGTTGATGTTTGGACTCCGAGCTGAGAGGGAGTTGAGTTTAGACCGGACCAGGAGAAGGTCGTGGTCTGAGAAAGTGAAGAATTGTGACGGAGTTCGGAAGATAACTCCGCACTGTGGGTTCCAGGGATAGTGAGTGGAATTCGAGATCCAGAGTGGGTTACTTTGAGTCGGGCCTAGAGAGAGGCTAGTATACCTGTCGTGTGGGACGAGATTGAGGAGGCCTTGAGAGGCCATGTTATTCGAAGTGTTCCATTGGGATGGATATATATTCCTAGAGAATTATTGTTCCTGGATTTATATGTGTCTGTGTTAATTCAGAATTAAAGGAATATTATGTGCGCAAATTAACGCTTGTTCACTGACTGGTGTTTGGTTGTGATACATCTTGGTTAATCTGTTGTTCAACATCACATTTACAAGGACATACCCTAGACACAACCATAGCCACTTTATCTGTAACTTAGTCAACATTCACTTTGTGACAGACGATGAAGTGCGGGCTCATCAATCAAAGAATTCGGTATATGGATTTAAATCAGTACGAATCAGTTCATTAAGCGCAACAACATGGTTTTCCAAATTCATTCCGGTGAAAGCCAGTAGGCGAAGACAGGATTACAAACCACAGCTAATTCAAAACAAAGCCACCACAGGTAAAACAATTGCCCACCCTGAGAGGGAGAGGGGACAGCGGGGTTTACTCACAGTACACAGACAAGGTTCGCGCTACTGAGAGAGCCGTCTGGCGGACAGCAGGCGAAAAAGTCGGGTTGACAAAAATGTCGGCGCTGTTTAGGACAGGTTGTTCACGAAAAATAGACAGGCGCCAAAGGTGAAGGTCAGGTGAACTTGTGGACAGCGAGTGTATGTGTGTGTACGGCGTCTTCAGAGTTCGGTGCAGATAATAAGACGGAAAGGGGCGCCAGGGGAGTTACGAGGGTAATTCATGGTTAAAAACTCGCCAGGAGGAGGGGAGTTATAGGAGTAAAGTGTGGGGAACACACAAAGGTGACAATCCTTGCTCCACAGAAAAGTAAAAGTTTCTGCACGGATTATTGTCATAAAGAGAAACAGAGATGACCGGCGGGTTCAAGGCCGTGGACAATGGAAAGTTACTGAAAAATTGTCCAGAGTAGAACGAGATAAACACGTTGTTTTTCTACTGAAACGAGGATTTACGTTTAATGTCTTTGTGTGTGTGTCATCATCGGGTCATCAGGAAATAAACCACAACAGTCATTCAGGTGCCGTCTTCGCAAGTATGAGCGCATTTCTTCACCCCCCCCCCCCCAAAAAAAAAGACTTGCAAAACGGATTTAAAGCGTGTGATCATTTTCTGCCATTCGTTGATTTAACCTGGTCAGTAACAGTGAAACCATACCATCACTTCAAAGCGACAGTGACTACGCAGATAAACATTCATTGATTTTAAAGGTATTTTCGGCTCCCCAAAACGCCACGAAAACCCTATATTTCTGGCAAAACAAGAGCGTTCACATACATTATACAATCACAGGCCAACTCTACAGGGAGGGTTACCAAAACGTTACGGACTGTGAAGACACAAGGCGTTGGGATAATTACCATCATCTTAAACTTTTACGACAGTCGAAAATCGTGTCACCACGGAAAAAGTGACAACGCATCAGAACACTAATTCATTGTGGGAATCTAACGTCGTAATCTTTCCAAAACAGGAACCAACAGACATTTCCAGGTGATTTTTGGAGACTATTGAAAACAAACTAAGGACTTTTTGTAAGATTCTACCATCGCATTGGTGTCGGCAACCCGTGTTTGCTTCTGTTGTTCTCATCGTCCTAAGTATTGTGGTTGTGCGTTACTCAAGTATTTGTATGTGGTCCAGTGTTCGTAATAAGTAGGATATTTTTGCATTGTTTCTCGAAATGCGGGAGACAAAGCAAAGGTGAAATTGTCTAGGTACATATTGTATGTTGTTGAGAGGCAGCTGACGAGTCAGTTTGTTTTGTGCGGTTGAGCATTGGGTCGTCTCGACTTTATACACGGTGTCCAAGTGTCTATCGTCAGATCTATGTACATTAGTCATTTTATATTTGTTCTTTTTACTGTTTTCTCTTTACTGTTACATATGATATTTGATTTCTTTGGATATATGGTATTGTTGTAATTCTTATGTTAATACAGCTTCTATCTAGATGGTATCTGTCAGTTTATATTATGCGCACGGTATGGTCTTTCATGGGCATGTTTATGTCAGTGGTTTTTATTTCTATGTAATCATTCGTCTGCGTTTCACCAGCCCATGCATATAGCGTCTAATAGTTGGCACTTTGTGTGGATCATTCATTTGTGTATTTATATGTGTGTTTAAAACTATTTCCAGGAATTGTTCTACAGTTATATGATATATATATATATATATATATATATATATATATATATATATATATATATATATATATATATATATATATACGAGGGAGTATAGTTAATATTCCCCCCTCACTACCTAGTGCTTATAGAGTGACTGGGTGAGTACAGAGTGATATTTTAGCACTACGAATTTACGTACACAGGGAGTGCTGGTGTACTTAGGGAAGTGACACAAAGACTAACAGCAGAGTCTTCACATTTATAGTTGGCTGACAGACAGCAACGTGTCCACAAGTACAAGATGCCTACTTTAATGGAATATATTGAAGCAGGTGAACGAATAGGCCTGAAAGGTAAAGAGTTACAGGAGTATGCAGAAGCAAAAGAACAAAAACAGATTGAAAGAGAGGAGAGACATAATGAACGCGAGGCAAAACGCCTACAGGAAGAAAAGGTAGCTGAAGCTAAGCGTCTACAGGAAGAGACACAAGTAAAACTAGCTGAAATGGAAAACAAGCGTCTACAGGAAGAGACACAAGTAAAACTAGCTGAAATGGAAAACAAACGTCTACAGGAAGTAAAACTAGCTGAAATGGAAAACAATCGTCTACAGGAAGAGACACAAGTAAAACTAGCTGAAATGGAAAACAAGCGTCTACAGGAAGAGACACAAGTAAAACTAGCTGAAATGGAAAACAAGCGTCTACAGGAAGAGACACAAGTAAAACTAGCTGAAATGGAAAACAAACGTCTACAGGAAGTAAAGTTAGCTGAAATGGAAATTGAGAAAGAGAAGATCAAGTGTCAGATGCAAACTGAAATCGAGTTAAGAAAACTAGAACTATCTTCGAAGGGTCAAAGTGAGGAAAGCAGAAGACCGTCGCAGTCGTCACAGAGATTAAAACTGCCATATTTTACAGACCGGGACCAACTTAAAAATTATTTGGCCAGGTTCGAGGCATCAGCCAAAGCGTTAGGTATTCCAGAGACGGAGTATGCGATGCGTCTTGGCGAGCTTCTTACGGGTAAGGCACTAGACACCATGTTCAATTTACCCGTAGAAGAAAGAAACAACTACACTATCTTACGTCAACGTTTGCTGACAAAGTTCCAACTAACTGAACATGGATATAGAACAAAGTTTAGACAGTTAGTGCCAGAGACAAATCAAGTTTTCACAGACTTTGTTAACACAGTAAAGAACACATTTAACAAATGGATGGAGCTCGCAGATGTAGGGAAAGATGTTAATAAAATAGTAGATTTAGTGTTAAGAGACAAAGTATTAGCTTCATGTAATACCAATTTAGTGGCTTTCTTTGAGGAACGTAAGCCAAAGGACATAGACACAATGTCACAGTTAGGGCAAAATTACATGACTGCACATCCTAACAGTTCTATTGGGAAACTAATGAGTGAGGAAATAGTCTGTGCAGCGTACACTAAACAGGACCAGAATCCAGTCATCAGACCAAGGGCGAAAAGTGTGGATTCAGCACAGAAAGGTGAGCAGCAAGAACTTCAAGATAATGGTTTCCGAGGAAACAATGTTGGTAGAGTAGGACGGTACCCATATAGAAGAGGGAATTTCCAGAGACGTCCACATTATGCCGGATGTTGGAATTGTGGGAGCTGGAGACACAAGGCAGCACAGTGTGATGCACAATCATCCAGTGAGCCAACAAGTTACGCAAGGAAGGAGATCATCTGTTTCAAATGTGGAAAGAAGGGGCATCTCAGTCATCAATGTAGGATGAGAGAAACAGAGCACTCAAATGCAGCGCAAGTAATTGAGACGCCGAACAATGAAGATTGTAGTGGGTGCAAACCTCTTTTTGAAAAAGACAGTCAGCCAGTCCTAATATGTGGTCATACAGTGAAAGCAGGATTAGCAGTGCATGAAGGAGGAAGTCTGAAGCTGCATCAGGGATTCGTTAATGATAGACCAGCGTTAACAATTAGGGATTCCGGATGTACGTCTATCGGAGTGAGGACAAGTTTAATAGATCCCTCGGATTATACAGGGAAAAAGATTAGATGCATAACATTCAACGGCACAGTAGAGTTCTACCCATTAGCCATAATAACAGTAAAAACACCATATATCACTGGAAGAGTGACAGCGTGTGTTTTGGACTCACCAGTGGCTGATTTGATCATAGGAAATGTTATAGGAGTTAAAGATTGTACAGAAGAGGAAGTAGTTTATTGGGACCGAAAATATAGTGTAAGCAGTAATGAGGTAGTTACCACAAGAGAGCCTAAATTAGAGAGTATAGCTGAGGTAGAAGAGGCACTTGAAGTAGACACAGGAACTCAGGACAAGGATAGTACAGCTGAGCAGATGAGAATGGGTCCCAAATATAGTGCTAGTGGCTCCCAGAGACAAGATACTACTCTGAACAAATGTTCCCAAGGGTGTAGGAGAGTAGAACATAGGCAGTCAAAGAAAGGTAGATGGTGCTTCGAGAGGAAGAACAATGTTCTCACTCGCCGCTTTTCAGATAGTGGAACTGCACGTAGGCAAGTAGCAGTACCTTTAGCACACAGAGACCGATATACTAGAACAGCTCAGGATAGTGCATGTGCAGGGCACATAGGCATAAGGCGTATGCAGCAGAAAGAAAGGTGCCAGATATATGGGCCAAGATTGAATAAAAAGTTCAGACTAAACAGAGACGCAAGTGTAACGGTGCAATATGCAGATAGGAAAGTTGAGTCAGGTCAAAAGAGTGCATTACTGACCCAGGGCTAGGGATAGCAAACAGATGTTGTAACTGTAGAGGTACCATGAGTCATGGGTACATGAAAGGTAGACACAGCATCGACAGGAATCAGAGGTGGGTTGATGCAAGAAAAGAACCACCTGATATATGGTCGGTACACAAACTCTCCAGATAGTCGGTGGAAGACAGAGGCAATGCAGCGCCTCGACATTTATTTATGGACCAGTATTAGCAAGGTTACATGGCTTGTGTGTTATTGAAGATATTAATAGACCTGCGGGTACATAAATATAATGCTTTTCTATGTTATGTTGATTATTATGCCATGTATTAGCTCATGTATTGATACACAACATGGAAAGTCGGCTTGTATTGATGTGTAAAGAATATGGGAGTTTACTATGAGTATTTGATATATTATTTAGTCTGGTAGCTAGAGTAAGGTGGATTTATACTTACGACTACCCAGGCAATGTGTCTGGGTCACATATTTGATATACCCTAGGACATACCCTAGACACAACCATAGCCACTCTATCTGTCACTTAGTCAACATTCACTTTGTGACATGAACAAAGTAGGCAACTATTTATTCTTGCCAAATATTGACGGTGTTCCCTAACAAAATCATGGTGTACTCATAGTAAGACATGTATATTTGATCCAAATCACAAAAGACCGAGATCTGTGGAGAGCAATAAACGCATACGCCAGCTGGCAGGGCACTTGTTGATGATGATGATTTATGCATGGATGTATACAGAGTAAGTTCATCATCATATGCTATGCCGATACGCGTGGGCTGTCGTGCTTCACCATCTCACACGATCACTAGAGACGTGGATCACCTCGGTGTTCGTTTTAGACAATGCCATTTCGAGTTACAATATGTGTCTTCAGCCAGGCTACTGCTTTAATTACTGCCATTTCGAGTTACAATCTGTGTCTTCAGCCAGGCTACTGCTTTAATTACTGCCATTTCGAGTTACAATCTGTGACTTCAGCCAGGTTACTGCTTTAATTACTGAAATGTCGAGTTACAATCTGTGTCTTCTGCAAGGCTTCTGATTTAATTACTGCCATGTCGAGTTACATTCTGTCTCCAGCCAGGCTACTGCTTTAGTTACTGCCATGTCGAGTTACAATCTGTATCTCCAGCCAGGCTATTACTTTAATTACTGCCATGTCGAGTTACAATATGAGTTTCCAGCTAGGCTAATACTGTAATTACTGCCATGTCAGGCGGAAATGAAGACCCATGACCAGCCTGGGTCTAGTTACAGCCTGCCCGTGTGCGTTATGTTGAATTATAACCCAGTCATGTTCTAGCATCCCTCAGGAAGGAGGGAAGTTACAGTACCGATACTGCATACCTCTATGGTTTCTGAGCCTGGGGGTGGGGAGAGCTTTGCGATTCAGTTCCCGTGGAGAAGGAACTTTAGTTTCGGGTGGAAAGAAACGTCACTAACCTGACCTTTCAGGGCTCGGACGACCGATGATGCCGTGGACTTAAGAGTTGAATCTCACAGCCTTCCATATAATTTACCACCCAACAGTCATCTCAACCAACCAACCAACCACCAACCAGCTCAATCAAACAAGCCACACATAAACCAGCCTACCAACCAACAAACCTACCAATAAAGGCAATCACCAAATAACCTATCAATAAATCAACCAGTCCATCAGTCAATCAACCTAACAGTCAATCAATCCACAAATCAGCCAACCAATCGATCAAAGAACCCATTAATAAACCATCCCACCAACCAGCCAGATAACTAATCAACTAACAGACCCAACCATCAGCCACTCATCTATCAACCAACCAACTAATCAATAAATCAGCCAACCAATCCATAAGCCAACCAATCCACCAGTCAGCAGCCACATCAACAAACCAATCAGGCCATCATCCCATCAAGCAAGCAACCCCCCAGTCAACCAGCCCACAAGCCAACCCATCAAATTATTCACCTTGTACAGTAGAACCTCAATCACCAGTGTGCCTCATTCTCAAGCGTTCAACAGTCCCCGTAGCTAGATAACTGTAAAACTTGTGCTTGGCAATGACTTAAATTGACCTCAAAGAAAGGAGTGAGGATATGAACTAGTCATCCATCTCATAAAGTAGCGCTCGTTCTTAAACATACGGTGTGCTGATGCGGAGGTGGTTGGTTCAATCCTCCTTGCCCTTGACTTGGGGACGTAAATTACAAGTACACTTAAAGTCGGAGTAGGTTCGCCTGATGGCGAGGGACACTGGTAATAGGTAAAGTTAATACACACGCACAAATCAGTCCAGAACACTGGAAGTAGTAGTAGCAAGTTTACAGAGTTCAACACACACACAAAATTTCATCATTTTATAATTTGTACTTTCATCTCCCTTATACATAAATGACTGATCACATGTTGATAAATACTTACACATTTCTGAGCTGAGGACACAACTTAGCTCATAGACATAGTTGAGCTCCTAGACATAACAGAGCACTGAGATATAGTTGAGTTCTTGGACATAACTGAGCTATTAGACATAACTGAGCTCTGAGACATTACTGAGCTCTCAGACATAATTGACCTCAGAGACATAAATAAATTCTTAGACGTAACATAGCTCTGATATATAGTTGAGTTCTTAGACATAAATGAGCTCTTAGATATAACTGCACTCTGATATACTGCTGCGCTCTCAGACATAGTTGAGCTCTGAGACATAGATAAGCTCTTATACATAACTGAGCCCTCAGACATAACTGAGCGCTACGACATAGTTGAGCTTATAGACACTGTTGATCTCTTAGACATCACTAAGCTCTTAGACATAACTGAGCTCTTAGACATAACTGAGCTCTAAGACAAAGTTGAGCTCTTAGAAATAGGTGAGCTCATAGTTGAGCTCTTAGACATAGTGGACCTGTAAGTCATATTTGAGCCCTTACATATAACTGAGCTCTTACACATACTTGAGCTCTTAGACATAGTTGATCTCTGAGATATAACTGAGCGTTTAGACATAGTTGAGCTCATAGTTGAACACCTAGATACAGTTGACCTCTAAGACATAACTGAGCTCTTATACATAGTTGTGATCCTAGACATAATTGAGCTCTAAGACATAACAGCTCTCAGGCATAACTGAGCTCATAGACATAATTGAGCTCTTAGACATAACTGAGCTCTTAGACGTAGTCGAGAACTTAGACATAATTGAACTCTGAGACATAACTGAACTCTGAGACATAGTTGAGCTCTTAGACATAGTTGAGCTCTGAAACATAACAGCTTTTAGATATAGTTGAGGTATGAGACATAACTGATCTTTTTAACATAGCTAAGCTCTTAGACATAGTTGAGCTCCGAGACATAACTGAGCTCTGAGACATATTTGAGCTCTTAGACATAGCCACGTACATAGACATGGCTACACTGTATAAACTTATGAACACTTACCGATAGCTGAACTCTTACATCGTTGTAAACTATATCTTGATGTAACGTCAATAACAGTCTACATCACTACCGAATGGATATGTTAACGCTGTTTTCTCTAAACCCCCTCCCCCCTCCCCTTATTCAAAATGTGACACAAGTGAATGTATGACACTTACTGAATGTGATAATTATTATTACAACAGTGAATATCTAAATATTAGTCACGTAACGCATGTCCTTATTTTTACACTCCAAATATAAGCTAGCGCTGTTTGCACACATGTACTGAAAGATATTTCTGTGTGATTATGAATAAACTTGTTAAAATGTTCTGGAATGAGTCATACCGTGTCACAATATAATTTCCTAGATACCATGTTGCTGCTGTTTCAGATAGAGCACTGCTGCGATGTAAGGACAGTTCGGATATGCCAAGCCTGGGTTCTCTAATTCTCTCTGATGATGTGTCTATGGATGGTTTCATGTCATGGATTCCCTAATTCTCTCTGATGATGTGTCTATGGATGGTTTCATGTCATGGGTTCTCTAGTTCTCTCTGATGATGTGTCTATGGATGGTTTCATGTCATGGGTTCTCTAATTCTCTCTGATGATGTGTCTATGGATGGTTTCATGTCATGGGTTCTCTAGTTCTCTCTAATGATGTGTCTATGGATGGTTTCATGTCATGGGTTCTCTAATTCTCTCTGATGATGTGTCTATGGATGGTTTCATGTCATGGGTTCTCTAGTTCTCTCTGATGATGTGTCTATGGATGGTTTCATGTCATGGGTTCTCTAATTCTCTCTGATGATGTGTCTATGGATGGTTTCATGTCATGGGTTCTCTAGTTCTCTCTAATGATGTGTCTATGGATGGTTTCTTGTCATGGGTTCTCTAGTTCTCTCTGATGATGTGTCTATGGATGGTTTCATGTCATGGGTTCTCTAGTTCTCTCTGATGATGTGTCTATGGATGGTTTCATGTCATGGGTTCTCTAGTTCTCTCTGATGATGTGTCTATGGATGGTTTCATGTCATGGGTTCTCTAGTTCTCTCTGATGATGTGTCTATGGATGGTTTCATGTCATGGGTTCCCTAATTCTCTCTGATGATGTGTCTATGGATGGTTCCATGTCATGGGTTCCTTAATTCTCTCTGATGATGTGTCTATGGATGGTTTCATGTCATGGGTTCTCTAGTTCTCTCTGATGATGTGTCTATGGATGGTTTCATGTCATGGATTCTCTAGTTCTCTCTGATGATGTGTCTATGGATGGTTTCATGTCATGGGTTCCCTAATTTTCTCTGATGATGTGTCTATGGATGGTTTTATGTCATGGGTTCTCTAGTTCTCTCTGATGATGTGTCTATGGATGGTTTCATGTCATGGGTTCCCTAATTCTCTCTGATGATTTGTCTATGGATGGTTTCATGTCATGGGTTCCCTAATTCTCTCTGATGATGTGTCTATGGATGGTTTCATGTCATGGGTTCCCTAATTCTCTCTGATGATGTGTCTATGGATGGTTTCATGTCATGGGTTCTCTAGTTCTCTCTGATGATGTGTCTATGGGTGGTTTCATGTCATGGGTTCCCTAATTCTCTCTGATGATGTGTCTATGGATGGTTTCATGTCATGGGTTCTCTAGTTCTCTCTGATGATGTGTCTATGGGTGGTTTCATCTCGTACCCAGTCCAGGAAAGCTGCTACAGTAACCCTTCTTGTCGGGTCTTGATCTAACAGTCTCAGCAACGTATCCCTGTATGGATGAATCAATAACAAGAGAATAATTCAGTTAATTTTGTTAGTTAGTTAGTAAGTTAGTTAGTTGCAGTTCCAACTTCACAGCAACGGGTCGTCTCCATTATGCTCCGTTCCTGTGCCAGTGAATATCACACAAAAGGCTCCCCACTGCCCAGTGTGAAAAGTGGAAAACCAGGTGTCTCGACAAACAACAGCCCGCACAGATACACTGTGCTTAATGCCGCCACCAGAATGTCAACACACCAGTCCCCCACGAAACACCCATGTGTTGCATTGTAGGCAAACAGAGACAGTGTATCGGTATCATTCGCATATAATATATGATTGAACCCTTGACATGTAGTAAACAAACCAAATATCCATAGAAACTGTTGGGTGTGGTTTTAGAGAATAATGCTAAATACTCATTGGACATCCATCATCCATCGTGTGCAATGCCGATAAGTGTGGAGGGTCATGTTTTGCCATCTCACTCGATCACAAGAGTCGTGGATCAGCTCCGTGTTCCTGTCTCGACCATGCCACGTGGCCAAACCATCCAAGTATTTACTTCTCGGTCTTCCCCTTGGTCTCCTGCCTTCGATCTTGCCAGTTGTCACCAAGTTCTCCAAGCCATTTCTTCTCATAACATGTCCTGAATATTTTCAGAGTAAGACACAATGACTTATCTCTAGCATCAGAAAGCCTTCTTTTTGTGGACATATGAGAAAACAAAAGGTGGAAAATATTGTGACAACTGGACAAATTTGTGGCAACAGCGATAGAGGAAAACAACGAGAGAACATTCTTCAGTCATGTGGTATGGCATGGAAGGGAGTCAGCACCGGAACTGATACTTGCCGTTGGAAACTGCATGATGTGGAGAAGCATGGTAGCCCGCGCCAGTCGGCAAAGCTCTTTGATGAATGATGCGACCATTCTTCTCTCTCTCTCTCTCTCTCTCTCTCTCTCTCTCTCGCTCTCTCTCTCTCTCTCTCTCTCTCTCTCCTCTCTCTTTCCTCTAGCTCTCTCTGTCTGTCTCTCTCTTTCTCTTACAGACAGATAGACAAACTGACAGATAGACAGACAGACTGAATGGCATAAAGACTTGCAGACATACAGAATGACAGACAGATAATGACATTAAGATTTGCCGACATACAGAATTGCATAACGAATTGGCGACATACAGAATGGCATAAAGACTTGCCGACATACAGAATGACAGACAGAATTGCATAAGGACTTGTCGACTTTCAGAATGACAGACTGATAGAATAACATAAAGACTTACTGACATACAGAATGACAGACAGACATAATGGCACTAAGACTTCCGATATACAGAATGGCAGACAGACAGAATCACATAAAGACTTGCCGATATACAGAATGACAGACAGACAGAATGGCATATAGACTTGCCGACATACAGAATGACAGACAGACATAATGGCATAAAAACTTGCCGACATACAGAATGACAGACGAACAGAATATCATAAGGACTTGCCGACATACAGATTGACAGACTGACAGAATGGCATAAAGACTTGCCGACATACAGAATGACAGACAGACAGAATGGCATAAAGACTTGCCGACATACAGAATGACAGACAGACAGAATGGCATAAAGACTTGCCGACATACAGAATGACAGACAGAATAGCATAAAGACTGGCCGACATTCAGAATGACAGACAGACATACATGGAAACGGACATACTCAGATGTGTTTTCATATCTGTATCTGCCCCGTTACACAAGTGTAAACGATACCAGGCTATGCTACAGGTTATGATTTCATTATTATGACTGTGTCAGAAGTCGGGGTGCCCCACCGGCTAGATGAATGTATTATTCACTGGCGAGCAACCCCAGATAGTCAGAAACTGACTAGGGACAAAATCTATATGGCTGAACTACAGATTAAGCCCTTGAATATCCAACGTACAGTTCCTAGTGGCTCGTTACAAAATTGAAATGAACTGTGCTGAATATTCGCCAAGGATCAGGAAAGAGAAGTTTAGCTGAGATAGATGTTTAAGTCTAAATATATGAATATAGACGACTATTCTCAGTACAGGTTTTTCTCCCTGACTGCTCCCTTCCTTGGTGTGTAAGTGAACCCCCACCAATGTACACACACAACACGTATGCACAATTGGAATTAAAAGATAACGACAGAACTATGAGTTACAATACTACAACATTTATTTACTAATCATGATCATAGACATCTGATGGTTCAAGATGAGGATGATGAAATCATATACCTATTGATATTGATGACAAACATTACGTAACTTTACTTGTTACTTCATCTATCTGGAACTGTGGTCCAGATCCCCACTCTCCAGTAGACTCAAAAAAGAAAAAGAAAAAGAACAGCTTGCCGGTATTCTGAGATCCTGTCAGTCCTGACACTCCTAGTCAGTAGTCTCTAGTCTTGAGATCTATAACATAGGGCTCCTTGTGAGAGCTTGAAAGAAAGTCAAGAATGTGTTATATCAGTTCTACATCAGCGCAATCCTAATTAAAACATATCACAACACAAACATATACAATGACCAGTCTGGCCAAGTTTATCTTCCAGCTCTACGGTGTTCACCATCCTCCTTCTCCCTACTGTCTTTAGTCTGGGGCGGGCTTTTCAATTGTCTCACACGCCTGTAATGATTACATTTCTGCCGCCCCATGTCCATGTCGCTAATACAGAAATTCTGTGTCGTACAGCCGCTCCGTCCAATGTTAGTTTAGCAGCTCACAGGGTCGGTAAGGGTATTATAACAATGCCTGATCATCCGGGCTTACACGCCGTGACCAATAGCTGTGCCAGGTTTCCATGCATTACCGTGGACGCACGCCCACAATACACTGAGAAAGTTTAGCACCATATACCCCATAACACTTGTGGGTAATGTCTGTACCATTACACCTCTGCTACAAATGCAATCGATGGTTAGTGTGCCAATGCGCACACCATAATATAACACGTCATATTGATAGGCTAGCATATGACAAATCAATATACCAAACATGAAATACCCATAAAACAATTATTAAACTAGACATATTATGATACTTTAACATCATAGCATAATGCACTAGTTAGTTTATGAAATTACACATACATACATCCAACATATCCGTAAACATTATATTACTTCAAGATGGACATCTAATGCATCAGGCATTATTAATGAGTACTAATATTGTATAGCTACAAAATGAGATATACAACAAGTCTAATTGAAGTTACCACACAGACCAGCTATATTTGCTGAGCTGCCCGGTTTAATCACACTTAGTTACTGCTGTTGTAAGAATTAAATAAATAGTCAGTTGACTATATTCTGTACAACAAATGCACACACCAAAAGGCAACTAGGATAGTGTACAAAGAAATGACAAGCATCTACCAAGACACCTAAAAGTCTACCCAGACAAGATCTGTCTCACATAAGGCTCTATTTCTCAGAAGAATAACACTTTAAAGCAATATGATATTGAACGCAGAACTTAGAAAGAACACTCAAGTAATCTATGACAATGATAGTTCTTGCAATAACCTAGATCAGATATAGACTGGAATTCAGTACATACACCTAAAATACTTAGTTACTAAGAAATCTACATTTACTCTCTCTTCTCACCTGTTCTGAAGTCAAACTTAATCTAACCTAAACTAGGCTAGGGACCCTTATTTAAGCTGAGTCAAGCAGACAGTGTCTGAAACACTATTATCTCTTTGGCATTCCCGTCATAAATTCTTCTTATCTCCTCCTGACAGTGATTGCAATTAACCCCAAGTCTGTCCAGTCATAAAAATTCTTTTAACCACTAACCCTCACCATAGTGTCACACCTGGATGGTTTTGCGTTGCCAGCCCCAGATCAGTTTCACAGTCTTATCAGTGATTTCACACCTTGCAGAGTCTGCCAGTCCGAGTGGACAGGGATTGTGTACCGCCCTGGGGCCATTATCTCTCCCTGTGTCAATGTTGTTCACGCCTGGGTGGTTTTAATTACACAGTCCATGGCCCAGTTCATTGTTGATTCAGCATGTCTGGGTCAGCAGTTTCCCAAGGTGTATACTAATTATCTAGTTGCCATTTTACTTGCCATCTGCAAGCTTACGTCATGGCTAGAGGCTTTTTGTGAATAATCTTACCTCACGACTAGATAATTTTGGAGTAGTGTGATTAATTCATTCTTTCTCAATTTGGCCTCTCAAATTTGGAGACCGAGAAAAATATTCTGGGATGTTAAGGCGGCCAATTCGTGACAGAGCTTTCCCCTTAAAAAAAAAGTTTCTGCCAGAAATCTTTTGTCAAAGCACGCCGTACATCCCAGAATAATGCCTAAGCACTCTCCGTTCTGTATCTGCCTAAAGGTTTCCAATATTCCTTGTGGCAGTGGGTTGTCCTGCATCTGCATAAAGACGTTCCATTTCCATAACCCAAAGATACTCTGGATAGATCCTTGTACCTGGTTTTCGGCCGGGATTCCATGCAATAGCTTGGTAAAATCCGGTAATTGTCAGAAGGTTGTAATTTTACCCTTCTGGGAAAGATCACAATCAACGGGATTCTTCGGCGCCTCTGGGCAACGGTCTTAGTCCATTCCCTCACGTGATTTCCTCCTTTCAGCCGAGGATGTACCCGTAGTGAGGTCTTGCATAAGCTGGCCACCGCAAAGCTTGTCTCCGTGATTTTCCTCCATCCATTATAGATTCTGAACAGATTCATCAATATCTTCCTTTTGAAAGGAATAATGTTACACATCATGGTCCCATGATATAAATTCAACTGGCGCTTTCCTCCTTCAAAGTTGGGCGTAACAATCTTCCCTCCTCGGTGTCGCGGTTTCTTCCCCTGATAATCAGTTAACGGGCTGAGTTTCTCTGCATTAGAGTTTCGTGTGAAAACCGTGCTAGAAATTGGAAATTTAGTGTGCCAAGTTGTCCAGCCTTGAGAAATAACATAGTTACTCCAGGGCGATAAAGTGGTGTTACTTTTGAATAAAGTATCCACAAATAGCTGATCTACTCCTATCAAATCGACCTGACTGAAGGGTAGATTGAGTCCTAAGAGTGTTGATTCCAAACCACTCTTGACTTCTGTTACTTCAGGTCCCTGTTGCTGGAATTCCCTGATAACTTCAGCTATAGCGATGCTAGCAGTTTCTACCTCCATCTTGTATGAAGAGTTTTCTTTGCTAGTAACTACAGACAATGTTGTCTGCACAAAATCAGAATCCATATTCTGGCTCCTAACAATTCCCTGTGTTTCCTGAGTCTCCGAACTGGTATACTGTAAGATAACAACTGGAAATGTTTCCTGGTCTGGATGTTCCTCTCTGGTCATGCTTTCATGGGCTAAGTCCAGTTGAGGTAACTCCTGTGATGGGCTGGTGTCTACACAATCCATCACGCTACGTAAATCTTTTGAACTGATATCTAGTGTCTTTTCCTGAGCTGCAGCCTCAAAGATCACAAAGGGTTCCGGATCATCCTTCATCCCACTGTCCGTCAAATTTAATCCCACTTCTTCCTCGTCTGGGCTGAAGGGAATAATAAAGTCGGTTACCTTTCGATCTCCGACCTCCTTAAAAGATGTCCTCAGGTCATCTTCCTCTTGAGTTTCACCTCTCGTTGAAGTAAAATGAGATTCCTGGGAGTCTTGTACTGGCAAACCGTAGTGCAAACAGTTGTCCTCTGGGTAACTGTTACTAGGTAAATTATCTGAACTGATAATTAGTGACTCTTCCTGCGTTGCAGCAGTGAAATTCACCTGGGATTCTGTTCCTTCCTTCCTCCCTATTTCAGTCAGATGTAATTCCACTTCGTGATTCTGTGACCAGAAGGGAATGTGAGAATCGGCTAGGTCTCCGCCTGCGACCTCATTAAAGGTTGTCTTCAGTTCCTCTTTCTCTCGAGATTCATTTCTCGTAGCAGTCAAGTGGTTTTCCTGAAGGTCCTCTACTGTCAAACGACTATTGCCGTGGTGCAAACAGTTATCACGTTTGTGACTGTTTGAAATGCCCTTGGCACGTTTTTTCTTCCCTCTTTTCCGTTTAGGACTGGGTCGAATGAGAACCTGTAGTTCCCGGTCCACTACCTCTGATTCTGCGGTGGGTGGCAAAGATGTCCCTTCCTTCCTGGTTGGGTGCGCATCCATATCTCCTACCTTATGTTCCGCTAGAACGGTTAGCTTCTCTGCATTGACTACTTCCATATGCTGTTTATTAATCTCTGCTTCTTCAGTTTTGCTACGCTCTTGTGCTCCAAAGAACTCATCATTTTCTTTAAACATAATTTCTTCTTCTTGGTCCCACCATTCTAACTCAGCTATGATATACATTTCTAGTTGCTCCCCCTTTAAGCCTTTTCTTATGCCCCACCCTTTCGCGGACTCTGAGAAATCTGCGCGCGCCTTCATGTCCTCTTCGGGATTCCGGTAACGTAAGGCCATAATTGCTAAGGACTATATTCCGGTAAGCTCCTATGTATATATCAAAATCAGATCTAAGCTAGAAAGACCAGAGTTAACTACTGACAGTCTACGCTATCCAATGTGTATAGTTTAGCCTCAGCAGTGAAAGACAACTGAAAATACTATTCAAGTAGTACCTGGCGACAGCAGTGAAGTAAGTGTGAGAGATATACTACACAGTAATCAACAGTAATATTTATCTAAATAAACATTAAAATGCACTGCATACATGTCAAAATGAACATGGCATATATTAGCATAAAATTGCAAATCAGTCAAGCAGTTAAATCATCAAACACATCAATGTAAATATGATTAAAGTGTTCAATTATCAATAAATGATTAATGGTAACACTAATTGATAATAGTTACAAACAGTTATCAATAAATGATAGATGATGGTAGTTTTCTCATAAGTTCTTATCTGTTATACTTTTGAAAAGTTATATATGTACTCTGAAACTTCCTCAACTAAAAGTAGCTACATTTGATGATAGTCTATTTTGATGATTGAAGATTACAAGAGTTAACTTTTAAAAATCGTATGTCTAGGGTCTAGTAGAATCACTATGATTACTAGAATCCTGGTTCAGGATCGCGGACTGGACCCCAAATCTGTCAGAAGTCGGGGTGCCCCACCGGCTAGATGAATGTATTATTCACTGGCGAGCAACCCCAGATAGTCAGAAACTGACTAGGGACAAAATCTATATGGCTGAACTACAGATTAAGCCCTTGAATATCCAACGTACAGTTCCTAGTGGCTCGTTACAAAATTGAAATGAACTGTGCTGAATATTCGCCAAGGATCAGGAAAGAGAAGTTTAGCTGAGATAGATGTTTAAGTCTAAATATATGAATATAGACGACTATTCTCAGTACAGGTTTTTCTCCCTGACTGCTCCCTTCCTTGGTGTGTAAGTGAACCCCCACCAATGTACACACACAACACGTATGCACAATTGGAATTAAAAGATAACGACAGAACTATGAGTTACAATACTACAACATTTATTTACTAATCATGATCATAGACATCTGATGGTTCAAGATGAGGATGATGAAATCATATACCTATTGATATTGATGACAAACATTACGTAACTTTACTTGTTACTTCATCTATCTGGAACTGTGGTCCAGATCCCCACTCTCCAGTAGACTCAAAAAAGAAAAAGAAAAAGAACAGCTTGCCGGTATTCTGAGATCCTGTCAGTCCTGACACTCCTAGTCAGTAGTCTCTAGTCTTGAGATCTATAACATAGGGCTCCTTGTGAGAGCTTGAAAGAAAGTCAAGAATGTGTTATATCAGTTCTACATCAGCGCAATCCTAATTAAAACATATCACAACACAAACATATACAATGACCAGTCTGGCCAAGTTTATCTTCCAGCTCTACGGTGTTCACCATCCTCCTTCTCCCTACTGTCTTTAGTCTGGGGCGGGCTTTTCAATTGTCTCACACGCCTGTAATGATTACATTTCTGCCGCCCCATGTCCATGTCGCTAATACAGAAATTCTGTGTCGTACAGCCGCTCCGTCCAATGTTAGTTTAGCAGCTCACAGGGTCGGTAAGGGTATTATAACAATGCCTGATCATCCGGGCTTACACGCCGTGACCAATAGCTGTGCCAGGTTTCCATGCATTACCGTGGACGCACGCCCACAATACACTGAGAAAGTTTAGCACCATATACCCCATAACACTTGTGGGTAATGTCTGTACCATTACACCTCTGCTACAAATGCAATCGATGGTTAGTGTGCCAATGCGCACACCATAATATAACACGTCATATTGATAGGCTAGCATATGACAAATCAATATACCAAACATGAAATACCCATAAAACAATTATTAAACTAGACATATTATGATACTTTAACATCATAGCATAATGCACTAGTTAGTTTATGAAATTACACATACATACATCCAACATATCCGTAAACATTATATTACTTCAAGATGGACATCTAATGCATCAGGCATTATTAATGAGTACTAATATTGTATAGCTACAAAATGAGATATACAACAAGTCTAATTGAAGTTACCACACAGACCAGCTATATTTGCTGAGCTGCCCGGTTTAATCACACTTAGTTACTGCTGTTGTAAGAATTAAATAAATAGTCAGTTGACTATATTCTGTACAACAAATGCACACACCAAAAGGCAACTAGGATAGTGTACAAAGAAATGACAAGCATCTACCAAGACACCTAAAAGTCTACCCAGACAAGATCTGTCTCACATAAGGCTCTATTTCTCAGAAGAATAACACTTTAAAGCAATATGATATTGAACGCAGAACTTAGAAAGAACACTCAAGTAATCTATGACAATGATAGTTCTTGCAATAACCTAGATCAGATATAGACTGGAATTCAGTACATACACCTAAAATACTTAGTTACTAAGAAATCTACATTTACTCTCTCTTCTCACCTGTTCTGAAGTCAAACTTAATCTAACCTAAACTAGGCTAGGGACCCTTATTTAAGCTGAGTCAAGCAGACAGTGTCTGAAACACTATTATCTCTTTGGCATTCCCGTCATAAATTCTTCTTATCTCCTCCTGACAGTGATTGCAATTAACCCCAAGTCTGTCCAGTCATAAAAATTCTTTTAACCACTAACCCTCACCATAGTGTCACACCTGGATGGTTTTGCGTTGCCAGCCCCAGATCAGTTTCACAGTCTTATCAGTGATTTCACACCTTGCAGAGTCTGCCAGTCCGAGTGGACAGGGATTGTGTACCGCCCTGGGGCCATTATCTCTCCCTGTGTCAATGTTGTTCACGCCTGGGTGGTTTTAATTACACAGTCCATGGCCCAGTTCATTGTTGATTCAGCATGTCTGGGTCAGCAGTTTCCCAAGGTGTATACTAATTATCTAGTTGCCATTTTACTTGCCATCTGCAAGCTTACGTCATGGCTAGAGGCTTTTTGTGAATAATCTTACCTCACGACTAGATAATTTTGGAGTAGTGTGATTAATTCATTCTTTCTCAATTTGGCCTCTCAAATTTGGAGACCGAGAAAAATATTCTGGGATGTTAAGGCGGCCAATTCGTGACAGACTGCTTAGTTCAGCATCGTCTTTACACGCAAGGCAGACAGATCAACAATCAGGTTGGTAGATAGATAAACTTTCATCATCAAGTGCCCTATCGATATGCGCTAGGAGTCACAGTTGACCATATCATGTGCTCACCAGAGTCGTGGTTAATTCAACGTGCTTGTCCTGATCAAGTCGTGTGGCCAAGCCATGGTTGCGTTTATCTCGATGACTTCCCCTTGCTTATTTTCCCATTACGTTTGAAACTAGAGTCTGAGTTTTTGAAATTTAATTCCCTTTAAAGCCTGCCCAAAATATTTAGTCTGGCTCTAATGTCTCTATCTAATACACGATCGGTTATCATTTATGTTTACTTACAATGTAATTCGAATCCTAGTCGCTCACTGCGTATATTAGCATCCACTAAAAGCCGAGGATTCCGATCATTGTCTGATGTCAATACTGTATCATTTGCATGTCTTATATTATTGATGTTATGTCATACGATACGATTCCTCTCATATATTCAACACTTATTATAATATTTCAACTGTATAAGGAAACCAGATCTGGAGAAAGTACACATACTTGGAGCACATCTCTCTAGATAGAGCGACAGACAGACAGGCAGGCAGATAGCTGACTATTTATGTGTGTTGTCGGTGTGTGCGCGCGCTTGTATGTGGGTGTGCGTGTAAAGAATTATAGAAATAGATGTCATTACTTGATCAGTGGCTGCAAATCTTGTCTTCGTCTGGCTTCAAGATAATAATATGTGTCCACGTGAGGACTTCGTTCAAATACCAAGCACCACAGCACCACGCCCAGGCAGTAAGAGTCCATCTGGAGATTGGCAGTTTTAAAACATGTCTGACTACAACAGTTGAGACGAGACAAAACATGTCTTACTACAACAGTTGAGACGAGACAAAACATATTTTACTACAACAATTGACACGAGACAAAACATGTCTTACTACAATAGTTGAGACCAAACAAAACATGTCTTACTACAATAGTTGACCAAACAAGGCATGTCTTACTACAATAGTTGAGACCAGACAAAACATGTCTTATACAACAGTTGATACCAAACAAAACATGTCTTACTACAACGGTTGAGACCAAACAAAGCATGTCTTACTACAACAGTTGAGACCAAACAAAACATGTCTTACTACAACAGTCCAGACCCGCCAAAACATGTCTTATTACAACAATTACAACCCACCAAAACATGTCTGACTAAACCATTTGAGACCCAACAAAACATGTCTTACTATGAGTACACCATGTGAGACCAAACAAAACGTCTTACAACAACGTTGAGACCAAATAAAACAGGTTTTACTACAGCAATTGAGACCAGCCATCTTTCGTTGTCAGTAACACATTTTACAACTGATATATGTTATACATGCGTGTGTGAGCAATCTTTCTGTACAGGCAATGACTGTCATCATTTTTGTCACATCTTCAATGACGACTGGCTGCAACTGACCACCACAAATATCCGTGTTGAGCCTACGTTGTACATTCTGTTAGACTGTTTGGACCATGTCTTAATGTAATCTGTCCATGCCGTCTGTCTTTCACGCCGTCTGTCTCGTTTGTCCACAGCTTCTCTCCCCAGCTATTCGCAAAGTCCTACAAAGGCCGTGAAACATTTTGCATAGCTGTAGGATCGACTAAATCTGATGACATGGGAAACGGATAATTTTCCGGGAATTTCCCGGAAAAAACTGTAGCGAAGAATTGATGGACACCCAATTTTATGATGTGATGGCCTGGGATATGTGAAGATGAAACACTTGGCACCCTGGGACATCGCAAGTCTACAGTGCTTGTATGTACGTGCGTGTATACTCAGCTGTCAACATCAGACTACAGTACTTGTATGTACGTGTTGCAGCCACCATGGTGGAATGGCGAGGTTGAAAAGGCATGGCTGGGAAAGAGACAAGTTGTCAAAGACTGGCAAAAAGCCAGAAAGGCCAACAATGCCACAGGCTGAGTTGGCGGACCTGAAGACTGAGGTCCATAGGACGATGACTTTATTCAAATCCTGCACCAAACAGGCCAATTCCGAGAAATGGGACGAGTTCTGCAGGAAGGTGTGCTCCAAGCGATCTCTTAGGGGTATTCCAGACTTTCAAGGCAGAGACCTCACATGGAACAAATCGGATGCGGATAAAGGTAAGGCCCTTCTTGCACGCTACATAGAGTAGACTGACCAGAAAGACGAGCCCGCCAGACAGAGAACCACAACGACACTCTCAGTTGTGCGAGGGGGTCGGGACAGAAGAAGAGTGCAAAATCATAGCTGAGACAATACGTGCTCAAGAAATCACCTAACACCGCCCCAGGCCCAGACGGCATCCGATATGGTGACCTACTGATTATGTCAGATGATGACATGGAAGAACTGGCCAGAGAATTCAACACCAGTATCCAGAGGGGTCAGATCAAAGAGGAATTGCTACACAGCTACTTGCTGCCGCTGCCAAAATCGAACAAAGACCATTCCAGGATAAGCGGCTATAGAATCATTACGATGCAGAACACTGTTGGCAAGCTACTGGAGGAAATTGTAGCACACAGACTTGCTTGTGACTTGGAACAGCTCAGCTACTTCATGCCCACACTTGGAGGATACAGACGTAACAAAGAGTCATGGCTGAATGCGGCGGTCTTTGCTTAAGATGTTTACGAAGGATTTCAGGTCAGAGAAGAGACATGTGCGGCCGCCATAGGCTTAGAGGACGCATACAATAGAGTATCCTTCGAGCACATGATGCAAACCCTCTTCAGACTGAAAGTGCACCCTCACCTTGTACGATGGATAGCTGCAGTTCTGCTCCAAAGGAAGGTGGTGCTAAGATGCGGGAGTTGGTCTTCTGAGCCGATAACGATATGTCCAGGATTGCCGCAGGGTTCACCACTGTCACCAGCAGTACTATTCAACGTGTATACGGTGCCCATCACTGAACAACAGTTGGACGGGAGGGGTAGGACTCTATCATTTGCTGAGGACATTCTCGTGCACCCACAGGGTCGAGATAGACAGGTGGTTACCAATGATATCCTTCAGAGATCATGTCGATTATGTTATAATGAAAGCTCGAAAAGGTTTGTCAGCAATGATAGTCATGGTGGCTGCCAATATCGAGCAAAGACTGCTAATATTTCTGTTCCAAGGACTGGTGCTTTCACGTATCGAGTATGCCCTGCCCATCCTCACTGTCAGCCCTACACAGATCTGAAAACTTGAAAAGGCACAAAACGAAGCCATGCGCATCATTTTGGGCTGCACGAAAGACACCAGCTGTGTAGCAACGAGATACCTCCTTGACTTCCCGACAATGGAACACAGGATCAAGATCTGGAGAGCTCGTGCATACTTAAAAAAAGTGTAGATGAGCAGCACCCTTTGCATGACGCTATATACAGAGGTAAGGGTGACAGGCTAAAGCGAAGCAAATCATGGATGGGTCGGGCGGAAGATGTCGTCAGACAGGTCTGCAGTCTTACCAGTATCCACCCCGGCAAGGAATTGATGCCGGTGCCTCCAGCTTTCAAGTGCACTTTCTCCTGCATTATCACACTCGACAGACGGTGCAGAGAGCAGAACCCTGTCGCTGTCAATGCAGAAGTCAACGCGCTCATCTATGAACACACAGTTCATCATCATATGCTATGCCGATACGCGTGGGCTGTCGTGCTTCACCATCTCACACGATCACTAGAGACGTGGATCACCTCTGTGTTCGTTTTAGACAATGCCATTTCGAGTTACAATCTGTGTATTCAGCCAGGCTACTGCTTTAATTACTGCCATTTCGAGTTACAATCTGTGACTTCAGTAAGGTTACTGCTTTAATTACTGCCATGTCGAGTTACAATATGTGTCTTCAGCCAGGCTACTGCTTTAATTACTGCCATTTCGAGTTACAATCTGTGTCTTCAGCCAGGCTACTGCTTTAATTACTGCCATTTCGAGTTACAATCTATGACTTCAGCCAGGTTACTGCTTTAATTACTGAAATGTCGAGTTACAATCTGTGTCTTCTGCAAGGCTTCTGATTTAATTACTGCCATGTCGAGTTACATTCTGTCTTCAGCCAGGCTACTGCTTTAGTTACTGCCATGTCGAGTTACAATCTGTGTCTCCAGCCAGGCTATTACTTTAATTACTGCCATGTCGAGTTACAATATGAGTTTCCAGCTAGGCTAATACTGTAATTACTGCCATGTCAGGCGGAAATGAAGACCCATGTCTCCAGCAAGGCTACTGATTTATTATCTGCAATCTCGGGTTACAATCTGTGTCTCCAGTCAGGCTTACTGCTTTTGTTACAGCTTTGTCAGCCATAGTCAGACTATTCGATTTCAGGCGAAGGCACAGCAGTCTTCTTTCACAGTTGTTCCTCAGACCTGATATGTAAAAACGTTTGAGCTCCTCTATGTCCAACAACAGACCCGTCTGTCTAGATGACTACTTACCCCAACAATCATCATCATCATCAAGTGCCGTGCCGGCTGGCGTAGGCGTTCATGGCTCTCCACAGATCTCGGTATTTGGTTTTCTGGATCAACTCTGCTGCTGATATTCCTCCATGCCACCGTCTCAATCCATCCATCATCATTTCTCTTGGTCTGCCTCTGCTTCTTCTGCCCTCGATCTGTACAGTTGTCATGATGTTCTCCAATGCATGTCTCTCTTCTCATCACATGATCAAAGAAAGCTGTTTGTCTCTGTCTTATTGTTGTATATAATGTTCTAGTTTCATTAGCCTGTTTCAGGCAGTCGTCGTTAGTTACTCTGGCAGTCCAAGGAATCCGCAACATTCGTCTCAGGAACCACATCTCTGTTGCTTCTAATTTCTTCTTAATTTGTTCATTTACATTCCAAGATTCACTGCCATACAGCAAAACTGGTTCGACATAGCATTTCAGCACTCTCTTTCTTACATTCAGTGATAGTGACTTATTGCATAAGATACTCTTCATTTTCTGAAATGCCGCTTTTGCCTGCCCTATTCTGCTCCTAATCTCTGTTGTACATCTTCCATCTGATGTTATAAATGCCCCTAGGTATCTAAAATTATCAACTTGGTTAAGGATTTTTCCTTCTATTTCTATGTCACATTTTGGTGTCACCATTTTTTTTGATATTACCATTGTTACTGTTTTCTTGATATTCAAGGAGAGTCCTTTCCTTGCACTCTCTGTTACTACAACGTCTAATAATCGTTGTAGGTCTGTTGAATTATCCGCCACCAATACTGTGTCATCTGCATAGCGTATATTATTTATATTATAACCTCCAACTAGTATTCCTGGCATATATTTGATCTCTCTCATTATTACTTCGCTATACAGGGAGAACAGATCTGGTGACAAGATACACCCTTGTCGTACTCCTAGTTTTATCTGTTCGTAACTACCCTCTTTATTTCCCATTTTAATTGCTGCTACATGGTTCCAGTAAACATTCTTTATTATTTTTAAACCTTTTCCATCAATGTTGATATCTTCCAACATTTTAATCAGTTCATCATGTTTTACTGTATCAAATGCCTTAGTATAATCTATGAAGCACAAATATATGTCTCTCTGTTTCTCTATTGACCTTTCTATTAGTGTCCGTAATGTATAAATTGCATTGTTTGTGCCCTTTCCTTCCACAAATCCATACTGTTCTTCACTATTTCCATTTGTATTTTCTTTTTATTTTCTATTTTTTTTTTCCCCCGATGGTGTTTCCACCTTGTCGTGGTGGGGGAGCTTGAGTTTCTCAATGACCCTGAGAGCTATGCCGGCGGTAGCGTAGCTACCAGCAGGGCCTCCCAAGCCGGACAGGTCAAAGGGTAGAGAACAGACAAAGAGAAACACCCTGGTCCTCCAGGTTGGGGGTTGAAGCGTGGGGTTAACATCCCCACCTTTGTAAAAACCTTTCTTTGTTACGAAACAAATACACGAGCCTCGATATCGGACTGACTTATCTGGACAACGACCTTGGAACGTTAAAGGACTTTTGAGATTTGGAACATGGAATGTACGGACACTATATCGAGCTGGAGCGGCCGAAGAACTAACCCGGGAGCTGATTGAATATCAAATGGATATAACAGCAATTCAAGAAATAAGGTGGCCAGGAGAGGGTACTTTAGAGAAAAATGGAATGATTATAATATATGGAGGAAACACCCAAAATAAACATGAATTAGGAACAGGATTTGTCATCAAAAAAGAGTTATGGGGGAACGATTTAAACTTTGAAGCTTTTAATGACAGGTCAAATAAAGCTTTACGTGCGGAAGCGAAGTAGGTAAAGCCTGTCGCACACACTCTTGTATAATGGTTGTTAAATATTATATGGGGGACATGAAGCAATTCATGTGTTGACCCTAAGAAAGTCAACTTTGTATGGGTAGTAAGTTAATTTACTATTTGAGGGCAGGTCTTATATGACAACGGTCCGGTTCAGACATACCTCTAATAAATATAATATAGCATGTGAGAAGAGGGCTCACGCCAACCAGTAAAGTTTGTGGCGATTGCCAGTAGCCAAGTAAGGCTTTGCTACATTGTGACAATAGTTATTAATAGTCTATTGGAATGCCCAAAGCCAGGTTATCTAGAGTCTTTGACAAAAATTAGAGACACTAATTTTTTGTTTAGGAACCTCTTGCGTCACAACCAATAAGTGAAAGTTGATGACGCAACACAAGAGGGGCGGGTGTGTGTCAAAGACTCGACCGCATCCCCTCCGCCAGGGAGAGCGGTCAATCCTGAAGAGACCAGGAGGAGATACGGTGCCCGAGGCAAGGGCAGGGGAGATGAGGTAATAGGAGAAGGTTAGCCACTCCCTCATGAGACACGCAGGCGTTGTTCAGAGAGTTAGCACTCTCATCACGATAACACCACACCTCGTGTAGCCACAGCACAGTTGAGTATGCACTCAACAAGCCACGGTTGCCAACGGCGTGCGATGTGAGGTAACACGCACCAAGGTGAAGGTCACGCCGCGTGGTGTGTGACCATGGGACAGAAGTTGGTCAGACGGGAGACCGGACTTTGTAGCGTTCACATCGTTAGAATAGGGCTAGGAGATTTGTGTTCACTGAATAGATAGAGTTAGCATAGGGTAGCAGTTTATGTTAGATAATTCTGTGACTGTATGTGGTGTGTTTCAATAGCGACTGTCTACTGCTTGTTAGCGAGCCAACGGCAATAAAAATGGACCATGCATTTTGCCTCCCACACGACTTGCAAGTTTCTTGTATGGTGTGAGAGAAGTACCCGATGATGCCTGTCAGTTGAGTTGTTGACAGGCCAGGGTAATTGTGGTGTCAGAAAGTGAAGCTTGAACGAAAAGTTCAAGCTAAATCCACTCATCCACAAGGCTCCAGACTAGGGTTTAATTTTTGTAGTAACGATAATTTGTGCAGACAGGAGAATTTGCGAGCTAGAAATATGCCTATCGTGACAAAATAGTGTTTAATTGTGTTTATGATATATTTATTGAATGAAATCATGTATTCTTCGAAGCTGTAAGTATTAATATTCTTATTTTCTTATATTTATTCATATATTTACCAATTTATTCTTGAATAAGCACCAAACATGATTCACGGCGCAGGAATACACAGGCTGCCGACAATATTGATTTTTGAGATCTAAAAATAGCGCTGCGCGATGACGTAGAGTGATTGACAGACAGTTGTTCTGCGTCATTAGCATAAAGCAGTCGAGTGTTTACAAGATCGCTTAGCGGCGGCCCGCCTGAATCTGTGCTGTATATTGTTTATTATTTACTTATTTAAGTTACTAAATGAATATATTTATTTATTTACACATTATTATGTTATTTTGATTTCTTTACAAGCATTTATTCATTTTGGGGTCTATTTTCTCTTTGCTTATCGTCACGATGGAACTATTTTCGGGCTAAGCATCTGATACTTAGCTGCACAACGTTTACAGAAATTAACTAGGTTAGTAACGAAAGGCAATTATTGTTTAAAACAAAGACAGGACATTGACATTAAAATTAATTAATACATGTTCTAGTTGTTCGTAAGTCTGTCATTGTCTAAGTCATTGTCCTTAGTGGTCGAGTAAATCATATCGTTTAGTAGGCGTGTTTACTGCTGCCCTACATATCAGAGGGCAAACAACAGCTGTGCACATACACCTGTGGGCCAAATACAGTGTGCTACTTACGAAACGTGTCTCCACCCCAGTGTACCAAACAAGGTGACCTGTGTCAAAGGAGCTTCGTTCCCACATTAAGCTGAGTACAACTATATTTTTGGCATGCATTGTGATTAATAGTGCATCTCTTTTTCAGCTTGTGATACACTATAATATTTTTTGTGCTCTGATTTTCCAACATAGAAGTTTGTTCAACATATAAACTGGAAATAAAATTAATATTCCTTAACAAGGAACAAATAGATAACAATGGAAATAAATAGGTAAATAAACAAAACAGTGTAGGTCAACACTAGCTACATTACTAAACATCATGGCTACTCTAGCTGACTTCATAAAAACGGGTAAAGAGTTACAATATACAGGTAAAGAGCTAGAAGAATATGCTGATAAGAAATTTAAAGAAGCAAAAGATGCTGAAACAGCTGAACGCATACGAAAAGAGAACGCTGAGAGAGACGAACGTGCTCGTGAAAGACAACACCAAATACAATTAGCGGAGGTAAATAAGCAAAAAGAAATAGAAACAAAACAACAACAGTTAGAACATGATAAGGAAATTAAGCAACAACAGTTACAACAAGGTAAAGAGATGGCACAACTAGCTGAAATAACAAAACAGAAACAGCTAGAAGATGACAAACAAATTAAGCTAAAGCAATTAGATCAGGAGAGAGAAATAAAACAAAGGGAATTAGATCTAAAGCAAAAAGAAATAGAGACACAATTAAAAATGAAAGAAATGGATATAGACTCACACGCAGAAATCTCTGCCACTAAACTAAAAAGTCAACAAGAGGAAAATAAGTTCAACAAATACAAGAATATTATCAAACCATATTGTAAAGAGGACTCCATATCTGCCTGGACAGAGAATGTAGAGTATAAATTTAAATATCACCAAGTTCCTGTAGAGATGTGGGCTCCTATTTATATGAAGAATCTGAGTGGTGAGCCCCTTAAAGTAATAGAATCTATACCAATTGACCTAAGATCTAGCTATCAATACATCCATGACAGGATTATGCAGCACTTTTTACTTGATGCCCCTGGGTATCAGGTTCAATTCTCAAATCTAAAACCTAAACCTAGCGAAACCTTCATTGATTATGTTTCAAATGTACAGAGTGTACTAGACAGGTGGCTTAAGGCAGCTAACATAGGAAAAGACTTTGATAGATTAAAAAACTTAATAGCTATGGATAAGGTAATATCCACCATACCTTCTCCTTTTGCTAAATTTTTACAGCAGGCAGACATTGAGAACATCCAGCAATTTGAGAAGAAAGGTTCAGCATATTTTTCTTCCAACAGACATATTTTTAAAACTTCAAATGACTCTGAGATAGTTTCCTTTGTGAAAGACCAACCAAAAAACTATCAGGGTAACAGAAAACCTTTTCAGAAGTATGATCAGAAAGACAGAAAAGTTTCCAAATGCATGTACTGTCAACTAATGCACGACACTTATGCTATGTGCGACAAATCGCCGAATTATCCGGCGCATCTTGAAAATGTGATCAAGAAGCAGCAAAGCAAACGGTCTGCATACAGGCGTGCAATCAAATGTTTTTTTTTGTTCCTCTTATGGCCATTATTCTAATAAGTGCCTTGGCCGCCAACGTTTGAAAGCTAACAACGCTATGTTGATTGACACCTCTTCAGATAGTGGTAGTGAGAATGAGTGTGAGGTTGAAAATGACTTACCTACTAACCAAGCAGAAGATGTGTGTGGTGCAAACGATATGTTAAGCTTCGACAGCTGTGAGCGATGTCACCAATTCCATGCAGACGGAAAACTAGAATGTGGACATACAGTACCATTCTCAACTGAGAATGTAAATGCAGCATTAGCCTCCAGAGGCAGTTTAGTGTTCCACAATGCAATGGTCAATGACGTACCATGCCAATGTTTGCTGGACAGCGGCAGCACTCTTATTGGTCTTCGAAAAGAACTAGTGAGTCCGGGTGATTACACAGGTGACACTGTGAAATGCCGAACCTTTTCAGGTAACGTTGAGATCTACCCTTTGGCAAAAGCCCACATTAATACTCCTTTTCTTTCGGGTACCTTTACTTGTGCAATACTTGACAACCCTTGTACTGATTTAATTTTGGGGTGCTTGCCCCAACTGAAACAATGCACTAGTGATGAAATAGTTGCATGGGAGAAATTAAATGCAGCTAAGGCAACAACCAGAGTTGACACTTCAAAACATCATGACCCATTACAAAATGAGACACTACTAATGCTTTTTCCAACCAGCACAGATGACACAAACACACAGAAATTTATACACCAGCAGAAATCTGATCTTAATGTGTCTCCATATTTAAATTTAACGAAACAAAGAGCCAAAATCACCAAACATTCATCAGTGTTCGCTAGACTGAAGAATGGCATTTCAACCAGATGTCATACTACAGGTAACCATGAACAGGGGTTACCTGAACAACACCGTTTAACTGTGCTAAAGAATGCACATAAAACACCGTGTGCTGGTCATCTTGCATACAATAATAACAGGCCAGGTTTTTTCAATAATATAAAATTATTTTGTCATAATGTATTTGCTTGTAGTGTCTGTCAACAAGTAGTACGAAAGTTTAAGGGTGGACATCCTACAGCTGAAGTACAACCCTCTACACTGGCATCCAAGCCATTTGATAGAGGAAGGGTCAGTTCTACCACAAGCACACAAACAAAGGTGCGAAAACAAGTAATCTGGAACTTGATCAAGACAGATTTAGGCTACTTCCATACAAACGAAATGGCAAGGACCATTCAAAGTGGCACATAACCATGGTACATGTTGACTATGAAATATCGATAAACAGACACTTAGAGATATTCCATGTCAACATGCGGAAACCTCACTTTTCAAGACAAGAGACAGAAGTAGTGACAGACGAACAGAGTGCACCAACATTTAGTGATCAGACGACAGACATACATAGCGCAACTACACTAGTTAGTGAGACTGGCAAATCCGACGAGGGGCATACATGTAGTGAACTTATAGAATACACATGAATAAATCAGAATACTGATGACTGGACAATACACCTACTGAAACTGAGACATGCCTTTGACAGAGTGCGACTCTTCGGTCTCACTGTCAAACCAAGCAAAGTCAAATTATGCCTAAAATAAATTCATTTTTGAGTCATGTCATTTCTCAAGTCCAACTGTAGACTGACCTGAAAAGTAGTACCAAAATTATGAATCTGACCATGTCTAACAGAAAGAAACAGGTCAGAAACCTTTTGGGATTAGTAAATTACTCAGAAATTACAAATATATTTTCCAATGTCTTAAAATCATCCGGAAATGGGATGTGAAAGATGCATTATTAATTTCTGCATTGTCAAAATTGAAAATTCTTTTTAGTAATGTTCCCATCCTCCGCTTGCCTAACCCTGGGCTCGTTTATTATCTTAGGACAGATGCCAGCAGGATCTCCATCGCTGCAGTCCTATGCCAATTTTATGAGGGCATCTTCCATCCGATTTGCTACGTGAGCCGTAAGATCACACCTACCGAGTCCAGATATTCGATAGCAGAACTGGAGGCCCTGAGCGTCATCTACTCAGTGAGAAAGCTCCACCGTTTTCTGGCGGGGGTACGCTTCATTGTCCAGACCGACAATTCTCCCATTACGGTCATCCAGACTGGTGTGCACCGAAACGACAGGATATACAGGTGGTCTCTTATCCTTCAAAACTATACGTTCAGTATAGAACATATTAAGGGGAAAGACAACACCCTAGCTGATACCCTTAGTAGACCATCTAGGGTAGAAATACCTGAAAGTCCACATATAGTTGTAGAGTGATAGTCAATACATAAATAGATTACAATATTCTATTTAGAATGTATTACATATACATCCACAGTATGTGTTATTAAGATACCAAGTACAATGAACTGTCAGGTGTCCGTAGACATTAACTGAAGAACTGTGCTGCGAAATGTAGATACCACCATGTGAAACAGGACAGTTCATTTCCAACTAAGCTTCATTCCGGTGTATCATGTGAGTAAAATGCAGAAAACAGTGTCAGAACAGTGCTTAAATTCAGACACGTAAAGACTGAGCTACGACACCAGCGAATCTCTACACGTGCACTACCGATAAACTCTATGATGACTGTATAAAGTATTTCAGATACCCAGGCAAATTGTGTAGTTATATATTGTGCCTATGTAACTAATGTACAAACGTGAAGGCAGCTACTAACCTGAGGAAACTGAATACCATGTATATAAACTAAATGTGATATGTAAGATAGTATTTTAAAATAGTGATAAATTAGAGATAGAATTAGGTAATATAATATTCTCATTTATTTAAATAGTTTACTTAATACAGTAATTAACCCAGTTACTTAACTTTAATTTAAACTTAAATTTTAGGTTAGACGTAAGAATAGTTAATTACAAGCGAAATTAAAATTATGATAGAAATAGTACCATTTAGATTATTACATTTCATTTAGCTTTAGTGCAGTTTAATTTATTCCATCCTAAGGAAAACCATACCATCGACCTAACATTACCAATTATTAGTATTGTCATGTTACATCATAATAAGCTAAAAACATTACATAAAGGAACATACACCATTTACACCATTTAGATTAAGAACATCGATCATATAATTCCTTTTCAATATAAAAACATTAGATAGTATAGTATTAGAAAAGTACTTAATTTGTGGTCACATCATCCATGTAATTAAGGTACGTAACTCAGACCACATCAATTACATTTAAATAGCTACATTACATCCCTTAGATTAGATAAACATAATAATTAGTATAAACAGATCATATAATTAACATAACAGAATTTAGATAACACAGTAAATACTTATTTATAGAAGTAGGATTAGTATGTTAGAATGTAGAGTTTTATATTAGGGTAATATACTATATGATGAGACAAAAGGGACAAGCCATCAACCCTGTCTCGTCCATGTAAATATATTATACATATATGACTCGTGCAGCGACTTGCGCACAGTCACTGGGCTCAACTATCTCAAACTGAGCCAAACTTGTACAGAGTCACTTTAAGGTGTGTAAATAATCAGAAGAATGAGTATGGAGGGATAAAAGATGTGTGATAGAATTAAGGGTGAAGGGAGTATGACAGAAGTATGAATGTGAGAATGAAGGGAGGAGAGACGGGAGAGAGTGCGATCAGTCAGCGGATTCTTCTGCTGCTTGGCACGACTTTTAATATTTGTCTGTGTTAGTGTTGGTTTTCGTTAGTGAAATTGTGTTAGTGTGAATGTGTTGTCTGTAATATAATTTAAAACTTAGATTACAGTATTTTGGGTTTCATAACAAGGGAATGTAGTCACGAATTAGTGTTATACACCTGTTTGTGGCCACATTGAACCAAATTATGACACTCAAAAAACTAACATACATACACATAGAATTTATAAATACAGGATATAAATTAGATTAGTAGATTTATTACATCCAAACACGCAAACAACCAGAAAAACAAATATATAAATTGCATACACTATTTGTAGATCAAAGGCAGATAACTTCGGGTCAGGGGACATAATAGACAACGAAGAACTAAATTAACAGTGAAATAAAGCTTTACGTGCGGAAGCGAAGTAGGTAAAGCCTGTCGCACACACTCTTGTATAATGGTTGTTAAATATTATATGGGGGACATGAAGCAATTCATGTGTTGACCCTAAGAAAGTCAACTTTGTATGGGTAGTAAGTTAATTTACTATTTGAGGGCAGGTCTTATATGACAACGGTCCGGTTCAGACATCCCTCTAATAAATATAATATAGCATGTGAGAAGAGGGCTCACGCCAACCAGTCAAGTTTGTGGCGATTGCCAGTAGCCAAGTAAGGCTTTGCTACATTGTGACAATAGTTATTAATAGTCTATTGAAATGCCCAAAGCCAGGTTATCTAGAGTCTTTGACAAAAATTAGAGACACTAATTTTTTGTTTAGGAACCTCTTGCGTCACAACCAATGAGTGAAAGTTGATGACGCAACACAAGAGGGGTGGGTGTGTGTCAAAGACTCGACCGCATCCCCTCCGCCAGGGAGAGCGGTCAATCCTGAAGAGACCAGGAGGAGATACGGTGCCCGAGGCAAGGGCAGGGGAGATGAGGTAATAGGAGAAGGTTAGCCACTCCCTCATGAGACACACAGGCGTTGTTCAGAGAGTTAGCACTCTCATCACGATAACATCACACCTCGTGTAGCCACAGCACAGTTGAGTATGCACTCAACAAGCCACGGTTGCCAACGGCGTGCGATGTGAGGTAACACGCACCAAGGTGAAGGTCACGCCGCGTGGTGTGTGACCATGGGACAGAAGTTGGTCAGACGGGAGACCGGACTTTGTAGCGTTCACATCGTTAGAATAGGGCTAGGAGATTTGTGTTCACTGAATAGATAGAGTTAGCATAGGGTAGCAGTTTATGTTAGATAATTCTGTGACTGTATGTGGTGTGTTTCAATAGCGACTGTCTACTGCTTGTTATCGAGCCAACGGCAATAAAAATGGACCATGCATTTTGCCCCCCACACGACTTGCAAGTTTCTTGTATGGTGTGAGAGAAGTACCCGATGATGCCTGTCAGTTGAGTTGTTGACAGGGAATATAAAAGAGATCTCCATAACATTTTTGTGGATTTTAAAAAGGCTTATGATAGTGTCCATAGGAATAGTCTATGGAATGCTATGCAGGAATTTGGAATACCAAGGAAGTTTATCAACATGACCAGACTATGCATGGAAGATACTTATAATATAGTAACATATAAAGGCAGGAAATCAGACCCCTTCCAAATAACATCTGGCTTGAAACAGGGTGATGCACTATCGCCGCTACTCTTCAATCTGGCTCTAGAGAAAGTTGTAAGGAAGGTAAAGGAGGAATGTGATATTGGAGGAACATCCAAGCTGCTTGGTTATGCAGATGATATAGATATTATAGGGCAAAGTGAACAAAAGACATTGGAAATATTGACTCACTTAAAGGAAAAAGCCCAACAGATGGGGCTGGTTATCTACCAAGATAAGACAGAATATATGGTAATTTCAAGAGACGGAATGGCTAGAAACTCTGGCCACATACAAATAGATAATATGACCATTAAAAGAACGGAAACATACAAATACCTGGGTACGATCTTCAACTGCTCCAACATCATAAGGGAAGAAATACAAACTAGAATCAACTCTGGAAATAAGATATACTATGCACTACAACATCTTCTAAAATCAAAGGCGCTATAGATCTCGTAACACCAAAATCACAATATACAAAACACTGATCAGACCAGTTGTGCTGTATGGCTCTGAAACCTGGAGTACAACGAAAGGAGACGAAGCCTTGTTACAAACCTTTGAGAACAAAATTTTAAGACGCATCTTTGGACCCATTAGGGATACTCAAAGTGGAGAGTGGAAAAAAAGAAGTAACAAAGACATTTATGATCTGTTTATGTCCCCGCTAATCACTGGTATCATGAAGGCTAATAGACTACAATGGCTGGGGCATATAGAAAGAATGGAAGATAATAGGGAAACAAAACTCGCTTACACTCAGGAAATAAATGACCGTAGACCCCGAGGTAGACCAAGAAGGCGGTGGAGAGATAATACATGTACAGACCTACAAGCACTTAGAATCAACGACTGGCAAGAGAAGGTCCACCAGAGAGACGAATGGAGACGGATTGTATTTGCAGCAAAGAACCTCAATGGCTCGGAACGCTGAAGAAGAAGAATTTTCTTTTTGGTTCTTCTCATTATGATTCTGAGTAGAAGCTTAGTGATATGGTTTATAAGGTTAATTGTACGAAAATCTTCACAATCAATTGCTCCTGGTCTTTTTGGTACAGCTATAAATACAGATTTCAGCATATCACTGGGTAAATATCCACTGCTGTAAATATCATTCAACATTTTGGTTAATATATCTACTCCAAATTCTCCCAATACTTCTAATTCTTCTATTGTGATTTCATCTGGCCCAGCTGTTTTTCCTTTCTTCATACGTTTCATAGCGTCAGCGACTTCTTCTTTCAGAATAGGTGGACCTTCTAAGTTACTATCTTCTGTTAATTCTTCCCTTTCTCCTACATATAATTCTCTTATATACTCATTCCACCTCTTCATTATAGCATCTTCCTCTAATATTATCTTTCCTGTTTTTGATTTCAAACACCCCGTATTTATTCTTATTTTTCTTCCTGTAAGCTCACTGATTTGTCTGTGCATATTTTTTGTATCTTTAATGGAATTTAATTCAATTTTTTTGCATTGCTCGTTTAACCAACTTTCTTTAGCCTTCCCACATTTATCTTTTATTTCTTTATTTATCTTAGCGTATTCTTGTTTGTCATTTTTACTCTGTTTTCTTTTGTCCATCAATTTTAAGATATCTTCATTCATCCATTTTTTCTTAGCTATTTTGCCTCTCTCCGGTAATACTTCATAAGTTTAAGTGTTCATAAGTTTATACAGTGTAGCCATGTCTATGTACGTGGCTATGTCTAAGAGCTCAGTTATGTCTAAGAGCTCAATTATGTCTATGAGCTCAGTTATGCCTGAGAGCTGTTATGTCTTAGAGCTCAATTATGTCTAGGATCACAACTATGTATAAGAGCTCAGTTATGTCTTGGAGGTCAACTGTATCTAGGTGTTCAACTATGAGCTCAACTATGTCTAAACGCTCAGTTATATCTCAGAGATCAACTATGTCTAAGAGCTCAAGTATGTGTAAGAGCTCAGTTATATGTAAGGACTCAAATATGACTTACATGTCCACTATGTCTAAGAGCTCAACTATGAGCTCACCTATTTCTAAGAGCTCAACTTTGTCTTAGAGCTCAGTTATGTCTAAGAGCTTAGTGATGTCTAAGAGATCAACAGTGTCTATAAGCTCAACTATGTCGTAGCGCTCAGTTATGTCTGAGGGCTCAGTTATGTATAAGAGCTTATCTATGTCTCAGAGCTCAACTATGTCTGAGAGCGCAGCAGTATATCAGAGCGCAGTTATATCTAAGAGCTCATTTATGTCTAAGAACTCAACTATATATCAGAGCTATGTTACGTCTAAGAATTTATTTATGTCTCTGAGGTCAATTATGTCTGAGAGCTCAGTAATGTCTCAGAGCTCAGTTATGTCTAATAGCTCAGTTATGTCCAAGAACTCAACTATATCTCAGTGCTCTGTTATGTCTAGGAGCTCAACTATGTCTATGAGCTAAGTTGTGTCCTCAGCTCAGAAATGTGTAAGTATTTATCAACATGTGATCAGTCATTTATGTATAAGGGAGATGAAAGTACAAATTATCTAAATGATGAAATTTTGTGTGTGTGTGTTGAACTCAAGCGTAGTCTGTAAACATGCTACTACTACTTCCAGTGTTCTGGACTGATTTGTGCGTGTGTATTAACTTTACCTATTACCAGTGTCCCTCGCCATCAGGCGAACCTACTCCGACTTTAAGTGTACTTGTAATTTACGTCCCCAAGTCAAGGGCAAGGAGGATTGAACCCACCACCTCCGCATGTTTAAGAACGAGCGCTACTTTATGAGATGGATGACTAGTTCATATCCTCACTCCTTTCTTTGAGGTCAATTTAAGTCATTGCCAAGCACAAGTTTTACAGTTATCTAGCTACGGGGACTGTTGAACGCTTGAGAATGAGGCACACTGGTGATTGAGGTTCTACTGTACAAGGTGAATAATTTGATGGGTTGGCTTGTGGACTGGTTGACTGGGGGGTTGGTTGGTTGATGGGATGATGGCCTGATTGGTTTGTTGATGTGGCTGCTGACTGGTGGATTGGTTGGCATATGGATTGGTTGGCTGATTTATTGATTAGTTGGTTGGTTGATAGATGAGTGGCTGATGGTTGGGTCTGTTAGTTGATTAGTTATCTGGCTGGTTGGTGGGATGGTTTATTAATGGGTTCTTTGATCGATTGGTTGGCTGTGTCGTGTCCTCCTTTACAGTGTCGTCCCTGGAGTGAAGAGAGTCGACACCCACATTATAATATTTTTTTCCTCTCAATATTCTGGAGAATCCACCAGCTTCCGTCCAACACACTCCATCAGCCTATGGACACCTTTTCCTATCACTCTCTCACTGTCGTACTATGCCCCCTTCTCATACTTCCCCAACGCAACATATTCAACAACTCTTGCTTCTAGAAATTAATAAAGATTAATTTATTAAAAGAAAAGTGTAACGTGTATGAGACGTGTATGCGAAGAAAATGTGTGACGTGTTCTATAAAGTGTGTAGAATCGGACTCTCAGACAACAACCCAGTCAGCTGATCCCAGCAAAGATAGACCACAGCACGTTACGTCAGAACATGTACAGCTCACCCAGTGCCGAAACCATCGTGCCGGATATTGCTTTGCCTCTGTAGACCTCTGGTAATCCAATTTCAAGATCATCCGAAATAGACACCGGTGGTATTAACAGTTAATCATGGACCGGTTGCACTCTACACAATGTCCGTTCCTATCGTTCATAAAAAAATGCACAAGTCCTTTGTAGTGTGTACACAGATTAATGTTAATTGTTACTGTACTGGATCCTCCCTCGTGTCTATCTGGCCTCAAGTATCAAGTCTTGTGTTCTATTACACGAGATTATATCACCCTATGTAATTATTAGACTTAATGTTTTCAGTTCGTTACTACTGTCTGATGCTGTGTGGTGCATCAGTACGCATCACTCTCTTTGGTGAATCAATTTCCTTCTAGCTTTAGTTACGTTCTGTATGCAACTTTATTGATTGTTGAACTGGTGTTCTTCCGAATGGGATTGGATTCTTTCCCAAAAACTTGTTGAGTTTCCTTGGATCTGGTAGGGAACCTAGGATAGAAACAACACATCTGGTGATAGTACTAGTCACTGATCCTTTCGGCTGAGTGTAAGCCTATCACCTTGCTTAATGATCTTTAGCTAACTAGACTTAGTCATAGAGCAGATTAGCTACCCACCTAGAGCCGAATCCGGCTATGACAAAGAAAAAATCAGCAAACAGAATGCGGAACCCCGCCCACCAGGGACACCTACGGGAAGATCCCAATTATCCCTCATTACTCAATTCTCAACTAGTAAAGCTTATCAACACTTCACTAATCTATTCTTAACTAGCAGAGTTAATATCACTATTCTACTCTAACTAGTTTCCACTAACAGTGCTAATCATCACACTATAGTTTAACAAGGCCACAGTCTATATTAATTAGAACTAATATTATAATAGGTTATACCTTAAATGGCACTACTGCAGTCCTATCAATCATATCTACATCTGCCATTATAGGCACGTGTAAAATTAAGTCACTAATTAACACACGGTAGATATTATTTCCACTAAGCACTGCAGTGCCCTGGCACTCCGACTAGAGCATTTTCAAGTCCCTCTAGTTGGTCCCAACTCGGGTTTATATGGCAAATTACCAAAGTTGGCCACGTGACGTTATCCTTTATGCCCCACACAGGTGGCACATTGGCAGATCATCCCCTGTCAGGGATCCATCCCCCCTCTGGCTCCCTCAATGTTAGATTTGTCATCACTGGTTCTGACATCCAAAACAATCTAGAGAGTTACTGTCGAGTTCCAACAAAGAGTTTCGATACCAAGCTGCCAATCATGGTTTTCCAAACACGCTTACATTGTGCACGTGACGTTGTTCATGTCCGGCAGGTGTTCCACTGTTTTCAATAACACCCTCAACTTTCTGTCATGTGCTGACAGTCAAACCTCCATTCCGTCTGATGTCCGGAACTATAGATGACAAACGGAACCATTCCATATCCTGCGCGGCCAATTATATGTGATTTTAACTGTTATGAACTGCCAACGCGTTTTATCCCTTCCTTCTCACTCACCTCCAAATGTGTATATGGGCTGACCCGATGTAACCCGTGCAGCTGTGTTTACTCTGTTAGTACGACTGTTGTGGCCTAGAAAATATACGCCAAGCAAACGTCGGTATTATTATCTGGTTAACTCATGGCGAGCTCGTGACAGGCTGATTGGTGGATTGATTGACTGTTAGGTTGATTGACTGATGGACTGGTTGATTTATTGATAGGTTATTTGGTGATTGCCTTTATTGGTAGGTTTGTTGGTTGGTAGGCTGGTTTATGTGTGGCTTGTTTGATTGAGCTGGTTGGTGGTTGGTTGGTTGAGATCACTGTCGGGTGGTAAATTATATGGAAGGCTGTGAGATTCAACTCTTAAGTCCACGGCATCATCGGTCGTCCGAGCCCTGAAAGGTCAAGTTAGTGACGTTTCTTTCCACCGGAAACTAAAGTTCCTTCTCCACGGGAACTGAATCGCAAAGCTCTCCCAACCCCCAGGCTCAGAAACCATAGAGGTATGCAGTATCGGTACTGTAACTTCCCACTTGCCTGAGGGATGCTAGAACATGACCGGGATATAATTCAACAGAACGCACACTGGCAGGCTGTAAGTAGACCCAGGCTGGTCATGATTCCTTCACGTGTTCTGAGTGCTTCATGATCGACTGATTCTAATCCAGTGTCCGGGGGATTTTTACTGTATATAAGAATGGTAATTTTTGTTTGTTTTACTGAATGCCTTTTGTCCATGTAATGGAGTGCTGGTGTACTGTATAAGTCATCAATGGGTCGGGTGACCTGTGGTTGATATCAAGAAGGGTGAACTATGGGTGACATCAAGTACGGCGTCCAGCGGTGACACCAAGAAAGGTTTTCGGTGGGTTCTATAAAGAAAGGTTGCCAATGGGTTGTATTAAGAACGGTGGGCAATGGGTTGTATTAAGAACGGTGGGCAATGGGTTGTATCAAGGAAGATAATTGATTGTGAGGACTGCTTAGGCAAGACCTCACCTTTATTTTGTCAGCCTTCACAGCATACACCAGCAATGGTAACAAATAGCGACTGATATTTTGATACTTGATTTGTGCATGTGCGTCTTTGTTAATGAATTGTTATATCATTTATGTATCATGAAATGAATTAACATAATAAATGTCACTGTATATTATATGTATGCTGACTTGGTGTTGTTTGTTTGTTTGTCTTTTTCTGCTTCCTCCTCTTCTTTTGTGCCTTTGTGTTTTTGTTTGTTTGTTCTGTTGCTGCTCGTGTTGTTATTATACATCTGTCTGTCTGTCTGTCTGTTTGTCTGTCTGTTTGTCTGTCTGTCTGTTTGTCTATCTGTCTGTCTGTTTGTCGGTCGGTCGGTCGGTCGGTCTGTCTGTCTGTCTGTCTGTCTGTCTGTCTGTCTGTCTGTCTGTCTGTCTTTTTCTATAAGGACACTCATCTTGGTGCACATTTCGCACTTTTTGGTTTTTTTCTCTTGCAGTTAGCATCACCATTTCTCAGCTGCTGTTGATGTACAAGGCTGCCTGTCTGTCTACTCATAAGTCTCAGTAGTTTGCCATTGATTTCTGAGCGATCGGCTCACATACCCCTAAGTTAACAACGCGACGAGAACCGCTACCGATTCCTGCGAAGGTTATGTTACTCACGAGAATATTCGGGATTACGGAGAAAGACGTTAACCCCTATGCCAGGCAGACCGGCCATTAGGCACTAATAACAAACAATTTATGAGTGTTATTCATTGGGTTTCATCCTCACAAGACATCCAGATTAATTGTTTAATTCTTTAACTCCTTCAGTCTGAGGATGTTGCAGCAAGTAATCAACAGATAACTAACTACTGTGCGGCATATTAAAACATACACCACCAATGCAGTGCTGATGATTCTATACAAACATTGAGGTAGCACCATATACACAATACACCTAAAGGAGTGGAAACCTTTCCTTAACCGACTTCTTTTGGCCATATACCATATTTCAAAATCTGTGTACACAATGCATGATATATGTGTGTGCTTTCTTCTCCTCCCGCTTTGATATTAACCGCTAGTTACAATTACAAGGTACACGTATGTACCTGCAAAAAAGTTAATAGGAAAATCTTGGCACACGTTACGCAGTTAAGCGGAGGATTGCATGATTTATCACTCTTTAAGTAAACTAGTATTGTTTACGATATAATACACTAAGGAAAGTCATGTATGGCTTAATATACGATTGTAACAAACAAATATATAAATTGTCCGATTCTTAATTGACGGAATATATCCATGAAAAACTGCTGACAAAATGTTACAAAGATTTTGAAATATTAAATAGCCGCCGTATTTGTTACATGAATACATTGCTACCGTTTTCTCGCTTTCTGACCTAAATATGAATGCATATTATATTTGTCTCCCCTCATTGCCTCATTTCCTGTAGCACAGTTTTTTGTGTCTTTATTTTAATGGTATGCACATTATTACGAATACAGAAATAGACAAAGAAACATTACTGAATAGTGATACTAATATTGTGAAATATACATCATCATCACGTGCCATGTCAAATAACGTAGGCGATCATGCAGAAGCATATCGGCAAAGTACATGAGCACATAGCTACCAGAGGGTCAATGAGGGCACAGCGTTCACTGCACGCGAGAGCAACAAGAGAAAGGGCAGCAGGTTAGACAGAGGAAACTTCTGGAAGGATGTCATGCACCAAAAGCGTGTATACGGTACCAGTGCTAAGTACGAATAGAATGTATACAGTACAAGGAAAAACCGACAAGATTAAGCGAGAGTGAAGTTAATAACAGTATATTGAAAATCACCAAGAAATACGTGTTGAGTCAGACACACGAAAAATAGTGATGATGAATCACTAGAAAGGGGACGAAGATTGATTGATTGATTGATTTAGGAACCGACATCACAGCATTCGGGACACACCGGAACAGTCCTGCTTCAGCGGTCGGGAGACATGTGCTCGAGAGCGGTCACGTGGTTGAAAGAGACAGTGCCTTCCGGGTATTGTTCAACACACAAAGTAGTCGATTGTTAAAGTTTGCTGAAGCTATAATAATCAACCTTCGTAAACCGTCCTTGTGTAAGCAGAAAGACATGTTAGTCAGTTTAAAATTACCGTGGTAGACAATCGACATTACTGTGCGAACATGTGTATATTTCAGTTTGAAGGATTTATCTAATTAATTCACGTAAGTTTTGTGATCTCTGCAGTATGTACCTGACGAGATGCAGCGAAATATGCCAGGCAATAAATCGTGCAATCTATTTTTTGTGTCTTCGTTATTCAAATTCATCACGGGAAAACATTGTTTTGAATTAAGGTTTACATTTGAAACGCACTCATACTTTGCGGATAAGGTAGTGCATGGTGACTCAGGTCATTTGCTAAGGAACATAATAATGATGATATATTTCAAAATATTAGTTTCATTATTCACCACATGTTGTTGTATATTTCTGTTTTCCCAAGCATGCGAACAATATTAAAATAATTCTTAAAAAAAACTCCACTACAGGAAATAGAACGATGAAGTAACAACTATAACCAAAATTCGTATCAAATGCGGCCAGCAGGGGAGATAACTATAGTTATTTATTCATATAATAAATACATTAGTTATCTTATATATAAATTAGGATCTCCGTCTGTCTGTATGTATGTATGTATGTCCTTTATACGTTCGCGAACGGCCCATCCGATTGAGATGAAATTTTCTACACGCCTTCCTTTCATTCCAGCGCTGCCAACTGTCGTATTTTTTTTCTTCTTCCTCCTCCTCCCTCCTCCCATTCCCAAAATACGTACGTAAATATATGATGATGATGATGAAAGAATCCCCGAACCAAAACGCTAGGGAAAGGGAAGAAAATGACGTGACTACACAGAATCGTCACACGGCAATCATCATCATCATCAAGTGCCGTGCCGGCTGGCGTAGGCGTTCAACTTTGCTGCTGATATATATGCCTCCATGCCACGGCAATATCAATAACAATTCATCTTTTTATGTGTAAGGAAGTTATCTACCGTCGTGTAGAAGGGAAGAACAATCAATGGAAGGACCGAAATCACAGAACCTAGACGAGTATGAATTCGGAATGGCGAACTCCCTCCTCCTCTCTTCTCCTCCTGCCTCTACCACCTCCCCTCCTCCTCCCTCTACCTCCTCCCTCAACCCTCCTCCTCTTCCTCCTCCCTCTACCTCCTCCCCCTCCTCCCTCTCCCTACTTCTCCCTCTTCCTTCTCCCTCTTCCTCTCCCCTCCTCCTCCATCCTCCTCCCTCCTAATCCCTCCGCCTCCTCCCTCCTCCTCCCTCTACCTCCTCCCTCCTCCTCCCTCTACCTCCTCCCTGCACCCTCCTCCTCTTCCTCCTCCCTCTACCTCCCCCCTCCTCCCTCTCCCTCCTCCTTCTCCCCCTCCCTTCTCCCTCCTTCTCCCTCTCCTCCGACCTTCTCCTCACCCTTCCTATTCCCTTCTCCTCCTCCCTCCTCCTCCTCCTCCCCCTCCTCGTTCTCCCTCCTTCTTCTACCTCTTCCTCCCTCCTCCTTCTCCCTCCACCTCCTCCCTCCTCCTCCTCTCTCCTCCTCCTCCCTCCTCCTCCCTCTCCCTCCTCCATCCTCCTCCTCCCCCACCTGCGTTCTCCTCCTCCCTCCTCCTCCTTCTCCCTCCTCCTCCCCCTCCCTCCTCCCCCTCCTCCCTCTTCCTCCTCCTTCTCCTCCTTCACCCTCCTCCCTCCTCCTCCTCCTCCCTCCTCCTCCCTCCTCATCCCTCTTCCTCCTCCTCCCTCCTCCACCCTCCTCCTTCTCCCCTTTCCCCCTCCTTCTCTTAATCTCTCCTCCTCCCTCCTCCTCCCTCCTATTCTTCCCTACTCCTCCTCCTCCCTCCTCCTTCTCTCTCCGCCTATCTCTTCCTCCCTTCTCCTCCCTCCTCCACTCTCTTCCTCCTACCTCCTCCTCCCTCTTCCTCCTCCTCCTCCCTCCTCCTACCTCCTCGCCCTCCTCTTCCTTCCTCCTTCGCCCTCCTCCTCCCTTCTCCTCCCTTCTCCTCATCCCCCTCCTCCCCTCCCTCCTCCCCCTCCTCCCTCCTCCTCCCTCCTCCTTCTTCCTCCCTCCTCCTCCCCTCATCCTTCCTCCTCCTCCCTCTCCTCCTCATCCCTCCTCCTCCATTCTCCTCTTCCCTCCTCCTCCTCCCTCTACCTCCTCCCTCCTCCTCCCTTCACATTCCTCCTCCTCCCTCCTTCTCTTAATCCCTCCTCCTCCCTTCTCCTCCCTCCTATTCCTCCCTACTCCTCCTCCTCCCTCCTCCTCCTCTCTCCGCCTATCTCTTCCTCCCTCCTCCTCCCTCCTCCACTCTCTTCCTCCTCCCTCCTCCTCGCTCTTCCTCCTCCTCCTCCCTCTTCCTACCTCCTCGCCCTCCTCTTCCTTCCTCCTTCACCCTCCGCCTCCCTTCTCCTCCTCCCCCCTCCTACCCCTCCCTCCTCCCCCTCATCCCTCCTCCTCCCTCCTCCTTCTTTCTCCCTCCTCCTCATCCCTCCTCCTCCTCCCTCCTCCTCCCCATCCCTCCTCCTCCATTCTCCTCCTCCCTCCTCCTCCTCCTCCCTCTACCTCCTCCCTCCTCCTCCCTTCACATTTCTCCTCCTCCCTCTTCCTCCTCCTCCCCCTCATCCTCTTCCCTCCTTCTCCTCCCTCCTCCTTCTCCCTCTTCCTCCTCCCTCTTCCTCCCTCTTCCTTCTCCCTCCGCCTCCTCCCTCCTCCCACTCTCTCCTCCTCCTCCCTCCTCCTCCCTTTCCCTCCTCCTCCCTCTCCTCCTCCTCCTCCCTCCTCCTCCTCCGTTCTCCTCCTCCCTCCTTCTCCTTCTTCCTCCTCCCTCCTCCTTCTCCTCCCTCCTCCCTCCTCCTTCTCCCTCTTCCTGCTCTCTCCGCCTCCTCCCTCCTCCTACTCTCTCCTCCTCCTCCCTCCTCCTCCCTCTCCCTCCTCCTCCGTCTCCTCCTCCTCCCTCCTCCTCCTGCGTTCTCCTCCTCCCTCCTTCTCCCTCTTCCTCCCCCTCCTCCTCCACCCTACTCCTCCCTCCTCTTCCTAATCCCTTCTCCTCCCTCCTATTCCTCCCTATTCCTCCTGTCTCCTCCCTCCTCCTCCCTCCTCCTCCCTTCTCTTCCCTCCTCCACCTCCCTCTTCCTCCTCCCTCCTCCATTTACCCAAGACAGACAGACAGATAGTCGGGAACGGGATCTTATATGACTACTTATATGATTTAAATGAGATGCTCTCCACCATGGGCTGGGCCGGGTCAGACAGACAGACAGATAGATAGACAGACAGACAGACAGACAGACAGACAGACAGACAGACAGACAGACAGACAGACAGACAGTCGGGAATGGGAACTTATATGACTACTTATATGAATTAAATGAGATGCTCCCCACTAGGAGCTGGGCCAAGCCGGGCCGGGTCAGCTAGTTAACAATAAAAAGCGCACATTTATGACAATTTATTTCCCTCTTACACGCGTGTGCCTTATAATTGTACTCGGCATTTCGGCTAAGATCAAAGTGTTGCATCTTTACGTGATCTTGCCAAGGCCACAAGCAGATGTCAACCGAATAACACACAGGGACGTGGCAACCTGATGGGGCGGCTCTAGTTCAAAGTAAGGATTTATGTTGCCAGGATGTTGTGGTGGTCATCCAAACTGCAAACTCAAATCACCAAATCACTGTTTAAATATGCTGGCATTGATGGAACACAATGTGGCGAATGATACATAGTATGATTTAGAGACTCTACACAATAAACTGTAACTAGTGGGGGTAAGATTTAGAGACCCTACACAATAAACTGTAACTAGTGGGGGTAAGATTTAGAGACCCTACACAATAAACTGTAACTAGTGGGGGTAAGATTTAGAGACCCTACACAATAAACTGTAACTAGTGGGGGTAAGATTTAGAGACCCTACAAAATAAACTGTAACTAGTGGGGGTAAGATTTAGAGACCCTACAAAATAAACTGTAACTAGTGGGGGTAAGATTTAGAGACTACAAAATAAACTGTAACTAGTGGGGGTAAGATTTAGAGACTACAAAATAAACTGTAACTAGTGAGTGTAATGAAAACTTGTCATGCGCAGGCCAGATACGCCACACCAGTGATCATAAGTGTGTAGAAAGTATACGGCAAAGACTCTACAGCGATCTCCGCCAATTGACGTGACATCACAGTTAGACATATTTTATCGTAGACTGTCTTGATGCGCTCACACTTAACTCTGAGTGTAAATGCGCAAAACTGCTGCAAGTTCATAAGGGTATGACAGAGGGCTACACTGTGAGTCAAGATTGGTCATTGCAACTGGGAGCTCATTGGTTAAGATTTAAAAAAAAAAAAAACACGTCGCTTAAAAGTTGACAGAGTCGATTTCAATGCACTGTGTTTTATCCCATATGGCTCAGTCTATTTCCGCAGAGCCGAATGTGTCGCACAAAGCATGAACTCTGTAGCTCCAGCGACGACACTCAGGAGTCTCCGATAAACTACACTCGTGAACCGAAGGACGCGGCCCGCAATTGAACCCACAACCTTCGGAGCCCGAGTCACATGGTTTGACCACTTCGCCATGGAGACTCCCGGTTAAGATCTACTTATAGGAGAATGTTCCACATATGAGCATTACAATACTGGAATTGGGAGATGTTTAAATCAGCCATTTTAAATACTGCAAAAATAGTATGTGGATCCACGAAAACTCGCAAACCATGGATAAGGGAAATAACAAGTTGGAGTAACGCATAAGTAAAGAAAGCCGTAAGAGACGACAAGAAAAATAAATATAAAAAGTGGGTGAAGAGCATACAGGATCGTGACTACATAGATTATAGAATGACTAGAAGACATGTGAATAGAATAGTAAAATGAGAATAAACAAAAACAAAAACGACTCGGATTAATATGAAGAAACCCTAAATACAAGATACAAGGAGTCAACTATACAAATCTACAAAAAGAGAGGTGCAATGAGAATCAAAGGAGAATCCTTTGACCCAACTGAAATCATTAAAAACGAAACAGGAGACCCACAACAAAGAACAAACGCATCCTAATAAGATGGAGGTAGTACTTTGAACAGGTTCTCACTATTGTTTCAGATGACACAGGAATTCAGGAAATCGACACAGATACCATCGAAGAACTAGAACCAGACAGATTGTAAGAAAACATTGGAGAAGCCGTCAGATTAGCCCAATTGAAAAAAATCGGGGCAAGACGAAATACCAATTGAATTAATTAAACAGCAAGACAAGTAGGAACAACATGGCTACATAGATTATTCTACTATGTTTGGGTAGAACAACAGACACCACAAGACTGAGGAACAAATTATTAAGAGCTTTGAGGCAGCATAAATATGTTTTTATAGACAATTGTTGCGGATACCTTGGACTATCAGAGAAACTGTCAACGAGTGACTGGAAGAAGTTCATGAAACTACTGTACGCAAGTATACACAAGAGACATATATCGTTCTTTGGTCAGACAATGAGAAGACAGGAATTGGAGAACATCTTAATAACAATGGAATAAACAGAGGTACAAGAAAACATAGACAGAATAAGAGAAATGATTCTGGGTGGATTAAGAAGGTAATGTGGAGGAATGCCATCAGTAGAGCTGATTGGACAACAAGATAGGAGTTCTATGGAAAGGCATGATCGTTTGCGTCAGTTGGCAGGGCACATGTTTATGACCATTATAATTGTTGTTTTGATATTTCTAACTATCTCATCTTGTTCTTCTTGTACCTTGCGGTGTCGAGGTGAAGCAGGAGTTTGTTCGTTTTGGGGCTTAATATATCGAGATTCCCATGGACTCTGTTATTTCCTCTGCTCACCGTTTACATGCTAGGCCTCTTCTTCTGGTTACATTTGGTGTGTGCATCATTGCTTGCTGTGATACAGTATCATTTGGTAACGTATATTTGTGGCTGAACGCTAAAACTTGCAGTTTTCTAATGAAATCTAGCGCTGCTCTAACCCCCACTTTTGTCCTGGTTTCATCATTTCTGATTGTCTCTCTTCTTGATACATTGACTATTCTTCCATTGTAGTAATTTTGTTTTTCTTTTCTCCTTTTCTTTCGTTGCCCAGGTTTCGTATTAATATCTTACAATTGGTAGACAGTTTGCGTTGTATGGTTCTTATTCAATATCAACTGATATGTGTTGTTTAATTAGTATTGGTGCCATTTGTAAAGTGAGTGGGTTTGCCTTATGGCATCTTTTTTCCACCTCGGGCTTCTGATTTCTCACCTGTCTTCCCATATGTGATGCTGATATCAGTAACATTCACCTATACGTAGATCTGAAGCAATGAGCTCACAATTACAATTACCATTCTTGACTCACAGTGTAGACCTTTATCGTAACCTAATGAACCTGGGGAAGTTCATCGCGCTTATACTCACAGTTAACAATAAGAATATCAAGACAGTCTACGATAAAATATATCTAACTGTACTGTCACACCAAGTTGCGGAGATTGCTAGCGATTCTTTGCCGTATACATTCTATGGAATGATGATCACTGGCGTGACGTATTTGGGATGAAAATGACTCATTTTCATTACACTCACTAGTTACACTTACATGATACAATCATGTACCTGCCAAAAATGATCGCTATTACGTCTTCTTCTTCTTCTTTCGTTCGCCTGAAACATGTCTACAACTGCAATGTCGTCTCTTGTATGAATCTAACAGTCTTTTTCAGTTCATTCAGCGGTCATAGAGTTTATCTTCCACTGTTGTCTCTCAAGGCCAGAAGGTTCGCCTGGATATGTTGTAGTTTGGGCAATCCTGGAGTATGTGCTCTATGTTATTACGTCTAAAATGCATGTGCAGTTACGCAGATAATTGTTCAGACCAAATCACTCTCTATGTAAACTAATATTGTTTACGATATTACACAATAAGTAAAGTCATGTATAGATTAATCTAAGATAGTAAAAAGCAAATACAGGGATTGTTATGATTGCATAATTGCCGGAGAGCTTCCTAGAAAAGAGGCAAGTGAAATGTGACATGTATTCTTAATAATTAAATAATCACCATATTTGTTATATGAATATATAGCGATCCTTATCTCCCGTGCTGGCCTCAATAAGCATGAAGGCTATATTTATTTACCTTTATTGCCTGAACACAATATCACTGAACAATAAGACAAATATTTTGAAGTATAATATCATCATGATTATCATAATGTGTTATGTCAAATGGCGTCGGCGATCATGCACTCCTTTATTGGAAAAGTACATGAGCACATGTCTACCAGCAAGTCAATAAGTGCACAGCATCCACTGCACAATGAGATCAAGAAAAGAATTGGCTGCAGGGCAGATACAAGAAACTTCTGGAAGCGTTAGGCCGAGCATAGCTTTCGAAACGTATGTTCAATTGATGACATATATTCATGAGAAGCATGGAGACACGTACAAGAAACATGCAGTACGTTCTTTTTAGTATGCATCAGACTGGATAGCGAGTGAAGACAACAGCAGATAATGTCAACGTGTAGCCGTTCAAGCATTTACTTATTCTGATAAGTTGTTATCTAGACTGAAGTGTCTCATGTTGGACATAGGTGAGCTCAAGAGTGTTTAAACGTCGTGTCGGAGGAACAATTGTGAAAGAAGACTGTGGTGTCGTCGCCTTAAAACAAGTTGTCTGACTATGGATGCCATGGCAGTAACTAAAGCAGTAGCCTGACTAGAAGCACAGCTTGTGACCCGACATGGCAGTAACCAAAGTAGTAGCCTGGCTGGTGACACAGATTATAACCCGACATGTCAGTAACTAAAGCAGTGGCCTGACTCGCTCAACGGGCAAGGCGACGTTTACATGCAAAGCGATGTTGATCTTAAAGAGCACGGCAAGACACCTAGAGTCTGCTGTTCATCCACTGCACATGTATTCGTCTCCGGTCGTCCTGACTTGTCTTGCCACTGGATTCAGATGGACATAGGCGAGAGAGTGTGGTCGTCGAATTGTGCAACTGTTCCTCACTTAAATCCAGTTTACCGCGCAAGTCATTTAACTTCATCTATCACCTTCAAACCCTGTGGCGATGGGTGAAGCGGCAGACGTGGTACGCTGGCAGTCGTAGTCGTAGACCTGCACACAGGCGGCTTAGGCATATGGTAGACTTCTACTAATCTGAGCAGCAAGGAGATTCGGCAGCCCCCTGAGCGACTGAGCAGCAAGGAGATTCGGCAGCCCCCTGAGCGACTGAGCAGCAAGGAGATTCGGCAGCCCCCTGAGCGACTGAGCAGCAAGGAGATTCGGCAGCCCCCTGAGCTACTGAGCAGCAAGGAGATTCGGCAGCCCCCTGAGCGACTGAGCAGCAAGGAGATTCGGCAGCCCCCTGAGCGACTGAGCAGCAAGGAGATTCGGCAGCCCCCTGAGCGACTGAGCAGCAAGGAGATTCGGCAGCCCCCTGAGCGACTGAGCAGCAAGGAGATTCGGCAGCCCCCTGAGCGACTGAGCAGCAAGGAGATTCGGCAGCCCCCTGAGCGACTGAGCAGCAAGGAGATTCGGCAGCCCCCTGAGCGACTGAGCAGCAAGGAGATTCGGCAGCCCCCTGAGCGACTGAGCAGCAAGGAGATTCGGCAGCCCCCTGAGCGACTGAGCAGCAAGGAGATTCGGCAGCCCCCTGAGCGACTGAGCAGCAAGGAGATTCGGCAGCCCCCTGAGCGACTGAGCAGCAAGGAGATTCGGCAGCCCCCTGAGCGACTGAGCAGCAAGGAGATTCGGCAGCCCCCTGAGCGACTGAGCAGCAAGGAGATTCGGCAGCCCCCTGAGCGACTGAGCAGCAAGGAGATTCGGCAGCCCCCTGAGCGACTGAGCAGCAAGGAGATTCGGCAGCCCCCTGAGCGACTGAGCAGCAAGGAGATTCGGCAGCCCCCTGAGCGACTGAGCAACAAGGAGATTCGGCAGCCCCCTGAGCGACTGAGCAGCAAGGAGATTCGGCAGCCTCCTGAGCGACTGAGCAGCAAGAAGATTCGGCAGCCCCCTGAGCGACTGAGCAGCAAGGAGATTCGACAGCCCCATGAGCGACTGAGCAGACAGAGATAAGAAAGCACTGCTCACCTCCATAGCACGAGGAAGCTCCTGGAAAGGTTGTCCTAAACACTGCCTGCTCCATCGTTACCTAACCAACTATCCGCGGTTGGTGGGTACTCTATAACTGCGGTCGACATACATCATGGGGCGGCTATGGTCCCTGGGGAACACATACAGGGGCTTTAAACATCATGGGGCGGCTACTGTCCCTGGGGAACACATACAGGGACTTTAAACATCATGGGGCGGCTACTGTCCCTGGGGAACACATACAGGGACTTTAAACATCATGGGGCGGCTACTATCCTTGGGGAACACATACAGGGACTTTAAACATCATGGGGCGGCTACTGTCCTTGGGGAACACATACAGGGACTTTAAACATCATGGGGCGGCTATTACCCTTGGGGAACACATACAGGGACTTTAAACATCATGGGGCGGCTACTGTCCCTGATGAACACATACAGGGACTTTAAACATCATGGGGCGGCTACTGTCCCTGGGGAACACATACAGGGACTTTAAACATCATGGGGCGGCTACTGTCCTTGGGGAACACATACAGGGACTTTAAACATCATGGGGCGGCTCTTGCTCTTGGGGAACACATACAAAGACTTGGAAACTCATGGGGCGGCTCTTGCTGCCGGGGAACACATACAGGGACTTGGAACCTCATGGGGCGGCTCTTGCTGCTGGGGAACACATACAGGGACTTGGAACCTCATGGGGCGGCTCTTGCTCCTGGGGAACACATACAGAGACTTGGAATCTCATAGGGCGGCTCTTGCTCCTGGGGAACACATACAGAGACTTGGAATCTCATGGGGCGGCTCTTGCTCCTGGGGAACACATACAGGGACTTGGAATCTCTTGGGGCGGCTCTTGCTGCTGGGGAACACATACAGGGACTTGGAACCTCATTAGGCGGCTATTGCTCCTGGGGAACACATACAGAGACGTGGAACTTCATGGGGCGGCTCTTGCTGCTGGGGAACACATACAGGGAATTGGAACCTCATGGGGCGGCTCTTGCTGCTGGGGAAATCATACGGGGACTTGGAACCTCAAGGGGCGGCTCTTGCTGCTGGGGAACACATACAGAGACTAGGAACCTCATGGGGTAGCTCTTGCTGCTGGGAACACATAAAAAGACTTGGAACCTCATGGGGCGGCTCTTGCTCCTGGGGAACACATACAGGGACTTGGAATCTCATGGGGCGGCTCTTGCTCCTGGGGAACACATACAGGGACTTGGAACCTCAAGGGGCGGCTCTTGCTGCTGGGGAACACATACAGAAACGTGGAACCTCATGGGGCGGCTCTTGCTCCTGGGGAACACATACAGGGACTTGGAATCTCAAGGGGCGGCTCTTGCTCCTGGGGAACACATACAGAGACTTGGAACCTCATTAGGCGGCTATTGCTCCTGGGGAACACATACAGAGACGTGGAACTTCATGGGGCGGCTCTTGCTGCTGGGGAACACATACAGGGACTTGGAACATCAAGGGGCGGCTCTTGCTGCTGGGGAACACATACAGAGACGTGGAACCTCATGGGGCGGCTCTTGCTCCTGGGGAACACATACAGGGACTTGGAACCTCAAGGGGCGGCTCTTGCTGCTGGGGAACACATACAGAGACGTGGAACCTCATGGGGCGGCTCTTGCTCCTGGGGAACACATACATAGACATTGAACGTCATATATTGGCTTTTCATCAGGGAAACCATGAGACATAACCATGCTAACCTGAAAAAAATATATTTTTTTTTGTCAATTTGGCAATTTTTGGAATAGTTCATTTTTAAACACCTTATCATGTCTTCTATCAGGTTCGGAAATTTTTTTTTGTTTTTGTTTTTGTAAAAACTGTTATTTTAATGCAATATTCATATTTTACTGAACCCACCCTAGGTGTCAAACTGTCTACTTATTGAAAATTGTTACGAAATTGACGGTTTTCAAACCCTAGGAACAATATCTCAGGAACACACTACACGCACGTGTCAGATATCATTGGAAAGGTCACGATCTTCCGTAACTGTTCGTGAAACTCCGAGTTCGTGAAATCGGAAACATTTCTGTATACAGCGGTTTGCTTCGCATCATTAAGCTTACGGAAACTTCCATATATGGAGCACGTCACAAATCGGCAAGCAAAGCGCCATCCCCGATGGCTGAAACTGATTACGTGGGTGGCGAAGATGGCCTATTTATGGTGTTTACACTTCGCCACGACTCAGACACCGTATGTTTATCATTGACGACAGATCGACACGCATTCAAAAATGCCTCGTTACAAGAAATTTAACATCCTGTCATCTTTTCTCAATGTAAGATATCTCTTAGACTACACCTCTGAAATTCTCGTAATGAGCGAAAAGTCTACCCGAACGTCGTAAACGGTACAGACAATTTTGAAAGCGACCCAGCTAAAGTCACAGGCCACTTCTTCCAAATCCCTGTGTTTTGACAGTGAATCTGAATGAATCAGTGCCATCGTGTTCTTCTCAAAGTTGTGGAAGTGACTCTTTTATTACCCGAAGCCAGTTTATAAGAGATACGTATAAATACATGACATCCACTAGCAGCAAGTATGATTCTGCTGACGACAATGGATACCAAAAAACGGGAACAAAAAGCACTAGTTTTCTCTCAAACCGTAAAGTATGTTCGACAGGCTCATGCACAACGGTCAGGCATAACTCTACATGACAATCATGTGCTAGATATTAGTGCCAGCTTTGATGGCACCTGGCTGACCAGAGGCCACACATCCCAGATTGGAGTTAGCTATACAGTGGATGTTTTTACAGGACTTTGCATAGATACCCATGTTATGTCCACATATTGACAGGTGTGTGAAACCACTGGCAAGACACTTTCCACAGACAAACCAGATGAATTTGCAGCATGGAAGGCAGTAAATCTTCCCAACTGTGATAACAATTTCACAGGATCTGCTGGAATGATGGAGGTGGAGGCTGCAGTAGTGTTGTGGCTACGGTCTGTGGCCCGTCATAAACTTCGCTATACGTCAATACTTTCAGATGGTGACACCAAAACATTTGCAGAGCTTACCAAGATCAAACCATATGGGGATGACATTCAGATAGACAAAGAGGAGTGTATCAACCATGTCAGTAAACGCCTTGGAACAGCACTCCGCAATGTTGTTGCTGACTGCCGAAAGCAAGGTGTGACCCTAGGAGGACGCGGTAAAGGTCAGCTTACACAAAATGCCATCTGTAAGCTGACAATTTATTACATTAGGGCCATAAGAAACAACACAAGTGTAGAGTCCATGAGGAAGAGTGTTATGGCTTCACTGCATCACTGTTTTTCAACAGACAAGAGGCTACGTCATGAAATGTGCCCAAGTGGAGAACAATCTTGGTGTTTTTTTCAATCTGCACTGGCTAAGCATTAGGTCCCAGGTCCTCATGACAAGATGTTACACACATGGCTCAACCATGACAAGCTTGAGAAATATATGTTGCCAATTTATGAAAGGTTGTCTGACACGAAACTACACAGTAGATGTGTGTCAGGACAAACTCAGAATTCAAATGAGTGTTTACACATCTTGATATGGGCTCGATGTACTAAGGACAACTTTGCCTCACTCAAGCGCATTCGGTTTGCTGTTGTAACTGCAGCAAGAGAGTTCAACTTTGGAGCTGCTCAAGACACTGCCCAGTTTTATGGACTTTCTACAGGCCTGCATATGCAGAGACTAGGAGCATCTAGGATGGAGAAGCAAAATCGAAACAGCTTAAAATATAAGAAAGACAAACAAACTAAGAGACGCGACAGTGCACGAGTGGCCAAACTGAAGAGACAAGGTGAGCTGCATGCCTTGGTGGGAGGTCCTGCATATGCAGCAGGATCATTCTAAATCAGAGGTACAGTTGTAAACTGTTTGTCAGTGTTAAATAAAAAATGTTATTATTAAAATATTTATTTTAGCATTTAAACAAAAACATAAAAATAATTCGTTTTCCCCGTTTTCCCATTTTGCTATATTTTTAAAAATATTTTTTCATTTTCTTTTCAAAAACGGTGTGTCACATTACAATGAAATTTTGCAGAATTAGTCTTCATTGTAATATGTACATTTTGTCAAGAGCTTTTTTAAAACTAAGATATAGTTTTTGTGCAGTAATAAAAAAAAAACAAAAAAAGTTGTCAATGAAAATGTGGAAAATTTCCTTTTAATTATGGAGAAAACAAATACCAAGGGATATCACTAAAAGCTTCTGAAAATATTCTATTTTTGTACCCACATACAAAAACTGAAGCCTGTAAATTAATAAATAACAGTTTTAGACCATACTTAAGAAATCCAATATGGCCGCTGTTTATCTAGGTTTCCATGGCAAACGTTAAATACAAAGTTAATTTGACAGTATTTTATCAATCATCAGTCTTCAATATCAAACCCTATACCTTAACAAAACATAGAAATGAAATATTCTAGAATTTAATTGTTTAGGGTTAGAATCGCCTAGAGATTGCACTAGATTATTTGCTGTATGCTTTCTACGCAATGATGGTCACTGATGCCACGAATCTGGCCTGACACCTTTTCGTTTCCCTCACAAGTTACAATTAAAGGTACACGCATGTACCTGACAAAAACAAGTGATAAGCACAGATTATCATCATTGCAGTTAAGAAGTTAATTGTTCAGACCTGTCACTCGTTAAGTAAACTACTATTGTGTACGATATTATACAATAAGAAGAGCCATGCATGAATTAATATAATATATTACAAAGGAAACAAACACATCGTTTTATTGCATAATACAGGGTGATCATCAATGAAACGAGGCAAGTAACATGTTATAAATATTTCTTTTAAAGTAATAACCACCGTATTATTTTATTTAAATAAATAGATATAGTTATCTTCCGTGCTGGGTGGCTTAAAGGGGATTTAGATTATGTTTGTGTCCCCTCATTGCCTCATTCCATGCAATACAGAGCTTTTACATTTATTGTAGTGTTGTTACGGACATTATTGTGAAAGCAGAAATAGACAACAAAATATTATTGAACTTTGAGGCTAATATTTTGAAATATAAATTTATCACCATCATCATGTGCCTTGTCATGTGCGATCATGCTATCCTGAAAGGGCTAGGTGGAACACAGCTCTCGAAAGGTCTGTTCATTCCAGGACATAGATTCTCATGAAGAATTCACACAAATGCAAGCAACACATAGTACGTTCTTGTAACTATACATGGGACTGGATAGAGGATGAAGACCACAACACCTGATAATGTCAGAAGTAGAAGTTCAAGTCTTGACTTGTGAGAGCTCGTCTAAGGGTAAGTAGTCAACTAGACGGTTGGAATTGTTGTTGGATGTAAGGGTAAGTAGTCATCTAGACGGTTGGAATTGTTGTTGGATGTAAGGGTAAGTAGTCAACTAGACGGTTGGAATTGTTGTTGGATGTAAGGGTAAGTAGTCATCTAGACGGTTGGAATTGTTGTTGGATGTAAGGGTAAGTAGTCAACTAGACGGTTGGAATTGTTGTTGGATGTAAGGGTAAGTAGTCATCTAGACGGTTGGAATTGTTGTTGGATGTAAGGGTAAGTAGTCATCTAGACGGTTGGAATTGTTGTTGGATGTAAGGGTAAGTAGTCATCTAGACGGTTGGAATTGTTGTTGGATGTAAGGGTAAGTAGTCATCTAGACGGTTGGAATTGTTGTTGGATGTAAGGGTAAGTAGTCATCTAGACGGTTGGAATTGTTGTTGGATGTAAGGGTAAGTAGTCAACTAGACGGTTGGAATTGTTGTTGGATGTAAGGGTAAGTAGTCATCTAGACGGTTGGAATTGTTGTTGGATGTAAGGGTAAGTAGTCATCTAGACGGTTGGAATTGTTGTTGGATGTAAGGGTAAGTAGTCAACTAGACGGTTGGAATTGTTGTTGGATGTAAGGGTAAGTAGTCAACTAGACGGTTGGAATTGTTGTTGGATGTAAGGGTGAGTAGTCATCTAGACGGTTGGAATTGTTGTTGGATGTAAGGGTAAGTAGTCATCTAGACGGTTGGAATTGTTGTTGGATGTAAGGGTAAGTAGTCATCTAGGCGGTTGGAATTGTTGTTGGATGTAAGGGTAAGTAGTCATCTAGACGGTTGGAATTGTTGTTGGATGTAAGGGTAAGTAGTCATCTAGACGGTTGGAATTGTTGTTGGATGTAAGGGTAAGTAGTCATCTAGACGGTTGGAATTGTTGTTGGATGTAAGGGTAAGTAGTCATCTAGACGGTTGGAATTGTTGTTGGATGTAAGGGTAAGTAGTCATCTAGACGGTTGGAATTGTTGTTGGATGTAAGGGTTAGTAGTCATCTAGACGGTTGGAATTGTTGTTGGATGTAAGGATAAGTATTCATCTAGACGGATGGAATTGTTGTTGGACATAAGGGTAAGTAGTCATCTAGACGGTTGGAATTGTTGTTGGATGTAAGGGTAAGTAGTCATCTAGACGGTTGGAATTGTTGTTGGACATAGGGGGGATCAAGGGTTGTTACACATCAGGTCATAGGAACACATGTGAAGGAACACTTGTAAAGGAACACTTGTGAAGGAACACTTGTAAAGGAACACTTGTGAAGGAACACTTGTGAAGAAACACTTGTGAAGGAACACTTGTGAAGGAACACTTGTAAAGGAACACTTGTGAAGGAACACTTGTGAAGGAACACTTGTGAAGGAACACTTGTGAAAGAACACTTGTGAAGGAACACTTGTGAAGGAACACTTTTAAAGGAACACTTGTGAAGGAACACTTGTGAAGGAACACTGTGGTGTCTTCGAATTAAAACAAGCGGTCTGACCATGGAAGTCATTGTAGTAACTAAAGAAGTAGCTTAGTTGGATACAAAGTTTGTAACCCGACATAGCAGTAACTAAAGCAGTAGTCTTACTGGAGGCACAGATTGTAACTCCACATGACAGCAATTAAAGCAGCAGCCTGTCGGAAGACAAAGATTGTAACCCGCCATGGCAGTACCTAAAGCATTAGCCTGGCTGGAGACACAGATTGTAACCTGATGTGGCAGTAACTAAAGTAGCAGCATGACTGGAGACACAGATTGTAACCTGATGTGGCAGTAACTAAAGTAGCAGCATGACTGGAGACACAGATTGTAACCTGAAGTGGCAGTAACTAAAGTAGCAGCATGACTGGAGACACAGATTCTATCCCAACATGGCAGTAACTAAAGTAGCAGCATGACTGGAGACACAGATTCTATCCCAACATGGCAGTAACTAAAGTAGCAGCATGACTGGAGACACAGATTCTATCCCAACATGGCAGTAACTAAAGTAGCAGCATGACTGGAGACACAGATTCTATCCCAACATGGCAGTAACTAAAGTAGCAGCATGACTGGAGACACAGATTCTATCCCAACATGGCAGTAACTAAAGTAGCAGCAGGACTGGAGACACAGATTCTATCCCAACATGGCAGTAACTAAAGTAGCAGCATGACTGGAGACACAGATTATATCCCAACATGGCAGTAACTAAAGTAAGCAGCATGACTGGAGACACAGATTCTATCCCAACATGGCAGTAACTAAAGTAGCAGCATGACTGGAGACACAGATTCTATCCCAACATGGCAGTAACTAAAGTAGCAGCAGGACTGGCGACACAGATTATATACCAACATGGCAGTAACTAAAGTAAGCAGCATGACTGGAAACACAGTTTCTATCTCACCATGGCAGTAACTAAAGTAGCAGCATGACTGGAGACACAGATTCTATCCCAACATGGCAGTAACTAAAGTAAGCAGCATGACTGGAGATACAGATTATATCCCAACATGGCAGTAACTAAAGTAGCAGTTACTGCTTGTCGACCTCTTGATCCCCCTATATCCAACAACATCTGTCTAGATGACTGCTTGTCGACCTCTTGATCCCCCTATATCCAACAACATCTGTCTAGATGACTGCTGACCCTTACTTGATCCCCCTATATCTAACAACATCTGTCTAGATGACTCCCTGTCGACCTCTTGATCCCCCTATGTCTAACAACATCTGTCTAGATGACTGCTTGTCGACCTCTTGATCCCCCTATATCCAACAACATCTGTCTAGATGAATGCTTGTCGACCTCTTGATCCCCCTATGTCCAACAACATCTGTCTAGATGACTGCTGACCCTTACTTGATCCCCCTATATCCAACAACATCTGTCTAGATGGCTACTGACCCTTACTTGATCCCCCTATATCCAACAACATCTGTCTAGATGGCTGCTGACCCTTACTTGATCCCCCTATATCCAACAACATCTGTCTAGATGGCTGCTGACCCTTACTTGATCCCCCTATATCCAACAACATCTGTCTAGATGACTGCTGACCCTTACTTGATCCCCCTATAACCAACAACATCTGTCTAGATGACTGCTGACCCTTACTTGATCCCCCTATATCCAACAACATCTGTCTAGATGACTGCTGACCCTTACTTGATCCCCCTATATCCAACAACATCTGTCTAGATGGCTGCTGACCCTTACTTGATCACCCTATATCCAACAACATCTGTCTAGATGACTGCTTGTCAACCTCTTGATCCCCCTATGTCTAACAACATCTGTATAGATCACTGCTTGTCGACCTCTTGATCCCCCTATATCCAACAACATCTGTCTAGATGAATGCTTGTCGACCTCTTGATCCCCCTATATCCAACAACATCTGTCTAGATGACTGCTGACCCTTACTTGATCCCCCTATATCCAACAACATCTGTCTAGATGGCTGCTGACCCTTACTTGATTCCCCTATATCCAACAACATCTGTCTAGATGGCTGCTGACCCTTACTTGATCCCCCTATATCCAACAACATCTGTCTAGATGGCTGCTGACCCTTACTTGATTTCCCTATATCCAACAACATCTGTCTAGATGGCTGCTGACCCTTACTTGATCCCCCTATATCCAACAACATCTGTCTAGATGACTGCTGACCCTTACTTGATCCCCCTATATCCAACAACATCTGTCTAGATGGCTGCTGACCCTTACTTGATCCCCCTATATCCAACAACATGTCTAGATAACTGCTGACCCTTACTTGATCCCCCTATATCCAACAACATCTTTCTAGATGGCTGCTGACCCTTACTTGATCCCCCTATATCCAACAACATCTGTCTAGATGGCTGCTGACCCTTACTTGATCCCCCTATATCCAACAACATCTGTCTAGATGACTGCTGACCCTTACTTGATCCCCCTATATCAAACAACATCTGTGTAGATGACTGCTGTCCCTTACTTGATCCCCCTATATCCAACAACATCTGTCTAGATGACTGCTGACCCTTACTTGATCCCCCTATATCCAACAACATCTGTCTAGATGGCTGCTGACCCTTACTTGATCCCCCTATATCCAACAACATCTGTCTAGATGACTGCTGACCCTTACTTGATCCCCCTATATCCAACAACATCTGTCTAGATGACTGCTGACCCTTACTTGATCCCCCTATATCCAACAACATCTGTCTAGATGTCTGCTGACCCTTACTTGATCCCCCTATATCCAACAACATCTGTCTAGATGGCTGCTGACCCTTACTTGATCCCCCTATATCCAACAACATCTGGCTAGATGACTGCTTGTCGACCTCTTGATCCCCCTATGTCCAACAACATCTGTCTAGATGACTGCTTGTCGACCTCTTGATCCCCCTATATCCAACAACATCTGTCTAGATGACTGCTGACCCTTACTTGATCCCCCTATGTCTAACAACATCTGTATAGATGACTGCTTGTCGACCTCTTGATCCCCCTATATCCAACAACATCTGTCTTGATGTATGCTTGTCGACCTCTTGATCCCCCTATATCCAACAACATCTGTCTAGATGACTGCTTGTCGACCTCTTGATCCCCCTATATCCAACAACATCTGTCTAGATGACTGCTGACCCTTACTTGATCCCCCTATATCCAACAACATCTGTCTTGATGACTGCTTTTCGACCTCTTGATCCCCCTATATCCAACAACATCTGTCTAGATGTCTGCTTGTCGACCTCTTGATCCCCCTATATCCAACAACATCTGTCTAGATGACTGCTGACCCTTACTTGATCCCCCTATATCCAACAACATCTGTCTAGATGTCTGCTTGTCGACCTCTTGATCCCCCTATGTCCAACAACAAAGATTATGTTGTAGAGTTCTTTTTCAGTATCTACTGATACGTTTTTTGTTTTTTTTAGTATTAGTGCTTTTAGTCCAATGAGTGGGTTTTTCTTATTGCAATTGTTTTAGATTTCATCTTCTCATTTGTCACCTACCTTCCAGTAATGTGATGCTGATATGTGGAACATCCGCCTATAAGTAGATCTGAAGCAACGAGATCCCAATTACAATGACCAAATATATACTGTTAAAAAAAAACAAAAAAAAAGAAGAAAGAAATCCAACATTATTGCAGTTTAAATTGCAAACTTGTATCAACATTTCATTTTACAGAATTAATGTTTCAATCCTTTCATGAAGAAACTTTCCGACTTTAAAAGTTAAATAATGTATTAGAAGCGTTCATTTGAAATCCGTTGGTGCCGCACCGCGCGCAATTGCGTACATTGAACATGACCATGCCATAGTCATATGATAAGTACTGACCAATGAATAAAAGAGCACATGCGAATCGTCTCATGATGCATAGGTTCTGTTTCTGACGGTTGAGAAAATGGCCCTGTTGATCCAAAATCCGTTCAAAGAAGCTCAAAGAGAGGTGATTCAGTTTCTTTACATTGAAGGATGTCGACCAGTGGACATTCATCGAAGATTGCAGGCAGCGTACGGTAACAAATGTGTGTCGAAGACAACAGTGACAGACTGGGCACAAATGTTTCGGAAAGGACGTCAGTTTCACGACAGATCTTCGACGGCGGGGTCATACTCATATTGTTGCAACAGAAAAAATAAAACATCGCCAAAATTGATGAAAATAGTACATACGTTCGCTAGCGAAAGAATTTGATGTGTCAGGTCGGATAATTCAAAAGGTCGTTAGTAAGAAACTGCAATATTGAAAGGTGTGTTCACAGTGGGTGTACGTGTGTGTGTGTGTGTGTGTGTGTGTGTGTGTGTGTGTGTGTGTGTGTGTGTGTGAGTGAGAGAGAGAGAGAGAGAGAGAGAGAGAGTGTGTGTATGTGTGTGTGCATTAATTAATTGATCTTAAAACACATAAAGTAAATAATCGGTAAATAGCAGCATTATATTAAAATATTAATTTATAAAGTAATAATATAAAAAAATAAATTAATGATATATAACTAGCTTTAGTTACTGTCATGTCGGCTTACAATCTGTGTCTCCATCCATGCTACTGCTTTTGTTAATTTCATGTCGGCTTACAATCTGTGTCCCCATCCAGGCTACTGCTTTAGTTACTGTCATGTCGGCTTACAATCTGTGTCTCCATCCAGGCTACTGCTTTAGTTACTGCCATGTCGGCTTACAATCTGTGTCTCCAGTCAGCCTACTGCTTTAGTTACTGCCATGTCGGCTGACAATCTGTGTCCCCATCCAGGCTACTGCTTTAGTTACTGCCATGTCGGCTTACAATCTGTGTCTCCATCCATGCTACTGCTTTTGTTAATTTCATGTCGGCTTACAATCTGTGTCCCCATTCAGGCTACTGCTTTAGTTACTGTCATGTCGGCTTGCAATCTGTGTCCCCATCCAGGCTACTGCTTTAGTTACTGTCATGTCGGCTTACAATCTGTGTCCCCATCCAGGCTACTGCTTTAGTTACTGCCATGTCGGCTTACAATCTGTGTCCCCATCCAGGCTACTGCTTTAGTTACTGCCATGTCGGCTTACAATCTGTGTCCCCATTCAGGCTACTGCTTTAGTTACTGTCATGTCGGCTTGCAATCTGTGTCTCCATCCATGCTACTGCTTTAGTTACTGCTATGTCGGCTTACAATCTGTGTCTCCATCCATGCTACTGCTTTAGTTACTGCCATGTCGGCTTACAATCTGTGTCTCCATCCAGGCTACTGCTTTAGTTACTGCCATGTCGGCTTACAATCTGTGTCTCCATCCAGGCTACTTTTTTTAGTTACTGCCATGTCGGCTTACAATCTGTGTCTCCATCCATGCTACTGCTTTTGTTAATTTCATGTCGGCTTACAATCTGTGTCCCCATCCAGGCTACTGCTTTAGTTACTGCCATGTCGGCTTACAATCTGTGTCTCCATCCATGCTACTGCTTTTGTTACTTTCATGTCGGCTTACAATCTGTGTCCCCATCCAGGCTACTGCTTTAGTTACTGCCATGTAGGCTTACAATCTGTGTCTCCATCCATGCTACTGCTGTTGTTAATTTCATGTCGGCTTACAATCTGTGTCTCCATCTAGGCTACTGCTTCAGTTACTGCCATGTCGGCTTACAATCTGTGTCTCCATCCATGCTACTGCTTTAGTTACTGCTATGTCGGCTTACAATCTGTGTCTCCATCCATGCTACTGCTTTAGTTACTGTCATGTCGGCTTACAATCTGTCTCCATCCAGGCTACTGCTTTAGTTACTGTCATGTCGGCTTACAATCTGTGTCTCCATCCATGCTACTGCTTTTGTTAATTTCATGTCGGCTTACAATCTGTGTCCCCATCCAGGCTACTGCTTTAGTTACTGCAATGTCGGCTTACAATCTGTGTCTCCATCCATGCTACTGCTTTAGTTACTGCCATGTCGGCTTACAATCGGTGTCTCCATCCATGCTACTGCTTTAGTTACTGTCATGTCGGCTTACAATCTGTCTCCATCCATGCTACTGCTTTTGTTAATTTCATGTCGGCTTACAATCTGTGTCCCCATCCAGGCTACTGCTTTAGTTACTGCCATGTCGGCTTACAATCTGTGTCTCCATCCATGCTACTGCTTTAGTTACTGCCATGTCGGCTTACAATCTGTGTCTCCATCCAGGCTACTGCTTTAGTTACTGCCATGTCGGCTTACAATCTGTGTCTCCATCCAGGCTACTGCTTTAGTTACTTTCATGTCGGTTTACAATCTGTGTCTCCATCCAGGCTACTGCTTTTGTTAATGTCATGTCGGCTTACAATCTGTGTCTCCATCCAGGCTACTGCTTTAGTTACTGCCATGTCGGCTTACAATCTGTGTCTCCATCCAGGCTACTGCTTTAGTTACTGTCATGTCGGCTTACAACCTGTGTCTCCATCCAGGCTACTGCTTTTGTTAATGTCATGTCGGCTTACAATCTGTGTCTCCATCCAGGCTACTGCTTTAGTTACTGCCATGTCGATTTACAATCTGTGTCTCCATCCAGGCTACTGCTTTTGTTACTGTCATGTCGGCTTACAATATGTGTCTCCATCCAGGCTACTGCTTTTATTAATGTCATGTCGGCTTACAATCTGTGTCTCCATGTAGACTACTGCTTTAGTTACTGCCATGTCGGCTTACAATCTGTGTCTCCATCCATGCTACTGCTTTTGTTAATGTCATTTCGGCTTACAATCTGTGTCTCCATCCAGGCTACTGCTTTAGTTACTGTCATGTCGGCTTACAATCTGTGTCCCCATCCAGGCTACTGCTTTAGTTACTGCCATGTCGGCTTACAATCTGTGTCCCCATCCAGGCTACTGCTTTAGTTACTGCCATGTCGGCTTACAATCTGTGTCCCCATTCAGGCTACTGCTTTAGTTACTGTCATGTCGGCTTGCAATCTGTGTCTCCATCCATGCTACTGCTTTAGTTACTGCTATGTCGGCTTACAATCTGTGTCTCCATCCATGCTACTGCTTTAGTTACTGCCATGTCGGCTTACAATCTGTGTCTCCATCCAGGCTACTGCTTTAGTTACTGCCATGTCGGCTTACAATCTGTGTCTCCATCCAGGCTACTTTTTTTAGTTACTGCCATGTCGGCTTACAATCTGTGTCTCCATCCATGCTACTGCTTTTGTTAATTTCATGTCGGCTTACAATCTGTGTCCCCATCCAGGCTACTGCTTTAGTTACTGCCATGTCGGCTTACAATCTGTGTCTCCATCCATGCTACTGCTTTTGTTACTTTCATGTCGGCTTACAATCTGTGTCCCCATCCAGGCTACTGCTTTAGTTACTGCCATGTAGGCTTACAATCTGTGTCTCCATCCATGCTACTGCTGTTGTTAATTTCATGTCGGCTTACAATCTGTGTCTCCATCTAGGCTACTGCTTCAGTTACTGCCATGTCGGCTTACAATCTGTGTCTCCATCCATGCTACTGCTTTAGTTACTGCTATGTCGGCTTACAATCTGTGTCTCCATCCATGCTACTGCTTTAGTTACTGTCATGTCGGCTTACAATCTGTCTCCATCCAGGCTACTGCTTTAGTTACTGTCATGTCGGCTTACAATCTGTGTCTCCATCCATGCTACTGCTTTTGTTAATTTCATGTCGGCTTACAATCTGTGTCCCCATCCAGGCTACTGCTTTAGTTACTGCAATGTCGGCTTACAATCTGTGTCTCCATCCATGCTACTGCTTTAGTTACTGCCATGTCGGCTTACAATCGGTGTCTCCATCCATGCTACTGCTTTAGTTACTGTCATGTCGGCTTACAATCTGTCTCCATCCATGCTACTGCTTTTGTTAATTTCATGTCGGCTTACAATCTGTGTCCCCATCCAGGCTACTGCTTTAGTTACTGCCATGTCGGCTTACAATCTGTGTCTCCATCCATGCTACTGCTTTAGTTACTGCCATGTCGGCTTACAATCTGTGTCTCCATCCAGGCTACTGCTTTAGTTACTGCCATGTCGGCTTACAATCTGTGTCTCCATCCAGGCTACTGCTTTAGTTACTTTCATGTCGGTTTACAATCTGTGTCTCCATCCAGGCTACTGCTTTTGTTAATGTCATGTCGGCTTACAATCTGTGTCTCCATCCAGGCTACTGCTTTAGTTACTGCCATGTCGGCTTACAATCTGTGTCTCCATCCAGGCTACTGCTTTAGTTACTGTCATGTCGGCTTACAACCTGTGTCTCCATCCAGGCTACTGCTTTTGTTAATGTCATGTCGGCTTACAATCTGTGTCTCCATCCAGGCTACTGCTTTAGTTACTGCCATGTCGATTTACAATCTGTGTCTCCATCCAGGCTACTGCTTTTGTTACTGTCATGTCGGCTTACAATATGTGTCTCCATCCAGGCTACTGCTTTTATTAATGTCATGTCGGCTTACAATCTGTGTCTCCATGTAGACTACTGCTTTAGTTACTGCCATGTCGGCTTACAATCTGTGTCTCCATCCATGCTACTGCTTTTGTTAATGTCATTTCGGCTTACAATCTGTGTCTCCATCCAGGCTACTGCTTTAGTTACTGTCATGTCGGCTTACAATCTGTGTCTCCAGCCAGGCTACTGCTTTAGTTACTGTCATGTCGGCTTACAATCTGTGTCTCCATCCAGGCTACTGCTTTAGTTACTGCAATGTCGGCTTACAATCTGTGTCTCCATCCAGGCTACTGCTTTAGTTACTGCCATGTCGGCTTACAATCTGTGTCTCCATCCAGGCTACTGCTTTAGTTACTGCCATGTCGGCTTACAATCTGTGTCTCCATCCAGGCTACTGCTTTTGTTACTGTCATGTCGGCTTACAATCTGTGTCTCCATCCAGGCTACTGCTTTAGTTACTGCCATGTCGGCTTACAATCTGTGTCTCCATCCAGGCTACTGCTTTAGTTACTGCCATGTCGGTTTACAATATGTGTCTCCATCCAGGCTAATGCTTTTGTTAATGTCATTTCGGCTTACAATCTGTGTCTCCATCCAGGCTACTGCTGTAGTTACTGCCATGTCTGTTTACAATCTGTGTCTCCATCCAGGCTACTGCTTTTGTTACTCTTTACAAAACGATCTTGACAACCTTAGTAGATGGAGCAATGAAAATCGCATGTTAATTAACATCGACAAAACCAAATCCATGCTAATAACGACCAGACAAAAACTACAGACCCTAGCCATAACTGGGACACCGCTCGAGCTCCACGTGGACACGTTACCTATAATTAATGTAAATGAACATAAAACATTAGGTCTTTTAATTGACAGACATTTAAACTGGAGCTCTCATGTTCACGCCCTTACCAAGAGAATAGCACAACAAGTTTACTGGTTTACCAACTTGCTAAAATTAAACACTTTTTGGATGAAAGCACACGTAAAATATTCTACGCATCCTAAATCCAATTACCTCTCGATTATTGTTCCACAGTCTGGGATGGCTGCCCTAAATCTAATATGAAACGATTGTGTTCGCTTCAAAACCGCGCTATACGTCTAGTTTCTAGCATAAAGCACGTTGAAAGTAATAAGTTATACAGCCATCTAAGACTTCTACCACTTCAAAAGCGCTTCCTTTTTAACAAAGCCAAATTAGTGAATAAAATTATATCTGAAAATAACCCAGAGTATCTTCTACAGTTACTTCAATCTAATGCAATGAACAGTAAGCGCTTAAATTTATTACAGCTTCCTAAGCCTAGATTGGACTTATACAAAACTTGTTTCGCATATTCTGGTGCTCACTTGTGGAATAGCCTTCCACCAGAACTGAAAACACCAATGAGTCCCTACACATTCAACCGTAAACTCTTTCAATACTTACTTCATACCGACTATATGCCTCCATTAGTCACCTACTAGTATCATTTTTCCACTATCATTCTTCAATGTATGTGTGTGAACGACCCAGTGGGTGAGAGAGTGAGTGAGAAAGAGTGCGAGTGGAAGAATTAGTATGAGTGAGAGTGAGAGAGTATGCATGCGCGTGTGCCTGAGTGAGTGTAAAAGTGAGTGAGTGTGTGGACATATGTGTGAGAGATTTAGTTAGAGAATGAGTGAATCTGAGAGAGTGGGTGTGTTGTATGTCTGCCTGTTCGTGTGATAGAGTGTGAAAGTTAGTGAATGAGTGTGAGTTAGAGAGTCATCGAGTAAATGAGTGAATAAGGGAGCGTGAGTGAGTGAGAGAGAATTTGTGGGTATGCGTGTATGTGCGCGAATGAGTGAGTGTGAGAGCGAGTGAGTGCGTAAAAGAGAGAGCGTGGGTGAATGAGAGAGTGCATGAGAAAGTGTGATGTACGTGTGTGCATGTCTGGATGTGTGTATGGGTGTATATGTGTGTACATGTGTGTATCTGTGTGTGACTCTGTATGTATGTCTGTACGTGTGTTAAGGTGTGCGTTCATGTGTTTATATGCGTTTATATGGATGTGCGCGTGTGTGTGTGTGTGTGTATGGATGTGTGTGTGTGTGTGCTCGTGTATGTATTGTATATCTTTGTATGTGTAAGTGTGCATGCATGCAGTGTATGCGAGAGAGTGTATATTCGGGTGTTATGTGAGTACGTGTGAGTAAGTATATGGATGTGTGCAGGTGTGTGTATTGCGTGGGTATGATGTGTGTGGGTGTGTGTATGTACATGTGTGTGAGAGAGAAGAGAGAAGAGAGAGAGAGAGAGAGAGAGAGAGAGAGAGAGAGAGAGAGAGAGAGAGAGAGAGTTGAGCGCACGCATGTAATCTAACATGCTGATCCATATGTTTTGTGTATTCTCATTTTTTTTTCATATTATCATTTTGATGCACTTGATTTTAATATGCATAAAATGAATTCATGTAAATTACTGTAAAGCAAGTGAGAGAGTTAGTGAGTGTAAGTGAGAGAGAGAGTGAATGAGTGTGAGAGTGGGTGTATGTAAAGAGAGAGAGAGAGAGAGAGAGAGAGAGAGAGAGAGAGAGAGAGTTGAGCCCACGCATGTCATGTAACATGCTATTCCCATATTTTTTTTATGTATTCTCATCTTTCATATTACGAGGTATCGTTTAATGCCACATGATTGTCCTGTAACATGCCATTCCATATTTTTTTTTTAATTCTCATCTTATCATTTTGTATGCCACTTGATTGTATCATGTATAATATAACATTACTGTGATGTGAGTGAGAGAGTTAGTGTGTGTGTGTGTGTGTGTGTGTGAGAGAGAGAGAGAGAGAGAGAGAGAGAGAGAGAGCAAGAGAGAGAGAGAGAGAGAGAGAGAGAGAGCACAAGAGAGAGAGGGAGAGAGAAAAAAAAGAGAGAGTTGAATTGCATCACTAATTTTTACGCTACGTAATGTATATGTACAATTTTTTTCTCCACTTCTTGCAATTGCGAGAATTCTCACGACAATCGTCAGTGTCTCAATTGTGTGTAAAGTGTGGGAGTTTGTTCTTATTAGTTTCAGTGATAATGTGAGGCATCATGTATTTATCTAGATGTGAGGATGTATGTATGGGTGTGTATGTGAGGGATATGTGTGTGTGGGGAATGTGTGTGTGTGTCTGTGTAAGAGAGAGAGAGAGAGCGAGAGAGAGACAGAGAGAGAGAGAGAGGGAGAGAGAGAGAGGGGGGGGGGAGGGAGATAGAGAATTCAGTGCTCGCATGTCCTGTAACATGCCATTCCATATTTTTTGTGTATTTTCATCTTTCACATTATCATTTTGTATGTATGACACTTGATTTTATCATATATAATATAACATTACTGTAATGTGAGTGAGAGCGTTAGTGAGTGAGAGAGAGAGAGAGAGAGAGAGAGAGAGAGAGAGAGAGAGAGAGAGAGAGAGAGAGAGAGAGAGAGAGAGAGAGTTGAATTGCATCACTAATTTTTAAGTTACAAACTGTATATGTACAATTTTTCTCCATTTTCTTTACAATTTTGCGACAATGCTCACGACAATCGTCACTGTATGTGTGTGTAAAGTGTGGGAGTTTGATCATAATAGTAGGTTGGGGGATCGGGAGATGTGTGTGTGGGTGGATTCGTGATGTGTGTGGGTGGGCTCAGGATGTGTGGGTGGGCGGGGTGGATTTGTATGGGTGGGTGGGGGATTTGTGTGTGGGTGGTGGGTGATTTGTGTGTGGGTGCGTGCGAGATATATGGGTGTATGGGAAGATGTGTTTGTGGGTGGGGATGTGTGTTTGTCTAGGTGGTTGTGGGTGAGTGGGTGGAGGAGGATATGTTGGTGGATGATTGATGGTGGGTTATGGGATGGGTGGGGGTATATGTGTGGGTGGGGAGATGTGGGTGTGGGGATATGTGGTGGGTGGGAGATGTGTGCAGGTGGGGGTGGTTGTGGGTTTGGGGATATGTGTGTGGGTGAGGGATGTGTATGGGTGTGGGATGTTTGGGTGGATGGGTCGGGAGTGTGTGTGGGTGAGAGATGTGTGGGTGAATGTGTGTGGGGGTGTGTGTGGGTTGGGGGAGGGGTGCGTGATGGGTGTGGGTGATGGATTTGGAGATGTGTGTGTGGGTGGGGGATATGTCTGGCTGGGTGGGGGTGTGTGTGGCTGGATAGAGGATGTATGTGTGGGTAGTGAGGGTGATTGTAGTTGGGGGATGTGTGGATGGGTAGGAGATGTGTGGATAGATGTGTGTGTGGGTGAGGGATGTGTTTTTCGGGGTGTGGTATTGTGTGGGAGGGGAGCTGGGTGTGGATAAATGATGTTTGTGTGGGTGGGTGAAGGTGTGGTTGGGCTTGTGGGTGGGTAAAGGATGTGTGTGAGGGTGGGGGATGTGTGCTTAGATGGGTGGTTGGGATGTGTGAGTGTGGGTGGGTACATATGAGATGTATGTGTTGATGAGTGGGTAAGGGATGTGTGGGTGTTAGTGGTTGAGGGATAAGTACGAGTGTCTAGGGATGTGTGAGGGGATGAATGTATGGGCTGTGTGTGCGTGGATGGGAGGTGTGTGTTTGTGAATGGGGAATGTGTTGGTGGGTGTGGATGTGTGAGAAGGATGTTTGTATGGGTGGGGAGATTGTGCGTTTGTGGGGATGTGTGTGTATATGGGTAGGGGTGTGTGGTTAAGGGATGTGTGGCTGGGGGAATGGGTGGATAGAGGATGTGTGGTTGGGTGGAGGATGTGTGGTTGGGTAGAGGATGTGTGGGTGGGTGATTGTATATGAGTTAGGGTGTGTGGTTAAGAGATGTTTGGTTGGGGGATGGGTGGGTAGAGGATGTGTGGGTGGGTAGAGGATATGTGGGTGGGTGAGTGTGTGTAGGTTAGGAGATGGTGGGGGATGTTTGTAGGTGTGGGCTCGGGATCTGTGAGTGGGCTGGGGGAGATGGGAGATTATGTGGGTGAGTGCGGAATTTGTGTGTGGGTAGGTGCGGAATATGTGAGTTGACGGGGAGATGTGTGTGTGGCTGAGGAATGTGTGTTTGGTTGGGTGGTTGGAGGTGTGTGGGTGGAGGAGGATATTGGGTGAGTGATTGTTGGTGGGAAATGGGACGGGTAGAGGATATGTGAGTGGGTGGGGAGATATGTGTAGGTGGGGGATGTGTGGGTTATTGATTGTATGTGTGCTTGAGGTGTGGGTGGATGGGATGTGTGGTGGGTGAGAGGTGTGTGTGGGTGGGGAGATGTGTAGGTGTAGGGATGTGGTGGATGGGTTGGGGAATGTATTGTATGTGTGTGTGTGGTTGGGTGGTGGAGTTGGAGTGAATGGGGGATGTGTGGGTGGTGGATGTGTCTCATAACATAGTAATATGCATTGTTTATGTTTACAAAATTCATGTGACAATGAGTGATTGGAAGGGCCGAATGTAAGACGGGCCTGCGTGCCCAATTTGTTACCCTTTGAAAATAAAGTCTGTTCGTTCGTTCGTTCGTTACTGTCATGTCGGCTTACAATATGTGTCTCCATCCAGGCTACTGCATTTGTTAATGTCATGTCGGCTTACAATCTGTGTCTCCATCCAGGCTACTGCTTTAGTTACTGTCATGTCGGCTTACAATCTGTGTCTCCAGCCAGGCTACTGCTTTAGTTACTGTCATGTCGGCTTACAATCTGTGTCTCCATCCAGGCTACTGCTTTAGTTACTGCCATGTCGGCTTACAATCTGTGTCTCCATCGAGGCTACTGCTTTAGATACTGCCATGTCGGCTTACAATCTGTGTCTCCATCCAGGCTACTGCTTTTGTTACTGTCATGTCGGCTTACAATCTGTGTCTCCATCCAGGCTACTGCTTTAGTTACTGCCATGTCGGCTTACAATCTGTGTCTCCATCCAGGCTACTGCTTTTGTTACTGCCATGTCGGTTTACAATATGTGTCTCCATCCAGGCTAATGCTTTTGTTAATGTCATGTCGGCTTACAATCTGTGTCTCCATCCAGGCTACTGCTGTAGTTACTGCCATGTCTGTTTACAATCTGTGTCTCCATCCAGGCTACTGCTTTTGTTACTCTTTACAAAACGATCTTGACAACCTTAGTAGATGGAGCAATGAAAATCGCATGTTAATTAACATCGACAAAACCAAATCCTTGCTAATAACGACCAGACAAAAACTACAGACCCTAGCCATAACTGGGACACCGCTCGAGCTCCACGTGGACACGTTACCTATAATTAATGTAAATGAACATAAAACATTAGGTCTTTTAATTGACAGACATTTAAACTGGAGCCCTCTTGTTCACGCCCTTACCAAGAGAATAGCACAAAAAGTTTACTGGTTTACCAACTTGCTAAAATTCAACACTTTTTGGATGAAAGCACACGTAAAATATTCTACGCATCCTAAATCCAATTACCTCTCGATTATTGTTCCACAGTCTGGGATGGCTGCCCTAAATCTAATATGAAACGATTGTGTTCGCTTCAAAACCGCGCTATACGTCTAGTTTCTAGCATAAAGCACGTTGAAAGTAATAAATTATACAGCCATCTAAGACTTCTACCACTTCAAAAGCGCTTCCTTTTTAACAAAGCCAAATTAGTGAATAAAATTATATCTGAAAATAACCCAGAGTATCTTCTACAGTTACTTCAATCTAATGCAATGAACAGTAAGCGCTTAAATTTATTACAGCTTCCTAAGCCTAGATTGGACTTATACAAAATTTGTTTCGCATATTCTGGTGCTCACTTGTGGAATAGCCTTCCACCAGAACTGAAAACACCAATGAGTCCCTACACATTCAACCGAAACCTCTTTCAATACTTACTTCATACCGACTATATGCCTCCATAAGTCACCTACTAGTATCATTTTTCCACTATCATTCTTCAATGTATGTGTGTGAACGAGACAGTGGGTGAGAGAGTGAGTGAGAAAGAGTGTGAGTGGAAGAATTAGTATGAGTGAGAGTGAGAGAGTATGCATGCGCGTGTGCCTGAGTGATTGTAAAAGTGAGTGAGTGTGTGGACATATGTGTGAGAGATTTAGTTAGAGAATGAGTGAATCTGAGAGAGTGGGTGTGTTGTATGTCTGCCTGTTTGTGTGATAGAGTGTGAAAGTTAGTGAGTGAGTGTGAGTTAGAGAGTCATCGAGTAAATGAGTGAATAAGGGAGCGTGAGTGAGTGAGAGAGAATTTGTGGGTATGCGTGTATGTGCGCGAATGAGTGAGTGTGAGAGCGAGTGAGTGCGTAAAAGAGAGAGCGTGGGTGAATGAGAGAGTGCATGAGAAAGTGTGATGTACGTGTGTGCATGTCTGGATGTGTGTATGGGTGTATATGTGTGTACATGTGTGTATCTGTGTTTGACTCTGTATGTATGTCTGTACGTGTGTTAAGGTGTGCGTTCATGTGTTTATATGCGTTTATATGGATGTGCGCGTGTGTGTGTGTGTGTGTATGGATGAGTGTGTGTGTGTGTGTGCTCGTGTATGTATTGAATATCTTTGTATGTGTAAGTGTGCATGCATGCAGTGTATGCGAGAGAGTGTATATTCGGGTGTTATGTGAGTACGTGTGAGTAAGTATATGGATGTGTGCAGGTGTGTGTATTGCGTGGGTATGATGTGTGTGGGTGTGTGTATGTACATGTGTGTGAGAGAGAAGAGAGAAGAGAGAGAGAGAGAGAGAGAGAGAGAGAGAGAGAGAGAGAGAGAGAGAGTTGAGCGCACGCATGTCATCTAACATGCTGATCCATATGTTTTGTGTATTCTCATTTTTTTTCATATTATCATTTTGATGCACTTGATTTTAATATGCATAAAATGAATTCATGTAAATTACTGTAAAGCAAGTGAGAGAGTTAGTGAGTGTAAGTGAGAGAGAGAGTGAATGAGTGTGAGAGTGGGTGTATGTAAAGAGAGAGAGAGAGAGAGAGAGAGAGAGAGAGAGAGAGAGAGAGTTGAGCCCACGCATGTCATGTAACATGCTATTCCCATATTTTTTTTATGTATTCTCATCTTTCATATTACGAGGTATCGTTTAATGCCACATGATTGTCCTGTAACATGCCATTCCATATTTTTTTTTTTAATTCTCATCTTATCATTTTGTATGCCACTTGATTGTATCATGTATAATATAACATTACTGTGATGTGAGTGAGAGAGTTAGTGTGTGTGTGTGTGTGTGAGAGAGAGAGAGAGAGAGAGAGAGAGCAAGAGAGAGAGAGAGAGAGAGAGCACAAGAGAGAGAGGGAGAGAGAAAAAAAAAGAGAGAGTTGAATTGCATCACTAATTTTTACGCTACGTAATGTATATGTACAATTTTTTTCTCCACTTCTTGCAATTGCGAGAATTCTCACGACAATCGTCAGTGTCTCAATTGTGTGTAAAGTGTGGGAGTTTGTTCTTATTAGTTTCAGTGATAATGTGAGGCATCATGTATTTATCTAGATGTGAGGATGTATGTATGGGTGTGTATGTGAGGGATATGTGTGTGTGGGGAATGTGTGTGTGTGTCTGTGTAAGAGAGAGAGAGAGAGAGCGAGAGAGAGAGACAGAGAGAGAGAGAGGGAGAGAGAGAGAGGGGGGGGGAGGGAGATAGAGAATTCAGTGCTCGCATGTCCTGTAACATGCCATTCCATATTTTTTGTGTATTTTCATCTTTTACATTATCATTTTGTATGTATGACACTTGATTTTATCATATATAATATAACATTACTGTAATGTGAGTGAGAGCGTTAGTGAGTGAGAGAGAGAGAGAGAGAGAGAGAGAGAGAGAGAGAGAGAGAGAGAGAGAGAGAGAGTTGAATTGCATCACTAATTTTTAAGTTACAAACTGTATATGTACAATTTTTCTCCATTTTCTTTACAATTTTGCGACAATGCTCACGACAATCGTCACTGTATGTGTGTGTAAAGTGTGGGAGTTTGATCATAATAGTAGGTTGGGGGATCGGGAGATGTGTGTGTGGGTGGATTCGTGATGTGTGTGGGTGGGCTCGGGATGAGTGGGTGGGCGGGGTGGATTTGTATGGGTGGGTGGGGGATTTGTGTGTGGGTGGTGGGTGATTTGTGTGTGGGTGCGTGCGAGATATATGGGTGTATGGGAAGATGTGTTTGTGGGTGGGGATGTGTGTTTGTCTAGGTGGTTGTGGGTGAGTGGGTGGAGGAGGATATGTTGGTGGATGATTGATGGTGGGTTATGGGATGGGTGGGGGTATATGTGTGGGTGGGGAGATGTGGGTGTGGGGATATGTGGTGGGTGGGAGATGTGTGCAGGTGGGGGTGGTTGTGGGTTTGGGGATATGTGTGTGGGTGAGGGATGTGTATGGGTGTGGGATGTTTGGGTGGATGGGTCGGGAGTGTGTGTGGGTGAGAGATGTGTGGGTGAATGTGTGTGGGGGTGTGTGTGGGTTGGGGGAGGGGTGCGTGATGGGTGTGGGTGATGGATTTGGAGATGTGTGTGTGGGTGGGGGATATGTCTGGCTGGGTGGGGGTGTGTGTGGCTGGATAGAGGATGTATGTGTGGGTAGTGAGGGTGATTGTAGTTGGGGGATGTGTGGATGGGTAGGAGATGTGTGGATAGATGTGTGTGTGGGTGAGGGATGTGTTTTTTGGGGTGTGGTATTGTGTGGGAGGGGAGCTGGGTGTGGATAAATGATGTTTGTGTGGGTGGGTGAAGGTGTGGTTGGGCTTGTGGGTGGGTAAAGGATGTGTGAGGGTGGGGGATGTGTGCTTAGATGGGTGGTTGGGATGTGTGAGTGTGGGTGGGTACATATGAGATGTATGTGTTGATGAGTGGGTAAGGGATGTGTGGGTGTTAGTGGTTGAGGGATAAGTACGAGTGTCTAGGGATGTGTCAGGGGATGAATGTATGGGCTGTGTGTGCGTGGATGGGAGGTGTGTGTTTGTGAATGGGGAATGTGTTGGTGGGTGTGGATGTGTGAGAAGGATGTTTGTATGGGTGGGGAGATTGTGCGTTTGTGGGGATGTGTGTGTATATGGGTAGGGGTGTGTGGTTAAGGGATGTGTGGCTGGGGGAATGGGTGGATGGAGGATGTGTGGTTGGGTGGAGGATGTGTGGTTGGGTAGAGGATGTGTGGGTGGGTGATTGTATATGAGTTAGGGTGTGTGGTTAAGGGATGTTTGGTTGGGGGATGGGTGGGTAGAGGATGTGTGGGTGGGTAGAGGATATGTGGGTGGGTGAGTGTGTGTAGGTTAGGAGATGGTGGGGGATGTTTGTAGGTGTGGGCTCGGGATCTGTGAGTGGGCTGGGGGAGATGGGAGATTATGTGGGTGAGTGCGGAATTTGTGTGTGGGTAGGTGCGGAATATGTGAGTTGACGGGGAGATGTGTGTGTGGCTGAGGAATGTGTGTTTGGTTGGGTGGTTGGAGGTGTGTGGGTGGAGGAGGATATTGGGTGAGTGATTGTTGGTGGGAAATGGGACGGGTAGAGGATATGTGAGTGGGTGGGGAGATATGTGTAGGTGGGGGATGTGTGGGTTATTGATTGTATGTGTGCTTGAGGTGTGGGTGGATGGGATGTGTGGTGGGTGAGAGGTGTGTGTGGGTGGGGAGATGTGTAGGTGTAGGGATGTGGTGGATGGGTTGGGGAATGTATTGTATGTGTGTGTGTGGTTGGGTGGTGGAGTTGGAGTGAATGGGGGATGTGTGGGTGGTGGATGTGTTTCATAACATAGTAATATGCATTGTTTATGTTTACAAAATTCATGTGACAATGAGTGATTGGAAGGGCCGAATGTAAGACGGGCCTGCGTGCCCAATTTGTTACCCTTTGAAAATAAAGTCTGTTCGTTCGTTCGTTCGTTACTGTCATGTCGGCTTACAATATGTGTCTCCATCCAGGCTACTGCATTTGTTAATGTCATGTCGGCTTACAATCTGTGTCTCCATCCAGGCTACTGCTTTAGTTACTGTCATGTCGGCTTACAATCTGTGTCTCCAGCCAGGCTACTGCTTTAGTTACTGTCATGTCGGCTTACAATCTGTGTCTCCATCCAGGCTACTGCTTTAGTTACTGCAATGTCGGCTTACAATCTGTGTCTCCATCCATGCTACTGCTTTAGTTACTGCCATGTCGGCTTACAATCTGTGTCTCCATCCAGGCTACTGCTTTAGATACTGCCATGTCGGCTTACAATCTGTGTCTCCATCCAGGCTACTGCTTTTGTTACTGTCATGTCGGCTTACAATCTGTGTCTCCATCCAGGCTACTGCTTTAGTTACTGCCATGTCGGCTTACAATCTGTGTCTCCATCCAGGCTACTGCTTTTGTTACTGCCATGTCGGTTTACAATATGTGTCTCCATCCAGGCTAATGCTTTTGTTAATGTCATGTCGGCTTACAATCTGTGTCTCCATCCAGGCTACTGCTGTAGTTACTGCCATGTCTGTTTACAATCTGTGTCTCCATCCAGGCTACTGCTTTTGTTACTCTTTACAAAACGATCTTGACAACCTTAGTAGATGGAGCAATGAAAATCGCATGTTAATTAACATCGACAAAACCAAATCCTTGCTAATAACGACCAGACAAAAACTACAGACCCTAGCCATAACTGGGACACCGCTCGAGCTCCACGTGGACACGTTACCTATAATTAATGTAAATGAACATAAAACATTAGGTCTTTTAATTGACAGACATTTAAACTGGAGCCCTCATGTTCACGCCCTTACCAAGAGAATAGCACAAAAAGTTTACTGGTTTACCAACTTGCTAAAATTCAACACTTTTTGGATGAAAGCACACGTAAAATATTCTACGCATCCTAAATCCAATTACCTCTCGATTATTGTTCCACAGTCTGGGATGGCTGCCCTAAATCTAATATGAAACGATTGTGTTCGCTTCAAAACCGCGCTATACGTCTAGTTTCTAGCATAAAGCACGTTGAAAGTAATAAATTATACAGCCATCTAAGACTTCTACCACTTCAAAAGCGCTTCCTTTTTAACAAAGCCAAATTAGTGAATAAAATTATATCTGAAAATAACCCAGAGTATCTTCTACAGTTACTTCAATCTAATGCAATGAACAGTAAGCGCTTAAATTTATTACAGCTTCCTAAGCCTAGATTGGACTTATACAAAATTTGTTTCGCATATTCTGGTGCTCACTTGTGGAATAGCCTTCCACCAGAACTGAAAACACCAATGAGTCCCTACACATTCAACCGAAACCTCTTTCAATACTTACTTCATACCGACTATATTCCTCCATAAGTCACCTACTAGTATCATTTTTCCACTATCATTCTTCAATGTATGTGTGTGAACGAGACAGTGGGTGAGAGAGTGAGTGAGAAAGAGTGTGAGTGGAAGAATTAGTATGAGTGAGAGTGAGAGAGTATGCATGCGCGTGTGCCTGAGTGAGTGTAAAAGTGAGTGAGTGTGTGGACATATGTGTGAGAGATTTAGTTAGAGAATGAGTGAATCTGAGAGAGTGGGTGTGTTGTATGTCTGCCTGTTTGTGTGATAGAGTGTGAAAGTTAGTGAGTGAGTGTGAGTTAGAGAGTCATCGAGTAAATGAGTGAATAAGGGAGCGTGAGTGAGTGAGAGAGAATTTGTGGGTATGCGTGTATGTGCGCGAATGAGTGAGTGTGAGAGCGAGTGAGTGCGTAAAAGAGAGAGCGTGGGTGAATGAGAGAGTGCATGAGAAAGTGTGATGTACGTGTGTGCATGTCTGGATGTGTGTATGGGTGTATATGTGTGTACATGTGTGTATCTGTGTGTGACTCTGTGTGTATGTCTGTACGTGTGTTAAGGTGTGCGTTCATGTGTTTATATGCGTTTATATGGATGTGCGCGTGTGTGTGTGTGTGTATGGATGAGTGTGTGTGTGTGCTCGTGTATGTATTGTATATCTTTGTATGTGTAAGTGTGCATGCATGCAGTGTATGCGAGAGAGTGTATATTCGGGTGTTATGTGAGTACGTGTGAGTAAGTATATGGATGTGTGCAGGTGTGTGTATTGCGTGGGTATGATGTGTGTGGGTGTGTGTATGTACATGTGTGTGAGAGAGAAGAGAGAAGAGAGAGAGAGAGAGAGAGAGAGAGAGAGAGAGAGAGAGAGAGAGTTGAGCGCACGCATGTCATCTAACATGCTGATCCATATGTTTTGTGTATTCTCATTTTTTTTTCATATTATCATTTTGATGCACTTGATTTTAATCTGCATAAAATGAATTCATGTAAATTACTGTAAAGCAAGTGAGAGAGTTAGTGAGTGTAAGTGAGAGAGAGAGAGAGAGAGAGTGAATGAGTGTGAGAGTGAGTGTATGTAAAGAGAGAGAGAGAGAGAGAGAGAGAGAGAGAGAGAGTTGAGCCCACGCATGTCATGTAACATGCTATTCCCATATTTTTTTTATGTATTCTCATCTTTCATATTACGAGGTATCGTTTAATGCCACATGATTGTCCTGTAACATGCCATTCCATATTTTTTTTTTTTAATTCTCATCTTATCATTTTGTATGCCACTTGATTGTATCATGTATAATATAACATTACTGTGATGTGAGTGAGAGAGTTAGTGTGTGTGTGTGTGTGAGAGAGAGAGAGAGAGAGAGAGAGAGAGAGAGCAAGAGAGAGAGAGAGAGAGAGAGCACAAGAGAGAGAGGGAGAGAGAAAAAAAAGAGAGAGTTGAATTGCATCACTAATTTTTACGCTACGTAATGTATATGTACAATTTTTTTCTCCACTTCTTGCAATTGCGAGAATTCTCACGACAATCGTCAGTGTCTCAATTGTGTGTAAAGTGTGGGAGTTTGTTCTTATTAGTTTCAGTGATAATGTGAGGCATCATGTATTTATCTAGATGTGAGGATGTATGTATGGGTGTGTATGTGAGGGATATGTGTGTGTGGGGAATGTGTGTGTGTGTCTGTGTAAGAGAGAGAGAGAGAGAGAGAGCGAGAGAGAGAGAGACAGAGAGAGAGAGAGGGAGAGAGAGAGAGGGGGGGGGGAGGGAGATAGAGAATTCAGTGCTCGCATGTCCTGTAACATGCCATTCCATATTTTTTGTGTATTTTCATCTTTCACATTATCATTTTGTATGTATGACACTTGATTTTATCATATATAATATAACATTACTGTAATGTGAGTGAGAGCGTTAGTGAGTGAGAGAGAGAGAGAGAGAGAGAGAGAGAGAGAGAGAGAGAGAGAGAGAGAGAGAGAGAGAGAGACAGAGAGAGAGAGAGTTGAATTGCATCACTAATTTTTAAGTTACAAACTGTATATGTACAATTTTTCTCCATTTTCTTTACAATTTTGCGACAATGCTCACGACAATCGTCACTGTATGTGTGTGTAAAGTGTGGGAGTTTGATCATAATAGTAGGTTGGGGGATCGGGAGATGTGTGTGTGGGTGGATTCGTGATATGTGTGGGTGGGCTCAGGATGTGTGGGTGGGCGGGGTGGATTTGTATGGGTGGGTGGGGGATTTGTGTGTGGGTGGTGGGTGATTTGTGTGTGGGTGCGTGCGAGATATATGGGTGTATGGGAAGATGTGTTTGTGGGTGGGGATGTGTGTTTGTCTAGGTGGTTGTGGGTGAGTGGGTGGAGGAGGATATGTTGGTGGATGATTGATGGTGGGTTATGGGATGGGTGGGGGTATATGTGTGGGTGGGGAGATGTGGGTGTGGGGATATGTGGTGGGTGGGAGATGTGTGCAGGTGGGGGTGGTTGTGGGTTTGGGGATATGTGTGTGGGTGAGGGATGTGTATGGGTGTGGGATGTTTGGGTGGATGGGTCGGGAGTGTGTGTGGGTGAGAGATGTGTGGGTGAATGTGTGTGGGGGTGTGTGTGGGTTGGGGGAGGGGTGCGTGATGGGTGTGGGTGATGGATTTGGAGATGTGTGTGTGGGTGGGGGATATGTCTGGCTGGGTGGGGGTGTGTGTGGCTGGATAGAGGATGTATGTGTGGGTAGTGAGGGTGATTGTAGTTGGGGGATGTGTGGATGGGTAGGAGATGTGTGGATAGATGTGTGTGTGGGTGAGGGATGTGTTTTTTGGGGTGTGGTATTGTGTGGGAGGGGAGCTGGGTGTGGATAAATGATGTTTGTGTGGGTGGGTGAAGGTGTGGTTGGGCTTGTGGGTGGGTGAAGGATGTGTGTGAGGGTGGGGGATGTGTGCTTAGATGGGTGGTTGGGATATGTGAGTGTGGGTGGGTACATATGAGATGTATGTGTTGATGAGTGGGTAAGGGATGTGTGGGTGTTAGTGGTTGAGGGATAAGTACGAGTGTCTAGGGATGTGTGAGGGGATGAATGTATGGGCTGTGTGTGCGTGGATGGGAGGTGTGTGTTTGTGGATGGGGAATGTGTTGGTGGGTGTGGATGTGTGTGAGGGATGTTTGTATGGGTGGGGAGATTGTGCGTTTGTGGGGATGTGTGTGTATATGGGTAGGGGTGTGTGGTTAAGGGATGTGTGGCTGGGGGAATGGGTGGATGGAGGATGTGTGGTTGGGTGGAGGATGTGTGGTTGGGTAGAGGATGTGTGGGTGGGTGATTGTATATGAGTTAGGGTGTGTGGTTAAGGGATGTTTGGTTGGGGGATGGGTGGGTAGAGGATGTGTGGGTGGGTAGAGGATATGTGGGTGGGTGAGTGTGTGTAGGTTAGGAGATGGTGGGGGATGTTTGTAGGTGTGGGCTCGGGATCTGTGAGTGGGCTGGGGGAGATGGGAGATTATGTGGGTGAGTGCGGAATTTGTGTGTGGGTAGGTGCGGAATATGTGAGTTGACGGGGAGATGTGTGTGTGGCTGAGGAATGTGTGTTTGGTTGGGTGGTTGGAGGTGTGTGGGTGGAGGAGGATATTGGGTGAGTGATTGTTGGTGGGAAATGGGACGGGTAGAGGATATGTGAGTGGGTGGGGAGATATGTGTAGGTGGGGGATGTGTGGGTTATTGAATGTATGTGAGCTTGAGGTGTGGGTGGATGGGATGTGTGGTGGGTGAGAGGTGTGTGTGGGTGGGGAGATGTGTAGGTGTAGGGATGTGGTGGATGGGTTGGGGAATGTATTGTATGTGTGTGTGTGGTTGGGTGGGGGAGTTGGAGTGAATGGGGGATGTGTGGGTTGGTGGTGGATGTGTCTCATAACAGAGTAATATGCATTGTTTATGTTTACAAAATTCATGTGACAATGAGTGATTGGAAGGGCCGAATGTAAGACGGGCCTGCGTGCCCAATTTGTTACCCTTTGAAAATAAAGTCTGTTCGTTCGTTCGTTCGTTACTGTCATGTCGGCTTACAATATGTGTCTCCATCCAGGCTACTGCATTTGTTAATGTCATGTCGGCTTACAATCTGTGTCTCCATCCAGGCTACTGCTTTAGTTACTGTCATGTCGGCTTACAATCTGTGTCTCCAGCCAGGCTACTGCTTTAGTTACTGTCATGTCGGCTTACAATCTGTGTCTCCATCCAGGCTACTGCTTTAGTTACTGCAATGTCGGCTTACAATCTGTGTCTCTATCCAGGCTACTGCTTTAGTTACTGCCATGTCGGCTTACAATCTGTGTCTCCATCCAGGCTACTGCTTTAGATACTGCCATGTCGGCTTACAATCTGTGTCTCCATCCAGGCTACTGCTTTTGTTACTGTCATGTCGGCTTACAATCTGTGTCTCCATCCAGGCTACTGCTTTAGTTACTGCCATGTCGGCTTACAATCTGTGTCTCCATCCAGGCTACTGCTTTTGTTACTGCCATGTCGGTTTACAATATGTGTCTCCATCCAGGCTAATGCTTTTGTTAATGTCATGTCGGCTTACAATCTGTGTCTCCATCCAGGCTACTGCTGTAGTTACTGCCATGTCTGTTTACAATCTGTGTCTCCATCCAGGCTACTGCTTTTGTTACTCTTTACAAAACGATCTTGACAACCTTAGTAGATGGAGCAATGAAAATCGCATGTTAATTAACATCGACAAAATCAAATCCTTGCTAATAACGACCAGACAAAAACTACAGACCCTAGCCATAACTGGGACACCGCTCGAGCTCCACGTGGACACGTTACCTATAATTAATGTAAATGAACATAAAACATTAGGTCTTTTAATTGACAGACATTTAAACTGGAGCCCTCATGTTCACGCCCTTAACAAGAGAATAGCACAAAAAGTTTACTGGTTTACCAACTTGCTAAAATTCAACACTTTTTGGATGAAAGCACACGTAAAATATTCTACGCATCCTAAATCCAATTACCTCTCGATTATTGTTCCACAGTCTGGGATGGCTGCCCTAAATCTAATATGAAACGATTGTGTTCGCTTCAAAACCGCGCTATACGTCTAGTTTCTAGCATAAAGCACGTTGAAAGTAATAAATTATACAGCCATCTAAGACTTCTACCACTTCAAAAGCGCTTCCTTTTTAACAAAGCCAAATTAGTGAATAAAATTATATCTGAAAATAACCCAGAGTATCTTCTACAGTTACTTCAATCTAATGCAATGAACAGTAAGCGCTTAAATTTATTACAGCTTCCTAAGCCTAGATTGGACTTATACAAAATTTGTTTCGCATATTCTGGTGCTCACTTGTGGAATAGCCTTCCACCAGAACTGAAAACATCAATGAGTCCCTACACATTCAACCGAAACCTCTTTCAATACTTACTTCATACCGACTATTTGCCTCCATAAGTCACCTACTAGTATCATTTTTCCACTATCATTCTTCAATGTATGTGTGTGAACGAGACAGTGGGTGAGAGAGTGAGTGAGAAAGAGTGTGAGTGGAAGAATTAGTATGAGTGAGAGTGAGAGAGTATGCATGCGCGTGTGCCTGAGTGAGTGTAAAAGTGAGTGAGTGTGTGGACATATGTGTGAGAGATTTAGTTAGAGAATGAGTGAATCTGAGAGAGTGGGTGTGTTGTATGTCTGCCTGTTTGTGTGATAGAGTGTGAAAGTTAGTGAGTGAGTGTGAGTTAGAGAGTCATCGAGTAAATGAGTGAATAAGGGAGCGTGAGTGAGTGAGAGAGAATTTGTGGGTATGCGTGTATGTGCGCGAATGAGTGAGTGTGAGAGCGAGTGAGTGCGTAAAAGAGAGAGCGTGGGTGAATGAGAGAGTGCATGAGAAAGTGTGATGTACGTGTGTGCATGTCTGGATGTGTGTATGGGTGTATATGTGTGTACATGTGTGTATCTGTGTGTGACTCTGTGTGTATGTCTGTACGTGTGTTAAGGTGTGCGTTCATGTGTTTATATGCGTTTATATGGATGTGCGCGTGTGTGTGTGTGTGTGTATGGATGAGTGTGTGTGTGTGTGTGCTCGTGTATGTATTGTATATCTTTGTATGTGTAAGTGTGCATGCATGCAGTGTATGCGAGAGAGTGTATATTCGGGTGTTATGTGAGTACGTGTGAGTAAGTATATGGATGTGTGCAGGTGTGTGTATTGCGTGGGTATGATGTGTGTGGGTGTGTGTATGTACATGTGTGTGAGAGAGAAGAGAGAAGAGAGAGAGAGAGAGAGAGAGAGAGAGAGAGAGAGAGAGAGAGAGAGAGAGAGAGTTGAGCGCACGCATGTCATCTAACATGCTGATCCATATGTTTTGTGTATTCTCATTTTTTTTTCATATTATCATTTTGATGCACTTGATTTTAATCTGCATAAAATGAATTCATGTAAATTACTGTAAAGCAAGTGAGAGAGTTAGTGAGTGTAAGTGAGAGAGAGAGAGAGAGTGAATGAGTGTGAGAGTGGGTGTATGTAAAGAGAGAGAGAGAGAGAGGGAGAGAGAGAGAGAGAGAGAGTTGAGCCCACGCATGTCATGTAACATGCTATTCCCATATTTTTTTTATGTATTCTCATCTTTCATATTACGAGGTATCGTTTAATGCCACATGATTGTCCTGTAACATGCCATTCCATATTTTTTTTTTTAAATTCTCATCTTATCATTTTGTATGCCACTTGATTTTATCATGTATAATATAACATTACTGTGATGTGAGTGAGAGAGTTAGTGTGTGTGTGTGTGTGTGTGAGAGAGAGAGAGAGAGAGAGAGAGCACAAGGAGAGAGAGAGAGAGAGAGAGAGAGAGAGAGAGAGAGAGAGAGCGCAAGAGAGAGAGGGAGAGAGAAAAAAAAGAGAGAGTTGAATTGCATCACTAATTTTTACGCTACGTAATGTATATGTACAATTTTTTTCTCCACTTCTTGCAATTGCGAGAATTCTCACGACAATCGTCAGTGTCTCAATTGTGTGTAAAGTGTGGGAGTTTGTTCTTATTAGTTTCAGTGATAATGTGAGGCATCATGTATTTATCTAGATGTGAGGATGTATGTATGGGTGTGTATGTGAGGGATATGTGTGTGTGGGGAATGTGTGTGTGTGTCTGTGTAAGAGAGAGAGAGAGAGAGAGAGAGCGAGAGAGAGAGAGAGAGAGAGAGAGATAGAGAGAGAGGGGGGGGGGGAGATAGAGAATTCAGTGCTCGCATGTCCTGTAACATGCCATTCCATATTTTTTGTGTATTTTCATATTTCACATTATCATTTTGTATGTATGACACTTGATTTTATCATATATAATATAACATTACTGTAATGTGAGTGAGAGCGTTAGTGAGTGAGAGAGAGAGAGAGAGAGAGAGAGAGAGAGAGAGAGAGAGAGAGAGAGAGAGAGTTGAATTGCATCACTAATTTTTAAGTTACAAACTGTATATGTAAAATTTTTCTCCATTTTCTTTACAATTTTGCGACAATGCTCACGACAATCGTCACTGTATGTGTGTGTAAAGTGTGGGAGTTTGATCATAATAGTAGGTTGGGGGATCGGGAGATGTGTGTGTGGGTGGATTCATGATGTGTGTGGGTGGGCTCAGGATGTGTGGGTGGGCGGGGTGGATTTGTGTGGGTGGATGGGGGATTTGTGTGTGGGTGGGTGGGTGATTTGTGTGTGGGTGCGTGCGAGATATATGGGTGTATGGGAAGATGTGTTTGTGGGTGGGGATGTGTGTTTGTCTAGGTGGTTGTGGGTGAGTGGGTGGAGGAGGATATGTTGGTGGATGATTGATGGTGGGATATGGGATGGGTGGGGGTATATGTGTGGGTGGGGAGATGTGGGTGTGGGGATATGTGGTGGGTGGGAGAAGTGTGCAGGTGGGGGTGGTTGTGGGTTTGGGGATATGTGTGTGGGTGAGGGATGTGTATGGTTGTGGGATGTTTGGGTGGATGGGTCGGGAGTGTGTGTGGGTGAGAGATGTGTGGGTGAATGTGTGTGGGGGTGTGTGTGGGTTGGGGGAGGGGTGTGTGATGGGTGTGGGTGATGGATTTGGAGATGTGTGTGTGGGTGGGGGATATGTCTGGCTGGGTGGGGGTGTGTGTGGCTGGATAGAGGATGTATGTGTGGGTAGTGTGGGTGATTGTAGTTGGGGGATGTGTGGATGGGTAGGAGATGTGTGGATAGATGTGTGTGTGTGGGTGAGGGATGTGTTTTTTGGGGTGTGGTATTGTGTGGGAGGGGAGCTGGGTGTGGATAAATGATGTTTGTGTGGGTGGGTGAAGGTGTGGTTGGGCTTGTGGGTGGGTGAAGGATGTGTGTGAGGGTGGGGGATGTGTGCTTAGATGGGTGGTTGGGATGTGTGAGTGTGGGTGGGTACATATGAGATGTATGTGTTGATGAGTGGGTAAGGGATGTGTGGGTGTTAGTGGTTGAGGGATAAGTACGAGTGTCTAGGGATGTGTCAGGGGATGAATGTATGGGCTGTGTGTGCGTGGATGGGAGGTGTGTGTTTGTGAATGGGGAATGTGTTGGTGGGTGTGGATGTGTGTGAGGGATGTTTGTATGGGTGGGGAGATTGTGCGTTGGTGGGGATGTGTGTGTATATGGGTAGGGGTGTGTGGTTAAGGGATGTGTGGCTGGGGGAATGGGTGGATGGAGGATGTGTGGTTGGGTGGAGGATGTGTGGTTGGGTAGAGGATGTGTGGGTGGGTGATTGTATATGAGTTAGGGTGTGTGGTTAAGGGATGTTTGGTTGGGGGATGGGTGGGTAGAGGATGTGTGGGTGGGTAGAGGATATGTGGGTGGGTGAGTGTGTGTAGGTTAGGAGATGGTGGGGGATGTTTGTAGGTGTGGGCTCGGGATCTGTGAGTGGGCTGGGGGAGATGGGAGATTATGTGAGTGAGTGCGGAATTTGTGTGTGGGTAGGTGCGGAATATGTGAGTTGACGGGGAGATGTGTGTGTGGCTGAGGAATGTGTGTTTGGTTGGGTGGTTGGAGGTGTGTGGGTGGAGGAGGATATTGGGTGAGTGATTGTTGGTGGGAAATGTGACGGGTAGAGGATATGTGAGTGGGTGGGGTGATATGTGTAGGTGGGGGATGTGTGGGTTATTGAATGTATGTGTGCTTGAGGTGTGGGTGGATGGGATGTGTGGTGGGTGAGAGGTGTGTGTGGGTGGGGAGATGTGTAGGTGTAGGGATGTGGTGGATGGGTTGGGGAATGTATTGTATGTGTGTGTGTGGTTGGGTGGGGGAGTTGGAGTGAATGGGGGATGTGTGGGTTGGTGGTGGATGTGTCTCATAACAGAGTAATATGCATTGTTTATGTTTACAAAATTCATGTGACAATGAGTGATTGGAAGGGCCGAATGTAAGACGGGCCTGCGTGCCCAATTTGTTACCCTTTGAAAATAAAGTCTGTTCGTTCGTTCGTTCGTTACTGTCATGTCGGCTTACAATATGTGTCTCCATCCAGGCTACTGCATTTGTTAATGTCATGTCGGCTTACAATCTGTGTCTCCATCCAGGCTACTGCTTTAGTTACTGCAATTTCGGCTTACAATCTGTGTCTCCATCCAGGCTACTGCTTTAGTTACTGTCATGTCGGCTTACAATCTGTGTCTCCACCCAGGCTACTGCTTTAGTTACTGTCATGTCGGCTTACAATCTGTGTCTCCATCCAGGCTACTGCTTTAGTTACTGCCATGTCGGCTTACAATCTGTGTCTCCATCCAGGCTACTGCTTTAGTTACTGCCATGTCGGCTTACAATCTGTGTCTCCACCCAGGCTACTGCTTTAGTTACTGTCATGTCGGCTTACAATCTGTGTCTCCATCCAGGCTACTGCTTTAGTTACTGTCATGTCGGCTTACAATCTGTGTCTCCACCCAGGTTACTGCTTTAGTTACTGCCATGTCGGCTTACAATCTGTATCTCCATCCAGGCTACTGCTATAGTTATTGCCATGTCGTCGTACAATCTATGCCTCCAGTCAGTTGCAAATATTGCAAATGTTCAATTGCAGCCAGGTTAATTGATATTGAGAGGCACACGAATACAACGAAACATCAAAAAGCCGAACAACCATTCAGTACACAAAGGCAAACAACAATTGCATTTGACAAACTGAAAGATGATGTCAAAGAAACAGAAGAATGCATGAGTTTGTTCATAGCTGGCCATTGTTCGCTTCGCGTTGTTGACCATTTAAGTGAACTCTGCAAGGTACACTCTGGTGACAGCAAAGGTTGCAAGAACTTTAAGCTTAGGAGAACTAAGTGCAGAGCAGTTATTTCAAATGTACTTGCACCATATTTCACAACAGACTTGACAGCTGATATTAGCAAAAGTAAATACAGCTTATTGATTGATGAGAGCAATGACATTTCTGACACTAAGCTACTTGGAGTAGCTATTAGGTACTATTCAGAGACAAGAAAGCAGTTTGTGGTTACTTACTTAGATTTAGTTTAACTGAGTGACTGCAACGCACAGGCAATATGCAATGCGTTAAAAGATTGTTTAAACAAGAATGAACTTGAGTTGCAAAGACTAGTTGCACTCGGCACTGACAATGCGTCTGTCATGACAGGTGTAAACAATGGAGTATATACACAGTTAAAATCCGAAGTTCCTCATCTGGCACTAATTAGGTGTGCATGCTATTCCCTTCAGCTGGCAGTATCACAGGCTGCAGCTGCTTGTCTGCCCAGGAACATAGAGTTCATGATTAGAGAAACATATAACTGGTTTTCTCACTCAAGTCTTCGTCAAGCAAAGTACAGGGAGCTTTTTGCTTCAATAAATGATGGACAACATCCGCTGAAGATTGTTCAATTAAGCCAGAAACTATGGATGTCCATTCAGTCTGCCATTGTCAGAATATTGCAGCAGTGGGTCGAGCTCAGAACTCATTTTGATGTAGCAAGTCTCAACGAGCGCTGTTATACAGCAGCACTTCTACATTCTATGTTTAGCGACATGAAAAACTATGTGTATCTCATATTTCTCAAGCATATTCTCGGAGAAGTTCAAAGTGTGAATAAGAAATTCGAAGCAGATATACAGGATCCAACAAAACTACTCAGCGATCTTTTCCAGCTCATTGATTCTATCAGTTCAAAGATTGCTATTCCTGGGAAAAAAATAACAGAAAGTGATGCTATTCAAGATTATTTAGATCCTAATCCAAATCTAGGTTATGAGTTTGAGAAAGAAATAGCAGACTACAAGTTTCCCGATGAGAAAGAAATTCGTGGAAGGTGCATCCAGTTTTTAATAGAGCTATTGACACAGCTGCGTTTACGTACACCCGATAACATTCGAGTGTTGCAGTCCATGTCATGTCTTAGTGGAAGTGACTGCCTACAGCCAATGTAGCCCTGTATATTGGATCTTGCTAAAATGTTTGTAGAAGATGCAGATACTCTCACCCGCATCGATTTCTAGTGGAGAAAACTTCATCATATGCAGTAGACACAGACCTCTGACACACTTGGACTGCGAGCAGAAATAACCTCATACAGGGAATCAGGGATGCCACCGGTTAAAATCCTTTCCAAGATCTTACAGATGTAGTTTTAACTGTGCTCATTTTAACTCATTCTAATGCGGACGTGGAGCGTATTTTCAGTCAGGTGGGAGTTATAAAATCAAAATTGCGAAACAGACTGAGCATCAAGAGTTTGACAGCTGTTTTGACTATTAGATATGGAATGAAAAGATATGGCAAATGCTGTCATGATTATAAACTACCTAAGGATATTCTTCGAAAAATTGTATCACAGAAGGCATATACATGTTTCTTTCAATCATCCTCCTCATCCTCATCATCGCAGGAGCAAACACGGCAGGAAACAGCTACAGAAACTGAAGAGGAGTTGTCTGACTGGGATTTGGCAGATCTGGAATAAACTTCATTCTAATATTCTGTGATAATAATAAATTATAATAAGCTACTTTATAACATTTTGAATAAATACCACCAGTGCTTGGTTTAGTGATTTGCCAAAAAATAGTATTGCAATTTGATGCTTTTTTGGCTCGAAAGTAGTTCTGATTGGGTTATGGTGGATCTGGAATAAACTTCATTGTAATATGAAGTGATAATAATAAATTATACTGTGCTACCTTGTTACATTTGTAATAAAAACAGTTGGTGCTTTTTTTTTGGTGATTCCTAAAAATTGTTGGTGCTTTTTAGTGCTTTTATGGGTCGATTTTGGTGCTTCTTCATCAAAGGGAGATGGCAACACTGCCTCTATCTTATCTGTTGCCTTTCCTCTTCTTGATTCACCTTGCAGTGGATGTTGTGCGCTCATTAACTCACTGATAGACATGCATCATCGACTACACCATCTGAACAGGCACATGATGATGATGTATTCATATTTCAATATATTAGTCTCACTGTTTACTAACATTTTTTTTGGGTCTATTTCTGTTTTCGCGATAATGTGCATAACGTTATAGTAAAGTTTGAATACACTGCACCACAGCAAATAAGGCAATGAGGGGAAACAAATATAATTTAAATCCTCTTTAAAGCTATCAGGGGAGATAACATTAACAATTCATTCAAATGACAAATACAGTTGTCATTTACTTTAAAAAAAAAAATATTTATATCATTCTTTTGCCTGTTTTCATGGAACTGTCCGGCAGTTAAACAATCGTAAATTTTTGTATTAATTTTTTCTAATATTTTATATTAATTTATACATTACTATTTTCATTGCATAATATATACAACAATATTAGTTCACTTTAAGAGTTATAGGGCGTAAAAATTATATGCATAATTATAATTATTTTATCTACTCATTCCGCATTTAGTTTTTGGCAGGTACACACGTGTACCTTGTATTCTCGGGCTATGGCTTAGATCAATGGAAGTATGATCAGCGCTTGGTCAACCAAACATCTCCACTGTCCACTAACACTGGCAGTAGGTCTTGATGGACCACTATGGGCTAAAAGGCAGAGAATGGAACTAAAGGGCCCACAACATAAACTGGGGAACGCGGACCCTCGTGTGGCAGCTCTGGCCACTGGGCGAACCGCCAGTCCGTTTAAAAAAAAATACTTGTAAATTCAAAATTGTAAACATCTTGTCATGGCAGTGTCCGGATTATAATAACAAACAGTAATATAATTGCTGATTAATATGTTTGTTGGAAACATCCACTAAGAGAGAACACTAAGAAAGGAGGGTTTTACTTGTACATCCGATGGACAAGCGTTGAAAGATTAGAATGCTCTTAACCATTTGAAAACAGGCAAGACCTCGGGTTCAGACAACATCACAACAGAAATGATCAATGACTTAGAAGAATATATAATAGACCAAGTCACCAGATTATTGAATACAATACATGATACTGGAGATATACAATATATGATACTGGAGATATACAATACATGATACTGAAGATATACAATACATGATACTGGAGATATACAATATATGATACTGGAGATATACAATACATGATATTGAAGATATACAATACATGATACTGGAGATATACAATGCATGATACTGGAGATATACATTACATGATACTGGAGATATACAATACATGATACTGGAGATATACAATACATGATACTGGAGATATACGATACATGATACTGGAGATATACGATACATGATACTGGAGATATACAATACATGATACTGGAGATATACAAAACATGATACTGGAGATATACAATACATGATACTGGACACATACAATACATGATACTGGAGATATACAATGCATGATACTGGAGATATACAGTACATGATACTGGAGATATACAATACATGAAACTGGACACATACAATACATGATACTGGAGATATACAATGCATGATACTGGAGATATACAGTACATGATACTGGAGATATACAATACATGATACTGGAGATATACAATACATGATACTGGAGATATACAATACATGATTCTGGAGATATACAATACATGATACTGGAGATATACAATACATGATACCGGATATCTTCAATACATGATACTGGATATATACAATACATGATACTGGAGATATGCAATACATGATACTGGAGATATACAATACATGATACTGGAGATATGCAATACATGATACTGGAGAGATACAGTACATGATACTGGAGATATACAATACATGATACTGGAGATATGCAATACATGATACTGGAGATATACAATACATGATACTGGAGAGATACAGTACATGATACTGGAGATATACAATACATGATACTGGAGATATACATTACATGATACTGGAGATATACAATACATGATACTGGAGATATACAATACATGTTACTGGAGATATACAATACATGATACTGGAGATATACCTCCTGAATTGTGTAATTCTATATTTAAAAACAATGTTTTCCCGTAGTGAATTTGAATAACGCAGACACAAATAATGGACTGCACGATTTATTGCCTGGCATATTTCTCTGCAACTCGTCAGGTACATACTGCATAATTCACACAACATAAAGTAAATTAACAATATAACTCCTTGTCGACCTCTTGATCCCCCTATGTCCAACAACATCTGTCTAGATGACTGCTGACCCTTACTTGGTCCCCCTATATCCAACAACATCTGTCTAGATGACTGCTGACCCTTACTTGATCCCGCTATATCCAACAACATCTGTCTAGATGGCTGCTGACCCTTACTTGATTTCCCTATATCCAACAACATCTGTCTAGATGACTGCTTGTCGACCTCTTGATCCCCCTATATCCAACAACATCTGCCTAGATGGCTGCTGACCCTTATTTGATCCCCCATTATCCAACAACATCTGTCTAGATGACTGCTTGTCGACCTCTTGATCCCCCTATATCCAACAACATCTGCCTAGATGGCTGCTGACCCTTATTTGATCCCCCTATATCCAACAACATCTGTCTAGATGACTGCTTGTCGACCTCTTGATACCCCTATGTCTAACAACATCTGTCTAGATGACTGCTTGTCGACCTCTTTATCTCCCTATATCCAACAACATCTGTCTAGATTACTGCTTGTCGACCTCTTGATCCCCCTATATCCAACAACATCTGTCTAGATGACTGCTTGTCTACCTCTTGATCCATTATATCCAACAACATCTGTCTAGATGATTGCTTGTCGACCTCTTGATCCCCCTATATCCAACAACATCTGTTTAGATGACTGCTTGTCGACCTCTTGATCCCCCTATATCCAACAACATCTGTCTAGATGACTCCTTGTCGACCCCTTGATCCCCCTATATCCAACAACATCTGTCTAGATGAATGCTTGTCGACCTCTTGATCCCTCTATGTCCAACAACATCTGTCTAGATGACTGCTTGTCGACCTCTTGACCCCCTATATCCAACGACATCTGTCTAGATGACTGCTTGTCGACCTCTTGATCCCCCTATATCCAACAACATCTGTCTGGATGACTGCCTACCCTTACTTGATCCCCCTATATCCAACAACATCTGTCTAGATGACTGCTTGTCGACCCCTTGATCCCCCTATATCCAACAACATCTGTCTAGATGACTGCTTGTCGGCCTCTTGATCCCTCTATGTCCAACAACATCTGTCTAGATGACTGCTTGTTGACCTCTTGATCCCCCTATATCCAACAACATCTGTCTAGATGACTGCTTGTTGACCTCTTGATCCCCCTATATCCAACAACATCTGTCTAGATGACTGCCTACCCTTACTTGATCCCCCTATATCCAACAACATCTGTCTAGATGACTGCCTACCCTTACTTGATCCCCCTATATCCAACAACATCTGTCTAGATGACTACTTGTCGAACTATTGATCCCCCTATATCCAACAACATCTGCCTAGATGACTACTTGTCGACCTATTGATCCCCCTATATCCAACAACATCTGCCTAGATGTCTACTTGTCGACCTTTTGATCCCCCTATATCCAACATCTGTCTAGATGACTGCTTGTCGACCTCTTGATCCCCCTATATCCAACAACATCTGTCTAGATGACTGCTGACCCTTAGAAGAACCCTCAACAGTATAAGCTTGAACTTCTGCTTCTGCCAATATCGGCTGTTGTTGTGTCTCCGCCCTCTATCCAGTCTGATACATACTTTAAAAAAAAACGCACAACATGTTGCTTGCGATTGTATCTACAATTACCAAGAATATATGTCCTCAATCGAACATACCTATAGAAATGTATATTCGTAATAACCCTTGCAAGAGTATCCTCTGTCTAACCTGCACCACTTTCTCTTCTTGGTCTCACCGTGCAGTGGATGCTTGGGACTCATTTACTCGCTGGTAGAAATGTGCTCATGTACTTTCCGAAAAGAGATTGCATGATCGCCGTCGTCATTTGAAACTGTACATGATGATGATGATGATGATGATGATGATGATGATGATGATGATGATGATGATGATGATGATGATGATGATGATGATGATGATGATGATGATGATATCATATGTAAAATATTAGTCTGACTGCTCATAAATATTTTGTCGTCTATTTATGTTTTCGCAGCAATAATGATACTGTTTTTTTCATATCCCTTACATGACGTTGCAGTCAACATACGCATTTTCCAGCTGCTGTTGATGTACTAGGCAAGATTATGCTCAATAGTTTGCCATTGCTTTCTGAACGACCCGCTCACATACTCCGTAAGTTACCGACGCGGAGAGAACCGCCACCGTTTCTCACGCACGTCACGTCACTTCACGAAAGTATACGATATTACAGAGAAAGTCGTGTAACCTCTAAACCAGGGAGACCGGCTTGAATAATGACCCACAAACCTCACTGCACGAAGCAAACGTCTTCGACATGGCGACCACCCGACAGCCTTATTCCAGTCTTTTGGTCACGCAGTAATATACATAACATTACAATGTAGTTTGAAACACTGTACTACAGTAAGTGGGGCAATCAATGGAAATATATTTTAAATCCACATTAATGCGGTGACAGCAAGGGAGATGACGATTATTATTCATTTTTATTGCACATACGGTGATTATTTACTGTTTTAAAATAGTTATAATGTTTTACTTTCCCCTTTTCATGGAAGATCTTCGGATATTATACAATCAAACAATCTGTTTATTTGCTTGTTACTATCTTAGAATATAATCATCCATACACGTTTACTCTTATTATATAAGATTTCGTACACAATATTAGTTTACGTAGAGAGTGATAGGTCTGAGCAATTATCTGCTATAAATAGCTCCCTTATCTCCCGTGCTGGCCTTAATATGGAGTTAGATTAAATTTGCTTCCCCTGATTGCCTAATTTCCAGTATTACAGTATTTTCACAATTTATTTTAATTGTGTTATGCACATTAATGCGATAACAGAAATACACAACAAAATGTTAGTAAACAGTCAGGCTAATATTCTGAAATATAATATATTCATCATCATCAAGTGCCTTGTCAATTGCTTTGGGATGATCATGTACTCACTTATTGAGCACATGTCTACCAGCGAGTCAATAAGTGTACCGCATCCACTGCATGATGCGATCAAGAAGAGAAAATGCAGCAGGTTAGACAGAGGAAACTCCTGAAAGAGTTAGGCCAACATAGATTTCGAAGGATGCGTTCTATTAACATAGATTGACGTAGATCCGTGTGATAAAATAGAGACAAGTGCAAGCAACATGCAGTACTTTCTTGTGAGTATGCATCAGACTGCAGAGAGTGCAAAGACAGCAACACCAGATAATTTTAGAAGTAGAAGATCAAGTCTTTACTTGTGAGATTTCTTCTAAGGGTAAGTGGTCGTCTAGACAGACGCGTCTGGTGTTGGATATAGGGGAGATTAATGGTTTCTACAGATCAGGACGGAGGACCACATGTGAAGGAAACTGTGATGCTTTTGCCTCAAAACAAGTAATCTGACTATGGGTGCCATAGCTGTAAATAAAGAAATAGTCCTAATGGAGACACAGATTGTAACCCGACATGGCTGTAACTAAAGCAGTGGCCTGGCTGGAGAAGCAGATTGTAACTCGAATTGACACGGTAGAGACACGAACAAACAGTTGACCCACGACTCTTGTGATCATGTGAGATTCAGAAATACGACCGCCCAAGCTTATTGGCATGGCACATGATAATGACCTGACTCTCTATAGCTCTATGGAACTGTGTGCCTCTCTATGTCGTTATCTCTATATTTATGTGTGTGTGTGTGTGTGCTGTATATGTGTGATATGTGTGTGTATGTATGTGTGTGTGTGTGTTTTATAGCGACACAATACCTTCTGCTTTTCAGATGGTTATGTAACTTGTTTGCAGTTATCCTAAACTATCTCTTATAACTGTGCTATGCTATTCCATCTAATTGCAATGATCTTTATAAACCACTACAGTTAATCTCCAATGTCAACCAACAATTTGGGAATAACTTTGAGACAGCAGAAAAACGGTTTTCTGGACGAATGTTGTGGACACCATGGACTGAAAGAGACACTAACTACACATGAATGTAGCGGCTAAAGAAGTTAGACCATTATAGGAAATTGTACACAAGAAACATATACTTATTTTTGAAAAGACAATGAGAAGACAGGTACTGGAGACCACTGGAATAATCAGCGGTAGAGAAGGCAGAGACAGAACAACAAAAATGTATTCTGGGTGGACTAAGAAGGTATCGTGGAGGAATTCCATCAGTGGGGATGATTAACGCACCAAGCTGGGAGATCTGGAGAGAGACATGAGTTGGTTTGCCTTATTTGCAATATTGTCGATATCGCCTTCTGATTTCTCACCCATCTCCCTTAATATGATGCTGATATGTGGAACATTCACCTATAAGATCTGATGCAGTGAGCTCACAATTACAATGACCAATCTTGTCTCACAATTACAATGACCAATCTTGACTCATAATTACAATGACCAATCTTGACTCACAATTACAATGACCAATCTTGACTCACAGTGTAGCCCTCTTTCCCACACTAGTGGATGTGTAGAGGTTCTGAGCGCGTGCACTCAAGAGTTAAGAGTGAGAATATGACGACAGTCTACGAGGAAAAAAAAGACGGGGGATGGGGGGGGGGGGGGCTGTAAATTAAAATCTTTTATTTTGTCCATTATTTTCTGTGAATGTATTCTGGAAACATAAAGAACAAATGTATAATTTGTTTCGATGTAGTCACCACTAGGTTCAGTGGAAGTCCTCTAGCGCCGATAAAATGCTTGGATTCTTGTAGAAACATATTCTCTTGATCACAAATGTTACCACTCATGCCCCACTGCTGTACCTCTTCATCGGACTGACAAGTTTTGATACTTCCCAGTCATACCGTCCTGGACTGACAAGCATACAGCACCATACTGGACCTTCATTCGTCGATGAATTTCTATCACGTCACTCCTTCACTGATAAAAAAAATGGATAACAGCTCCGCTTTGGTGCATGTCGAAAGTGGAGAGACCATCGTTGCACTGCCCTTATGATGTTCTAGTGTTCGTCTGCACTGTGCTTAACACTCCAGACACCCCTAACAACAATATAGAAATGTTACAAGACCATGGCATAGTTATTGTAATTTCTATCACATGTTTAAGGTTTTCATCTGAAGCCCCCTGGTATATCTAACTGTAGTGTAACTCCAAGTGGTGGAGATTGCTGGGGACTCATTGACGTATACTTTCTAGGCAATGATGGTCACTGGTGTGAAGTATCTGGTCTGCACATGACACCTTTTCTTTACCCTCTCTATTTACAATAACAGTGTACACGTGTGTACCTGCCAAAAATTACAGTTTTGTGGAATTTAATTACACGTCGTTAAGCAGATACTTGTTAAGATCTATCACCTTCTAAGTAAATTAATATTGTGGACAATATAATACAATAAGAGGGACCATGCATGGATTAATATAAGATAGTAACATTAAAATATAAGAAGTATTTGATTGCATAATTGCCGGAGAGTTTCCATGAAAAGTAAAATGCTATACATAATCTTCAAACAAAAAATTTAATAACCACCGTATTTGTTATATAAATAAATAACTGTCTTTATCTCCCGTGCTGGCCTCAATATGGATTTAGATTTGTATTGTTCTCTCCCCCCCCCCCTCCCCACCCCCATTGCCTCATTTTGTGTTGCACGGTGTTTGTGTTTTCAAACATTATTTTAATGTTATGTACATTATTGCGAAAGGAGAAATAGACACGTTAGGTAAGAGTGAGAATAACATTTTGACATATGAATTCACTATCACCATCATCATCCTTAACACATGGCGTCGGTGATCATGCACATGCTTACCGGCAAAGTACATGGGCATATACCTAACAGCCAGTTAGTGAGTGCACATCACCCACCGCACGATGAGTTCAACAAAAGAAAGGGCAGCAGGTTAGACAGAGAAAACGCCTGGAAGGGTCAGGTTATATATTATGTTGTACAGTTCTATTTCAGTATCTACTGATAAGTGTTCGTTCTTTAGTGTTGGTGCCATTTGTCCAATAGAATGGGTTGCCTTATTGCATCTATATTCGTTCTCATCTTCTGATTGCTCACCTATCCTCCAATAATGTGATGCTGATATATGGAACATTCACCTATAAGTACATCTGAAGCAATGAGCTCACAATTACAATGACCAGACGTGCCTCTGAATGTAGCCATATTTCCTATCACAATGAACTTGTAGAAGTTCTGTGCATGTAAATACAAAGCTAAGAGTGAGAGCATCAAGACAGTCTGCAATAAAATATATCTAAGGGTACTCTAACGCCAAGTGGTGGAGATTGCTGTAGATTCTTTGACGTATACTTTCTATGCAATGATGGACACTGGTGTGTCGTATCTGGCTTGCACATGACACCTTTTCTTTACCGTCACTAGTTACAATTTATTTCTAGCACTTCTTATTCCCACTATGTGCCTTTCGACCTTTTGGGGTCCACCAAGATCAGTCTGCCAATGTTAGTGGACAGTGATTTAGTGATTCAAGTTTGCAGTTTAGATGACACCTATTTACTATGGTCAGATCACGTGCAGCTAAATCCATACTTTGATCGTAGCCACCACTAGCCACAATGTATAAGGGCTTGCAATCCCTTCAGGGGATAGAGTAGCCCAAACAGTGAGTTCTAAGATGGCTTATAAGGCCGATATTGGCTCGAAATGTTCTTTGACAATGTGGACAAAGAATGCTTGACGTTTCTGGAGGAGGATTTCCTGCAGTGGTTTTTCTGTCCTGCCTTTTCTTCAAAGTTCATGCAGTCCTGGTTGCCTCACATATGACTGCACCCTTGCGTAATGATGCACGCCACGTATTTCGGTCTCCGGCTGCAGTCTCCCAGGTGTCATGATGAATTCAAAAAAAAAACATTCAGTGAGATTTTCAGAGTGTCTTTAAAGCGTTTCCTCTGGCCGCATTGGGAGCGTTTACGACAACGCAACTCGCCGTAAAAAAATTCGTTTAGGGAGCCTGTGATCTGGCATTCGAGTCAAGTGACCAGCCCAGTGAATCTGATTCTTCACTATAGAGGGCTGCTCAGTCGCTCAGGGGGCTGCCGAATCCCACTGCTGCTCCGGTCAGTAGAAGACGACCATATGGCTTGAGCCGGCTGTGTGCAGGTCTGCGACTACGGCTGCCAGCGTATCCACGCCTGCCGCTTCGCCGCTCGCCCATCGCCACAGAGCTTGAAGGTGATATATGGCGTTGGATGAAGAATGACTTGCGCGATGAATTGGATTAAAGTGAAGAAGAGTTGCACAATTTGCGGATCAGATATACACGTTCCTGCGTGTCATTTGATTGACCTCTGCTTGCGACCCTGACAAGATCAAGTGCAGATACTACACTTTGATCTTATCCAAAAAGCCAATGTCAATATTGTTTATCTTTCCAAACGTTTATTTGATATAGAGTAGTGTATGTTTTCAAGATGTAATGTGCGCTTCTTGTGCTTGTTTATATCACAGAGCGTTGGCATTTAGCAGTGTTAAGTGACACATTGGCGAATACATCAGATACATACACATATTTGTATGATAATTTGCCATTTATAGTATAATGTATTTTTTTTTTCTTAAACGTGTATTTTGTTTAAAACAGTGTGTATTTACAAGGTGTTTTTTTTTGTTCTTGACATATACGAATACAACAGATACATTCATATACACGTTGTAATATTACATTCACAACATACATATTACTTGTTGATAATGATGGCGGGGTAATTATTTGCTCTCACACATACCAATAGAAATTCTGTCATACTCCCAGTATGATCATTCACACGTAGTTTTATTGAAACAAGTTTACCGATATCGCTCTAACTCACCGTGACATTCAGTATGGCCGACATGTTTCGGTTTCCCAGACATGACCTTGTTCATCAGTCAGTTGTCTTCAATGTTCAGATTGTGTAGTCTGTAGGATTGCATGTCAGATAGTCCACGGTAATATAATCATGTTTCTGGAACATTTCACATCTAGCTCTCAAGCTCTCAAAACACGAGAAAGGAAAAGTTCCAAATACAAGACATCGCGGCAGAGAATGCTCACACCATGATTATAGCCAACTGGTCACTGACTGACGTAACAAAACTGCCATGCTTTCACAATGTTTATTACTTGATTACAAGACAATGGCTTGGTATTGCAACTTCTATCACACGTCTAAGGTTTTTATTTGAAGCCCATTCGTATATCTAACTGTAGTATCACGTCAAGTGGCGGAGATTGCTGTAGATTCTTTGCCGTATACTTTCTACTCAATGATGGCCACTAGTGTGACGTATCTGGCCTGCACATGACATCATTATATTAGCCTCACTAGTTACAATAGGTTTAATGCCTCTATGTCCCACTATGTGCCATTGCACCCATGAATGCCCGTGGTCAGTGGTACTAGTTTACAGTTTGCATAACCACCGATGAAGCTGACCAGACCAAAAACGGACACATCCAGAATTTAATCTTAGGCGCCACTAGTTGTATATTACATGGTACACGCGTGTACCTGCCAAAAATATATAAGCAGCCCACTAACAAGAAATGCAGTTAAGCAGTTAATTCGTCAGACCTATCACTCTTTCAGGAAACTAATATTGTGTACCATATCATACAACAATATGAGTTATGTTGCATTCATATTTGATAGGAAAAAATACAAATCAAAGATGTGTCTGATTCCCTAATGGTCGGAATGATTTAATGTAAAAAGTCAAGTAAAATTGGTTATAAATATTTTTTTATTAAACAAATAAACAATTTATTTATTATATGAATAAATAGTTATCGTTATCTCCCTTGTTGAAAGCCCTACAAAAGATTTGAATTATATTTGTTTCCCTTCGTTGCCTAATTCCTGCAGCTCAGTATTTTTCAAATGTTATTTTAATGTTGTTCACATTATTGCGAAAACAGTAATAGACAACAACATATTAGTGAACAGCGAGACTAGTATTTTGAAATTGAATGCATAATCATTATCATGTGTCATTTCAAACGGCGTAGGCTATGATGCACACGCTTATCGGTAATGTACATAAGCACATGTCTACCAGCGAGTCAGTGAGTGCACAACATCCATTGCACGGTGAGATCAAGAAGACAAAGAGCAGCAGGTTAAACATACGAAACTCCTGGAAGGGTCAGGCCGTGCATAGCTTTCGACATGTCTGTTCAATTGAGGACCCAGATTCGTGTGTGCAATGGATACAACTGTAAGCAACATATAGTACGTTCTGTTTTAGTATGCGTCAAATTGGATAGAGGGCGAAGACAACAACACCCGATAATGTCAAAGGTTGAAGCTCAAGCCTTTGCTTTTGAGACTTCTTAGGGTAAGTAGTCATCTAGACAGACGGGTCTGTTGTTGGACATAGGGGAGATCATGTGTATTTACAGATCAGGTCGGAGGAACAAGTGTGCAGGAAGACTGTGGTGCCTTAAAAGAAGGAGTGTTTGATTACATATATGCCGGAGATCTTCAATGAAAAGAGGCAAGTAAAGTGTTATAAACATTTGTAACAATTAAATAACCACCCTATTTCTTATATGAGTAAATGATTATGGTTATCTCCCCTGCTGGCCGCCTTAATATGGATATAGATTATTTTTTTCATTCCCCTCATTGCTACATTTCCTGTAATACACTGTTTTGGATCTTTATTTTAATGTTATGCACATTATTGCGAAGAAAGAAATAGAAGACAAAATATTTATCAACAGTAAGAATAATATTTTGACATATGGACTCATCATCATCACCATATACCATGTCAAATATTGTAGGCGAGCATAGAGTACCATATCGGTAAAGTACCTGATCACATATCTACCAACGAGGCAATAAGTGCATAGCATTAATTGCATGGTGAGATCAACGCGAGAAAGGGCAGCAACTTAGAACGATAAAATATATCTAACTGTAGTGTCACGCCAAATGGCGGAGATTGTTGTAGATTCTTTGCTGTATACTTTCTATGCAATGGTGACCACTGATGTGACGTATCTGGCCTGCACATTACACCATTTCATTACCCTCGCTAGTTACAATAACAAGGTTCTCACTTTTTAACTGTATTAGGACTTCACATGAACCTATTGTTACCACTGTCATGAACTGTTTGTTCTTCAGACAACATAGCCATTGCCCGTTCATTATCACTGTGATCTGCCCAATGGCTATCTTCTGTTGTCAACTGTAACAATGTATTAGCTGTAACATCTTCCTCCATGATCATGTCTTCTGTCTCCTTAAATAAGTTGGTGGTGTTTCCATAATATGTTAAACTGGCCAATGTACCTCTCAGTAACGGAATATATTACCACTACTTCGACCACCACAAATGTACAGCTGTTGCCAACACGCGGGTCAAACCCAGAGGAAGCTGGAATATCCAGAGCAGCATTGAATGTGTCCAACACCAATAAACCCAGGTGAATTAGACTTTTCTTGTTAATCTCCACTTCAAGCTGTTGGCCTACTTTTGGACTGAACACAACCAAGTCTGCGATAACCTCCATGCTGGGGTACCCATTCACAATTATCATGTTTCTGTTTGTTATAATAACCCGAGCGTTGATATCACAACATGTTTACAATTTCGCGTTTTCTATTACAAGGTACACTTATGTACGATTGATTGATACAAGCGATTGATCTTGAGGACGCATACAACAGAGTACCACTGGATTTTTTAATGTTTCAGCTTCTCGAACTAAACGTAAGTCCATTCCTCCTTAGTTGGATCGCTGCAGCCCTCTTCCAACGGAAAGTAGATTTTAGATGTGGCAGTTGGACTTCGCAACCAACAACAATATATCCTGGCCTACCACAGGGATCACCATTATCTCCAGTACTATTCAACGCCTACACAGTGAGAATCACCAGTGAGCAGATCATTGGACCTGGCAGGACATTGTCGTATGCCGATGATGTTTTAGTGTATAGTCAGGGTAAGGATAGAGAGGAGGTTGCTGTGGAACTACAAACCGAACTCCTCCCCCGATGTGTCTCCACCTTGACGTGGTGGGGGAGCTTGCGTGTTCGACCCCATGTGCTTGCCGATGGGTGAAAACTACATATCGGACGGCTCGTGGGATAGGGACAAGACTAAGAGAGACACAACCTGCTGCTCTGCAGGTAAGACTGAGGGTGGCAGTCAAAATCAGGCAAACGATCCCTAAATCTCAGTTCGGGCATAACCTCTAAGGCTCCCATCCGAGGTGTATGGCTGAACGTCTCTAAGCCATAAACTTTCGGAAGTGAGAGCCTAGCCGACACAAACCTACATCAAAATTGTGATGATGTGCTGAGAACGCTACATGCTCGGCGCAGATTCGTTCAATGGCTCTTAGCTGGGGGATATGAGGTATCCCCGGTTGAAAGGGCCTGACCATTACTCGCCCACAGACGCACGGAGGTAAGGTGCTGAGCCGGCAGCACATGTAGCCTACCTCGTGAGTGAGTACAAAAGGTGGAAAAACACCTCGGTCGCACGTCTCGCAGACGTCCGATAGTCTGTAACCACACTCATGGAGTGAGTGTAGTCAAAGGTGGAAAATTGTCTCGTTGACACGAAATGGAACGCCTGTCTTGCGAATCCATTACGTGGCAGCCCGAAGCGAAAAGCTTGCTGTGTGGAAGCCGAAACAAAAGTCTCGAAACCCGAGGAAGGCTAACCTCATTAAAAAATGCCCGCCGGAAGCCGGAAGTGTCGTCCTACGGGTGGCAAACTAAAAATTGACACTACGCATTTACGTCCGAGTGAAATGTCTCGTCCGAATGTCTCTCGTGCTAGGAACAGCTCTGACTACCTAGTTTCCGAATGCCGCTCTTGTTCGGAACAGCTCTGACTAGGTAGTTTTCCGAATGTCTGTCGTGCCTGGAACAGCTCTGACGGGCGCAACGACAAGCACATGTCCGAAAACTCGCTGGGTGGATACCGTCTGCAAACTTGTCTGGTTTGTGCGGGAATGGCCCGGGGCAAACGAAATGACCAATATATTGAAGTGAGGATTTAAAGCAGCCATGAGCAGGACGTGACGATTCCCTCGGCTAGCCCAGAACCAGGGCGTTATGTGTCGGCCCTGCAACTATGGAAGCAACCTTGGATGGCGGAAAATGCTATGGACTGTCCCTGCCTTCCTTTGAGGGATGACCGTTGTCTTCGACCGTTCTAACTTGGCCAGCATGGTCGTAGATGGCACCACAAAAGTGAGAGTCTCCCAGGAATGCTACCTGGTCAAAAAAGCACGCTAAAGTCGATGTGTTGGCCTACGGGTTTCGGCCCAAGGGCGCATAACAGACACACCGCAATCACATCTGAAAAAACACTCCGGATGAACGAAAAGAAGAAGAAACCGAACTCAATCGCATAAGTACTTGGTGTGATGAAGCTGGGGCAATGGTCAACCCAACAAAGGCAACAGTGACTTGGTTCTCGTTGAATAATCATATTGTCAACACTCCAACACCAACTGTAATGCTGTGTTCAGAGACGGTGGAAAGAACGCAGGCAATGAATTACCTTTGGATACGGTTTTATCGAAGCCTTGCTTACAATGTGCACATAGACCAGGTGATAACAAAGGCCAAGCGGGGTTTGGCAGCGATGCGGGTGATGGCGGCAGCAAACTGTGAGCAGCGCCATCTATATCTTCTGTACGAGGGGCTGGTCATGTCTGTTTGGAGTATGCAATGGCAATCCTGACTCTCAGCCATAAGCAGATAGAAAGGATGGAAAGGATACAGAATGAAGCTATGCGCATTATTCTTGGATGTACAAGAGATACAGCATGCAGGGCGGTGCGCTACCTTCTTGATTTTCCATCCATTGAAGAGAGAATACAAGGTTGCAGGGCACGCGCCTACCTCAGAATTAACGCAAACACACAACATCAACTGCATAGTGAAATTAGAAAGATGAAGCGCAGCAGGTTAAAAAGAGGACGGTCGTGGATGGGTCAAGCCGAAGACATTCTTCAACAGGTGTGTTCACTTGAGGACTTAGAACCTGGCGAGGAGTGGGTGCAAGTGCCAACAGACTTCTGCACATCTTTTTCAGTTTGCATCCAACTAGATAGAAAATGCAGACAAGAAAATCCGGCTGCTGTTGAGGCTGAAGTACAAGCGTTGATTTTCGAGAATTCGCTAGACGGTGACGCGGTCATCTACACAGATGGGTCGGTCGTCCGACATGTGAGAAGCTCATGGGCCTTTACAGCTCGGGCCGGAGGGAGAATTGTGAAGGAGGACTCTGGTGCTTTCACTGAAACCACAAGTAGCCTGACCATGGAAGTCATGGCAGTAAGTAAAGCAATAACATGGCTCGAGACACAGACATTCACTAGGGCTTGTTTCCTTAGCGACTCAATGAACATGATCAAGAGGATAGAGGAGGGGTCGACCCGAAGAGAATGGTTGCTGCCTCTGGAGCGGTCTCGACTGGGAAAGATTAGTTTCATCTTCGTGCCAAGGCATGCGGGAGTACAAGGAAATGAGCGGGCTGACAAGCTCGCAGGTGAGGCTACTGTGGAGGGCGGACGCGCCATGGACCAGGCCGACATTCTGAATGCTCTACGAGAAGTAAGACTTTTGCGAGAACCAAGTGATGACTGTGAATCTACAACAATGGCCAGACTGCGAGAGCAGCAAATTAAAAGAGGGGTGGCCAAACAAGAACACTACGCAGGAAGCCAAAGAAGATTGATAAACCAACACAGAACTGGCGTCGTTAGCCGCTACACGTTGCGGGATTTGCTGAGGAGGGGATCCGAGCACTTATGGACTGAATGGTTCGATGTGCAATGAGGATGATCTGTCGACTAACTAACTAACTAACTAACTAACACTTATGTACCTGTCAAAAATTATGCAATTTTAGCTACCAGAAACAGTGTGGTTAAGAATATAAGTGTTTACATTTAACACTCCTTAACGAAACATAATATTGTGTACGATATTATACAATACAAAAAGTCATGTATGTACTAATACAAGATGCTTGAAAATAAATAACAAAATTGTTTGATTTCACAATTACCAGAAAATTTCACGAAAAAGAGCCAAAGGAATATGATAAATATTTTGTTTTAAATTAAGTAATCACCTATTTGTTATATGTATAAATAGATATAATTATTTCCCGTGCTGGCCTTAATGTGGATTTATATTACAATTGTTTCCCTTCAAGCCTTATTTCACGTAGCACCGTGTTGTAACATTTTATTTTAAATGGGTGATGCAAATTATTGCCAAAACAGAAATAGACAACAATGTGTTAGTGAACAGTGAGACTAGTATTATGAAATATGTCATCATCATCATCATGTGTCATGCCAAATGGTGTAGAAGTTCCCGTAAGCCACTATCGGCAAAATACATGAGCACATGTCTACCAGAGGGTCACAAAGTGCACAGCACCCACTGCACGGTGAGATCAAGAAGAAGAACGGCAGCAGGTTGGAGAGAGGAAACGTCTGAAAGGGTCAAGCCGAGCATAGATGTCGATAGGCCTTTCAATTGAGGACATAGGTTCCTGCGATTAAAGGAAACTAAACTAACTAACTGAAGAAATGATTGTGATATATTGTCTTCTGTCACCACCAATGTTCAGAACATCGGGAATTCAGGCGAAACTTTCGACACCGATTAGCACTTTACTACATGTCTCATTATACTTCAAGTGTCAAGCTTAAGTAGAACAAGGAGGCGTCTGGGGAAAGATAGGTGATTGGTTGCTGAGCTATAGTTTCCTGCCAACGCTGAGCTGGGAACAGGCAAACTTTGCTTTGGAAAGTGTGTGTGTGTGTGTAAGGGGGGGGGGGGCCTTCGTGGTCTCGAGTTATGGTGTCCGCCTCGAGTGCTAGGGGTCCCGGGTTCAAGCCCCGGTGAGTACCGGGATATTTTCACGTGGACTTCTAGTAATAAAATTTACCCTGGTCTCTGGGTAGTGAGATCGGACGCCTGGGGTTCCCGGGTTCAAGCCCCGGTGAGTACCGGGATATTTTCACGTGGACTTCTAGTAATAAAATTTCCCCTGGTCTCTGGGTAGTGAGATCGGACGCCCGTGTGTATTGTTGCGCACGTAAAAAATCCCTTGGCAGTTGGAAATCGAAACAAGAGTAGCCTAATGGCACTGCCCAGGCAAACATTTCTAGTTATAAATCTACCCAAAGTATTTCAGAATCCTCGCCGGTGCTACGGAGTTCGTGAAATTAGCTGTGTTTCTGCAGACTCAGGTTTTAGTTAGGAGGAGAAGGGAGCACTTATGGGTTACACCCATCGACTAAACTAAACTAACCTTTGCCACTGCGCATTTTTCTAGATGATGACCTTGGAGGTACCTGGTAGTTTTGCTGCTCGTGACTTTGGTGTACCCTGTGAAAATTCACAGACGAAGGTAAGCTTGCCCTTCTGAAACATTTATGACGATATCTGAGGAATGGTGAAGGTAAAACATGTTTGTCTTTGTGTCAAATAGACAGCTGTGAAATCAACGCACAGAGAAGATTGCCATCTGGGAGAGATTCTGCAGAACTGAAACATATTCCACCGACAGCAAATCCATTCTTCTAAATGCTATTTCTAAAATGCTATTTGAATGCTTATACTATGAAAGCGTATCATGTGCATTCATTTGTAAGCTGTGGAAAATATTCTTGATAACTGCACGTCATATGCATTCTTCTGTCCACTGTGAAGATTGTTCTTTAAGAGTCGGTCTTGTACCAGTCTTGTGCACTTTTTCAAAGTGATTATCCAGCTGTACATTATTTCCTGAAAATGTCATGAGATTGAGGGAGAGAGTGCAATTTTCTTTTTATTGGATTTTATACTCATCTGTGAAAAAGGAAAGATGGATATCTGCTGCAAGTTTTGCAGGACTATGCACTTAAAGCTGGCATTGCACAAATTGCTGTTAATGACTAGGTGACATGCTACGTTCGATGTACTGCTAAAATGCTTTCTGAGTGAATGACATAATGCAGTCATTGCTGGATCCAGTCCACGTATACTCCTTGCAGAAAGGATATGTTTTTAACCCATATATTGAACCCCTACTTCATGAAGAGAGGAGAAGAAGACGTTACGTTCAGCCTTATTTTCTGAAGTACAATGTTCTCAAATGTTATTTTAACTGTGTCGAGTACATTATTGTGAAAGCAGAAATAGATAACCTAACATTTGTGAACAGTGCAATTAATACGTTGAAATATTACGTCATCATCATCATCATCATCACGTGCCTGTCAAATGGCGTCGGCAGTCATGCACTCCCTGATGTCTAGGAAGGTGGAGGTGGGCTGGGCATGAAGACTTGGTGTCACATATGAAGTCATTAAGGTTCTGGAACAAATGAATTGAAGTGTTAGAAACGTCACTGGATGATGACAACAACTAAAATGGACACCAATGAAAAGAATAGCTATCCTGAAAAGGGCAGTTTTCCTGACTCGAACAGCGGTCATTACTAAACGAATCGAAGACTCCTAAGGTAGATTTTCACTGAGCCATCTACTCAAAGAAGATAATCGAATTCACAGAAGACACAGATCCGATACAACCATTACAAGTACATCTAGAGTCGGCTAGTGAAGATGTGGGTATTGCTCTTCCACTATACTACAGTATAATTGACTTGATACCCAACCTACTACCATCTGACAACACATCCACACCGGACTGTATATAAAGCTCTAACGCTCCTGTTATTATTCGTTGAGATAACCACATGGGGAGACAGCCGGACATGGTTGAAGATATGGATCTCTTCAAAAATATTCAAAATAACATGAGCCATCAGAAATGAACATTGTTATGATTGTACGTACTGTGTGTAAGTAATGGTAAATGCTTCTATGCATCTGAACGACCAAGGCAACTATTTATTCTCGCCAAATATTGACGCTGTCCCCTGGCGAAATGGAGATTGTTGACACAGATTAGTACTTGGCAATTGTTGACACAGATTAGTACTTGGCAATTCTCACAACAATTATGACTTCTGGAGGGCATTTCCCCAAGGATAGTACCAGAGTTTTGAGCATGTTATTAATACTAAATTTTACACAATTCATTCACTAATATGCATACTTGTCTCTTACATAGGCGGTACATCCCAGCAAGTGATAGATAGGCAGACAGGCAGAAAAGTTTGTAGGGAGGCAGACATGTATAAGGACAGACTGACAGACATGGTTGAGGCGAGAACACAGAGATGATGAACACAACTCTAGACTGTGATCTAGATGGTGTTGCAACATTCTTACAGAGGTCATCAACTCTCCCTTATATCTGTTCTATGCTATTCCAGCTAACTGCACTGCTCTTTATATAGTATGACAGTAAATCTCCAAATTCCTAAGAGCAATTTAGAGACATGCTTTTAGGCAGGAGAAATGAGGTTTTCATGACGATCATTGTGGATACCCTGGACTGCCAAAGCTACTGACAGTCAATGGAAGAGGCTTATGAAGCTAGACCATTATACACAATCATACACAAGAGACGTATACCGTTATTTGGTCAGACGATGAGACGTCTGGTACTGGATGACATAGTAACCATTGGAATAATCCGCGGAAGTAGAGGCAGAGGCAGAAATATAGAAATGATGTTTGGTGGACTAAGAAGGTATCGTGGAGGAATGCCATCAGAGGAACTGATTCAGAGCACCGAACCTGGAGATCTAGAGAGAGACGTGATCGACCGTGTCAGTTGGCAAGGCACATGATAATGATGATTATGATTGTTGTTTTCATATGTCTCCTTATCTCATCGTGTTCCTCTTGTACCTTGTGGTATCGAGGTAAAGCAAAAAACATCGGGAGAGTGTCCATTCATGTGCTTCGTATATCGAGATTCCCATGAATTATGGTATGCCTTACTGCAATAGTTTACATGGTTGGCTTCTTCTTCTGGTTCCATTTGATCTGTACATCATTGCTTGTTGTGGTATAGTGTCAGTTGGTAGCCTAATTATATAGCCGATACCTTTTTCTCCTTCGCATGAAATCTAGACATGCTATATCCCCGACTTTCGTCCTGATTCCATCATTTCTGAACTTCTCTCTCCTTGATACGTAGTTTTTCTTGTCTTTTTAAAATTTTTGTTTGTTAATTTTATGTATTTAATTTTTTTCACCGCTCATTTTTATTCTCTCTCTCTCTCTCTCTCTCTCTCTCTCTCTCTCTCTCTCTCTCTCTCTCTCTCTCTCTCTCTCTCTCTCTCTCTCTCTCTCTATTTTGTCATTGGTAGCATATAATAGTTGATAGAAAGATTGTGTTGTAGCTTTCTTTTTTAGTATCTATTGATATGCGTTTATTCATCAGTATTGGTGTCATTTGTCTTTTGAGTGAGCTTGTCTTATTACATCTATTGTCGATATTGTCTTCTGATTTCTCACCTACCTTACAATAGTGTGATGCTGATATATGCCGGAGATATACCTTCTGAATTATGTAATTCTGTATTTATTGCAATCCCAAAGAAGTCAGGAGCCTTGGAATGTGATCAATATAGAACACTTAGTATAATGAGTCACATCACAAAGATTTTGCTGCGAATAAGTATGCAAAGAGTGAGGAAGAAAATACAACCTGAATTAGTGGAAGAACAATGTGGGTTTGTCGAAGGAAATGGTACAGTAAATGCTGTATGTATGCTGCGTTCCAGTTATTGAACGTTCAATAGAAGTAACAAAAGATATACATCTGCCTTTTATTGACTACACAAAGGCTTTCGATAGAGTAAGACATATCAACATACTAGATATGCTTGCAGATCTACAAATTGATGAGAAAGACATTAGACGTATAAAAAATAACATATATTGGAAAGAACAAGCTGCCATAAGGATTCATAATGAAGTGTAATGTCTCCAGATCTTTTTTTTTTCCTATACAGTGAAAATATTTTCAGAAATGTAGACGAAACATCAATAACATTAGATATTCAGATGATACTGTTTTTATTGCAGACAATGAACAGGGTCTGAAACAATTAGTAGATGCGGTTGTTGTACACAGTGAACTACTGGGGTTAGAATTAAATTGTAAACAGACACAGATTATGGCCGTCACTAGGAAGAAAGAAGTACCACAATGTAATATACAAGTAAATGGGACTATGTTTCAACAAGTGAATCGGTACAGTTACCTCGGAACAGTCATAACATATGATGGGAGATGCCTTTTAGAAACTAGAACAAGAATTGCCATGGTGAAAGTAACCCTTAGCAAGATGAAGACATACTGACCAATAATAAGATGTCAGCTGAAACGGGAAAAAGAGTATTGGTGTGCTACATACATTGGCACCTTTCCGTCTTGACAGACGATAGTTTGGTACATTGTGCTTCAAAAAGGCTTAATAACTGTCATATGGCAATAACTACGATCCATGGCGGTGGCGAGTGTGGCTGGTAAGGCCAATTCTTGCTGCAAATGTTTGCCCACAGTAGGTGCATGTGAAAACATGGTCATTGTCACGAGCTCGCCATGAGTTAACCAGATAATAATACCGACGTTTGCTTGGCGTATATTTTCTAGGCCACAACAGTCGTACTAACAGAGTAAACACAGCTGCACAGGTTACATCGTGTCAGCCCATAAACACATTTGGTGGTGAGTGAGAAGGAAGGGATACAATGCGTTGGCAGTTTATAAACATTTAGAATCACATAGCCTTGCCCGGCTCAGTACATGGAACAGCCCTGTCTGTCAGTTATAGTTCCGGACATCAGGCGAAATGGCTGCTGGGATTGTCACCACTGAACAGAAGCTTGACAGTTTGTCAACAGTCAGAGACAAACCGGAATTGGCAGCGAGAGACAGGAAACAGTACATCTGTCAAGTCTTGTTTCCGGAACATCGAGAAGATTGACAGCGTGTTGGGAAAAACTCTTTGTTGGAACTGTACAGTAACTCTCTAGATTGTTTTGGATGTCACAACCAGTGATGACAAATCTAACATTAATGGAGCCAGGGAGGATGGATCCCTGACAGGAGATGATCTGCCACTGTGCCACCTGTGTGGGGGCATAAAGGAGAACGTCACGTGGCCAACTTTGGTAGTTTGCCATATAAACCCGAGTTGGGATCAACTAGGGGGGAGTTGACCAAGAACCGTGGATTATGATGGACGTGTTTGTGGGAGAGCTCTAAAGTGTTAGATTAATTTAACATTAACTAGCATGTGCCGTTATGGCAAAGTGTAGTAGCCATCCCGGGAATGAGGCGGTTTTTACATAAGGTAGTCAATATAGTCTATTAGTTCTAATTAATATAGACTGTGGCCTTGTTAAACTATAGTGTGATGATTAGCACTGTTAGTGGAAACTAGTTAGAGTAGAATAGTGATACTTGGCTCTGTTAGCTAGAATAGATTAGTGAAGTGTTGATAGCTTTACTAATTGAGTAATGAGGGATAATTGGGATCTTCCCGTAGGTGTCCCTGGTGGGCGGGGTTCCGCATTCTGTTTGCTGATTTTTTCTTTGTCATAGCCTGATTCGGCTCTAGGTGGGTAGCTAATCTGCTCTATGACTAATTCTAGTTAGCTAAAGATCATTAAGCAAGGTGATAGGCTTACACTCAGCCGAAAGGATCAGTGACTAGTACTATCACCAGATGTGTTGTTTCTATCCTAGGTTCCCTACCAGATCCAAGGAAACTCTACAAGTTTTGGGAAAGACTTAAAAAACCCATTCTGAAGAACACCAGTTCAAGAGTCAATAAAGTTGCATACAGAAACGTAACTTACGCTAGAAGGAAATTGATTCATCAAAGAGAGTGATGCATACTGATGCACCACACAGCATTAGACAGTAGTAACGAACCGAGAACCGGCTAAGAGTACCTAGTGTTAGTACAGTAACAATTAACATTAGTAATTAGCACTTATGGACTGAATGGTTCGATGTGCAACGAGGATGATCTGTCGACTAACTAACTAACTAACTAACTGCGTACACACTGCAAAAGACTTGTGCAGTTTGTTTAGGAACATTAGGAACGGACATTGGGTAGATGGCAACCGGTCCATGATTAACTGTTAATACCACCGGTGTCTATTTCGGATGTTCATGAAATTGGATTACCAGAGGTCTACAGAGGCAAAGCAGTATCCGGCAAGATGGTTTCGGCAACGGGTGAGAAGTACATGTTCTGACGTAACGTGCTGTGGTCTATCTTTGCTGTGATCAGCTGACTGAGTTGATGTCTGAGAGACAGAGTCTACACACTTTATAGAACACGTCACACATTTTCTTCGCATACACGTCTCATACACGTTACACTTTTATTTTAATAAATTAATCTTTATTAATTTCTAGAAGCAAGAGTTGTTGAGTATGTTGCGTTGGGGAAGTATGAGAAGGGGGCATAGTACGACAGTGTGAGAGTGATAGGAAAAGGTGTCCATAGGCTGATGGAGTGTGTTGGACGGAAGCGGGTGGATTCTCCAGAATATTGAGGGGGAAAAAAATAATATTATGATGTGGGTGTCGGATCTCCTCACTCCAGGGACGACACTTTAAAGGAGGACACGACATTATTGGGGGCCCGTCCGGGATCTTTGGACAGCGGGATCTCTCGTAAACGTGATCTTTGGACAGCGGGATCTCTCGTAAACGTGATCTTTGGACAGCGGGATCTCCCGTAAACGGAATCCTTGGACAGCGAGATCTCCTGCAAGCAGGAACGTTTGACAGGGGGATCTTCTGACAACGGGGTCTTTTGACACGGGATCCTTAGTTATAAGAGGGAGATATCATTTTGGAGAATCCAGCTAGAGTGAATGTGGATAGGGGTTAGGACTAACATCTTACCTGTTCACACTTCACACGTCTGCATAGGTCTGTGGTCCTGATTCTACTCTTGTCACTGAGTGAATGTGCTGTGTGTAGTAATATCTAGATTTATAGTACTTGTTCATATATCTGTATAGTAATTTGCAGTTATATTGTACTAGACCTGCTAGCTTACCTCTCTGTATAATGGCCACCCCTAAACTTAGCACAGCAGAATTAAAGGCAAAGGGGGAGGACATGGGATTGGCGGGGTCTGCTCTAACGGATTACATACAGGAAGTGGAGAGAGAGTATCGTCAAGCAGAAAGGGAAGAGCGAAAGGCCGAGTTGGAATTGAGAAGGATGGAGTTGGAACAAGCAGCTAAGAAATTGGAAGCTGAGCAAGCAGCTAAGAAATTGGAAGCTGAACAAGCAGCTAAGAAATTGGAAGCTGAACAAGCAGCTAAGAAATTGGAAGCTGAGCAAGCAGTTAGGAAATTTGAAGCTGAGCAAGCAGCTAGGAAATTTGAAGCTGAACAAGCAGCTAGGAAATTAGAAGCTGAACAAGAAGCACAGAAGAGGGAGCACGAGTACCGGATGCGGGAACTCGAGCTCAAGAGTCAATCTAATGGAGAAACTGAGGGAGCAGTTGGAGGTTCCTCTATCCCAGGATCAACACCAGTAGGTGGACATGGGTACCATGCTATGAAGTTTCCTTTAGCGGTCTACGAGGAGGACAAAGAGAAGATTGACCAATACCTTCAACGCTTCGAGGCTATGTCAGTTGCTATGGGTCTGGAGCGTAACAAATGGAATCTTAAACTATCCCAGGGATTACGCGGGACCGGTTACGAGGTTTATTCTCGCCTGCCACCAGGACATGAGAACAATTATGATGAGTTAAAGACGGCTCTGCTGACACGATTCGAGGTTACGTCACATACCTACCGGAAAAAGTTTCGAGCAGCGAAACGAGAACCGGGGGAGTTGTTTGCCGCCTACAGTTTGCGTCTAAAATCGTATCTCCATAAGTGGATGGATTTGGCTGGGTTCGCACATGACTATGAGAGTCTGGAAGAGCTCATGGTGGTCGACCAGCTGAAGAAGCAAATGTCTAAACCTCTCAGGACGTTCCTGGGAGAACAAGGAGCAGAACGTATTGACCTCGTGAATAAATTAGCAGAACGGTTCGTCGAGGTACATGGGGAGGCAGGGGAAAATCTTTCCACCAACACCAAAAGTCAAGAGAAACATGACAAGAAGAAAACCAAAAACTCAGGAACAAAAAAGTGGGAACCTTATGTGCAAAAATCAGAGGATAGTTCAGAGAAGAAGAAGGAGGGAAGCAAGAGCACTTCAAGCTCTACACCAAAACGACCGTTTCGGAGAAGTGGTGTTCAATTTGTAAGTCACCCTCTCACAATACGAGGGACTGCAAATCGAAGGCTAAGAACCCTCACTTCGCAGCATGTCAAGTGACTTCCAAGGAGGATGTCACGGAAAATGCCAAGGTCAACAAGGAAGCTCGCCACCAGGAGAGCTCATTCAAATCCGACAATAGAAAATCTAGGACAGGGAAATGGTGCAACCAATGTCAGTCAAACACGCACAATGCTATTGACTGCAGGGGAAAGTCAGGAGACACTCAATTCGTCGTGTGCTCAGGGAAACCTAAGGTGGAGCCCACCGAACAGGTCGAGGCCGAGGAAGAGACTCCAGACCAGGAAAAACCACCTGTAGTGGAATTGGTAGAGGTTAACGGTAGTCAAGTGGAGTGTTTATACGACACAGGACTGGACGGGGAGGCCGTGATTTCTGCGGATCTGGTGCATCCAGAACAATTCACAGGTGAGACATTGGATATACAGCCTGCACAGAAGAGTGCTGTAGTCATGAAGTTGCCTATTGCTAATGTGGAGATTCGGTCAAGGTACGTCACCGGCACCATCAAGGCCGCTGTATTGACCGATCCCATTTTTCCAGTCATCCTAGGTTGCCGGTATGTCTTTCTGGGAATGCCCAGGGAGCCAATCCATATGGGAGCAATGCAGACTCGCTCTCAGACGAGAACGGAAGAGGCAGAAGCAATTGTGACTAACCCAATGCCGGGGGAGCTACGAACTGCCCAGAGTGAGGATGATACTTTACGTCCTTGCTACAGAAAGCTGCAGAAAAGTGCTGATCCACCAGGACGGGGGCAGTACTACATGAAGAATAGGATACTCTACAGGAGAGCAGGAAGGGGAGACAACCTATACGGTCAGTTGGTCGTCCCGAAAGCTCATCGGTCCCAGATTCTTCATATGGGGCATACCATCTCCTTTAGTGTACATATGGGTATTGCCGCCACCATGCAGCGGATTTCCTGCCACTACTATTGGCCGGGAATGACAGATGATGTGCGTCGGTATGTGAAGTCATGCCCTGAGTGCCAGAGGGTGGCACCGAAACACTGGACAGCACCGGTGATGTTGGGTGAGATGCCCATCATGAACTCTCCTTTCGAGAGGGTAGCCATCGATATCGTGGGTCCACTTCCCAGGACTAGGAAGAGGAACATGTATATACTCACAATGGTGGATTGCTGTACAATGTGGGGTGAAGCCATACCGTTGACCACGATTGACTCGAAAAGAGTGGCGGACGCACTGATGGAGGCCTTTACCAGATTAGGCTTTCCGGATCAAATTCTGACGGACAATGGATCTCAGTTTTGTGGAAAACTCATGGAGGAGGTATTTAGGGTGTTTCACTCTAACCACATACATACCAGCCCTTACCACCCTCAAGCCAATGGACAAGTAGAGCGTTTCAACGGCACGTTGATGACAATGCTTAGGAAACTAGCGCAGGAAAAACCTGATAGGTGGGATGAATATATCCCAGCAGCACTCTTTGCCTATCGGGAAGTTCCTCATGGCTCAACAGGACTACCACCCGCTACGTTGATGTTTGGTCGTCCAATCAAAGGACCGTTGGAAGCCATGTTGAGGAGTTGGACTGAAGAGGGGACGTCAGAAGAAGTGATCTCATCCTATCAATACGTGGAGGAACTGAAAGAAAAACTCCATAAGGGATGGACTCTGGCAAATCAAAACTTGAAAAAGGCCAGGAAAAGACATGCGGCTTACTACAACCGTAGGTCTAAAGAAAGATCTCTAGAGGTGGGAGATAAAGTCTTGTTGCTACTCCCAACGGGAAACAACAAACTGGAGATAGGTTGGCAAGGACCATTTCCCGTGGAAAGGGTGATATCCAGAACCAACTATCAGATCCGGATCCGGGGAAAGTCGAAGATTTTCCATATCAATCTCTTGCGGAAATACGAAGAGAGACCCGGAGACAAGGCAGCTCACCTCATGGCAATGGCAGTTGCAGTGGAGACTGAAGTGGGAACCAACGAGGGCAGGGAATATCCCTTGGTACACCAGGAAACCTATAGGGATGTGCAAGTGAACCCTGATCTGACCTCCCAGGAGAGGGAAAGGATAACCCAGGTTCTCAAGTCTCATAAGGAGATACTGACTGATAAGCCAGGACGAACGAGGTTGGTTGAGTTCGAGATGACTTTGACCACACAGGAGCCTGTTCGCCAAAAGGTTTACCCAGTGCCATTCTCTAAAGAAAAGGCCCTGGAGGAGGAAATACAAAAACTGCTGGAGGATGACGTGATTGCACCATCCACATCCCCATACAATGCGGGGGTAGTTTTGTTACGCAAACCAAGTGGAGAACACAGGTTGTGTATAGATTACCGACTTCTGAACAGTCATACACAATTTCAGGTGGAACCTTTGCCGAATCCAACTCAGCTATTCGCTAGGCTCCATAAGGCTCGGTACTTTTCAAAGGTGGATCTGAGTCGGGGTTACTATCAGATACCAGTCAAACCGGAGATTCGACCACTGTTAGCTTTCAGTACACCCAGTGGACACTACGAATTCAAGGTCATGCCCTTTGGACTCAGCAATGCACCTAGTGTGTTTACACGCATGATGAGGACTTTACTAGATCCGTTACAGGATCCGTCCATCATCTCATTCATGGATGATATTCTGATTTCCAGTGACAGCTTGGATGACCACTTACAATCCTTGGAGAGAGTGTTTAAGAGGCTCAAGGAAGCAGGGCTTACTGCTCGTCCAACCAAGTGCATGATTGGTTACCAGACTCTGGAATTTCTAGGTCACACCATCACTCCAGGACACATTGTCCCAGAAGAGAAGAACCTGGAGAAAATCAGAAATGCACTAAGGCCAAAAACGAAGAAGGATGTGCGATCTTTTCTCTCGTTGTGTGGGTTCTATCACAAATTTATCCCACATTTCACTGAACTGGGAGCTCCGTTGACGGAAACCTTGAAAAAGGGATTACCGGATCAAATCATTTGGACACCAGAATGTGAGAATGCCTATAGTCAGTTAAAGGAGGCCTTGGTCAGCAAACCTGTATTACAGCTCCCTGACCTTTCCAAACCATTTGTGTTGAGAACGGATGCGAGTGCGATTGGAATTGGAGCCGCTTTGTTACAGGAAGGAAAAGACGATGCTTCGGTTTTGAAACCTGTGGCATACGCAAGTAAGAAACTTCTACAGGCGGAGAAGAATTATTCAACCGTCGAGAGAGAGTGTTTGTCCCTCGTATGGGCAGTGCAAAAATTTCAGCCATATTTGTATGGAGTTAAGTTTCGGGTCCAGTCGGATCATCAGCCTCTGATGTTCCTGGCTACTTCTCAGAAGCTCAATGCACGGTTGATGCGATGGTCGTTGTTACTTCAACCGTATAATTTCACAGTAGAGTACATTCCTGGGAAGGAGAATGTTGGAGCGGATTTCTTGTCAAGACACCCAGCTCCTGAAGAAGAGGAATGAATCATCTGGATTTAACTCATGGTGGAGAAGAGTGAGATGGACTACTCTCTTAAGAGGGGGCCTATGTCACGAGCTCGCCATGAGTTAACCAGATAATAATACCGACGTTTGCTTGGCGTATATTTTCTAGGCCACAACAGTCGTACTAACAGAGTAAACACAGCTGCACAGGTTACATCGTGTCAGCCCATAAACACATTTGGTGGTGAGTGAGAAGGAAGGGATACAATGCGTTGGCAGTTTATAAACATTTAGAATCACATAGCCTTGCCCGGCTCAGTACATGGAACAGCCCTGTCTGTCAGTTATAGTTCCGGACATCAGGCGAAATGGCTGCTGGGATTGTCACCACTGAACAGAAGCTTGACAGTTTGTCAACAGTCAGAGACAAACCGGAATTGGCAGCGAGAGACAGGAAACAGTACATCTGTCAAGTCTTGTTTCCGGAACATCGAGAAGATTGACAGCGTGTTGGGAAAAACTCTTTGTTGGAACTGTACAGTAACTCTCTAGATTGTTTTGGATGTCACAACCAGTGATGACAAATCTAACATTAATGGAGCCAGGGAGGATGGATCCCTGACAGGAGATGATCTGCCACTGTGCCACCTGTGTGGGGGCATAAAGGAGAACGTCACGTGGCCAACTTTGGTAGTTTGCCATATAAACCCGAGTTGGGATCAACTAGGGGGGAGTTGACCAAGAACCGTGGATTATGATGGACGTGTTTGTGGGAGAGCTCTACAGTGTTAGATTAATTTAACATTAACTAGCATGTGCCGTTATGGCAAAGTGTAGTAGCCATCCCGGGAATGAGGCGGTTTTTACATAAGGTAGTCAATATAGTCTATTAGTTCTAATTAATATAGACTGTGGCCTTGTTAAACTATAGTGTGATGATTAGCACTGTTAGTGGAAACTAGTTAGAGTAGAATAGTGATACTTGGCTCTGTTAGCTAGAATAGATTAGTGAAGTGTTGATAGCTTTACTAATTGAGTAATGAGGGATAATTGGGATCTTCCCGTAGGTGTCCCTGGTGGGCGGGGTTCCGCATTCTGTTTGCTGATTTTTTCTTTGTCATAGCCTGATTCGGCTCTAGGTGGGTAGCTAATCTGCTCTATGACTAATTCTAGTTAGCTAAAGATCATTAAGCAAGGTGATAGGCTTACACTCAGCCGAAAGGATCAGTGACTAGTACTATCACCAGATGTGTTGTTTCTATCCTAGGTTCCCTACCAGATCCAAGGAAACTCTACAAGTTTTGGGAAAGACTTAAAAAACCCATTCTGAAGAACACCAGTTCAAGAGTCAATAAAGTTGCATACAGAAACGTAACTTACGCTAGAAGGAAATTGATTCATCAAAGAGAGTGATGCATACTGATGCACCACACAGCATTAGACAGTAGTAACGAACCGAGAACCGGCTAAGAGTACCTAGTGTTAGTACAGTAACAATTAACATTAGTAATTAGCACTTATGGACTGAATGGTTCGATGTGCAACGAGGATGATCTGTCGACTAACTAACTAACTAACTAACTGCGTACACACTGCAAAAGACTTGTGCAGTTTGTTTAGGAACATTAGGAACGGACATTGGGTAGATGGCAACCGGTCCATGATTAACTGTTAATACCACCGGTGTCTATTTCGGATGTTCATGAAATTGGATTACCAGAGGTCTACAGAGGCAAAGCAGTATCCGGCAAGATGGTTTCGGCAACGGGTGAGAAGTACATGTTCTGACGTAACGTGCTGTGGTCTATCTTTGCTGTGATCAGCTGACTGAGTTGATGTCTGAGAGACAGAGTCTACACACTTTATAGAACACGTCACACATTTTCTTCGCATACACGTCTCATACACGTTACACTTTTATTTTAATAAATTAATCTTTATTAATTTCTAGAAGCAAGAGTTGTTGAGTATGTTGCGTTGGGGAAGTATGAGAAGGGGGCATAGTACGACAGTGTGAGAGTGATAGGAAAAGGTGTCCATAGGCTGATGGAGTGTGTTGGACGGAAGCGGGTGGATTCTCCAGAATATTGAGGGGGAAAAAAATAATATTATGATGTGGGTGTCGGATCTCCTCACTCCAGGGACGACACTTTAAAGGAGGACACGACAGTCATTTCCACCATTTTGCACCATCTTACGTCTCTCACGCTCTGTGTGTGCTTTATCTGCAATCATTTTCTCCTTTGTCTTTATTCCATTTCTGATAGTTGCCCTCCATGCAACACGTTCAGCGGCGACGTGCTCCCATTGTGCATTATCAATGCCTGTATCAATCATGTCCCGCTTACACACATCTTTGTATCGTAGTAGAGGCCGACCCTGAGATCTCCTACCCGTCTGTAATTACCAAAAAAGATGTCCTTTGGTATTCTACCATCATCCATCCTCCTAACGTGTCCAATCCATCTAAGTCTACGAAGACTGAGCATGGAATACACCGTCACACAACCTGATCTTTCCAATACTTCAGTATTTGTGATTTTGTCGTGCCACTTAATACCAAGTATTCTTCGCAGACACCGCATATGAAAGCTGTTTAAACGTTTCTCTTGGCGTGAGTAAGTTGTCCAGGTTTCACTGCCATAAAGAAGAGTACTAAGGACACAGGCTTGGTAGACGAGGACTTTTGTTTTGGCAGTAAGCATCCTGTTCTCCCAGACTCTTTTTGCTAACATGTTCATTGTTGTTGCTGCCTTGCCAATCCTGATGTTGATTTCCTGATCGAGGGATAATTTGCTATTTACTCTGCTATTTATTTTTGCTCTGATCCTAGATATGTAAAATGGTCTACTATCTCCAGTTCGGTGTCGTCAATAAAGATTGATGGTACACCATGTGCACCTTGTGACATAATCTGTGTCTTCTTTTTGTTAATTGTTAAACCAAATTCAGAAAAAGCATTGGAGAATGCAGATAGTAGATGTTGTAGTTCTTCCTCAGAGTGGGTCGTAATCGCAGCATCATCCGCAAAAAGCAACTCTCTGATTAGTACCCTGCTAATTTAGGTCTTGGCCTTCAATCTCTGAGCATTATAGAGGCCACCTTCTGAGCGTGAGTGAATGTATATACCGTCATCCTGATCACGAAAGGCATATTTCAGTAGAAGTGAAAAGTATATCCCAAAGAGGGTGGGGGCTAGTACACAACCTTGCTTAACTCCACTCTTGATTTCAAACTCTTCTGAAGTTGAGCCATCAAACTTGATTATACCCTTCATGCCTGTGTGGAACGATTCCACAATGGACAGAAGAGTTGGTGGACATCCAATCTTCTTTAGTGCTTTGAACAGACCCTCACGACTGACCAAATTGAATGCCTTTGTGAGGTCGATGAAGGCAATAAACAGTGGCTGATTTTGTTCCCGGCATTTTTCTTGCATCTGTCGCAATGAGAATATCATATCAATGGTAGACCGGTTATGACGGAAGCCGCACTGTGATTCGGGGTAGACTTGATCTCCCAGGACTTGAAGTCTGCGCAGGACAATTCTGGCAAATACTTTTCCAACAATACACAGAAGTGAGATACCCCTATAATTGTTGCAGTCGCTCCGATCTCCCTTGTTCTTGTACAGCGTTATGATGTTTGAATCTTTGAAATCCTGTGGGACTTGTCCTTCTCGCCAGCATAGCTCTATTAGCTGGTGGATCTGTAGAGCGAGGGTGTCTTGCCCACTCCTGATCACCTCTATTGGAATCCCATCCTTACCTGGAGCCTTGCCAGATGCAAGCTCATTTATAGCACACTTAACTTCTGTTATAGTGGGAAGTGTGTCCAGGTGGTCAAGAGTTGGCAGGGCCTCTATGGCGTTGAGGGCATCATCCGCTAGCTTGGTCTCACTTGAGTAAAGCTCTAAATAGTGTTCGACCCATCTATCCATCTGCTGTTTCTTATCAGTGATGATTTCTCCAGTCAAGGTTTTCAGCGGTGCACTTCTTTTGATCCTTGGACCACAGGCTTTCTTTATCCCTTCATACATGCTTCTGATGTTTCCCTTATCACTTGCGATTTGAATGGACTCACATAACTTGATCCAATAGTCATTCGCACACTGCCTGGCAGCCTTTTGTACATCCTTCCTCGCTTGCTTCAGCTCACTCAGAGTGTTACGCGTTGGTCTTTCCTTGTTTCTTAAGAGAGCTATCTTCTTTTTATCAATCAAGGGCTGCAGTATCTGGCTGTTTGCCGTAAACCAGTCCTGCCTCTTATGATCCACAGTTCCGTAAACCCCTACCGCTGTTTTATAAATAGTTTCCTTAAGTTTACTCCATTTATCATTTACTATACAATTTTCTGATGTATCATTGAAAGCGTCCTCAAGTTGCTGTTGAAATTCAAAGCACTTTCCAGGATCGTGAGTGTTAATAATATTAATCCTGGGGCTAGACTTGCGTTTAGCTGTGTAGATTCTCTTTGGTCTCAGTCTAACCCTTGCAACAACCAAAGAATGATCTGTATCACAGTCAGCACTGTGGTAACTTCGAGTTAATGATGTATGGTTCAGATGTTGTCTCCGTGTGATAATGAAGTCCAGCTGATGCCAATGGCCGGATCTTGGATGTTTCCATGTGACTTTATGCATCTCTTTTGTTTTAAAAAAGGAGTTTGTAATAGATAGGTCATTTCTAGTGCAATGCTCCAGCAGCCTTTGCCCATTATCATTCATGCGACCGATGTTGTATTTTCCAAGGCACACTGGCCATGAACTTGAGTCCTTGCCCACACGAGCATTGAAATCACCGAGCATATAAATGTAGTCGGATTTTGGAACTGCCTTGATCGCAGAGTCTAGCTGCTCATAGAACTATCCTTCACATCATTAGAGGAAGTGAGTGTCGGTGCATATGCAGTGAGAATGGTGGCAAATCCACAAGAGGTTGCCAAGCGCAGTGATAATAATCTTTCATTACCTCCAGCTGGGATATCAATCATTCCCAGTAGCGAATTCTTCACTGCAAAGCCCACACCGTGTTGCCTTTTTTCTGCCTGCCCTCTTCCCTTCCAAAAAAAAGGTGTAATTGTTTTCCCTGAGTGACCCTTCCTCAGCGAGGCGAATCTCCTGCAGGCCAGCAATATCAATGTTAAGAAAATTGAGTTCAGCATCAATCACAGCCGTTTTTCTCACATCGTCAATATTTGTCAAGTCAGTGGAAAATCCTGGACACATGGTTCTCACGTTCCAGGTTTCAAGCCGTAGCTTGAGGTTTATATTATTCTTTTTATTAGTACCTGGTGCATTGGTTTTACAGCCTGCGATTCAGATTTTGTCCTAGCCCCAAGCACCCATTGAAGCAGGCAGGCTGTGGCGGATCAGCACCCAATTGGCCGGGGGCTGCCCAGCTTGAGGCGGGCGGTAGCTGATCAGTGACACCTGTAGGTGTCTCCCACCGTCAGAGGCAACGCGTGGCGCCCCATGTCTAAGCCAACTGACAAGGACTTATAACCCGTAACAGTTGCCTCTCGCTTTGATTCCGAGACCGGTTAAGACCAGGGATGGAGTTATTGCCTCTCCATAGCACAAAGCCTGGGCTAAAATAAAGAAACCATGTGTTGCCCATGCAGCATGATCCCTCTCTCGGCCTGCCTAGTTCACTCCAGAGGAAAGTTAACACCTATACATCTGGAACAAGACAAGCTGCAGAAGCTGCCGGATCAGCAAAGCAATGCTCTAACTGTCCGCCTGTCGGAGCTTCGATCCTAGACCAGCTGCCAACCAAGGCTTAGGGCCTGGTCTGCCCTGCCATGACTACATAGTGCTACATAGAGCCTGTACTTTTATAAGGATGTGAAACTTTGACAATGAGCAGTAAAGCTGAAACATTTGATGGCTGTGAAAATGTGGTTTCTGAGGAGAATGCAAAGAATACCATGGACAGACAGAAAAACCAATGACCAAGTACTACAGGAAACACATGAAAATCGTAAACTGATTAGAGAAATTAGACGTAAACAGTCAAAGTTTTTTGGGCATGTGAGAAGAAATGAATTGGGGAACTTGGTGACAATTGGCAAGATCGAAGGGAAGAGACCAAGGGGAAGACCGAGAAGTAAATACCTGGATGGCTTGGCCACATGGCATGGCCGAGACAGGAACACTGAGCTGATCCACGATTCTGGTGATCGAGTGAAATTGCGAGTCGTGACCGCCCTCGCTTTCCGGCATGGCACATGATGGGTGAATATATGGAACATTCACCTATAAGTAGATCTGAAGCAATGAGCTCACAATTACAATGACTAGTCTAGATTCACAATGTACTCTTTCCCCACCCTAATGAACTTGTAGAAGTTCAGAGCGCGTACACCCACAGTTTAGAGTGACAGCGTCAAGACAGTCTGCGGCAAAATATATCTAGCTGTACTCACGCCAAATAGATTGCTGTTGATTCTTGGCTGTATACGGTCTATGCAATGATGGTCACTGGTGTGACGTATCTGGCCTGCACATGACACCTTATCTTTACCCTCACTGGTTACAGTTACAAGGTACACGCGTGTACCTGCCAAAAATGATGAACAATTCAACTTGAGTAGAAAGTGCTGTAAGTTCAGACCTATCACTCTTTAAGTACACTAATATTGTGTACGATATTATACATTAAGAAAGGTCATGTGTGGACTAATATAAAATAGTAAGAAGCAAATAAAATGATAGTTTGATTGCATAATTGCAGAAGAGCTTCCATAAAAAGAATTAAGTAAAATAATATAAATATGTTTTAAAATTAAATACCAACCGTATTTGTTATATGAATAGATAGCTATGGTTATCTGCCGTGCTGAGCTTAAAATTGATTTAATTTGTATTTACTTGCCCTCATTGCCTCATTCTGTTTGCCTTATTGCATTATTTTGATCTTATCTTCTCATTTCACACCTAACTTTTTTTTTTCCTTTAATATTTACTTATACGCATTTGTTCTTTAGTATTGGTGCCATTTGTTCAATGGGTAGGTTTGCCTTAATACATCTATATTTGATCCCATCTTCTCATTTATCACCTATCTTACAATAATATGATGCTGATATATGGAACCTTCACCTACAAGAAAATTTGAAGCAATGAGCTCACAATTACAATGACCAATCTTGACAAACAGTGTAGGATTAGTTCCCACCCAGTTGAACTTGTAGAAGTTCTGAGTGCGTACACTCACAGTAAAGAGTGAGAGCATGAAGACAGTCTAGGATAAAATATATCTAACTGTAATGTAACTCCAAGTGGCAGAGATTGCTGTAGATTCATCGCCGTGTATTCTCTAGGCAATGATAGTCACTGCTGTGAAGTATCTGGCCAGCACATGACACCTTTCCATTACCTTCACTAGTTATTATTGCAAGGTTCTCACTTTGTAACTGTATTATGACTTTACTTGAACTTCTGTTGACCACTACCATGAACTGTTTGTTCTTCTGGCTACAAATCCATTGTCCATTCATTATCAGTGTCATCTTTCTCCATGTGTAAGTGTAAGACATTTTCAGCTGTCCAACGATTACCTTATGTTTTCAACTTTGACAGTTTATTATCTGTCATATCTGCCTCTATGATCATGTCTTCTGTCTCCCTAAGTAAGTCCGTGCTGTTTTCATAAGATGTTAACTGGCCAATGTACCTCTCAATAACAGAATATCTCCGTCTACCTCAACCTGGGCCACCATAAATGTACTTCTGTTGTCAACACGCGGGTCAAACCCAGAGGAAGCTGGGATGTCCGGGGCAGCATTACATGAGCCCAGCACCAAGAAACGCACGTGTCGTTTGCTTTCCTTGTTATTCTCCTCTTCAGGCTGTTGGCCTACTTTAGGACTGACCACCACCAAGTCTGCGACGACCTCCATGCTGGGGTACCCATTTACAACGAGATAGTGATCCCCGATAACTTTCACACAGTTCACTTCCAGCAGCGAACCTTAAAGTTGTTCTGAATATTTGCCTCGCAACAGAGCTGACTTGACAGCTGCAGGTCGTCCATACTTGTCCATCGGATGCAGAAATACGGCCATCCTCAGATGTTTTCTCGGAGCCTATATTTCACAATAAGTTATTATTTTACTGCTTGTTATTATAACCAGAGCAGTTCACAATTGTGTGGTTACAATTACAAGGCACACGCGTGTACCGGCCAAAAATGAAAAGTAATTCGACACGATCCCTTGATAAAGCCTGTAATGGCTGCTCTGAACTATCACTCTTTCAGTAAACTAATATTGTGTACGATATCATACAATAAAATTAGTAATGTACAGATTAATGTAAGATAGTAAAATACACATGAAAGGACAGTATGATTACAGGAAAGCTTCACTTGAAAGAGGTAAGTAAAAATTAATGAATAGATTAAAAAAAAAAGAAAGAAAATAAGTAACTACCGTATTTGTTATAAGAATAAGTAGTTGTTATCTCCCGTGGGTCGCCGCCTTAATAGGAATTGAGACTATATTTGCATCCGCTCATCGGCTCATTGCATGTAGTAAAATGTTTTGACACTTTATTTCAATTTTGTTATGCACACTATTGCGAAAACAGAAACAGCCAACAGTATGTTAGTGAACAGTGGGATTACTATTTTACAATGTATCATCATCATCATCATCATCATCATAATTATGTGCTTTGTCGAACAGCGTAGACGATCATGTACTCCCTTATCTTCAAAGTACGACGACGCTTCAACAGAACATCCCAAACGTTTTATTTTGTGTGAAACTATTCTGGAAAAGGTAAGTAGCAAATGTATGATTTTTTATGTAGTCATCACTACGTTCAATGCAAGTCCCCTAACGCCGATAAAGTGCTTGCATTCATGTAGTAGAAAATTCGTCTGTTCAATACTCGGTATCTTGACCCGGTCGTGATCAGTTTGTTACCGTTCTCACACCGTTTTGAACTGCCCTAATCCACTCATTTGCCGATGAATTTCTACAGGGTTTACCCTTCACTGATAAAATTAAACGGATAACAGAACTCTGCTCCTCTTTGGTGCATGTCAAAAGAGGGGTGGCCATCATTAAACTGTCCATAAGAGGTCATCATGTTCGCATGCACATTGATGTCACATGCTTGACACACTTGACATCCTTAACAAAAATATTCACTTGCTACAAAACAATGACATCGTTTTTGTAATTGTTATCACAATTTTAAGGTTTTCATTTGAAGCAACCTCGTACATGAGTATGTGTCTAACAGTGAGTGCACAGCATCCACTGCACGGTGAGGTCAAGAAGAGAAAGGCCAGCAGGTTAGACAGAGGACACTCCTGGAAGGGTCAGGCAGAGCATAGCCTTGAAAAGGTCTGTTCACTCGAGGACACCGATTTTTCTGAAGCGTGGAGACAAGTGCAAGCAACAAGTAGTAAGTTCTTCTTTGTATGCATCAGAACAGATAGAGGGTGAAGACAACAACAAACTATAATTTTAGAAGTAGAAGTTCAAGCCTTTACGTCTGAGAGTTCTTCATGTTAACCAAATATGAATCGGGGGCAGGGGGAAATTCCCAAAGGATATTTCAAGTGTTGAAAACATGCTATTGATACTCAGCTTTTTTTATATTTTTTCACCCCATAATTCAATCATTAAAACAGACAGACAGACAGACAGACAGACAGACAGACAGACAGACAGACAGACAGACAGACAGACAGACAGACAGACAGACAGACAGACAGACAGGGTTGTGACGAGGAACACAGAGATGATCCACGACTCTAGACTGTGATGTTTTACAACTTGCTTACTGAGGTCATACACTCCCCCTTATTCCCGGTACGTCTATCCCAGCTAACTGTACTGTTATTGTATACTATGGCAATGAATCCCCAAATGCCAACCGATAATACATTAGGAACAGATTTGAGCCAGCATAAATGTGGTTTCCCAGACGAATGTTGACAATATCCCGGCAACGAGAGAATGGAAGATGCACATGAAGCTAGACCATTATACGCAATAATACAAGAGGCATACATCGTTCTTTGGACAGACAATGAGAAGAGAGGTACTGAAGAACATCGCGTTCACGTGAATACAGGGAGTGAGTAAGTTGCGCGCCTGCTGCCTTCCTTAGATGTGGTAGCCGTTTCTCATGCTCCCTCTCCGGAATCGAAACCCGATTCCCCTTTACCTGTTACAACCATGGTAGACATGTCAAGTACCATCGACATTTGATAGGGCAGACATTTGAAAGATGCTCATCGTCACATAAAGCCATGCGATAAGCACAACTTTATCCAGTCACCAATTAGAAGGCCGCGCCCCGTGAAGGGCAATGACAATAGGTTTTGAACTAATAAAAGAGCTCTTTCTGCGAAGGTCGGGGCTTGGTAAGCATGTATTAGCTCTAGAACTAGCACAGTTGTCCATGTGGATCGTGTCATCTAAGGAACCTCGGCTGATTGACTAATGAGCCATTCGCAGTTTCACCGCGAGACAGTGTGAAAGTAGATATGCATGGCTTAATCTTTGAGACACGATATGACTAACGGCAGGATCAACCAGATATAGATCACGAAGACGGACTATCCACGCACACGCAGGCCAAAAGTAGCAATCGCTCAGTGCACTCCCTCGGTACCCGGTGACACATGCAACACCATTGGACGCCTACCAACGAGCTTTTAAGCTTCGCCAGGCATGACTAACCGAAAAGGTACACCAGCGTACTGACTGCAGGCCCACAACTCGTCGAGAGGGAGTAGGAGCTTATCGAACGGTCATACAAAAATTGTTCTTTCGCCCGCTTAAACCACGACTCTCGCTTCACGCTGCGGTGACATTTTCGAAACGCCTGCCTCGGTAACTTGCGTCGGCTGGGAAGTTCCCGATTGAGTGCACATCACACAGCCATCCGAGCCAACAAACACCAGACACGGGACTGATCTTGCGAACCAGACCAGCCCTCACGCTGTAGATTCTGTGTCGTATACTTTCTACACAATGATGGCCACCGGTGTGACGCATCTGGCATGCACATAACACATTTTCATTGCCGTCACGAGTTACAGTTTATTCTTAAGTGTCTTTCGGAAAATCGTGGTCCACTAAGGCCAGTATGCCAGTGCTAGATTTGATTTTTCTATTTAAGAGTTTGGATGACCGCCTCTGTACACAGGCCAGAACATTTTTACATTGACACCTTGCCGTCTTGACAGACGATAGTTTGGTACAGTATACTTCAAAAAGGCATAATAACTACAACCCATGGCGGTAGCGAATGTGGCAGATAAGGCCAATTCGCGCTGTAAATGTTCGTCCACAGTTGATGCATGTGAAAACATGGTCATTTCCACCATTATGCACCATCTTACGTCTCACACGCTCGGTGTGTGCTTTATCTGCAGTTATTTTCTCCTTTGTCTGTATTTGTCACGGAAATACTGCAGTTTAATGATTCCTTGATAACTTACATATTAAAATACAAGGAAGGAGAAGGGTTAACAATCGTGTACTTCATTCTGAGAGGAGGACGAATAAAAGATCATTGACCGACACAGATATGAAAATAGGATACAGGTGTTCGTAAAGTTCATTGCTTGACGATCTGACGGACACGGAGAAACGGGACGATCGCGCTGGGGACACACGACCGGAGAAAACGATCAGCGAGTGAAGTTGCTTTGAAGTATTCGCGTACGGGGAAACTCAGGGAGCAGCGTAACAACGGAGTACACGAACAACTAACCACTACGGGATTTCTCCGCTGTTTGTCGGGCAGGATACGGCAAAATTGATTATAGATCAAACAATCAGCGTAGGATTGGACACTCGTTATAATAAGCCGAACAGGGGATTTCTGGTTAGTGTGTGTTCCAAACTGGGCTGAATGAGATATGCCCCTGAGGAGGAAAAGAAAGACACGTCCCTAATGGTTTAAAGAAGAGGGGATATTAGTGTGTTATTCGCTAGTGTATTTCGATTCCAGGAACATAAGTGCATATATATAAGGTAACACTAATATTAGAGTAATATTAGCATAGGGAAATATGTGGTTGTGCGTAGGGTTTACTATTGCTTTCTATTTAGTGAATAGTTTATACTTTAGTGAATTCTGCTGTTTATGTCAGAGTATTCTTTCGGAGGCTGTTTCATTACGGCTGGAGAAAGATAATCACATAGACAGGGATATGAGGCAGACTTAAATCACCTGATTTAATGTTTATTACCCAGGTTCTACTACACAGCCTGACCTATCAAAGAAGATCAACCAGTACATCTCTTGTACAGAGAAAGCAGTGTTGATAATACAGGAAAGACCTTTTAATTTAATCAGGCACTTCACAGGAGCAGTGAAAGTATGTCCCTATAGCAAATGCAAAGTGGGTGACTTAACGAATGTCAAAAAACAGGTTTTTGTGAACCTTAGAGAAGGAACTTTATTCAAGCATAGAAAATAGGATAAAACATTGTCATTGAGTACTCACCTAAACGAAACAGGGAAGAACCCTAGACCGGTGTACCTATATTCAGAGAACGGTTAAATAACTGTGGACAGGTGTGAGGTGTTTTCACTGATGGATTATAACAACATAAAACGGAAAACTCTGTCTACGGAAAGGACTTACCGCGATCACATTACTGAACGGTGTTACTGTGGTGAACAATTGTTTGTTTTTTTCAAAAATTGGATTAAGTCAAGACTCAAGCTGAACGGATCATACCGGGTGAGAACGTTCTAATTCTGTGTTTGATATCTGATGTTTTGGCCTTTTGAATATGCTGGAGAAGATTACGAAGACTAACATCTAAATGTCCTATCTTGCAGTCACCTTAGCAAACACTACCACTACAGATACACCTTCAATACATACCCCAGACATAGTTTTTATTAATAAATCTTTTATTTATCGTTGAAAAGAACTGTTGTCAGGGTATGTTATGAAAGAGAGAGAGAGAGTGAAAGAAATAGATATATGGAAGGGAAGACAGAAGGGAGGAGTGTAGACAGAAGTCAGTCAATAATCCCAACAGAGAATAAAGTTGAAGATGTGCTTGTTGATTCCACATTCCTCCCGGGTAAACAAGTGACAGTATTCCATTTCTGATAGTTACCCTCCATGCAACACATTCAGTGGCAAATTGCTCCTACTGTGTATTATCAACGTCTGCCAATCATGTCCGGCTTACACACATCTTGGTATCGTAGTAGAGGCCGACGTTGGGATCTCTTACCCATCTGTAATTCATCAAAAAGATTTCCTTTGGTATTCTACCATTATCCATTCTCTTAACGTGTCATATCCTTCTAAGTCTAGAAAGACTGAGCATAGAACACACTGTCACACAACTTGATCTCACCAATACGTCAGTATTTGGAATTGTGTCTTGCCACTTAATACCAAGTATTCTTCGCAGACAACGCATATGAAAGATGTTTAAACGCTTCTCTTGGTGTGAGTCAGTTGACCAGGTTTCACTGCCATAAAGAAAAGTACTAAGGACACAGGCTTGATAGACAAGGACTTATGTTTTGGCAGTAAGCTTTCTGTTCTCCCAGACTAATTTTTGTTAGCCTGTCTTGCCGCTTAATACCAAGTATTCTTCGCAGACAACGCATATGAAAGATGTTTAAACGCTTCTCTTGGTGTGAGTCAGTTGACCAGGTTTCACTGCCATAAAGAAAAGTACTAAGGACACAGGCTTGGTAGACAAGGACTTATGTTTTGGCAGTAAGCTTTCTGTTCTCCCAGACTAATTTTTGTTAGCCTGTCTTGCCGCTTAATACCAAGTATTCTTCGCAGACAACGCATATGAAAGATGTTTAAACGCTTCTCTTGGTGTGAGTCAGTTGACCAGGTTTCACTGCCATAAAGAAAAGTACTAAGGACACAGGCTTGGTAGACAAGGACTTATGTTTTGGCAGTAAGCTTCCTGTTCTCCCAGACTAAATTTTGTTAGCCTGTTCATTGTTGTTGCTGCCTTACCAATCCTGATGTTTATTTCCTGATCAAGGGAGAATTTAATATGTACCGCTGATCCTAGATATGTAAAATAGTCTACTGTCTCCAGTTCGGCGTCGTCAATAAAGATTTATGGTACCCCATGTGCACCTTGTGACATAATCTATGCCTTCTTGTTTGTTAATTGTTCAACCAAATTCAGAACAAGAATGGGAGAATTGAGGATGCAGATAGTAATGGCTGTAATTCTTCCTTAGAGTGGGTCGTAACTGCAGCATCATCTGCAAAAAGCAACTCTCTGATAAGTACCCTCCTAATTTTCGTCTTGGCCTTCAATCTCTGAGCATTGTAGAGGATGCCATCTGAGCGTGAGTGAATATATATACCGGCATCCTGATCACGAAAGGCATGTTTCAGTAGAAATGAAAAGTAGATTCCAAAGAGGGTGGGGGATAGTTCACAACCTTGCTTAACTCCACTCTTGTCTTTCTCTTTCAAACTCTTCTGAAGTTGCACTATCAAGCTTGATTATATCCTTCATGCCTGTGTGGAACGATTCCATAACTGACAGAAGAGTTGGTGGGTAGCCAATCTTCTTCAGACCCACATGACTGACCAAATCAAAAGCCTTTGTGAGGTCGATGTAGGCAATAAACAGTAGTTGATTTTTTCCCCGGCATTTTTCTTGCATTTGTCGCAATGAGAATATGATATCAATGGTAGACCGGTTCTGTCGGAAGCCACACTGTGATTCGAGGTAGACTTGATCTCCCAAAACTTGAAATCTACGCAGAACAATTCTGATCCAAATCAAGTGCAGATAAATTCATACTTTTATCTTAACCGCCACATGTTACTATTTGTAGGAGCTCGTGGTTCCCACAGGGACCAAGCCCGCCCCATCAGTGTGTCATTCTGTTGACCTCTGCTTGTAGCCCTGACAAAATCAAGTGCATATACAACGCTTTGATGTTAGCCAAAATGATGTGTACAATTGCGAGGTACACTCATGTACCTGCCAAAAATAATTATGGTTTGTTGCATTTAATCCGTACGGTTAAGAAGATAATTGTTAAGACCTGCGACTCTTTAAGTAAGCTAATATTGTGTGCGATATTATACAATTTTGAAAGTTATGTCTGAACAGGACTATATTACTTATAGAATAGCACGACGTAATGCCAAACGAACAATTAGAGCATCTAAAGATGAATCCTGGAGAATATACGGTGAACAGATGGCGACCCTTAGCAAAGACTGCCCAAGAGAATTTTATAAACGTGTCACCACAATGAGAAACAGAGATGCATGTTACAACCCAACCACCATCATAAACAGCAAAAGAGGTATACCAATATTTAATCCACAACAAAGACTAGCAAGATGGGCAGAATACTTTCAAGAACTACTTAACCCCACACATAACATAGGAAACCTCACTTTTGTGCCTAAACGCCAGGGACAGCAAGAACCAAATTTCATACCTGCAGAAGTCAAAGCAGTTATACAGAAAAGTCCTAAGAACAAATCACCAGGTCCAGATGGAATAACCACAGAAGCTATTCAGGCCTGTGGGGAAACAGGAGTTAAATGGCTAACAAGACTTTTTAATATAGCATGGGAAGAAAGAAAAGTCCCAGATGATTGGCAACAGGCAATAATAGTACCAATATGGAAAAAGAAAGGCAATATGAGAGAGTGCGAAACATACAGAGGTATATCACTCCTAAGCCATATAGGGAAAATGTATGCAAAACTTTTGGAACAAAGAGCTAGACCAATAGTTGAACAACAGTTAAGCAAAGCACAATTCGGTTTTCGGAAAGGTAAAAGTTGCACTGATGCTTTATTTACACTTAGACAAATTTGTGAAAAAACTATTGAATATAGTGACCAGCAGAATATTGTGTTTGTAGATCAGGAAAAGGCTTTTGATAGAGTAGACAGATACAAATTATGGACCATCCTTGAAGACTATGGGATAGAAGGGCAACTGCTAGAAAACATCATAGCCATGTACCACTCGAGCCAAAGTGCAATAAGAACACAGGAAGGTATATCAGATATGTTCACAGTCAATACAGGAGTGAGACAGGGATGTGTGCTCTCTCCCCTGCTATTCAATATCTACATGGACAGAATTTCCAAAGAAGCAAGTCTCGACAGACCAGATTCAGAAAATGTAGAACTCTTTACTCCAGATGAAACAACTGACCCACAGGGAATAAATGAACTTCTATTTGCAGATGATCAGTGCCTGTTTTACAGCGATGAGGGCAGACTACAAAATCATATTACTAATCTGAGTTCAACCTGCAGCAGATACAATATGAGTATAAACACAGCCAAAACCGAAGTAATGCAAGTTAGCAGATCGCCAGGCCCACTAAATATACAGATAAATAACACACCTCTGAAACAAGTTAAAGAATTCAAATACCTTGGAAGTATGATCACAGAAGATGGCAGATTCGACAGAGAAATTGACATCAGATGTCAAAAAGCTAGTGCACTTACATATCAACTATCACCCTTACTGAAACATCCAAACATACCCATGTCCGCAAAACGACAGATAATAAACAGCATATTCACACCAACCCTATGCTACCAATCTCAAACCTGGACTTTATCCAAATTACACCTTCGCAAAATCAACACCTGCGAAATGAGATGCCTGAGGAGAGCTGCCAACTTAACAATCCGAGACCGAGTAAGAAATGCTACTATCAGACAGACTGTGGGATCAACACCTTGTGCCACATTTATTGACAGACAGAAGATCAAGTGGTTTGGCCATGTCATTAGAATGCAACATCAACAACTACCATCACTGGCCTTACATCAAAGATCATCTGCGACGAGACCACGAGGACGTCCAAGAAGAAAATGGATTGACGACATCAGAGACATTGTACAAACTCACGGAATGACACTATCCAGTGCCGTCCACCGGGCGCTGGAACGCAAATTATTCCTCCCCACGACGCTTGACGGCAGAAGTGGAAGATGATGATGATGATGATGATGATGATGATGTATGGATTAATACAAGGTGGTAAAGGCAAATAAAAAACTTGTTGATTGTATAATTGCAGGAGAGTTTCCACTTAAAGAGGTACTTAAAGTAAAATGTGATAAATAATATTAACGTTTAAATAATAATCACGGTATCTGTTATATGAATAACATAGGTATCGTTATCTCCCGCGATGACTTTAATATGGATTTAGTCTATATTTATTTTCCCTCATTGTCTTATCTCTTATAGTACAATGTTTTCAATTTTTTTTTTTTTTTTTGCGTCTTTCTTCTTTTTTTTTGTGTGTGTGTGCACAGCATTGCAATAACAGAACTAAAAAAACAAAATGTTAGTCACAGTGATACTAACAACGTCAAATAACACAGGCAATCATGCACACGTTTATCGGCAAAGTACATGAGCACATGTCTACCAGCGAGTCAATGAGTGCACATCATCCACTGCACAGTGAGATCAAACAGAAAAAGGGCAGAAGGCTAGACAGAGGAAGCTCCTGGAAGGGTCAGCTCGAGCACTGCATTTAAAAGGTGTTTTTAATTAAGGACATAGCTTCTTGTGGACTGTGGAGACATGTGCGTGCAACATGTAGTACGTTTTATTTAGTATGCATCAGACTGGATTGAAGTGAAGACAACAACACCCATACTGTTAAAGGTTGAAGTTTAAGTCTGTACATTTGAAGTTTCGTCTTAGGGTAAGTAGTCATCTAGACTGATGGGACTGTTGTTAGGCATTTGGAGCGCAAGAGATTTTACAGATCAGGTCAAAGGAAAATGTGTAAAGGAAGACTGCGGTGCCTTCGCCTTAAAGCAATCAGTCTGACTATGGATGCCATAGCATTAACTAAAGCAGTAGCCTGACTGGAGTCACAGATTGTAACTTGACATGGCAGTAACTAAAGCTGTAGCCTGGCTGGAGTCACAGATTGTAACCAGACATGGCAGTAACTAAAGCAGTAGCCTGACTGCAGACACAGATTGTGACTCGACATGGCAGTAACTAAAGCAGTAGCCTGACTGCAGACACAGATTGTAACCAGACATGGCAGTAACTAAAGCAGTAGCCTGACTGCAGACACAGATTGTGACTCGACATGGCAGTAACTAAAGCAGTAGCCTGACTGCAGACACAGATTGTGACTCGACATGGCAGTAACTAAAGCAGTAACAAGGCTGGAGACACAGATTGTAACTCGACATGGCATTAATTAAAGTGGTAGCCTGACTGAAAATACAGATTGTAACTCGACATGGAAGTAACTAACTTCTACCAGTTCAGTATAGTTGCGAAGAGGGTTATATTGTGGGTCAAAATTGGACATTGTAATTATTGAGGAACACGTGGAACACGTTGAGAGAAGAAGAAATATCAAAACAACTATTATAATCGTTATGATTATAATTCAGCTACTGCCATGCCGGGTTACAATCTGTATCCCCTGAAAGGCTACTGCTTTAGTTACTGCCATGTCGGGTTACAATCTGTGTCCCCTGAAAGGCTGCTGCTTTAGTTACTGACATGTCGGGTTAGTTAGTTAGTTAGTTAGTTAGTCACAGTTCAAACTTCACAGCAACGGGTCGTCCCCATTATGCTCCGTTCCTGTGCCAGTGAATATCATACAAAACTCTCCCCACTGCCCAATGTGAAAAGTGGAAAAGACAGGAGTCTCGACAAACAACAGCCCGCACAGATGCACTGTGCATAATGCCGCCGCCAGAATGTCAACACAATAGTCCCCCACAAAACATCCTGTTACAATCTGTGTCCCCTGAAAGGCTACTGCTTTAGTTACTGCCATGTCGGGTTACAATCTGTGTCCCCTGAAAGGCTGCTGCTTTAGTTACTGTCATGTCGGGTTACAATATGTGTCCCCTGAAAGGCTACTGCTTTAGTTACTGCCATGTCGGGTTACAATCTGTGTCCCCTGAAAGGCTACTGCTTTAGTTACTGCCATGTCGGGTTACAATCTGTGTCCCCTGAAAGGCTGCTGCTTTAGTTACTGCCATGTTGGGTTACAATCTGTGTCCCCTGAAAGGCTACTGCTTTAGTTACTGCCATGTCGGGTTACAATCTGTGTCCCCTGAAAGGCTACTGCTTTAGTTACCGCCATGTTGGGTTACAATCTGTGTCCCCTGAAAGGCTACTGCTTTAGTTACTGCCATGTCGGGTTACAATCTGTGTCCCCTGAAAGGCTGCTGCTTTAGTTACTGCCATGTCGGGTTACAATCTGTGTCCCCTGAAAGGCTGCTGCTTTAGTTACTGCCATGTTCTCCATAATCAGACTACTCGTTTTAAGGCGAATGCACCGCAGTCTTCCTTTACAGTTGACCCCCCGACCTGATCTGTAAAAACCCTTTAGTTCCCCTGTGTCCAACAACAGACCCGTCTGTCTAGATGGCTACGTACCCTAAAATGCACTCTCAAATGTAAAGGCTCGAACTTCTGCCTGTGACATTATCTTGTGTTATCGTCTTCACCCTCTATCCAGTCGGATGCATACTAAAAGGAAAGTACTATATGTTGTTGCACTTGTATCCATTATTCACAATGAACAGACCTTTCGAAGGCTGTGCTCAGCCTAACCTGTCCAGGAGTTTCCTCTGTCTAACCTGCTGCCCTTTCTGTTCTTGATCCCACCGTGCAGTGGATGCTGTGCACTCACCAATTCCATGGTAGACATGTGCTCATGTACTTTGCCGATATGCGTGTGCATGATCGCCGACATTTGACAAGGCACATGTT